>JASDDO010000024.1:817741571-818425313 GCA_030015575.1 Agapanthus africanus | reverse complement strand
AAAGCCTCCCCTTCAATGGACCAAGAGAGGGCCAATATTCCAAACATGATTGGACTTAGCCCAAGAAGGCCATAAGTCCTCAATTCATACTTAACTGAGCCAATGGGCTCATAATATAATTAATTGATCTTGGTTCCAAATTGGGCTACAGATCATTTAATCTACCTTGGTTCAAGGGTACATCCCTTCACTCCTTTGATATTTGTCGTTGTAATTACTCAACGTCTTCAAAGAGGTGACGGGTCCCAACAACCATACATTTCATGGACTGTGGGGTCCTTAAACTCATGGACTATGATGTCCTTAACCTTGACCGTGATGTCTTAAAACTAACAACGGACTGTAGGGTCCTTAAACTCATAGACTATGATGTCCTTAACCTTGACCGGAATGTCTTAAAACTAACAATGGACTATGACGTCCTTAACCTTGACCAAGATGTCTTAAAACTAATGCCGGACTGTGGAATCCTTAAATCCACGGACTATGATGTGCTTAACCTTGACCGCAATGTCTTAAAACTAACATTGGACCGCAATGTCCTTAAACTACCTATCGACCGCAATGTCACTAAACTAAACAATAGAGCCCCCCAATTGCTCTCTTGTTGGATCTAAATGATCCCATTAAGTCGATCTTAGTCTAAAATGAGACTAACGTATCCTTAACAAACGTTTAAGTTGATCTTAGTCTCAAATGAGGCTAACGTATCCTTAAACCCAAACCCCCAAACCCAAATCTAAGATAATACGGATTTGGACTAGTCCACGCCCTACGGGCGACAACATAACTTAGTCTCCGTATACAATCCACGGGCAACCAAACACAAAACAAACACCCACGACACGAAGTGACCATCTGGAGAAGGAGAAAGTTGTTACCGCGATGCGGTAGCGTAATTAACTACAGGGGCTTGCGCCCGCAGGGAAGAGCGTCCCCACAATCAAAAACCCCTCAATTGAGGGGGAATCTGACGAAGTTTGCTACATCGGACGCATCCGTTTAAACCTTCGATATACGGTGTCATAAATCAACTTGGAATTTTCGGAGAGGTGGACAGATAGCACCAATTAGCATCTACCCCGAATCTCAGGCAAGACGTCTCTTCGTCGCGCCATCTTTCGGAGGGGAACAGACGCACCTTCGGGCGTTCGACTGGATTTGAAGTAGTCTATAAAGACTTCTCTCCAATCTTCAACCTTTTCTTGGTCTTTTATTTGTAGGGCCATTTGCTCGGTCGCTCCCTTTTTTTCAGACGACTCCGGAGATATTTCTGCCGGTGCAAGAACCCGACGGCTTTGCACAACGATCCTCACGTCATCGAGGTTCTCATCAGCCAATTCCTTAGCGAGCTTGGCTAATCCATCCACCTTGCTATTTTCCGCACGCGGTATGCTTTCCAAGGTGTAAGAAGGTATTTGGGTTAGCAGTTGTTGTACTTTCTCGCCGTACTTCACCAGTTCTGGTTTGCACGTTTGATAGTCGTCGTTTACTTGACTGACGACCAGCTGGGAGTCTCCGTATATGAGAAGGTTTTCAATCTCCATGTCGATGGCGATCTCGAGACCTGCTATCAAGGCTTCATACTCGGCTTCATTGTTTGTCCTTGGCTCTGTTAAGGAGAAAGCAAAGAGCATTATCCCTCCTTGTGGAGTTACGAAGATGAAGCCTACCCCGGATTTGATTATAGGGGTACTTTGTTTGCGCTTCTTTATGGAAGACGCTCCATCAAAGTAAAGTTCCCATCGGGTGGCACTACCGTCGATCGTGTCAAACGCATGTTCGTCTGGAAGTTCGCAATTCAGAGGAGAATCGACAGGTATCGGATGCTCAGCGAGGAAGTCGGCGATGGCCTGGCTTTTCACTGCCTTAAGAGGCCGATAAGTTATTGAGAACTCCATCAAGAGCAAGGCCCATTTAGCGAGCTGTCCCGTCAATATGGCCTTAGACATCAAATACTTGAGAGGATCCGCCTTTGATATGAGATGGACTTCATGCGCCAACGCATAATGCCTGAGCTTCGTTATCGCGAAGATTAATGCCAGGCAGTGTTTTTCGATGGGGGGAATAGTTGCTTTCTGCCCCCAGTAGAACTCGACTCAAGTAATAGAGAGCTCTTTCTTTCCCTTGGTCATTCTCTTGTGCCCATAATGCGTCTAAGGAACCTTCAAGGGCGATTGTATACAGAATGAGAGGCTTTCCCTTGACCGGAGCAGCCAGCACTGGTGGATTCTGCAGGTATTGTTTGATTTCGTCCAGCGCGCTTTGGCATTTATGATCCCAGATGAACGGGGTTCCCTTCTTCATTAGGTGACTGTAAGGATGGCACTTGCCTGAGAGATTGGCTATAAATCGCCGGATATACTCGAGCTTTCCTTGGAGAGACCGCAATTGCTGGAGAGTCCTTGGCGGGGGCATCTCCATGATCGCCTTGATCTTTGATGGATCTATCTCGATGCCTCGGTGTCGGACGATGAATCCCAGGAATTTGCCCAAGGAAACACCGAACGCGCATTTGAGAGGGTTCATCTTTAAGTTGTATTGCCGGAGGCGTTGAAACACGATCTTCAGATGCTCTAGATGTTCCTCGTATGATTTTCTTTTCACCACGAGGCCATCGATATAGAATTCGACGATTTCATGTATTAGGTCATCGAAGATCTTCGTCATGGTCCTCTGATAGGTGGCACCAGCGTTCTTTAGACCGAAAGGGATCACCTTGTAGCAGAATATGCCTAAAGGGGTCCGGAAAGCGGTATGCTTCTGGTCCTCGGGATGCATTTTTATCTGATTGTATCCCGACGAGCCGTCCATGAAGGAGAAAACTTCGTGAGTGGACGTATTGTCTATCATCAGCTCGGTGACCAGTACTGGGAAGTCGTCTTTCGGGCAGGCTTTGTTGAGATCCCAAAAGTCCATACATATGCGCACTGTCCCATTTTTCTTCATCACCGGGACGATGTTGGCGATCCAGTCAGGATACTGCACCTCTTGGATGAAGCCAGAGTCGATCAGCTTCTTGACCTCGGCATTGATGCCCATCTTAATCTCGATCCGCATTCTTCATGGTGCTTGTTTGATTGGCTTGACGTCTGGGGATATTGCCAGCTTATGGACGGCAATCTCTGGATCTAGTCCTGGCATCTCGGAATAGTTCCATGCAAAGCAATATTTATGCTGTATAAGCACGTCTTTTAGTGTAGCCACCTTTTCTTCAGACAGCAACTCACTGACAAATGTCGGCCGTGGATCACTTGTCGTCCCCAAATTAATTTTCTTGAGATCATCTGCAGTGGTATGTAATCCATCTTCCAGCTCTTTCGGCGCCGGTGGAAATTTCGAGATCACCTCGTCATTATTGTTTTCGAAGCACCAGGGGAGGTCATCCATATCCTCGGGCTCTTCTTTTTTCGACAGCGTAATCACGTGATAGGTACGAGCTCGCTTCTAAGACTGATGTGGATCTGGTTCTACCCTCGTGGATTTGGGTTCATGCTTCTGCGGCGGGGTTACCCTCCAGCTGCTGGATAGAGTGAACCTGCCTTGCTGATATTGGTCTTCGACCCAGTTCTTGAAGGTGAAACAGTCTTCAATAGGATGTCCTATTGCCCTATGATAGGAGCAATAGTCCGGATGAGAGACTTTGCCTGCTTGCTCGGGGTGCTTGGACTCCAGGAGTATAATCAGTTGATGTCTTATGGCGAGATCGAGTATCTTCCGTGTTTTGTTCTGAGGAAAAGAGTATGCTCGACTCATCTTCTTTATAAGAGACGAATCTGGATTACTCGATTCTTGATTGCATGGCTTCTTGGTCCCACTTTGTCGCTCTGGAACACTTTTCCCGCTCTTTGATTTATTTTTGCCTCTGCGTCGGGCCTTTTGTATGACGGGTTGACAGGAAGGAGCATTTTCATCTTTCGCAGCCTGTTGAAGAAGGCGTTGCGTCTTGGCTTTCTCGTAGATGGCCATTTTGCGATTGTGGTAGTCTCGAACCTTTTGACTCGCTTCCCTTATAACCTTGTCCATCTGTTCTTCAAACGACGGACTGGACATTTTTATGTCGGGAGCTCTTTCTGGTTCAGGGTTAGTATTTTCCCAAAAAGCATCTCCCTCTTCATCAAAGTCATGTATGACGTAGCAGTCACGGAGTAGCTCCTGTTTCTGGGATTGAACATACCCAAGCCCGGTCGTTTCCATTTTCCTGTTGGGCAATTTCCGCTAAGTTCCAGGGACGTTCCAGATCCTGTTTATGGAATCGTACTTGTCGAGCAGTTTGCTTAAGGGGTACACCTTGGCGTCTCAAGAGTCTCCTTAGTCCGTCTGTGTAATATCTGGGAAAAAGGATGGGCTGGAGCCTGTCGAGTGTGGAATCCGCGCCGTGCCAGATTTCCTTCTCCACTTTAGTTTCCCCGGATCGGTAGAATAGGATCGCCTTTTCACCTTCTCGCCTGGGAGGGACATAGAACGTCTGCAGCTCTTCCACACTGTAGGTATCAAGCTCGTCTAGTTCTTTATGATGTTTGGGCGGAACCATGGCAGCTTGCAAACTTTGCTCTTCATCAGCGAATGTTTGAATTGAAGGCCGAGCAGAGAATATGACGTTGACCTCATCTTCTGAGTCGCTGCCGAAGATAAGCATAGGAGCGGACGGTCCTGGCTTGTTATACTGGGGTGGCCCTGAATAAACTATCTCTTCATCTTCCTCGGTATCACTCCCGAAGACCGGAATGGTTGTGATAGCTTTGTTATCCGGTTTATGACATCTCTCTATGTCTTCAAAGTCTGGTAAGAAGTATTTTGCATCTTCGTACTTTCGAACTTCGTTTACGGAGAATGGGTTCAGCTCTCCTGTTACGGTATACTCGAGACCATCCTTGAAGTATTTCATCACTGATGCTGTGTAGAAGGGATGATGTTGTACTCGTGTAACCAAGGCCGACCAAGCAAAGCATTGTAGCATGTCTTGGAATCGATGACGTGAAATTTAATATCTGTGACGAGTAGTCCGAAGCGCAGTGTCAGTATCACAGACCCGAGGGTCCATGATGACTGGGAATCGAAGCCGGAGATGGTGATTTTATCACAAGCGAGGTGCTGAACGCTCATGCAGATTTCCTTCAACACTCGCACGTTGAGGAGATTGACGGAAGACCCATTGTCGACCAGGATTTTGCCTATCTTGATATCGTGACAATATCCGGAGACATATAGGAGATGGTTGTGCTCGCACGTCCCAAGGAGGAGATCTTCATCGCCGAAGGTAATATCGGCTGTGTGTACTTCTTCCAGTTCGTTCTTCATCTTTTCATCGGCGAGAAAAGCTTGGAATTGCTCTGGCTCTTGTAGCGCCTTGATCAATGACTCCCTTGCTTCTTTTGATAGTAAAAGAGCGTCGAGAATGCTGAGCTGCGAGGGTAACTTCCTTAAGTGTGCCAGAATATTGTAGTCCACCTTACTTTTCCTTGGCGGGTCCTTGGCGGTCAGCTCTTTCATGACTTGGTCATCTATGGCGATATCTTCAGAGACCTTCTCTTTTCCCTTATCTTTTCTGTTCGTGGGTCCGAGATTCTTTTCGGGCAGCGTACGATTGCGCAGCTGGATATTTTCACAGGTCTTCGATTCTCCCTCCTTTCCCGAGGTGGATTCCTTGAATAGAGGGCCAAGAGTCATCTCTTCATCGGAGTCGCTCCCGAACGTGAGGACTTGCGATCCCCCAGCGTTAACCATACGACAGTTGCCGGCAGTTCTTCCAAGCTCCTCGGTCGTGTTTCTTCGCTCCCGACGAGTTTTGTGTTTCATCCGCTTAAAATGCTGCCGGTGAGCAACATATCCCTGCCACCATCTTTTAAAAGCGTCGCATTCTTCGGTGGGGTGCGAAATGTTTCGATGATATAAGCAATAGCTAGGATGTGTCTCTGCATTACCAAGAATGTTTCCTTCGGAGGGTGGTAGCTTCATCCCCATTGATATGGCTTTAGCAAATCTTTTCCTCGTCTTGAACTTGTTTTTATTCAAGACGGGTGTCTCTTGATTCGGCGGAAGTGTATCGACTCTTTCGTCCAGTCGCCGGCGTTTGGCTTTTTCAAATATGGACATCTCACGCTCCCGATCAGCTTTACTTTTCAGATGAATTTCATTTAGAAAGGCGTCAATCATTTCGTCTGTCGGCCACAGAAGTTCTAGTTCAGGCCCTGCCCCCAGCCTTTCGGTGCAAGGTGCTTCTTCCTCATCTGTCGACGAGTGAGAGATCACATGGCAACTTGCCACGTAATCTTCAGATTCATCCGACGGGTCTTCTCCATCATCTCCGTCTTCAAGGACGTGGCTGAGGAACTCTTGGAGCGTGATTAGGGTCTATGCCTTCTGGTTATACTCTTCCAGCGCATCGATCTGTTTCTGCATGTCCGTGCGCTTGTCACCAAGCTTCACGGGCTTTTTGGATTTCTTCTTCTTTTTCGAAGATTTCGTCGGCTGGGTGTGAGCACTTTGGCTATCACCACCAATCTTTGGAGTTGGGCGCGGCTTCAGCATCCCTTCGATGATCTAGGGTTCCAACGGATTCTTCCACCTGATTGCTGGGCATGTCTGGAGCTCATTCAGCATCCTTTTGGTTTTGGCCAAAAGAGCCACCTCCCATGGAGCTTCCTCAACAAAAGAGCACGTTGCCCCCGGTATGTCCGTCTTCTTTGGAGTGTGCGGTTGTGGTGGGTTTACTTTCCACTTCTCAGACAGCGCAAACTTGCCTTGTAGGTACTGATCCTCGATCCATCCCTTAAAGACGAAGCAATCTTCGATTGGATGGCTTACCGTTTGGTGGTAAGGGCAATAATTGGGATTATTCACTTCGCCGGGTTGCGATGGTCACCTTGGGTTCGGCAAATTGATAAGCTTGTTGCACATCGCTAGTTCGAACAGCCTCTTCGTTTTATCCCGCGAAAATGAGTAAGGGCGCTTCATTTTCTCATTATAATAGCGCCGTCTCTCCTCCAATTGATCCGTTAGTCTTGGAGCACTGGGCTGCTGTTGGGTATTTGCAACGAAGGTCGCCTTCCCCTTACCTTTTTCGTTCCGCGGCTCCGGCTTCAGAGGAGACGGTCGATGACCCATTTGATCCATCTGGGCTAGCTTGTCGATTAAAGTCTGGAACGTAATCGATTTGAAGAACATCATGAACTGTGAAATAGTTGCATGAGGGTCTAGGGTGCCTACGAACATGCCCACCGCTGGTGCTTCTTCAATGCGCTATTCGCACTTAGACCACAGATTCCGCCATCGGATTGCGTATTGAACCCATGTCTCGCCCGGATTCACCCTGGCATTGATCAATGCCGTTATTGGGGTGCGTTCACTAGCACTTGCGAATTGCTGGGTGAACAACAACTCCATTTCCGTGAAAGTTTTGGCAGAGTCATTTGGAAGTTCGGAGTACCACTTGAACGCTGTCTCCGATAAGCTGCCGACGAATTGGCGGAGTAAGAGCTTATCATTGCCGCCGGTTTTGCCACAAAGAGCCCTGAACTGGGCGACATGTTGATAAGGATTGCCTGTCCCCTTGTACACATGGAATTTCGGGATCGTGTAGCCCGGCGGGTACTTTATCTGATCATACCAGCCTAGATACGGTCGCCCAGTTCTAACAACTTGGCCGGCCGCTTCATTTGCCTGGTGAACTCTTATTTGCTAAGCAATATAGTCATCCAGTGCATCTTTGGAGATTGTCTCTTCTTTGGCTGTCGACAGAGCCGGCAGAGGGTTTGATGTTTCTCCTCTGTCATCTTCAATTATTACGGGAGGATCTTCGGCTGGGGGGTCCGGCTGGATCATCATGCCCACCATATCCTGGAATAGAAGGGCCATTTGCTTTATATTGGCCGCTTGTTCCGCGGCCTTTTTGTCCTTCTTTTCAAGTATTTTCCGAAGGAATTCAGCATCAGTTTCTTGCTCATGGCGTTGCTCCGAGGATGCCTCTAGGCTTTCTTTTGGCCCGGTGAGTGTGGCCATCGCAGTCATCATCTCCTGAAGCTTCTGCTGCTGCTCTTGATCTTTTGTCACGGATCGCGTAAGCGGTCGATGACCTATGGAGATACGGCTATCCTCTTTTCCGGATGCCATATAAATGGTATGCACCACCATGCCCCCAGACTTAGGGCGTTTAGGCTCAGTGCCTTTGACATTTGTCGAAAGCATGGGGATTTTCTCCGGCCTTCTCCTTTTATGAGCGGTCGAAGTTGAGGGGGCCGCTGCAGTGGGCACCCAAGTAGCCGTCGACTTTTGTGGCTTAACATGATGGTTTTCTTCCTGTCAGACCTTTAACTTCTTCTGCCGGTGGGGATAGTCTTGATCAACCACCGACTCTCGTACTTGTCGCCAGATTTTGTAAACTTTAGAAGACAATCGTTGAGGGGACTGTTCCGGCTTCATTTCTGTGACAGTCTCCACCGGCGGCGGAGATCTTTTTAATACGGCGGTAGGCGAATTCCTGCGCACCTTGTTCAGCAGCTCAAAGCTGTTCCCGGTTGGAACATCAGCATTAATTTCCACCGTTGGAGCCGGTGGAGTTAGCCCAGAGGTGGAGTTGCCCCCGGCCTTCCTTACTCGACGCCAGTGGCGACGTCGAGCGTGTCGAGCTGTTGGGGCTGGTTCGGCAATGGGGATGGCTTTGTCTTGCCCCCTGTCCAGATGAGGCACCGCTGGTGCCAGTCTTTTGAAGACTGACGTCTTTTGAGTAGCGGTATCCAATCTGTCAAAGACAGACCTTCGAGCAGGAACGGGAGCCGGAATAGTCAGTCTTGTAAAGACCGACTCTTTGGCAGGAGAAGCCTCCTTGACGACTTCAGGAGCAAAGATGGTTATCTTATTTGGGATGGCCACTTCAGGTGTCATGGACTTCTTGGCAAGCCCATCGGAGTTCAGGCTCATTCTGGCGAAGACCGAGAAATTGGAGCTGGATGACCTGTTGAGAGGGGCCGTGGTAGTAGCAAGCCGATCGAAGACCGACTTCTTGGGAGCTTCCGGTGATGGCATAGGAGCGCTGAAGCTCGTTGGCTGGAGCATGGTCCCAAAAAACAATCCTGTGGTGGCTTGGGTGACCTGTTCCACCAGCATCGTGAACAGGGAAGCCGCCTGGGGCCCGTAAGCTATGCCCCCAGTTGAGGCAGAATGTGGGCTGCAATTGCATGTGGAACACTTCGAGCAGGTGAACGCCATTGATCTTTGCTTTCTGCACCAAGAAAAACGCCAAATCTCAGTATCTCGAACCCAAGGGCAACCATTAGCAAACCGCGATTCGTTCGCGAACACGACACACGAAGTGTGGAGTGGAAAGAGGAAAAGTTCCCACCAGACGTGCCAGAATCTGTTCCCCGCCGAAAGACGCGGTGGAGACGCGATGTACGTCTTGCTTAAAATTCGGGGCAGATGCTAATTGGTGCTATCTGTCCACCTCTCTGAAGATGCCAAGTTGATTTATGGCACCGTGTATCGAAGGTTTAAACGGATGCGGCCGATGTAGCAGACTTCGTTAGATTCCCCCTCATTTGAGGGGGTTTTGATTGTGGGGACGCTCTTCCCTGCAAGCGCAAGCCCCTGCAGTTAATCACGCTACCGCATCGCGGTAACAACTTTCTCCCTCTCCAGATGGTCACTTCGTGTCATGGGTGTTTTTTTTTTGTTTGGTTGCCCGTGGATTGTATACGGAGACTAAGTTATGTTGTCGCCCGTAGGGCATGGACTAGTCCAAATCCGTATCTTTCTTAGATTTGGATTTGGGGGTTTGGGTTTAAGGATACGTTAGCCTTATTTGAGACTAAGATTGACTTAAACGTTTGTTAAGGATACGTTAGTCTTATTTTAGACTAAGATCAACTTAACAGGATCGTTTAGATCCGACAAGAGAGCAATTGGGCTCTGTTGTTTAGTTTAGTGACATTGCGGTCGACAATTAGTTTAAGGACATTACGGTCCATTGTTAGTTTAAGGACATCTCGGTCCAATGTTAGTTTTAAGACATCGCGGTCGAGGTTAAGGACATCATAGTCCGTGGATTTAAGAACTCCACAGTCTGTTGTTAGTTTAAAGACATCACGATCGAGGTTAAGGATATCATAGTCCATGGGTTTAGGGACCCCACAATCCGTTGTTAGTTTTAAGACATCACGGTCGAGGTTAAGGACATCATAGTCCATGGGTTTAGGGACCCCACAGTCCGTTGTTAGTTTTAAGACATCACGGTCGAGGTTAAGGACATCATAGTCCATGGGTTTAAGGACTCCACAGTCCATTGTTATGTGTGGTTGTTGGGACCCGTTACATCTTTGACGACGTTGAAGGATTACAACGACAGATATCAGAGGAGTAAAAATATGTACCCTCGAACCGATGCGAATTGGTTGACAGAGCAGATGTGCTCAGTTCAATACAAGTTGAGGACTTATGGCCAGAATTGGGCTAAGTCCAGTTAAAAATGTTTAACATTTTATTTTTGTTCTGGCCATTAGGCCTTTATTTGGGCTCTGCCCTTTTAATAATGCTAAGCATTAGGCTCTGACATTTTTTGTCTTATAAAGAATGCATAGCATTCATCAGAACAAAGTGTGTTCTGACAGCGCGCCACGTGGTGCACCAGGCGCTTTGCGCCAGTCAAAGAGCGCATTGCGCTTCTGTCGGGTAACGCACATGAAGAGGACACGTGTCGCGTTTAGCGCTAAGCGCTAGTTTGTTAGCGCATTGCGCTTTTAGTTTATGAGCGCATTGCACTAGTCTGTTGGCGCGCCAGTGAGCGACACGTGGGGCGCTTGGCGCTGAATGCCAGCCCACGAGCGCAGAGCTCTGTTTCAAAAGCGCAAAGCGCAAGTAGAGTCTATGGTTGACACGTGGCATGTTTTGGCGCTAAGCGCCGATCCAAGAAGCGCAATACATGAGTGCAATGCACTTTTTAGTAGCGCAAAGCGCTTATGATCAATTTTAAGATTAAAGAACGGATTTATGTTCTTCAAAGGAGGCTTTGCCTCAAGATCCAAGATCAAAAGTTCTTATTTTTATAAAAGGCTCTGCCTTTATAGATCAAAAGATCTGTGAGTGAAGTATTTTACTTCTTTTTATTATTTTATGATTAGATCTTTGATCTTTTCTTTTTATTAAAGACTTTAGTCTTTTTCTTAGATCTCTGATCTTTTTAGAAGATGGTTCTTCTTTTTACGGGATGGTTTCATCTCTATTATTCAAGAACATAGTTCTTTTTACCTTGAAGATGAAGAAAAATCTTCTTTTTTCTAAGAGCTCTCTCTTCTTTTGCAGAGGGTTTTTCTCTCTCTTTTCTATATCTGAGACTTGAAGTCTAGGGACCTTTATATAGGGCCAATTGATTTGTTAAATCAGTTTTAAGAGATCTTTCTCTGATTGATTTGGGAATATTTCCCACCGTTGGATCTTTGATCCTAAGGCTTCTGTTTTACAGAAGTTAATCTTCTTATTTTAATAAGATTGGAAAGATCTTTCCATACCAGAATTTTAGTTCTGATTAATTAATAATTTATTATTAGTAGATCTTTTGATCTGACGGTGGGGGAATTTTTAATTCCAGCGCTGGCGCACCTTGAGCTAGCGCACCTACGTTCGACACGTGGCGCGCAGCGCAGAGCGCGGCGCAACTGCGCTAGCGCACCCGTGTTTGACACGTGGCGCGCAGAATCTGAAGCATTGGTTCAATTTAAATTTTGAATTTTGAAGCAGAGCTTTACTCTGATTGTGGGTGCGTGCCTAGGGCGCAGTGCACCTGGCGCTAGCGCGTCTGCGCTTGACACGTGGCACGCAGCGCGCAGCACACGGGATCTGAAACGTTGCTTCAATTTTTGAATTTTGAAATTCAAAACAGAGTTTTGCTCTGATTGGGGGAAATAGTAAGGTTATACCGTGGGGGTCCTCGTCGGTAAAAACGATCGACTCGGCTGCTTTATCCTTCTTCTTCGGGTGGCCGACATGTCCCTCGATCGGGGAGGGTTGCCGTGTCTTGTCGGTCCTCGTCATACCCCCCGCTGACATGACCATGATTTAGCCGATTGTAAATTCGCCGGAAGGGGGATGTTGCTCCTGCTCTCGGCCGGCTTGCCACTTGTCTCGTAAGTATGTTGCCAGGTACCCCGAGCAGATTAGCTCCTCGATGTAGTCTCGGAGCTATTTGCAGTTCTCAGTAGAGTGGCCTTACGACCTGTGGAAGCCGCAGTAGGGGCCCCGGGTGCGCTTTGCTGCCTTGTTCGAGACTGGGGGAGTTTGAAGAACTTCTCGCCCTTAGCCTCTTCCAGCAATACCGTCTGGGAGACGTTGATCGGAGTGTACTCCTGAATCTTCGGGGAGTAGGGCTTTGGCCGCTCAATCTTCTTTTTCTCTTCCCGGACCCTTTTCTTCTGATCAACTTGTTCTGTCCAGGGTAGGTTGGCGTTCACCTCGGATTCAAGCTGGATCTCATGTTCGGTCCAGGCCTTTACCTCGGCCATGGTCTTAAGTTGCGCTAATGCAAAGGAGCGTAGCCACTCCTTATGCCTAAGACCCGACCTGAGTCGTAATGACTGTCTCGTCCCAGTATTCTGGGACCTCGAGGAGGGCGTTGTAGAAGCGGGTGACGTACCCTTTGAATGATTCTTTGTCTCCGCTCTTTATGGTGAAGAGATGGTCGATGGTCCGTTTCTGTCGTCTATTCCCGACGAAGTGGCCGAGGAATTGGCTGGCCAGCTCATCGAAGGTAGAGATTGAGCATGGCGCGAGTCCTCGGAACCAGTCTCGTCCGGAGTGGATGAGAGTGGCTGGGAAAGCACGGCATTGTACGGTGTCGAAACAGTCCTGGAAACTCATCCCGGCCGTGAACACGTCCAAATGGTTTTTCGGGTCAGACTTCCCGTCGAAGAGGGAGACCTTTGGGGGCTTGTTCCGGGAGGAGACGTGGACGGTGAGTAGCTCTTTGGTGAAGGGCTTCATGAGCGAGTCGGCGGCATATTTAGCCCCGTCGCTTGAATGACGACTTTCCCGATGCATGCCTTCGATCTTCTTTTCGAGGGCGTCGAGTCGGCCGTGGTATCTCACATTCTGATTTTTGGCCTCTGCTGCCGGAGACCTCTGCCTGGCCACAGCCCAGGTTTCGTTCAATGAGGTTCCTCAGGTCCCCTGGCGAGGTTGTCTTCAAGATGCCGTGGCGAGTCCCGTGCGGGCGACCCCGTCGAGGGAGAGGGTGCCGGTCATGCCTGGGCACAGGCGAGCTGACCGACACCTCATCGGGAGGGACAGGGGCGCGATGGGACTCAGGGCAAAGCGCTCTGGCATAAGACCTCGTAGTTAAGCTGTGCGGCGCCCACCAGGTCATTGAATACGTCGGCCTGGGGGATCTGCGGCTGCCGGAGATAGTGAGGCGGTGATCGGTCGTGCCAACGCAGGCAGAGTCTTCTTTCCTTTTGTAGGGGTCCCGGTCCCGGGGTGGGAGAGCGGCGACCTAGGGAGCTTTCCCGACCGTTTGGACACGGACGAGTGCGTCCACGACGGACGCGAGTCGGTCTATCCGAGCGGATAGGGCGTGAATGGCATTCGGGGGAGGAGGGGACTCTCCCTCGTCTCCATTGCGGGGAACCTGACGGCTGGTGCTTGGATCATCGCGGTGACCGCTTGCCATGAAGTCGAGATCGGAAGATGAACTTTCGTTGAGTGGAACTAGCGATTTCCTTCAGATGTATCTCTGGATCTCCTTCAGATGTTATCTTCCGTTGATCTGCTGCGAGCGCTGATGGACGGCTGAGATTGGATTTGGAGGGTTGCCTCCTAGAGCGTGTGGATCTCAATGGGTTTGAAGTGGTTGAGGCCGAGCTACCTGTAAAGAAGTCCCGGGTGGTTGTGCCACCAAGGACCCTCCGACGATCAAGTTAGACGGGGTATTTTGGCAGAGTAACGATCTATTGGAGTAAAATTTGCTTACCTGAGTTGTCTAAGAGAGGGGTTTATATAGTGCCAGCAATGGGCAGGTGATTTAATCTCAAAAACTATCTATTAACCGCAATCAAGAACGGCGTCGCATGAAGCTAGCCGGTGAGTACGGGTCGGTCCACAGGGATGTTATGAATCTCCTAATCGCGCTAACGAGTTAATTCCGAAGGGTATTCGGATTGATTATTAAATCTAAAAACCTAATTATTCTATACTACGATTATCTAGATCTAGTCTTGTTAGGGTTAGGTTTAGGGATGGTTTGGAAATGCAGGTAAATCTCAACAGTTTCTATACCCGAATGAAGATCAATGAGGAGTTATGGTAATTATCAATAAAGGGGATTAGATCCATTCGGGAAGGTGTTCATTCTTCTAGGTTCTTGTCCTTTCTTTAGAGATCCTTACCCTAACCTCCATGGAAAACGCGCGCAACCGGGCTTTTATACTACGGTATCACCGCTACCTCGAGGGATAGGATGCCATAGGGCGCGGTGTGTGCGTGTATGCATGGAGTCCTATTGAAAATATATTATGGGTAAGAAAGGGATGAGAGATCTCATCTCTCAAAATCCTTCCCCAAACCTAACTCTAAACAATTTATCTACGGCAAGAAATTAAATCTACCTAGGGAAAAGAATTGAAATCTAAACTAGAGTAAGGAATTAAATCTACTTACAGATGCTCTCTCCAATCATCAATGCAGGTTTGTCAGATCTGAATCCATGAATTGAAAAGAAACACCGATGCTCTCCATAAAGAGATCTGAATTTATTATTTAAAAGGAGGCATGAAAAATTACAATGATTAGAGTTCCTATTTATAAAGAATAGGAAACCCTAGGGTTACATTTGTTTCGCATGTCTGAAATTACAAAAATAGCCCTTAAGAAATCTTTTCAGAGCCGCAAACGAGTTTTGGTAAAATTTCTCGAAACACGGGCACCAGACGGCCGCGGAACCGCGGCAATGGCAGGCTTGGGCCACGGTTCCGCGGCCCTTTAGAGAGATCAAAATGTGAGGTTTTGTGGGCTGCTTCTTGTTGGCTTGGGCTTCTTATTTCTATATATCTTTTTCCATTTGGGCTTCTAGGTTGGTTCCAGATCTTCAGTGAACAATTTGCAATGGATTTTTAACCGTTCGCTTTGAGTCGATATCTTGAATCTTGCTTAGTGAATTGTTCCTTATGTAGGCTTGATCAAGATTCTCTGTTTGTTGGTTAAAGTCCACATTTTCATCGTCTTTACATCGTTTGCACTGTTTTCTGTCCAAGAACCTGTAACATGTAACATGTAGCAGACATGCGTCAAAAGCACATGTTTATTTATAAAAAGAATAAGAATGGGGAATATAATAATACAATATTCTGGTCTGAACAAATACCCCCAAACTTATCTTTTGCTCGTCCTCAAGCAAACTTATTTTTATTCACTAAAATCCTAACCGCACTTTCGCAGGGAAACGCGATTGCACTGAGCACGTGCAACAAGCCGTTAAACCTCTAGGTGTCTCTAGTAGGAGGAGTGTTGTCTCCTGAGGGTTTTCAGCGGATACTACCCACAAAATCCTATCAATTCGGCCTATTAACTTTTGTTCTCCAATTAGGTTTTCTAACTAAGAATTCTATTATCATCAACCCGCAAATTATCCACCTATATTTTTCACACTTCCTCATTATTTAACTTAAGATTATATATATTATGTAGACCTACTTAGCTTTCGGCATCTCTTAAGTTTTCCTTCTAAAGTTCCATCTCCACTTAGGAATTTCTATCAACTCTACTAAAGATACAAGTTCTATTCTTCATCCCTTTCTCTCATCTAAACTCCAATTACATACCCCCACGTGTGTGTATAAATCACCCCTACACTTGGAAATTCAAATCAAGCAATCATACCCTTGTCCGTTGTCCAAAGTACTTATTTGTAGGTGAATTTTTAATTGAATTTTGCTTACACATCCTTCATGCGACCGTTAATACTTCTTGAGGTACCAACAACCGATTACAAGATGTGTTTGCACATTTAAGCGTAATTCCTAGTTTTGCAACACCCAAGGCTTTTTAGCAGTGACTCCCAAACCAGTTGGTCTAAGGCACTAGGTGATGAAGCACCCTCGCTAAATATTTTTCTATTTTTGCAGCCTTAAGTAATCACAAAAACCAGTGTCCATTTTTTTTTATTCTATATTCACACTTTTTTTCCTTTTATTTTCTTCGTACTAAGGACTTTAGACAAGAGCATCTCAAGGTCTCTTCTACTATTCCGAGTTTCAAGGTGCGTGATTGTGCAAATTGTAGGGTATACGTTTTCAGAATCTAGACTTAAGCTAGGAACTATTTTTCAAACGTATACTCTAATAAGAACATCAATACTTTTCCTTCGTTTCGACTTAGCCCAAGAAGTAAACCCAAAATTTGCCTATTTCTAAATAAACTACAAAAACATATACTTTCTACCGTTAAACTTTAAAGAAGGTTATCTTTAGGGTTTTTAATTTACTAAGTCTAAGATCTAGTTGTTCCTAGCCAGTTAACCTATTTGTCAAACTCAAGTCAATTAGCCAAAATTGAATACAATAATTTTTATAATTTTTGAAATTTTTCAATTTTTATGGGTTTTCAAATAAGTATGCAAATGCAAAAAATGAATGCGAAGGAAGAAGACGTACCGAGCATACCCCCAAACTTGAACTTGACAGTGTCCTCACTGTCATACTAAACCAAGAGGGTCAAAATGTCAGCACTCCCCTGTTTATTTATTTACAATTTTTTTTATTTTTTATTTTTATTTTTTAATTTTATTTTTTTTATAGAAAAAGAAAACAAAAATATATATACATATATACAAAGGTTCCCCCCAAACTTAAGCTTGGCCTTACACAAGCCAAAGGTTAGCGCCAACCATTCAAAAATCTTATCATGGTAATGGTATAGTTGGTGCAAGAAAATGAGAAACACGCGAGACCGTGTGGAAAGAAGAATGGTAGAATATGGTCTCAGTGGGGGAGAAGAAGGGCGGAAAGGAGAAAGAAGGGTCGCGCGATCTTGAGGGTGTAAATCGAGTGAATAAATTAGTGCAATATGTGATGACCGATATGTTATAAGAGATTGCGCTAACCTATCAACCCGTCGAAAAATGGGATCAAATCTCTCAAGATTCGCAAGAAAACATGGGTACGCCGAACTTAGTATAGGAGATGAAAACGTAACGGTCACTAGTACGGTCGGAACAATAGGAAGGACAAAAGGAAGTGAATTAGGGATAGTATCATTCTCACCGTAGTAAACTGTCTCGAACTTGAAAGATTCCATCAATGGTTCGAAACTACTGTAAGCAACCGAGTCTGATGGTTCAACTAACTCATCTGAAAATGTAAAGGACTCAAACTCGGGTGGTGAGTCATCAACATCATCCGAAAAAGTGAAACACTCGTAAGTGTTATCGTCAGTGAGAACTGTGTCAGATTCGAAAGAAAATTTTTCAAGCTCACAGTTTTCCAGCGGGGTCGGAACGATAGAAAGGAGGGAGGGTGATACAACAGTCAAGGGTTCAGGAGCATGAATTGGAAAATCAGACACATCAAACAGAAATGGTTCAACCTCAATATGATCCTCAAAACTCTCCTCGCTACTATCCTCATAATTCTCCTCAAAATTCAACTCATCCATGCCATTATCATCAAAATCAAGACGCATATGAGATTCGGGAGAAACATTTAATAACTCAGGATGATGATTTGAACATAAAATTTCAATTAAATCGACAGGTTCATCATCCGAAATATTCCCGGCGTCTATATCCTCAATTAAGTACAAATCAATTTCTTTAGACACCTCATCAAAAGCATGGATGTTTATCAATTTAGGTTCTAGAGTGGAGGTGTAAAGGTCAAACGGATTAGGTGCGGTTTCACTCGAAAGGGGTTCTTCACAATTTGGCAAATCAAGCACTACAAAATCACAAAACTCATTTTTATTTTCAACAGGTGAACTATTTAGGGCAATCGATGGAAAACAGGAGTTGTGGGCTTCAATTGAGTAAGGGTAGGTTTGATTTGAAAATCCTCTCTCATTCTCACTCTGTCCAACCGTCTCCTTATACATTAAAAAATTTTGAGCTAGCGGGAAACTAGCTACCGGTTCACTAGGTTGCATAAGGGCGACCACAGACGCTTCCACATTCCTAGTCATTTTATTTGTTGCTGCGATATACGCCTCCAACGACTCTTCCAAACTAGACTTAGGTGGTGAGGGGGTTTCGGTAAAAGATTCAAAATCGTGTGGATATGCAAAACTCCCAACAGACTGAGTAGAAACGGTGTCTAGTGAAGGTGGGAAGGTCGGGTAGGACTGGTAGGAAGTGGGTGGCTGGGCAGGGGTAGGGTCAACATGTGGATAACAAGGTGAATAGTCGTGCGGATCCCTAAAACTAGATGAGTGGAGAGGGGTGAAAGATCGACTGCGAGATTGAGCAATATGCTCAGCAATGGACATCGGCTTAGGAGTGACAGAAGGACTTGAAAAAGAGGTATCAACATATGGAGATGGTAAATGTTGACTTGGTTGACACGAAGTGGGTTGAAAAATCAAACTGTTTCTCCTAGACGCTTCTATTTGATCTTTCAAAGATTTTTTAGGCAAGGAAGGATCGTCTTTAAATTGACCGAACAAATTGACGTATGACGCAAAATTAGGTTCGGGATACAAAGTTCGGAAAGTGATTTATGATGTGGTGTACCCATGTTAAAAGAATGAGAAAAGAAAGAAGGTAGGTGGTGCAAGTGGGGTGCAAGGATTTCTTAGCGACAAAATTTTTGCAAGTTTTTATAAAAAAAAATTCCTCGTTTTTTTATTTAGAACTGTTTGCAAAAAGATTTTTGATAAAGGGCTTAGACAAACTTTCGATCAACCAATAATGCACAATCAGGCCTAACTCTAGGGTCACCTAGGTCAGTTAGACAGCTCCTAACTGTTCCAAAGGGCTAGAGATAGACCTCAAACCTCCTCTTCACCGCCAATTGCCGCCAGGTAAGTGCCAGGTAAGTGGGAGGCTCCCCGCTACAAGTAGCGGTCCTAATTAAGTAACCACTTGCCTTGACACACTTGTCTAGACACCGTAAAGTCAGGTTAGGATAAACGGCTGATGCCTATAACTAGTCATCTGTCCTATTGAGCTCGAAGTTCTTAGGGCTGAGTCTAGTATTTTTTTAATTAATAGATGGTCAATGCATATGCCTTATGTGATTTCTGGGGTTCTGGGAAGGGTGATGAAATCCCCACCCAATCTGAATTGGTCAAAAGCCCCTTAAAGTCGGTTTTAAAAATATGCAAAGCAGTAAATCACTTGCAATCAATTATTTATTTTTTTTTAGCGCGGCGCAAAGAATCCTGCAGAAAATCAATTATTGGAAGGGGGAAGAAGATTTTTAGCACAAAAAATCCTGCAGAAGATTTGACAAAAAGATATATGGGGATTTGCAGAGGGGAGAAAGAGGAAACAAACTGACAAAAATTCGCTCGCTGATGTCACAAAAGGGCTGCGGAAGGGCGGCAGGAGCGCGCTTAGGCCGCAGTTTAGCGGTGGGATGGAGGCTTCAGGGCTCCAAAAAATTTCTGTTGTTCTGTACTTGAAATCCCTCTCTGTTTTTTTGTATCCTTTTCTGATTCACTTTCTGTAGATTTCCAGATCCGAATATGTGTGCAAATCCTGCAAAATTCAAATAACAAAGTACCCTTTCCAAAAATAACAGATGATATATTTTTCGATTTTTTTTTTGTGTGATTTTTCAGATTTTTATGATTTTTTAATTTTAGATTAACCCGAAATCGCAAAAAGGAAATAACACGTCATCCCCGGTAACGGCGCCATTTGATTTGATCTCAAAAACTATCTATTAACCGCAATCAAGAACGGCGTCGCATGAAGCTAGCCGGTGAGTACGGGTCGGTCCACAGGGATGTTGTGAATCTCCTAATCGCGCTAAGGAGTTAATTCCGAAGGGTGTTCGGATTGATTATTAAATCTAAAAACCTAATTATTCTATACTACGATTATCTAGATCTAGTCTTGCTAGGGTTAGGTTTAGGGATGGTTTGGAAATGCAGGTAAATCTCAACAGTTTCTATACCCGAATGAAGATCTATGAGGAGTTATGGTAATTATCAATAAAGGGGATTAGATCCATTCGGGAAAGTGTTCATTCCTCTAGGTTCTTGTCCTTCCTTTAGAGATCCTTACCCTAACCTCCATGGAAAACGCGCACAACCGGGCTTTTACACTACGGTATCACCGCTACCTCGAGGGATAGGGTGCCGTAGGGCGCGGTGTGTGCGTGTATGCATGGAGTCCTATTGAAAATATATTATGGGTAAGAAAGGGATAAGAGATCTCATCTCTCAAAATCCTTCCCCAAAGCTAACTCTAAACAATTTATCTACGGCAAGAAATTAAATCTACCTAGGACAAAGAATTGAAATCTAAACTAGAGCAAGGAATTAAATCTACTTACAGATGCTCTCTCCAAGCATCAATGCAGGTTTGTCAGATCTGAATCCATGAATTGAAAAGAAACACCGATGCTCTCCATAAAGAGATCTGAATTTATTATTTAAAAGGAGGCATGAAAAATTACAATGATTAGAGTTCCTATTTATAAAGAATAGGAAACCCTAGGGTTACATTTGTTTCGCATGTCTGAAATTACAAAAATAGCCCTTAAGAAATCTTTTCAGAGCCGCAAACGAATTTTGGTAAAATTTCTCGAAGCACGGGCACCAAACGGCCGCGGAACCGCGGCAATGGCAGGCTTGGGCCGCGGTTCCGCGGCCCTTTAGAGAGATCAAAATGTGAGGTTTTGTGGGCTGCTTCTTGTTGGCTTGGGCTTCTTATTTCTATATATTTTTTTCCATTTGGGCTTCTAGGTTGGTTCCAGATCTTCAGTGAACAATTTGCAATGGATTTTTAACCGTTCGCTTTGAGTCGATGTCTTGAATCTTGCTTTGTGAATTGTTCCTTATGTAGGCTTGATCAAGATTCTCTGTTTGTTGGTTAAAGTCCACATTTTCATCGTCTTTACATCGTTTGCACTGTTTTCTGTCCAAGAACCTGTAACCTGTAACATGTAGCAGACATGCGTCAAAAGCACCTGTTTATTTATAAAAAGAATAAGAATGGAGAATATAATAATACAATATTCTGGTCTGAACGGCAGGCGGGCGCGAGATTCGCGCCGGCCGTTACGCCCCTGGCGTCACGCCCGCGTGATAAGCGGGATTCCCTATTAATGACGAGATATGCTCGTTAATGGGGGATCGTGGTGGCGTGGAACGCGGGATCATGGGCAACGGATATCTCGCGTCTAGCGAGATTCGCGGAGCCGTGACGGAGACGCCTGTGATCGGTGTTGTGGGTCGGTCGGTGAGATCGAGGAAGATGAGCTTGGTGGGAGGCTCGGGGACAAGCGGAAGGCCGAGACATCTTGGTTCTGTGATAGCTCGGAGGTGAGCTGGAGGGTGGTCTGGAAGGCCACCGAAGGTCGGGGACATCCTCGGGCCGGAGGCCCGGGGTGTGCTTCCAACATAACGTTCTTGATCATTTCTTGTAAATTTTGGGATACGTTATCTGCCACGTGTCATGATCTGAGGAGTCACCGATATCTAGCAATCATCAGTAGAGAAATATATTTATATATTTTAATCTAAAAGACTCAAATAAATGATAATTAAAAACAATTCTATTTATGCACCAACCAAGGAGATTGCAGTTTTAAAAGGAAAAAGGAAAAAGAAAAAAAAATTTATTGTAGACCTCGTGGTCTTCGAGAATTGACTTATTGTGGAAATCTTCATTGGCATTTAATAATGTTATTTAATGTCCATGTTGTCCCTTGTGTAAAGTTGTTCACCAACGCTGGTCCAAAATTTGTGACACGATGTCAATGTCCATGCTCCAATGAGGGCATTTGTCATTTTCTGCTTATTTGCTTTTCCAAAACAGAAAAAAGAGCAAATTACTAAAACCCTAATACTTGATAATTACTTATTATCCTAAAAACGTTTAAATTGCATCTTTTTATTCCCCACTAGCTTTTTCGTTTCACTTCGTTAGTTAATTAACTATGGAAATAGGGCTAGGATTATCAACCCCCAACCCGCTCGTATTCACTTTTTTTTTATTTAAAATTTCAAATTAAAGCCCCTGTTAAAATTAAGATTCAGAATTAGGGCTTAAAATTCCAATTGGCAATGGATTATGGGTCCTTTTCCTCAACCTAATTTCGAGTAAGGGCTCTCATTCGAAATTTTAGATGAAGAAGAGTGAATACAAATGGGTTGGAAGGGTTTGATAGCCCTACCCCGACTTCCACCGTTAATTGACTAACGAAATGAAGCGAAAGGGCGAACGAGGGTAAAATGATGCAATTTAAATGCTTTAGAGTAATAAGTAATTATCAAGTTTTGCGGGATTAGTAATTAAATCACTTTTGGGAGCTTTAAGTAAAAAAACCTTTTCTCACATGCATCGGGTGATTTAAATATACTAGTAATTTACATGTGCATTGCACGTTTATATTCATTTTGATCTGATTTTTTCCCTTCTCTATTCCCATAGCTTTTGTATTAGACACCGTATCTTTTTTTGATCAAATATTGACTTCATAAATATTTTTATAGGTGCCGTAGAAAACTCTATAATGGAGATTTTGCTATATTTGTTTGAATCTAAATTTGAAAAGTTGGCGAGAAGAGAGTGAGGTTGTCATTATTATTAACTAGTTTCTTGGACGTCTGATGCACGCGTGTATATTTTGAACAACATATACACGGAAGTTATGTGTAAAAAAATTTATTCTGAACATTACATGAAAAATTCTCGAGACATATATAGTTTTTATAAATTTAAATTAAATGAATACGGTGAGTTAAATAAAATAACAAAGACATAATGCTTTATGTATAAATTTGTAGAGAATAATGGAGAAAATGTGCCATAGGAGCGACTTTACTCCAGTGGTGTCAAAAGAATACACTCTTCATAATTTTTTTCGACGATCGACACCCATGAACGGAGCCAAAGAGGGCGGCCATCGTAACATAGGGTGGATTCCTTATACATCATCCTGACAATATGTGGGCTGATTTTTTAACTGTACACGTTTTATGCCTATAAAAGCTATTCAAATAGGAAATGCATAATCTAATATATTAGCGTTTTAGTTGTTGATTCTTATAGCTAACTAAAATAAATCAAATCGATTTTTAAATCTCTTATTCTTTATTTTAGAATTCAAACCTTTGTGGGAGACTTTAAGTGGATTCTAAATATCGGAAGGTTTTCTATTTACCGTTCAAAGTCAAATAAGATTCTATACTTGAAATATATACTTGTTATTGTACTCTACATTCTTTCTCCATTATATGCTCTTTTCTTTTTGTTTCTTTTACCTCTTCATCTCTTTAGAATGAATCATCTTTAATTTTTCCCCGAACTCCTCCCTTTCTTTCTATAAATTTAAGACAAACAGATTAAAGAATCGGTTGCTCATCTTCTATTTTCATGAATATAAACAATCATTGTTCCCTCTATATTTGATAATTTAGTTGTTGAATGATATGAGATTGTATTGGTTTTAAGGAAAGGTAGACATTATGCATCGCTCACTTATATATCTTTCTAAAAGATTGTAAGTGCATGGCGGCGTCCCGGTCGTCAATCCGACGGCCAAATGCGGAAGCGGTGATAAACTTTAAATTTTACTTGAATTGGCAAACCGCCGCGCACTAATACCCGGATCGAACCATTAACTAGTCCTAGCAAACTACAAGATGGGGAAGAGAGATATACCGACTGATCCGAATCCTCCGGTCTTCTCGTCGTCGTCCCGATCTCCTGCGGAAGCTCCGGTCTCCACCTCGTTGCCGGAAGGGAACCACATCGTCTGCATCTTTTACGGGCTCCCACCTCAATACCGAGGCAACTCGGGCACGAAGCTGGCTAGTCGACGTGCCCAAGATTTGCTGTAGAATCTAGTGAGTAGAACTTGTGTCTCATTTTGGGGTTGTGGAGGTTGCCATTGGTGGAGGGATTGAACTTGGCTTTTGGAGATTGTTCTTGTGGGATTTTTACCAAAGCAAAAGCACCAAAAACCCCACATAGGAAATTTGGACAGCCCCTAATGGGAGTGGCCGGCCTCTTTTGTGAATAGGGAGAGTGAGAATGAGAGTTGTGTTGTATCAAAGATAATGGGAGCCATTCTCATATCATGCAAGAGAGAGAGAGGAATGGTTATCATGAAAAAGCAATGATCACAAAATCAAACCCATACTCCAACCTCACCCCTCATCATCATCAACAATCATGACTTTAAAAGTCGAGCCATGATGGAGTCAAAACAAGTCAATGATGGGGAAGTCATCATGAAGCAACAAGATGCAAAGAATCCCCTCCACAAACACTTATTTGCAACAATGCAAATAAGCCCTCCTCCACCAATCTTCGGCCAATGAACGATACAAAGGAAATTAGCCGAAACGGAAAGCAAACTGGCAACTCCAGAAAACTGGTCCCGTAATAAATTACAGGAAAACCCCGATACTGTGCATACACACCCGCATTTGTATTCCGACCGAAATACAAATGCAATGAGACAAAATCTACACTGTACTATACTAGGATCCGGCTTAAACCAAAGCCGGCTAGTAATATCCGTCCGATCCTAATCCGTGCAATACCTCACGTATCTGATCGAACCCTGCCATATATCCATACGGCCTCTACAACTTTTCGCCCGAAAGCTTGAGTAACTGAATGTGGGGGACTCTAAAGACTCGTCAACACCTTGGTTGTGGATTTAACCACTAGCACGTCAGAGGTATAAGCCAATACATAACGGGCTACCAGGTATTGACTAAAAGGGACGTCTGTGAGTGAACTCAGCCTGACAACGCTACTGAGCCTGTCAGTGACAATATCCGTACAGTCCGGTCCGTTCGTCTATGAGCATCGCATGGCGGGCCTAGAGGGTTGGTAAAAGTCAGACCCCCAAAAGCGGTACAAGTCGTGTCGGAGTGTAGCCCAGAACACCCTGAGATACTACTGGAATACCTACCAGTAAATCTCTTGCCTTGGCCAAGGACTTCGTGTAATGGCTCTCCTAGACACAGCACGACCTCACCCCCAATACCGGGAGAGACGAACCCCTGAAGATCCGCTCACTGTCTCCATGTGGCTCGGGACTGTACCCAACTAAAACCTGTTTGCACGACTCCTTTGAGCCGTGGTAGGGTAGTAATCAAAGTACAGTGGGAACTCACACGAGACAAATGACGATCCCCAGGTCGATAAACTAACCTGTACACATGTCACCAGGGAACTGCCATCTGACGTCTGGTATATGACCAACTAGCATGTTCCCGGCGAGTCCTGTCCGGTGTACTCATAACCCAATGAGCACCTGTATACATCTTAGGTGATCCAACTGACACCAATGGCTTGTGAGACCGGCCACCGCCCCTCGTCGGGGTCTCGACTGTATACACTAGTCTACTCTGGAGAATCGATGCCCTGTCTCGAAACTCGCACGACTAGGGACCATTTAAGGATATGCTTATAGACTGCCAGCTCCCACGTATATGATCGCCCTCATACTGCTGGTGGTCAAGCAAGAATCCTAGGGGCTCTATCAACGTGTAATAGCGACCTGTCAGGTCACCTAAAACAGTACACGATGATAAAGGTAAACCAGATAGCATACTATCATCTCGAGTAAGACTGTCCTACCGGGACAGGTCCTCCCTCAATCATTGCAATCACGTGCCTGTGATCCAATAATTGACTCTGAGGGCACTATCTCCAACAATCTCCCACTTGCACTCAAGGCTAATTATTGCGATGCCGCATACTCACAGCCCGTGTGATACCGAACACCCAACTCCTCTACCAGTCAGTCTCACAAAGCTCGTTTGCGAAACTATTGCGTTCGAGGAATAGCCTCAGTGAGTGGATCCGCTTTGATGTTTCTTTCTATGTCTCTCTATATCTCAAGTTTGCGGAGAAAACCCATCTCCCGAAATGAGCAATACCTGTCTTAGAATATGTCTGGATGTCTGATGGGACCTAGCTCATAAATGAACTCCAAATCCAAATTTCTTAGACTGTATCGTCAACTGAACTTAATCAGTATCCTGCGCCATGCCTCCCTCAGTATTGCCTTGGACCACCTGTCCAAAATACTGCCCCTCGTCAGAAGGAAAACTATAACTCTGACAACCTCCTTGGCGTCCAAGTCACCTTGGAAGCCTGGAATGATAACTGTCTCCTGAATGAGGCTGTCGTTATCATATCCCTAGAACATCCATTTATGTTCTAAAACTGCTTCCGACTGTTTCTCCAGGATTGGATCAATGTCAACTTATTGTATCTAGTGTAAGAACAACATCTGGTGTGGTACTTGACATCTCATGATTGACTCAATTGCCTAAGCAAGTGATCTGCCAATCATGCACATCCCTCTCTACTTTAGTCTATAAGACACCTTTAGAGAGGGTGACTCCATTACCTGCAGGTACACTACCGTGCCAGGAGTCATCCATTCTAAATACTCTCAGAATGCTGTCCAAGTACCCAGATTGGGAAACCACCCAAACCTAGATCTAAAACCATAGATCTAGTAAACAGTATGTCTGATATAATTTCCAAGTCCCATGTGGAGAAACCACTGTGTGACGACCAAAGTATAACCGATTGTAGTATAGGAGTTTCTTTTCCTACTCTGTGTATGTCATCCAAATACCAGGATATCACACCCTACTACCTTCTCAACAGATCCATCCCCTATTCTGATGAAGTCAAACCCATGACTGTCACGTCAGAAATAGATGATCTATCTCCGCTACATCTGCTTTAGTCTATAAATAGACATAAGCTACCTGTCCACCAATGCTTCCGCTGCTCCCACTGACTACGACAACCCTCTGGCAGAGTCATATAGACGTACACTTCTAAAACTAGTTTAGAACGACGCTATACTCATCCTCCCGCCGGGTCTCGCAGCCTGGAACAACAGCAATGGTAATTGTGGGTAAACAAGAACTTCCCTGTCACCGTCCTTGAGGCTACCGTAGTACCTCTCGGGTGCCTGAAGTTACCCACCTTATCTGTGGAGTGGCCAGTGGAATGTCAATCCAGATTGAATCTTTAGGTTCCTATGAAATCTTCAGTAATCGTTTGTGGTTCTGGAATCACTTCCAGTTCTACCATACTCCCACTACTGTTTTCTGAAAAAATCCATTTTTATTAAAACTGTGGCGAGTCTAGAAAAATATCACTATTGATCTTCCAGATGGTAGAAAATCAACCCTCGTCATAGCCTGGGTCAACCCACAAACAGCCATTACAGAAACGCGCCTTAAGTTGTCCAGTGTCTGGTTTTAATCATAAACCGGACAACTACCCGTACCTTAACATTGTTAAGATATGAACTGTTCTATATCCAATATAGAAACAGAGGCACTGATTTAATTGAACCAGATCCAAATCATGCAACTGTCTCCAGTGCATGTCAACTAAATGGAAGGAGGCTGATTAGCGTTACTCAACTTAGGAATGCTTCCAATCATGAGTAACCTGAAAGAGAAGCAATATCTCTTTATCATTACTATCAATTGAATACCACTGACAAGTATCTACATCTTCGATCTCTTTGAAGAATCCCGATACTTGCTACACCTGGTTCTCTACTCTATTCAAATACTTATAACTTCTCAAAATTCGGACCCTGTGTTTCCACGAAACACTTGTCTTAAAAACTAGAGGAGTCATAAGTAAACCGAATATAGTACGAGGACCAACCCCTTTGTCCTGATGGACCCTGGACAACATACAATACTCTGTATAAGTCCCTTGAGTCTGATAACTCATTCACTGTGTGTCGTAGGTTGGAAACTGTACTTATGGTTAAGAAGAATTACACCGCTGTTTAATGCTCCTTACCTAACCATCCACTGATATAGGTAAATGTCGTAGACATAATTTCAGAAAAGTATATCTCACTCTATGAAAATAGACGTACAGATATATCAATTTGAAATTGGTGCATAACTGCGGATATTCAAAACCAAATATTTGCCGTCCGGCAAACAACCCAGGTGACTTCCTCAAATATCACTGATTACAACGAATCCCGATATAATGAGGATGATCACCCAATTCCCAATAACTTACTCCAACTCATCATCTGTAAAACCATACAGATATGAGAATCGTACCTGGTAAATACATATCCTGGAGTAAGTATCTAATCGGGAAATCAGTTTTCTTTTAACAGTACACAGTGAAACTGAAACATGAAATGTTTCGATGGGGTATCCGGGTATTCCTAGTAATGCCTCTTCCAGATTCACGACTGTAACCGTATAGTTCTTTGCCACCTCTCCAAATCCCTTATTATGTCTTTAGTCTTTACCTTCTGCACACCCCTTAGGCCAAATGGTTTTCTTTCTTTCCCACCATTCGGCACTAGCCAATGGTTTGGAAGAAGACTATCCAATAAGCATAATGGGTGTACTGTCCTAATCCTAGGAACACTCGTAATGAGAGAAGGTGAAGATAAAAGACAACCGAATAAACCTTATTCCTATTTCTCCTGGACCAGAATCCATCCCCGAACTGGAACAAATTCCTTTCGAGTTCGTATATAACCATACGATGGAGTATCCAAATAGACTGTGGATCTTCGTAGTGATACGGAGTGTCCTGGAGAAATACAAAGGTGATTTAGGATTGGCGAAGGAATACTTGGTTTGGTCGTGAATAGCAGTCCCAATTTACTTTGCCCTCTTACTAATCCCTTGCTTTGTCTTAACTTAATACCTTCTGTACACCATCGTTAGGCTAATTGGTTTTCTTCATTCCCTACCGGTCGGCACCAGCCTAAGGTTTGGAAGAAGACTATCCAATTTGCGTAATAGGTGTACTATCTCCTAAACTAAGGAGTACTCACAACCTGAGAGAAGGTAAAAGGAAAAGACAACTGAATAGTCCTATCCGTTTTCTCCAGAACCTGAAACCATCCTCGAATAAATCCTTCGAGTTCGTATCTAACCATACGATGGTTTTGTCCAATGGAAGTGGACGTTCGTAGTAATACGGGGTGTCCTGGAGAAAAGGGTAAAAGTAGGAGTGGTAATGAGGTTTGCAACTCTGACAATCCAAAAGCCAGTGTTTAAGAAGGTTCGGTCAACTTGGTCACTGAGTCATAGTCTTAGGGTCGGGTCAATGGTCGCTGCCAAAGAGAGAGAGAAAAGAAACACTCAGCGTGCACTCTATCCTAGATCAGAATGGTTACTAATTTATCTAATCTGGAAACCTCCTACTGTTCCGTCAAATTCTCCTCCAAACCTGAAAGAAGAATTAGTCGGGGTCACCCGAGGAGTAAACTAACTCATCAGTGGGAATCGGGATCCAACTATCATCGCATGATAACGTGAAGGAATCCGCTCACGGTGTCACACTCCAGAAGGTATGCGCATATCTGGCAAGTTTCAGTTCTTTTGAAACTCTCGGTGTGGATTTTTACCCCATGCTCTTATGACCTTGGCGTGAGGTCAAAATATCATAAGTCACGTGTCAAGTTCTACCCATCATTATCCAGGTTAATTTGAATCCACCCGTACATACCCTTGACGTAGGCCAAAATAATAGTACGACTTTCCCAAACCAACGCATCTATCTATGCAACAGATAAATACCCGGCAGCTACCAAACACTATGCCTTGGCGTGAGGTCAAAATACATAGCTTGAATACTACCGAATATTTAACTGAAATGATGGAGGGCTACGAATGGTTTCTGGCGAAAACCTTTAACGTAATGAACTTGATGTCATTGAAGGAACGGATAGCTTTTAAAAATATAGTGACGAAAACCGTTGCTAAAGAGGTCACTCCCGGTGAAGGGATCTCGGCTCTTTCCCCGTAGAATGAGGTGCAGGATATTCCAACTGAATACCACGGTGCAAAGCAAAAGTAATCGGCTATAGTGAAGTTATTGCCCTGACGCAAACTTTTTGTCCAAGGGGTCACTCCCGATGAAGGGATCTAGGCCCTTGCCTCGTCGACTGAGGAGCAGGATATTCCAACTGAATACCACGATGCAAAACAAAAGTGAATGTCCTTACAATAACAGCTTTTTGAAAAAGTGTTCCAACAACACAAGATTAGGTTTGTTTTTAACTTGCATTGATCCGAATCAACGCAGTCCCATCAATTGATCACACCACAAAGAACGAAAATATACTGATGTACGTATATGCCATCCGCATTCGCCACTGGGTCCCGTCATTACCCGTTAGGTTAGCTAACTAACGACAGAGCGGGGACTGGACTAGCGCGGATGCAAAACATATACAACATCTACTAATATATATACCAATATATTATACTTCGCTTAAAGCGTGATAAAATGCAACATCACAGAAATGTACAGCATCACAGAATAAAACAGATATCTGGGACCCCCGGGTTTCACAGAGCCGCTGAAACCCGACGTTCCCCTGGTCGTGTGGATAGCCTGTGCAATGAAATCCTAGACCCCTACGGGCGCGGCAAGTCACCCGCCAAAACCTGAAGCGAGGCAGCCCCCTTCAGCAACGTGAATGGACCACCCAGCACTTCACGAATTCCGGTAACTTGGGCACCCCTCCTGGGTCAACCTGTACCCCGTACGAGTGCGGCGAATAGCCCGCCAATTCTAGAGTAAAGCCCCCTCCATCTCAATGCCATGAGATGCGGGCTTGTTGCCCTCCAGAACCCGGCTATCCGTGCACCCCTCCGCGGGGCAATCCTAGCACAGAAAGTAAAATATACATACAACGGGTACATCGACCGCAACGTGGTCGTGCCCCAAAATAATAATACAAATAGGCAGTGACGGCAGTCCACATGTCGGACGCTCGCCCCGCAATATCAAATGTACATAATACAACAAAAACTGTACTAGCATTGCATCCAGGCTATCCCCACTACCGATCCGCAACATCACAGCAAAATCACAAAACATCAACGTGAAAGTCACGTTCGCAAATCCGTCTAACCGGGCTATAGCAGTTAGACAGGATTTACCGATCGAGTGACATTCACGGTCGCAGATATAATGTAAATACTGTGAAATAATGTGTTTAAAATATCCGATCGATCAAATTTTAACAAGTGGGCCCCAAGTACTACTGTAGCACATCAAGAAATTCTGGGCCCAATATTAATATTCCAAAACCCCTAAAATCAGCCCAGAAGGGAACTGTAGAAATTGGATACAGTGATCACACTATAGTGCGGCGGAACCGCGGCCCAAAGGGGGGTTTCGCCGCGGTTCCGCGCTCCTATGGTCGACTCACTGTGTCGAATTTCTACAGATCTCTTAGAACTTCCAGTACATCAATTTTATGCAACCTGAAAAATTTTTGTACTTCAAAAAATTTCGACAGAAAACTGATGTGAACTAAAATGCAGATTTTGGAATTTTGGTCGATCGGAAATGTAAACACATTGCACAAAGCTAGATTAGGTTAATGGCGAGGCTCTGATACCACTGTAAGTGCATGGCGGCGCCCCGGTCGTCAATCCGACGGCCAAATGCGGAAGCGGTGATAAACTTTAAATTTTACTTGAATTGGCAAACCGCCGCGCACTAATACCCGGATCGAACCATTAACTAGTCCTAGCAAACTACAAGATGGGGAAGAGAGATATACCGACTGATCCGAGTCCTCCGGTCTTCTCGTCGTCGTCCCGATCTCCTGCGGAAGCTCCGGTCTCCACCTCGTTGCCGGAAGGGCACCACATCGTCTGCATCTTTTACGGGCTCCCACCTCAATACCGAGGCAACTCGAGCACGAAGCTGGCTAGTCGACGTGCCCAAGATTTGCTGTAGAATCTAGTGAGTAGAACTTGTGTCTCATTTTGGGGTTGTGGAGGTTGCCATTGGTGGAGGGATTGAACTTGGCTTTTGGAGATTGTTCTTGTGGGATTTTTACCAAAGCAAAAGCACCAAAAACCCCACATAGGAAATTTGGACAGCCCCTAATGGGAGTGGCCGGCCTCTTTTGTGAATGGGGAGAGTGAGAATGAGAGTTGTGTTGTATCAAAGATAATGGGAGCCATTCTCATATCATGCAAGAGAGAGAGAGGAATGGTTATCATGAAAAAGCAATGATCACAAAATCAAACCCATACTCCAACCTCACCCCTCATCATCATCAACAATCATGACTTTAAAAGTCAAGCCATGATGGAGTCAAAACAAGTCAATGATGGGGAAGTCATCATGAAGCAACAAGATGCAAAGAACCCCCTCCACAAACACTTATTTGCAACAATGCAAATAAGCCCTCCTCCACCAATCTTCGGCCAATGAACGATACAAAGGAAATTGGCCGAAACGGAAAGCAAACTGGCAACTCCAGAAAACTGGTCCCGTAATAAATTACAGGAAAACCCCGATACTGTGCATACACACCCGCATTTGTATTCCGACCGAAATACAAATGCAATGAGACAAAATCTACACTGTACTATACTAGGATCCGGCTTAAACCAAAGCCGGCTAGTAATATCCGTCCGATCCTAATCCGTGCAATACCGCACGTATCTGATCGAACCCTGCCATATATCCATACGGCCTCTACAACTTTTCGCCCGAAAGCTTGAGTAACTGAATGTGGGGGACTCTAAAGACTCATCAACACCTTGGTTGTGGATTTAACCACTAGCACGTCAGAGGTATAAGCCAATACATAACGGGCTACCAGGTATTGACTAAAAGGGACGTCTGTGAGTGAACTCAGCCTGACAACCTACTGAGCCTGTCAGTGACAATATCCGTACAGTCCGGTCCGTTCGTCTATGAGCATCGCATGGCGGGCCTAGGGGGTTGGTAAAAGTCAGACCCCCAAAAGCGGTACAAGTCGTGTCGGAGTGTAGCCCAGAACACCCTGAGATACTACTGGAATACCTACCAGTAAATCTCTTGCCTTGGCCAAGGACTTCGTGTAATGGCTCTCCTAGACACAGCACGACCTCACCCCCAATACCGGGAGAGACGAACCCCTGAAGATCCGCTCACTGTCTCCATGTGGCTCGGGACTGTACCCAACTAAAACCTGTTTGCACGACTCCTTTGAGCCGTGGTAGGGTAGTAATCAAAGTACAGTGGGAACTCACACGAGACAAATGACGATCCCCAGGTCGATAAACTAACCTGTACACATGTCACCAGGGAACTGCCATCTGACGTCTAGTATATGACCAACTAGCATGTTCCCGGCGAGTCCTGTCCGGTGTACTCATAACCCAATGAGCACCTGTATACATCTTAGGTGATCCAACTGACACCAATGGCTTGTGAGACCGGCCACCGCCCCTCGTCGAGGTCTCGACTGTATACACTAGTCTACTCCGGAGAATCGATGCCCTGTCTCGAAACTCGCACGACTAGGAACCATTTAAGGATATGCTTATAGACTGCCAGCTCCCACGTATATGATCGCCCTCATACTGCTGGTGGTCAAGCAAGAATCCTAGGGGCTCTATCAACGTGTAATAGCGACCTGTCAGGTCACCTAAAACAGTACACGATGATAAAGGTAAACCAGATAGCATACTATCATCTCGAGTAAGACTGTCCTACCGGGACAGGTCCTCCCTCAATCATTGCAATCACGTGCCTGTGATCCAATAATTGACTCTGAGGGCACTATCTCCAACAAAGATAAGTTTAAAATATTTTTGCTATATATTTTACGGTCGCTCCCCTTCTAACTAAATCCTGGCTATGTCCCTCGCGGCACCCATCATCATCATTTTTATCATGTAAGATGTGTATACACCAAATTTCATGGGATTCCATCACTTTTTCACCATTGATTTAATGGGTGCAAAATAAACGGTTTACCGACAATAGAAACGGTGAAAAGTGATAAAATGATATGAAATTTGATGTCCACATCTTAGATGATAAAGATGATAATGGATGCCGATCGTTGAATAAAATATTGAAAGGTGTAATTTTTCAACGCCACCTAACGAAAATCCCGAGCATCTTTTCTTCGTTATTCTCAAATTTGCAAGGCATACGATCTCTTTTCGAGGTTTTGAGCATGAAAGAGAATGTAATGAATGAGAGAGAGAGAAAGTTGTTGACTTTTCATTTTTTTATTTTGTATTTTTTTGTGGTGGATGAATGGACATCTCGAATGCTTAACTTTCGCTATTAAAATTTTATCAATTTTTTTATTTTTTATTTTATTGATCAATGATATTATCTAAGGGCTTCTAGTTATAATAATAAAGATATAGATAAAGATTTGTTTTATTGTGATGACATGGTGCTCTCCAATCCATTATAAATGTCAACTTTCTCTCTCCTTGTTTTTGTATTCTTGAAAAAATGATGTATAAGTGAGCTACAAAAGAATTGTTATTATAATAGAAAAGATATATTTTAAAATAAAGTTTTATATATATCCCTGTGAATTAAAAGGGTTGGCTTGGAAAATGATCCTTAAATTATTAAGGAAGAAAAAAAATAAGAGAATTCTAACTAATTGTAGCATCCGAGAACTCCCTTTTTTATATATTTATTTTGGTGAAAGTATGGAAACTTATCGAGAGGAACACAAGAAGCTTTATTTCAGAAATCAGACCCATGAGAATAACGCCTCGCATTCAAAATGTTAGTAATATAAATAGCATGACATCGATTAAGTCTCACTTAGAATTTTCAGTAAAGAATATGCCGACATACATATAATGCATTCGACAACCCATCATGAAACAAACCAGTAATCAATTGGGCATAACTCACGCAGTATAAATTTTCTTTTCAGAAATGAGAGCTCGCTTGTTCCAAACCGGCAGGGCTCACACCGGAGAAAAAAAACAAATACTTAAATAAATATAGAAGACCATCAATCCCTAAATTTTCTTTTTCTTTTTCTATTCAATTTTGAAAAAAGAAAAATCCTAATCCTAGTCATCACACAATATGCTAGATTGCATGCGCTACTTTCCAAATGCTCTTCTTGTGGCAAGATGTGGTCTCTTTTTGTTCTTCAACTTGTGATTTTCTATACTGGGTGGAGATTTCTTTGGAGATATTTATTACATTTTCAAACTTTAGGATGGTTTAGGATCTCTTGGGTAGAGACATCTTCAGTGGGAAAAGAATTTATATAGCCAAAGAGAAAAGCATCATAGCAAGCAATTCACACCTACAAAACAATATTAATATTTATTAAAAGGCTTGATTTCATAAACTATAATAAATTTGCAAGGATATTCACTGAATCATGCATGACTTTATTAACCATGGTTAGAATGGTTAGAATATGCAAAATAATGATTGTATCTATAAATATAAACTCGTCGATTGTGCTTATTTCAAAAAATAATCCTAAATCGGAAAACAGACGTGTAGAATAAGGATATCGTTAATAGATCAGCTATAAGAAATTTACATTTCGAGGCGCGCATTTACTCAACAACAAAGAAAAACACATTCCGCGTGAATGATTAAATAAGAAAAATACCGCTTGATATCGGTATACATTGATTTTATGGACACTAGATCTGAAATACGGAAATTAACATATGGAATCAATATCTATTATCGACGGAAGTGCCATATACTATCAAATACGGAACTGTCCTGACAACTGCATCAATGGGAATTGCAAAGTTCACACCTGAAGATATTCCACTCCCTGCATGTAATTCAAATGTCAGCTTCATCTACATCTTATGAAACGATCGATGCATGATAACTTACATTCAAATCTAGATCATTGATTGTATACTTTCATCATCAAATACCCGATGCTTTGAGTAGAAAATGAACTTATTTAAAAAGAATAAAGTTATACATACTAACTCCGGATTCAGCCTGAGTGTTCTACACCGTTATTTTCCAGATGGAAGGGGCCGGGGGTGGTATCCTAATTCAACTAAATTTTGTAGCCTCCAGAAATTCTAACTAAGTTACTAAAGCTAGAGATGAAGGCAAGACCCAGAAACATTAATCTTAGTCCAAGCTAGTAGCTAACTATGGTAACATGGATAAAAAGTACAAACTCTACTTCTAATTGCAAACCCTATGTAAATTAAATAAGAGAGTGCTTCATTGTGATAAGTTGTAAGGAAAAAAGGGTCTAGCTCCATTGGTCCAAAAAACATTAGGGAAAACTCCTTTGGTCCAAAAAACTTGGTAAAAACTCCCTAATACATACACCTCCTGTATTGAGATCCCTATAGTATTTCAAACCTTTTTTCTATATAGAGGTATTTATTAAATACCTATAATGCCGTCCCTTGTCGCTCCATCTATCCAGATGTCCCAAGTGTGTTCATGTCTTTTCAAACTGCCATTCTTCATTTTCGTAAGAAAATATGCATTTCTTCATCTTCTTCCCTCAACCTCCTTAAAAAAGAACAAAATCCTTAGATTAGGAGAATACCAACCTCATTTTAGATTCACCAAATTCGAGAATAGACCTTGCGGTAGCAGGGGTTTTATTCCCCCCCCCCCCCCCCCAACCCTAACAACCCACATAAATTCTCCATCTTAGATCTAGAAAAGCCCTAAATCTCTAGATTTCCAAAACTTCTTAGCCTCAAAAAACTTGCCTCCACCTTAGACTTCGAAAAGCCCTAAATCCCTAAATTTCGAAAACTCATGATCTAAAGAAGTCGTAGTCTCGAAAAGCCCTAAAATCTTCAACTTTTCCTTCACACCTCTTTTTCTGTGATCACCAAAACCCTAACTCAACTTTCAAAAATCATTAGCATCATGGCTTTTGAGGATGACAATGTTAATAATAGGTAGGATTTTTCTCTTATTATTTTCTTCAATTTTATTTATTTAAAGTGCATTGGTTGTTTGTAACTTTTTCTTGCACAGTAATAAAATATTCATTGCAAAATTAAAGTAATTACTCTCAATGTAGAAGTTATTATGTAGCAGTCAGCGTCTACATGCAGGAGTTAAACATTTACATATAGATGTTAACTTGTATATGTAGAGTGCATGTAGATGTTATCCATCATATGTACATGTTACGTCCTAAATTGTGTAGAGATAACATATGGCAATGATGTTGTTGTTGATCTTGTGTAGAGATAACATATGAAAGTCCTCTTTAGAGATCTTGATAGTTGAAAAACCATACTACAGCATGGAATATGACAATCCAATAAATTGAGTAGAAATATCACTCTTTTCAGCTGCTTGTACACGAAAAGCTTCTAATAGTTGCTACCTTGTACCAACTATAACACATAACCGTGTCCTTTGGGATCACGCACAAAACATAAATATTCCTTAACTTCTCTTCCACTAAATCCAACTTGTGATGAACGAAGAAGAGTAATGGCATAGGTTGGTAAAGATAAAAGAAAAGGAGTAATGAAATAAGTACAGCGAACAGAAAATGGGGGTTTCCGTGAGCGGGGTGTGATTTTTTTATTTTTTAATTTTTTTGAGGGGGGGGGGGGGGTTCTATGATTTGATGCAATTTGGAGGGACGAATTATCATAGGACAGAATATTTTGGAGTGCTCAGTCTTTCCCCTGAGATTAAGTATGTACAACGGAATTACGTAAGTAATTTAAATGTAATAGTTATCTAGTTATATGTAGTACTTATCCAAATGTAGTAATACCTTCACTTTGCTAAATGGTGTAGTTATGACCTGTTTATTTACAACTGCATGAATGATAATTACAATACAATTTAAATGAGGTTATAAACTTTAGGAACAACTTAACTTGTGTAAATGTAGTAGTTGTTGGCTAAATGTAGTAGTTTAGCTAGGCCCTACATTATGTGTGAAGAAGTTAAAAGGGTACATAATATATGAATGTTGGAAGATACAAAGTGGTTGGTGTAAACGAGGGACTTGACTGTCACTTTTTGGAGATAGGGAGCTTTTTGCAAAGGTATATTGGGGCAGGCATTTAGATTTGTTGCTTTTGGGCCCAAGGAGGTAGGCCTATTTTCCCCAAGTTTTAATTTTTGGTCTAGACAGACATGCACAAGGAAACTACACATTAACCATAAATTATAAGTGTATAAAATTTTATTATTTAGTATAAATGAAAATTACCAATGCCATATTTTTCAAAAGAAAAACACTACCTTTGCGAGTGAATGTAGCTGTATTAACTCCGATTACATGCCCATAGGAGTCAATCAAAGGTCCCCCTGAGTTCCCTGTTGCAAATAAGAGCAAGCCAAGTTCCTAGACGTGAATACAAAACCCAAGCAAGAGCTAGGATTGGTCCTAGATTAATGATAAAAGTAGATAATCTCCCAAAATACTGAAAATTTGCTAGATAATGACTATATACAATTTTATGTTCATATACATCAAATACTAGCTACCAAGATTAGTTTTTGACTTTAGAGGATGCGGAAGGTGCTACAACTTACCAGCATTAATTGCTGCATCTGTTTGAATAGCTCCCCGAATTGGCCTCCCGTTTGGTGAGGGTATTTCCCTTCCCAACCCACTTACAACCTGCAATATACCACAAGAATCGCCAAAACCGAACATAATCTTTAAGGCTTGTGGAATTTAAGTAGAGAATAATCGGTATCAGCTGCCATATGAAGGGGGGAAATTCCACTTGTCAAAAGCCAAGTTTCCATTCCTTTAGAGATGTCATTATCTTCCATATTGATCTCCAAGTTCTAAGAGATAAATACATAAAATATCAACTGTTTTTTTTATATTCCTCGTGCATCTAGAGGCAGAAAATGTTCCTGTTAACTTTGCAACTATCCAATATATCAGAAAAAAGCAATACAATCAGGTGATCTTTGAAATATCAATATTTTAGGACATAAACGTCAAAATGAACAGTATTGGTCATTGACAACAGTAGTGGTTTAGGGTTAGAGTTTAGAGGAGGGAGAAAATATTAGGGGAAATGAATTTGGAGATAGAGATCTCTCTCTAACCTTCTTTATATAGATGTGATCATTTACATATCCAACCCTCTCTAATTTCATTTGACTAATTACATATAATACTCAAAAATATTCTAACTGGTACAGGGATGATATTTTCAACTAAGTTTTTACATGTGACACCTGGCCTTTCTTTATCCTTTTAAATAGTATCGTAATCGATATTCATGTGACACCTTGACCTGGCCTATTTTTCCTTTTAATAGTATCACAATCGGTATTAAATAGAGCTATTTGTGTTTTATCATATATGAAAAGCGAAATGAGAGTGGATTATTTGGGGGTGGGCGGGGGGGAGGAAGAAAAGACGAGGGAGAGTTATTTAGGGATAATTGTGATGGATAGAAAACCTTATCCCATCACTTCATTTATATAGACATCAACATATTTACAAATATACCCCTGTTACTTCCTTATCGTTTATTAAATCACAATACACACACATATCATAACACCCCCCTCAAGTTGAAGCATATACATCACACATGCCCAACATATTACAAATAAAATGTACACGAGATTTTCCAAGAGGCTTAGTGAATAAATCAACAAATTGGTTCTCCAACTTCACATGGATCGTATCAATGATCCCTTCCTCAACTTTCTCATGAACGAAGTGACAGTAGACCTCAATGTGGTTCGTCCGTTCATGAAAGACAGGGTTGTTAGCAATATAAATCGCAACCTTATTGTCACAAAAGAGCTTGGGGGACAGAATTGTACCCAAGTTCTGCAAGCAAAAAACGAATCCACACCAATTCACTCGTGATGTTAGCCATGGCCCTGTACTCTGACTCTGTGCTGGATCGAGAGACCACACTTTGTTTCTTGCTTTTCCAAGAAACCAAGTGCCCTCCAACAAACACACAAAATCCAGTGGCCAACCTCCTGTCATCGGGAGACCCTGCCCAATATGCATCCGTGAAACCTGTAATCTTGGAGTGCCTAAAATTCTTATAGATGATACCTTTCCCTGGTGCACTCTTCAGGTACCTCAAGATACGGAGGGTTGTATCAAGGTGAGCCTCACGAGAATCAGACATAAACTGGCTTACTACACTGACTGGGAAAACTATATTTGGACGGGTGACAGTCAGGTGGTTAAGTTTGCCAACTAATCTCATATACCGTCCTGGATCATAAAAATGCTCCCCTGACCTATGTTACTATAAATCGGTATACCACTGTTGAATTGTGAATTGAAACTATCGTTCCCAATTCGAAAACACTGTCCGGATCGGAAGAATCACTGTTCTAATAGAATCCATTAAAAACTTGTGTTAAATGAGGCATTTAATTGGATTTGTGCTAGATTATACTAAAAATATGTAATTTTAGCAAAAGAAATTGATTTATACACACACACAAACATACGAACATCCACAAATACTTCACTTTCTAGAAGTATGTTTTCCCTCTTATATAAGCCTATAAAAGAAGACTACGCTTATCGTACCGGATTCCATAACAAGCGGCGTTTCGCGTTTCCGTTTTCGTTCTGTTCGCGTTTAGGGTAACATAGCCCCTGACCCATAAAGAGCTTCACATTTGGGTTCATAGGAGACTATATAATGAATGGCGAGGATGTAATAGGGATATATTTGTAAATGTGTTGATGTCTATATAAATAAGATGATGAGATGGGCTTTTCTATCCATCACAATTATCCCTAAATAAATTCTCATATCTTCTCTCTTCTCTCTCTCCTCAAATAACTCAGTCTCATTTCATGGTATCAGAGCCACCACCAAACCGCTGCGGTAGCCACCAGACTGCAACAAGCGCTGCTACAGCGATTTGCTACAATACCCGCTATAGTGATTTACTACACTGTGATTTGCTACAATGATCATACCCGTATAGATCTTTTCTTCACCTTTGAGTCACCTCCTTTTGATTCTCGCCTCATGTGAGTTGGATTAAAACTCTCTGGATGTTTAACAAATTGACTCAATAGTGTTTTTGGCTTGATTTGGCCCTCTTTTGAGTTGGAACCCTCTAGGTCATAATTGTTAATATCTTACGAAATACGATACGTATCTTACGATACGATACGAAAGGTTTCTGATACATATCGGCCCTATGTAATAGAAAATCTATCGTATCTTACGATATACGATACATATCGTACAATATGATACGTTCTGATACGATATACGATGTGAACGCATACAATATTTAAAGCCCAATTTGTTATTGGGTCAGGTCTAGATCTCCAGGTCAGGTTTAAAGACCTTAAAAACATAAAATATCTCATTTCTAAGGTCCTAACTAATCTAAGCCGCAAAACGCAGAATTTTAGAAACTCTCATCTAGTACTCGCGTGCACTCACAAAGAAAAAATATGTTAGGAGTTAGGACAACTAAGACTCAATGCTTTAGTTTATATTAAGTAGAACTTACGACTAGAAATAAAGCAAAAGAAAAGATATCAAAATAAGACCCATATCATCCGATTTATTTATTGGATAAGGAATCCAATAATGGATTACGAAGAAATAAGGTTCTTAATTACCGAAAGATGCTTCTTGGATGGATGTTCATGAATAATTTGAAGTTGACGGAGGACCAAGTTGGTATGAAAAGAAGAAATGAGGTATAATGATATTTTATATACTAGTTAATTTTGTTAAAAAATTTAAAATTTTAAGTATTTTCCAACCAATTTTTGATAGGACCATGAAATTTTGAATGCTGTTCCCAAAGAAAAACTTGCAAAGAAAAAGAAAAGATTGTGGAATTGAAGGAAGAAGAAGAATTCATAGAATACAAAAGCGAAGATAAGAACATCCTCATCGACGATGATGATAGGTGACGAATTGATAGGAGACTATTGGTTAATTAGTAGTTTTGTTTTCCTATATTTTGAAAGTTTTTAGTTTATAATGTATGAACTTAGTTAGAAAATGTCGCTGCTTGTGAAACTTCTACCTATGTCATGTGGGTTACACCTTTCGACTATAGCACCATTTTGCTTAATTATCTAATTAACTTGTGATCTATGATTGTTCAAATGACTTATGTTGTTTTATGTATTTTTCTGTTTGAACTTTACATATATTGTGTCGGATGAATGACTGGGTATAGTACTTTTTATAATTATTTTAATATAACGTTCAATGTTACTAATTTCATCATATAATTGTAAAAAATATAATTATATGCTTACTTGTTTAGTTATTACACAAGTAATTATCATAACTTATGATATACGATACGATACAGAAGCAAAAACGATATACAATTCATATCATGATTTGCCAACTTTGCTCTAGATGTTTGAAAAATTGACTCAATAGGTTTTAATTAGAAGATGACTTTTGGTGATAGGTTTGTGATGAGCTATTGTGTTGTTTATATGTAGAAGATGTTTATGCTATCGAGACCGTGTTCTATGCACTGATCTTGTGTTTAAGGAAGGTGGTGGGTTGTAGAATGCTGATTCGAGTCGTTGGAAACCAATCACGATTTGATTTATGGTGAGGACCGTTGTTATGGTTTCTCCTTGTGGTGTTAGAGAGGACCTTTGAGTCTCTCCTTTGTTCGGTGTAGAGAACACCTTCGAGTCTCTCCTTATTTAGTGGATCCTTTGCTATAGTGATTAGTAATTGAATCTTGAGAGATTGATTACGTTCTTTGGATGGAATCGTATACGATTCCTTTCTTGGTTGGGAGATTGGTGTGGACTCTAGTAGCCGTTGTTCTTTGTTGTAGATGGTGCCTTGTGGATTGCGTTGTTGAGACTTCTTGATTAGGAGTTTGTTTCAGAGTTCGTTGTTGGTGTTGATTTATTGGTGTTGGATTAACCATGGCTTTTGTATCTCATGTATCTACTATATTTGAGGATAGAGGACGAGGAAATCGAGAATGTGGAGTTAGGAGAGGTTCAGGTGTGAAAGCTATAGGGGGAGAGGTGATCGTTTTTGCTCGCATTGTGAGTTGCGAGGTCATACCATAAATTACTTTAATACTTTTCACTTGAGTTTCGACCCCCACACACTAATAGGATAGCCGCTTCTGATCCAACCTCCTCAGGTTTTACGAAGGAGATATTACAGCTTAAGAATCTCCTCTCTCGATCTTCTGCATCCTCTTCGAGGTCGCATACTCCCATCACAATTATGACCAACGGTGAAAGCAACGGTGCTCTTCTTTCTTCAGCTTCTCCTACCACGTCCTGGATCATTGATTCAGATGCATCAAAACATATGACGGAGAAGTCAGGTGTATTCACTTCTATCATCTTCACCGTTCATTACATCACAATACACCACATATCATAACAGAAAGCAAATGCATTTCCTTCTAATACAACCGTATGCTTATTGGTAGCAATGCATTTCCTTATAATACAATAGCACAAATCTTGAGTAAGAGAGAAGAAATTCTCATCAAACTTTTCAAGGGAAGGATAATCATGAAACTAATGAATCAAAGGAAGGTAGATGTATAAATTACCCCCGTCGTAAGAGTATGCTCATATCCATAAGGATTTCCAATGGCAAAACAACTCTGACCAACTTGCAGATCACGCGAAGAACCAATAAGAGCAGGCTTAAGCTCATCTCCATCGACATCAACCTGTACGAATAAATCAAAGTAATTATTGCAATAATACCCTTTATTTATACACATCCAACCTATATATCCCATCAATTATCACTTGAGGGGTTATAAGTATATTTCATCCCAAACAACACTGACCCAAGAGGTATCGGAGGGTAACAAAACAGTTTAATCGTTATCAGGTGCCAGATGAGATATCAACGAAGGGTGTTTTTTGCCATTAACCCATAATTAAATTACATTAAGCAAACATTCCTAATACTCAAGATTTTTACTATAACTTTTCCCCCACAAGAAATATAGACATCAAAACCTTGTACCTTCAAAACAGCAAGATCGTAGGCAGGATCATATCCTATAAGCTTTCCTTCCTTTGCAAAAGTCTTTCCTTTCGAATCTTCAAAGAACACCTCAAACACATTATCAAGGCACGGTTATAATCTACCCATTCAAACTCAAAGCATTCAAGTTAAGGAAACTAAAACTCTGCAGACCAACCTTGCAACGTTGAAGACCAGATTGATCAGTGGCCAATTTAGCTATAACATGATAATTTGTGACCTATTCCATCAATTGAAAAAGACCCATACGTGCATTTTGATTAATGAACAAGTACAATGTCTGAATTTAGAGGGAAAAAATCGAGAGATCTTACAATGTGACCAGCCTTGTCCCAAACGAAACCAGACCCAGTACCTTCAACTTTCGCATTTCTCAGGTCATCATCTTCTTCCTCTATTATGGGACTAACTGCAGTAGTTGTGGCAAGGGGGAGCTTCTGGTTTTTCCTGCTTTTTGGTTGTAGTTCTAAATCTTTAATGAAAACAACTGAAGGAGATGCCTCCTACAGCAACGGGCATCTCATATTAGATTATGGAAACATATCAACTCTCCTCACAATCTTGGACTTTTCGGTGCAGTTTAAATATGGCTCAATTATACTAAAATACCTTTTACTATTATTGTTTTAACTAAACAATCTTGAAGTCCTTTTAATTATAGTAAACTCCCTTAAACTTTTGGTTTCAAGGGAGTTCTTTCTTACCACTAGAATACCCTTAAATGTAGCACTTTAGGGAACTACATATATTAACGAACTTTAAAATAATTTAGTTGAAAACAGTGATAGTTAAGGGTATTTTAGTGTAATTAAACCGTTTAAATGTAGTGGCAAGGATTTTAAGGTGATATAAGATGAGCCCAAATTCAAGTTCAGCTGGCACACATTTAAAGAACAGATTAAATAGAGGCTAATTTGTTTGAAACACCCATTACTTCTGAGGATTAGCCAAAAAGCAAGGAAGTGCCCTAACCACAAATGTCTCTATTTAATATTGATTGCTACAAAAACTACCTTGATTACCCATCAGCTGCTCCAATTAATTGCTTCAAAAGAAAAATGATGGTGATAATAATGGCAATCTTTCATGGTTGATTTTGAATAAGAGAGCACGGTATTGGTTGTTTGTGGTCAGGTGCTTTCCACTGTTTGACCAAAATATGAGTTTTCTTGCAATTTAAGCAAAAGAAAAATAGATAATGCTGCACAAAATGCATATTTCGACCAAAGGAAAAAGGGAGAGGGGGGGATGCTAAACCTAGAGGTGAGGGTTAGAAATTTAGAGTTACTCAACCCTCACCATAATTTCAAATATTTAGTGCAAAGACACTGTGACAGACTTTATGACACACACTTAGCATGACCGGTAGAAATTAAACTGGGCCATATGGCCTTGGACTACTATTCCAATTCTGGGGCAAGTACTATATCTTTTGGGATTGTAGAGATAGCGAAAGGCTACTGTCACAAAACCACCATAACCAATACCTACTTTCTCTAGAAACTACTATTGACTTATAAAATTGCAAAAGTCAAAGATATCAATGTATCATGAACTTTCCTTCGGTTAGAATTTCATCGTGCGACTTGCATGTGACCTATTAATGACCATTTTACCCTCATCTTCTACCTCATGGCCTCCTCCTACTTGTCTTCTTCCTCTCTCTCACATTGTTGTCAAAATGTACAATGTATGACATGTATTGTATGTATGATTCGGTACACCAACTTTTTGGTACATATCGTCAGATTATAATCTAGCTGCTACAATATCGTAAAATATGATATGCATATCCTACGATATGATATGATACGATATAGGATATAGCGTGGTACAAAAAAAAAGGGGCTAGTCTACAGGTCAGGTCTGCTCTTATTGGATCAAGTTTTTAGTCTAATAAAAAAAAGCTATTACCCTAAAATTTTCCAAATCCTTTCACCAGACCTAAATCTTCCATGAGCTTCTCCTCACGTCGATAAAGCCTCAGCGCTTCTTCTCCACGAGCTCCTCCTCCACAAGCATATTCTTGTCACCCCATCTCCGCTCGGCATCATCTCGCTTCTCTTCATTGCGTCATCTTGTAGCACTTTTTAACTAATAAGTTTCATCTCCTATACAAAAATAGCCTAAATAGGAGCTAAGGACTTCGCTAGTTTTTAATCAATTGTTGATAGGACCTCAAAATTTGAATGCTATTACAAAAAAGCGAATGATTAATGATTTGTGAACTTGGTTCGGAAGATCTAACTGTGAAGCTTTTCAAGTTAATGTTTATGTAATATGGTTTAAACTTCACACTATTTGGTATCATTTTGCTTACTTATCTAATGATTTACGATTGGTTACTTGAATTTTCTTGATTCATATATCTTGTATTTGCATTTGTGTGATGGTGTTACTTGAGAATTACTGACCATTATACTTCTCCTTATGCATCATTCTATATTTCTTTTTAATCATATTTTTTATTAATATATAGTTTCGTTATTGATTTGTTAGCTATTTCACAAGGGAAAAGAATTCTTACGATACGATATGTAAGGTAGAAGCTATGAAGCACGAATACGAACTCAAACACATGGACATGGACACGAACACAACATATAGGCCCGGGCCTATGCTGTTAAAATTAATTTGTAATTTAGTTTTATCTAGAAACCTTATTGATCAAATTACATGTAGTACATGCTTATCATGTAACATGTGCTAGGTTGGTGTAACAGTAAATGAGTGTTTGAAATACTTAGAAATGAGTAAAGATCTCAATATAAAGGGATCCACTCTTCATGTAATAAATCATCCAATCCAGCAAAAAATCAGAACCTTCAAAATAAAGGCATAACCTTGCATTCATTTTCTTTTCCCTTTTTTGGAATCTCTCTACCACACAATGTTTTCTAGTTGGAAAAATTGCATATAAATACCAAAGGTTTCAGCCGTTTTACAGATAAATACATGTTTTTTTAATAGCACATAAATACTCAACGTTTTGCTCCGTTTGCACTTAACTGCCTATTGTTAATCAATTGTCAGAATATTCTTTTTTTATCCACACGTGCATTGCACGTGATATTTCTTGACCATTTTGCCTCTCTCCTTCTCCAATTGACCCAAGCATATAGCCCTCTTCCCTTCTTTTCTAAATGAACCCAAACTCATAGCCATATTCCCTTTTACTTATTCTTCTCCAATTGAATCCTAACCCACCGTAGACCTCCCCCTCTAAAAGTTCTAAGTGTCCTCGCCGCAAACTCGCGGCCAATGCGGAATTCAAAAACAAAATTTTTTATGGCACTAGAAACTAAATCCCAAAAATCTACACCAAACACTTAAACCAGAACAACAACAAAATATAAATCACAACCTTTGTAGTGTCTTCATTTGCTCTAATTGGGTTGGTCTCGAGCAAGCTCTAAAGAGCTCCGGATCATGGTTACAAGCCGGTCTTCTTTCGCCGAAGATGATCCACCCGAGAGAACCGAACCAAGCTCCAGCTTCACATAGTGAAGCTACCGACGCTCCAAGCTCGCTAGAAATGAAGAAGGGGATGTAACAATTTTCCACTATTTTTTTCTCTCAAATCTAAAACTCAAGAGAGTAAGTAAAGAAGAAAGAGGTAAAGAAACTTAGCCATAAGCAAGTGTAGAAAAGCATTTGAGAATGAATGAAGAATAATAGAATAGAATGGCTTCATCTTTTTTCACAACCATGCAAAATAAAAAATCTCACAACATTCTGTAATAAACTAATGAAGCTCATTCCTCTTTACATGTCTTCAACCATGCTCAATGTCACCTCATCGTCCACCTCATTTTATGAATATTCATAAATGAATATTCACAAATGAGGTGTCCATTCTAGAACAAACCGTACAAATACGGAATACAACCCGGTATATGTATCGAAATATATATACGCGTATCCGTATTAAAATATGAATAGCCAAGAGAGAAAATGAATAGTGAACAATAATACTAGAATACATATATTAAATATATATATATATATATATAAATTATTAAATCAAAACTTAATTTAATAATCCGGCTTAATTCTAAGCTGTTAGTATTATCAACCGTCTGATTAAAGTCCGAGTAGCCTGTACACATATTTAATCGGACACTTGTATGTACCAACATACGTCATCTAAATTATATCGCCTGAACCGAAAAAACCATGTGTGGGACTCTAAAGACTCGACAATACACTGAGAGTGATTACTGGATAAATCCATAAGCACAAGCACATCAGCAGCATTAGTTGTACGTAACGGCTACTCAGGTATTGAACGAAAGAAAGGCCGACGAGCAAACTCATTCATATCTCTACTGAGCCTGTCTGTGACAATCTCCGTACAGTTTGGTATGTTCGTCTAAGAGTATCGCATATCGGGTCTAGAGGGATAAAGTCAGACCCCTAATAACGCGAAGCCCATCACCCACTGAGAAACTACTGACCCAAATCAGTAAGTCTCATCCACCTTGGCTAAGAATTTCTGGTGATGGTCACCCGTGCACAGCACGTCATCAACCCCCAATACCGGGAGAGACGAATCCTCGACGATCTGCTCACTGCCTCCATGTGGCTCGGGACTGTACCCAACTAAAACCTATTTACATGACTCTTTTGAGCCGTGGTAGGGTGGTATTCAAAGCATAGTGAGAACTCACACAAGACAAATGACGATCTCAGGTCGACAAACTAGTTTGTACTCATATCGTGCTGCTATCTGACAATAGGTATAATACCATCTAGCATGTTCCCGGCAAGTCCATCTAGCGTAACTCATAACCCAATGAGCACCAGTATACTATCTTTAGTGACCACCTGACACAAATGGCTGTGAGACCGGCCATCGCCCCTCGTTGGGGTAAGAAACGTATACGCTAGTCTACTCTGGAATATTAATGCTCAGTCTTGATATTCCGACGACTAGGGACATTTAAGGATTTGCTTATAGACTACCCAGTTCTCACAAGTGCGATCGCCACAATAACCCTGGTAGTCAAACAAGAATCCTATGGACTCTATCAACATATAATAGTGATCCGTAATACCACATAATACATATACATGATGATGGAGATGAACCAGATAGCATACTATCATCTCGAGTAAGACTGTTCTACCCGTATAGGTTCTCCCTCAATCATCATAATCGCTTGCCTGCGATTACGATGATTGCCTTGAAGACACTATATCCAACAATCCCCACTTGCACTTAAGACTTATTATTGCGGTGTCGCACTTACAGCCCGTGTGCTACGGATCACCTAATTTCTGTACTAATCAGTTTCGCAAAGCATGTTTGCGAAACATTCGCATTCGAGAAACAGCCTCGGTAAGTGGATCCACTGTATTGTTTCTCTTTATCTCTATATCTCAACTTCGCGGAAAATGACCATCTCCCGAAATGAGCGATACTTGTCTTAGAACTTGTTTGGATATCTGATGGGACCTTATTTGTAACATGAACACCAAATCCAACAAGATTCTTAGACTGTATCTATTTGCTGATGTAATCAGCACCCTGCGCCATGACCACCTCAGTATCCTACTTGAAAACCAACACGCTGCACCTCAAAAGAGAAAAAACTATAAACTCTGACAGTCACTCTATCATTCAGGTCGCTTTGGAAGCCTGAAATGATAGACGCCTCTTAAAAGAAATTGTCGTTACCATATACCAAGAATATCCTCTTATGTTCATAACTGCTTCTTAATGTTTTTCTAGGATTGGATTAATATATGCTTATTACAACTAGTGCAAAAGCAATATCTGGTGTGGTACTTGACATCTCATAATTGACTCAATTGCCTAAGTAAGTGATATATCAATCAAGCAAATCTCTCTTCTCATCGGTCTAGAAGACATCTCTTTAAAGAGGGTGACTCCATCACCTGCGGATATACCACCACGTCAGGAGTCGTCCATTCTAAAACACTTTAGAATAGTGTCAAAGTACCCGAATTGGGACAATTCTCAAATCTAAATCTAAAACCATAGATCTAGTTATTAGAATCCCTGATATTTTGTCCAGATCCTATGTGGAGAAACACATGTGACAACCACAGTATAACCAATTGTAACACGTCATCCAAATACCAGGACATCACTCCCTATTATCTTCTTTGTTCTGATGAAATCAAACTCTATAACTGCCACATAAAAAATAGATGATCTATCTCGGCTATACTTGCTTTAGTCTATAAATAGACATAAGCTACCGGCCCACCACGCTTCCGCTGCTCCCACTGACTACAACAATTCTCTGGTAGAGTCATATATACGTGCATTTCTAAAGTTAATTTAGAACGACGTTATAGTCATCCACCTGCCAGATCTCATAATCTAGGACAGCAGTAGTGATAAGTTTGGGTCATCAAAACCTTCTCATTACCGTCTTTGAGAAGACCGAAGTACCTCTCGGGTGGCTGGGGTTACCCACCAAATCTGCGAAGTGGCTAATGAATCGTCGAATCTAATTGAATTCTTAAGTTCTATCAAATTTTCAATAACCGTTTGTGGTTCTGAAATCACTTCCAGTTCTATCATACTCACACTAATATTTTCTGAAAAGAATTCATTTTACTAAAACGGGTGGTGAGTCAAGAACAATATAACTATTGATCCTGCAAATGGTAGAATGTTAACTCTCGTCAAAGCTCGGGATAACCCACAAACTACAATTACTGAAACGTGCCTCGAGTTTATCCAGATTTTGGTTTTAAGCATAAGCCGGACTACTTCTTATACCTTAACATCGTTAAGATATGAATCCATTCTATATCCAGTATAGAAAACAAACACACTAATTTAATTGAAACCAGATTCAAAAATCATACAGTTGTTTCCTGTGCATTTCGACTAAATGGAAGAAGGTCATGTAACATTACTCATCAAGGAGCGCATCCACGGATGAGTAACCTGAGAGAGAAACAAGTCCTTAAATATATTACTTACGGCGGAATACCTGGCATAAGTATCTACATTTTCAATCACCTCGAAGAATCCTGATATTTCCAACGCATGGTTCTCTACTTTATTCTTATACCTATAACTTCTCAAAATTTGGACCTTGTATTTCAACGAAATGCGTGTATAAAACCAGAGAAGTTATAAATAAACGGAATATAGTACAAGTACCAACCCCTTGTCCTAATGGACAACAGACAACATACGATACCGACCATCCAACGGACCATGGACTAAACGGCCACTGCCTAAAAGGACTATGTCCAGGGGACCGCCGCCCCCCACAAGGTACATCTCGCGTCTTTTTGTATGTCTTCTGAGTTTAATAACTCGAACCTTGTACGTCGTAGGTTGAAAATGTATTATGGTTAAGAAGAATTACACCGTTATTGAATGCAATTTACCTAATCATCAACTAATAAAGGTAAATGTTATAAACATAATTTCAAAAAATTATATCTCACTTTATAAAATAAACGTACAGATATATCAGTTTGAAATTGGTGCGTAACGGATATTCAAAACCAAATATTTTCCGTTAGGTAAAACCCAAGTGACTTCTTCAAATATCACTAATTACAAAGAATTATGATATTGAGGATCTAATCACCTAATTCCCAATATTCTACTCCCACTCAGCATCTGTAACGCCATAAAGATGTGAGAATCAAGTTTGGTAAATACATACTCTGGAGTTAGAAACTAATTGGGAAAGCGGTTTTCAATTAACACCGCACAGTGAAACTGAAACATGAAAATGTTTCGAGGGGGTGGCCGGGTATTCCTAGTAATGTCATTTCCACTATCCAGACTTATGACAGTAGTCGTAATTGTTTTTGCCCTCACTTCAATCTATTTATATGTTTCTACATCTTACCTTCTGTACACCATACTTAGACTAATTGGTTTTCTTTCTTCCCTACCTTTCTGCACCTGCCTAAGGTTTGGAAAAAAACTATCCAATAAGCGTAATAGGTGTACTCTCCTAATACTAGGAGCCTTCGCAACCTGAGAGAAGGTAAAGAGAAAAGACAATCGAATAATCTTATTCAATTTCTCCAGAACAGGAATTGATTCTCGAACTGAAACAAGTTTTTTCGAATTCGTATGTAACTATACAATGGAATACCCAAGCAATATGAATTTTCGTAGTGATACGGAGTGTTCTGGATAAATGCAAAGGGAAAGTAGGAGTAGCAGAGATATATGCGATTTTGTCGTGAATCATGACAATCCAAAAGCCAAAATATGTAAGGCTCGGTTAACTTGGTTTATGAGTTTTAGTTTAAGGTAAGTCATGGTCGCAAACCAGAGAGAAAATAAACATTCAGCGTGCATTCTAATCTAGATTAGATTGGTGAATCACTTTATCTACTCAGGATGGCTCCTACCGTCTTCTCGAATTCTCCTTCAAATCCTAAAAGGAAAGTTAGTCAGGATCCTCAAAAAATCACTTAAGTAGTAAGGCTTACTCATCAGTGAGAATCGGAACCCAACTATCATCGCGTGATAACTTGATGGAAGCAACTCAAGTTTCCACACTCCAGAAGGTATGTGCATACCCGACAAGTTTCCTTTATATTTGAAAATCCCAATATGGTTTTTGCCCCAATTGGCTCATGACCTTGACGAAGGCCAACAAATCATAAATCGCAAGTCAAATTCTACCCGTCATTGTCCTGATTAATTTAGACCCACCCGTACTCGTCCTTGACGGAGGCCAACAAGATTGTATGACTGTCCTAAATTAATGCATCTCTATGCTACAGAAAAACAACACATAGCTACCGCACACTATGTCTTGACGGAGGTCAACAAACATAGCACGAATACTAAACGCTACCCGTCTGAAATGACGAAGGGCTGCGACTGGTTTTTGGCGAAAAACCTTTAACGTAATGAACTTGATATCGTTGAAGAAACCGAGTGATTTTACAAATATATAGTGGCGCAAACTTTTGCCAAAGAAGTCACTCCCTGTGAAGGGATCTAGGCTCTTTTCTCATCGAATGAGGTGCTGGTATTCCTAACCGAATACATCTATGCAAAGCAAAAGAATCGACTATAGTAAAGTTATTATAATGACGTAAATTTTTGCTCAAGAAGTCACTCCCCGTGAAGAGATCTAGGATCTTGCCTCGTCGAATGAGGAGCAGGATATTTCTGGACGAACACCATGATGCAAAGCAAAAGGAAACATCTGTAATATCAGTTTTAAAAACAAAATCGGTTCCGCAACATCATATACGTTTGTTTTTCTCGCATTAATTAGAATTAATGCAGTCCCATCAATTAATCATATCATGCCAGAAAGAAATGAAAATAGGCACGCACATATATGCCATCCGCATTCACCACAGGATCATGGGTCTTCACCGTAAGTTTATTTAACTTACGGCATGGCGAGGATAGGGCCAGTACGGATGCAAAACATATATGGCGTCTACTAAATATATAATATATATAGCAAAATTCGACTCACGCATGATATCAAGTGATATCACAGAAGCATCACAGCGGAAGCAAAACACAATATGGAAATGCGGATAATATAAGAAAAGTATATTTCAGTGGAGCCAAATATGTAATGCAATTTTTCCGGTGGTATGGATAGCTCGTAGTATCAGACTCTAGACCCCTACGAGTGCGAGAAGCCACCCGCTAATCTCAGAAGAGAGGCAACCCAAATCAATGAAGCGAGTGGATCACCCAGCACTTCCAAAATCCGATGACTTGGGCATCTCTCCACGGGTCAAATCTATACCCCTACGAGTGTGGCGAGTAGCCTGCTAATTCTATAGTAAGGCACCCTGGTCTCAACGCCATGAGATGGAGGCTCGTTGTCCTCTAGAACCCGGCTACTCGAGCACTCCGCCGAGGGGTAATCAAATGCATGTAATGAAAACCTAAATATACAATGGGGACTACGTCCGCAATCAGGACACGCCCAAAAAAATAATATACAAGCTGCAGTGACGGCAGTCCACATATCAGACGCTCGTCACGCAATATGAATATACATTACATCACAGAGCTATCTAATACTACGTACTCCGGGCTATCCATCGCGACAAATCCAACACAACCATAAGCAACATAGCACAATCCATTACAGAACATGCAAACTTGCGAGTATCAATTCCGTAACCCCGTCTAATTGATACGTATAGCAATTAGACGACGTTTTACCAAACGTTATGATACACACAACCATCCCTAAGCCTACGACAATTGAATACCACACACAAATAGTCAACACTTCAATTTTCCAAAACACCGAAAATCAAGTGTGCTAAAAACCGGCAAAAATTCTATGCTAAAACCCACTCTGGGAGTCCGAAATGAGCTTGGATTGAGCCGAAACTTCACGAAGGGTCCCAACACGAAATTAACGTCGACCTGGAGGCATTTGGGGGTACCTACCCCTTAGGACACCCTAAGGTGGCCATGTGGATGGGGAGACCCGAGCCTACCCATTTGGAGCAAGGCCCGGGTCCCCACCCCTAAGGCCACCTTAGGGTGGTCTCGGTGGGTGGTGTTGGAGATAGTGCCCTCAGATTCAATTATTGGATCACAGGCACGTGATTGCAATGATTGAGGGAGGACCTATCCCAGGAGGACAGTCTTACTCGAGATGATAGTATGCTATCTGGTTTATCTTTATCATCGTGTACTGCTTTAGGTGACCTGACATGTCGCTATTACACGTTGATAGAGCCCCTAGGATTCTTGCTTGACGACCAGCAGTATGATGGCGATCATATACGTGGGAGCTGGGGTCTATAAGCACATCCTTAAAAGGTCCCTAGTCGTGGGAGTTTCGAGACTGGGCATCGATACTCCATTAGTAGACTAGTGTATACAGTCGAGACCCCGACGAGGGGCGGTGGCCGGTCTCACAAGCCACTGGTGTCAGTTGGTTCACCTAAGATGTATACAGGTGCTCATTGGGTTATGAGTACACCGGATAGGACTCGCCGGGAACCTGCTAGTTGGGCTTATACCTGACGTCAGATAGCAGTTCTCAGGTGACATGTGTACAGGTTAGTTCATCGACCTGAGATCGTCATTTGTCTCGTGTGAGTTCCCACTGTGCTTTGATTACTACCCTACCACGGCTCAAAGGAGTCGTGCAAACAGGTTTTAGTTGGGTACAGTCCCGAGCCACATGGAGGCAGTGAGCGGATCTGCAGGGGTTCGTCTCTCCCGGTATTGGGGGTGAGGTCGCGCTGTGTCTAGGAGAGCTATTACGCAAAGCCCTCGGCCGAGGCAGGAGATTTACTGGTAGGTATTCCAGTAGTATCTCAGGGCGTTCTGAGCTACACTCCGACACGACTTGTACCGCTTTTGGGGGTCTGACTTTTACCAACCCCCTAGGCCCGTCATGCGATACTCATAGACGAACGGACCGGACTGTACGGATATTGTCACTGACAGGCTCAGTTGGGTGTCGGGGTGAGCTTCCTCATCGACGTCCCTTTTGGTCAATAGCTGGTGGCCCGTCACGTATTGGCTTATACCTCTGACGTGCCAGTGGTTAAATCCACAGCCATAGTATTGACGAGTCTTTAGAGTCCACCACACTTACAGTTACTCAAGCTTTCGGGCGAAACGCTGTAGAGGCCGTATGGAGATATGGCAGGGTCCGATCAGATACGTGCGGTATTGCACGGATCAGGATCGGACAGTTTTGTACTAGTAGCCGTATGGATATATGGCAGGGTTCGATCAGATACGTGCGGTATTGCACGGATCAGGATCGAACGGGTTTTTACTAGCCGGCTTTGGTTTAAGCCGGTACTAGTTTAGTACAGTGTAGATTTTGTCTCATTGCATTTGTATCCGGAAGGAATACAGATGCGGGTGTGTATGCACAGTATTGGGGTTTTCCTGTAATTTATTACGGGACCAGTTTTCTGGAGTTGCCAGTTTGCATTCCGTTCCGGCCGGTTTTCCTTTGTTCTATCCCGGCCGGACTTTTCCGATGGAGGGGGTTATTTGCAAGTTCGCAAATAACATTTTGTGGAGGTTTTATTTGGAAAAGTATTGATTATGATAGCTTTCATTTCTTTTCATCCATCACTTGCTTTAATGTGAAGTGAAAGGGTATGGGTTGAAAGTAGAATAAGCATGGTTGATGTTCCTTGGATGTGGTCACCTCTTGTTCTCTCCTACACTCACCTCCCTTCTTGCTTCATATATGGTTTTTCCTCCACCATTATTCTCACTTGATGATAAGTTTTTCATGAAAAGAAAAAAGAAAGAGAGAAGAAGAAGAAGAGAGTTTTCCTTCTTGAGAGTTTCATTCCTCTTGATCTCATTTCCATGCTAGAAAAATGCAAGCACCATTTTTCTAGTCTTGATTCCTCCATCATGGCAACTTAACCCCATTGAGTCAAAGCATCTTCTACACTATATTCTACAGCATATCTTGAGCATGTCGAGTTGCCGGCTTCATGCTCGAGTTACCTCGGTATTGAGGCGGGAGCCCGTAAAAGACGAAGGCGATGTGGTGCCCTTTCCGGCGAGGAGGCGACGATGTGGAGCCAAGACTTTCCGCGGGAGATCGGGATGATGAAGAGAAGACCGGAGGACTCGGATCACTCGGTATACTTTTCTTTTCCCATCTCTTGTTAGCTAGCGTAGGTTAATGGTTAACGATCCGGGTTTTTCTTTGTCCGCGGTAGCGCCGGTTTCCGAGTAAGGAAAAAATTTTGATTCCGCAATTTGGCCTCGAGTAAGACGGCCGGGGCGCTGCCGTGGCGCAACATGGTATCAGAGCCACGCCATTAACCTTACCTAGCTTGTTTTAATGTGTTTTACGTTTCCGATCGAACAAAATCCCGAAACCGCATTTTTCAAGCACATCAGTTTCTGTCGAATTTTTTTTGAGTCCAAAAATTTTTCAGGTTGTCTCAGAATTATGTGCAGGGAGTTCTAAGACTACTGAGAAAATTTGGTAAAGTGATCGTACATTTCGACCGCGGAAGCGCGGCCTTAGCCACCATTTAGCCGCGCTTCCGCCGCAGAAATGAGCCTTCACTTCACCTATTTCTTTCAGTGGGCTTGTGGGCTTATTTTAGGGGTTTTGGGATATTAAAATTGGGCCCAAGTTTTCTGTAAGTGCTACAGTTTTGATTGGGGGCCCACTTGTTAAGGTTTGATCAATCGGAAAATTTTAAACACATTATTTCACAGTATTTACATTATATCTGCGACCGTGAATGTCACTCGATCGGTAAATCCGGTCTGACTGCTATAGCCCGGTTAGACGGATTTGCGAACGTGACTTTCACGTTGATGTTCTATGTTTATGCTGTGTTGTTGCGGATCGGTCGTGGGGGATAGCCTGGATGCAATGCTAGTACTGTTTTGTTGTATTATGTACATTTGATATTGCGGGGCGAGCGTCCGACGTGTGGACTGCCGTCACTGCCTGTTTGTATTATTCTTTTGGGGCACGACCTGGTTGCGGTCGATGTACCCGGTGTATGTATATTTTACTTTCTGTACTAGGGTTGCCCCGCGGTGGGGTGCACGGATAGCCGGGTTCTGGAGGGCAACGGGCCCGCATCTCAGGGCATTGAGACGGAGGGGGCTTCAGTCCAGGATTGGCGGGCTATTCGCCGCACTCGTAGGGGGTACAGGTTGACCCAGGAGGGGTGCCCAAGTTACCGGATTCCGTGAAGTGCTGGGTGGTCCATTCACGGTGCTGAAGGGGGCTGCCTCGCTTCAGGTTTTGGCGGGTGACTTGCCGCGCCCGTAGGGGTCTAGGATTTCCATTGCACAGGCTATCCACACGACCAGGGGAACGTCGGGTTTCAGCAGCGGCTCTGTGAAACCCGGGGCTTCCAGATATCTGTATTGTTCTGTGATGCTGTACATTTCTGTGATGTTGCCTTTTATTCACGCCTTGAGCGAAATACTATATATTGGTATATATATTAGTAGATGTTGTATATGTTTTTCATCCGCGCTAGTCCAGTCCCCGCTCTGCCGTTAGTTAGCTAACCTAACGGGTGATGACGGGACCCAGTGGCGAATGCGGATGGCATATACGTACGTCAGTATATTTTCGTTCTTTGTGGTGTGATCAATTGATGGGACTGCATTGATTCGGATCAATGCAAGTTTAAACAAACCTATTCTGATGTTGTTGGAACACTTTTCAAAAAGCTGTTATTGCAAGGACGTTCGCTTTTGTTTTGCATCGTGGTATTCATTTAGAATATCCTGCTCCTCAGTCGACGAGGCAAGGGACGAGATCCCTTCACCGGGAGTGACCCCTTGGACAGAAGTTTGCGTCAGGGCAATAACTTCACTATAGCCGATTACTTTTGCTTTGCATCGTGGTATTCAGTTGGAATATCCTGCACCTCATTCTACGGGGAAAGAGCCGAGATCCCTTCACCGGGAGTGACCTCTTTAGTAAAGGTTTTCGTCACTATATTTTCTAAAAAGGCTATGCAGTTCCTTCAACGATATCAAGTTCATTACGTTAAAGGTTTTTCGCCAAAAACCAGCCGTAGCCCTCCGTCATTTCCTACAGGTATTATTTAGTATTCGTACTGCGTTTGTTGACCTAGTCAAGACGTAGTGTTCGGTAGCTAAGTGGTACTTGTTTGTTGTATAAGTGGGATTGGTTAGGACAGTCGTGCGGCCTTGTTGACCTAGTCAAGGGCACGTACGGGTGGGTTTAATGCAATCCAGAATAATGACGGGTTGAACTTGACTGGCGGTTTATGGTTTGTTGACCTAGTCAAGGTCATAAACCGCTTGGGGTAAAAATCACATCGGGAGTTTCAAAAGAACTGAAACTTGCCAGGCATGCGCATACCTTCTGGAGTGTGGTGACTTGAGTGGATTCCGTCAAGTTATCATGCGATGATAGTTGGATCCCGATTTCCACTGATGAGTTGGTTTACTCCTCGGGTGATCCCCGACTAATTCTTCTTTCAGGTTTGGAGGAGAATTTGAGATACAGTGGGAGGTTTCCAGATTAGACAAAGTGGTAACCATTCTGATCTAGGTTAGAGTGCACGCTGAGTGTTTCTTTTCTCTCTCTCTGGCAGCGACCATTGACCCGACCCTGGACTATGACTCAGTGACCAAGTTGACCGAACCTTCTTTACACTGGCTTTTGGATTGTCAGAGTTGCAGCCCTCATTGCCACTCCTACTTTTACCCTTTTCTCCAGGACACCCCGTATTACTACGAACGTCCACTTCCATTGGACAAAACCATCGTATGGTTATATACGAACTCGAAGGACTTCGAGGATGGTTTCTGGTTCTGGAGAAAACGAATAGGATTATTCAGTTGTCTTTTCTTTTCACCTTCTCTCGTTGCGAGTACTCCTTGGTTTAGGAGATAGTACACCTATTACGCAAATTGGATAGTTTTCTTCCAAACCTTAGGCTGGTGCCGACCGGTAGGGAATGAAGAAAACCAATTAGCATAACGATGGTGTACAGAAAGTATTAAGTTAAGACAAAGCAAGGGATTAGTAAGAGGGCAAAGTAAATTGCAACTGATATTCACGACCAAACCAAGTATTTCTTCGCCAATCCTAAATCACCTTTGTATTTCTCCAGGACACTCCGTATCACTACGAAAATCCACAGTTTATTGGATATTCCATCGTATGGTTATATACGAACTCGAAAGGAACTTGTTCCAGTTCGGGGATGGATTCTGGTTCAGGAGAAATAGGAATAAAGTACATTCAGGTGTCTTTTATCTTCACCTTCTCTCGCATTGCGAGTGCTCCTAGGATTAGGACAGTACACCCTTTATGCTTATTGGATAGTCTTCTTCCAAACCATAGGCTGGTGCCGAACGGTAGGGAAGGAAGAAAACCAATTGGCCTAAAGGGGTGTGCAGAAGGTAATGACTAAAGACATATAAAGGGATTTGGAGAGGTGGCAAAGAATTATGCGGTTATAGTTGTGAATCTGGATAATGGTAGAGGCATTACTAGGAATACCAGGATTCCCCACAGAAACATTTCAATGTTTCAGTTTCACTGTGTAATGTTAAAAGAAAACTGATTTCCCGATTAGACACTTACACCAGGGTATGTATTTACCAGGTATGATTCTCACATCTGTATGGTTTTGCAGATGATGAGTGGGAGTAAGTTATTGGGAATTGGGTGATCATCCTCATTATATCGGGATTCGTTGTAATCGGTGATATTTGAGGAGATCACCTGGGCTGTTTGCCGGTCGGCAAATATTTGGTTATGAATATCCGCTGTTGTGCACCAATTTCAAATTGATATATCTGTACTTCTATTTTCATAGAGTGAGATATACCCTTTTGATATTATGTCGATGACATTTACCTATATCAGTGGATGGTTAGGTAAGGAGCATTAAACAGCGGTGTAATTCTTCTTAACCACAAGTACAGTTTTCAACCTACGACACACAGTGAAAGAGTTGTTAGACTCAGCGGACTTATACAGAGTATTGTATGTTGTCCAGTGTCCATTAGGACAGAGGGGTTGGTCCTCATACTATATTCTGTTTACTTTTAACTTCTCTAGTTCATAGACATGTGTTTCGTAGGAACACATGGTCTAAGTTTTGAGGAGTTATAGGTATTTGAATAGAGTAGAGAACCAGGTGTAGCAAGTATCGGGATTCTTCAAAGTGATCGAAGATGTAGATACTTGTGTATGGTATTCAGTTGATAGTAATGATAAAGAGAAATTGCTTCTCTTTCAGGTTACTCATAATTGGAAGCATTCCTAAGTTGAGGAACACTGATCGGCCTCCTTCCATTTAGTTGACATGCACTGGAGATAGCTGCATGATTTGAATCTGGTTCATTTAAATCAGTGCCTCTGGTTCTATATTGGATATAGAACAGTTCATATCTTAACGATGTTAAGGTACGGGGAGTTGTCCGGCTTATGCTTAAAACCAGACTCCGGATAACTCAAGGCACGTTTCTGTAATGGCTGTTTGTGGGTTGACCCAGGCTATGACGAGGGTTGACTTTCTACCATCTGGCAGATCAATAGAAATATTGTTCTAGACTCGCCACAGTTTTATTAAAAATGGATTTTTTCAAAAACAGCAGTGGGAGTATGGTAGAACTGGAAGTGATTCCAGAACCGCAAACGATTACTGAAGATTTAATAAGGAACCTAAAGATTCAATCTGATTTGACATTCCATTGGCCACTCCGCAGATAAGGTGGGTAACTTCAAGCACCCGAGAGGTACTCCGGTAGCCTCAAGGACGGTGACAGGGAAGTTCTTGTTTACCCACACTTGCCATTGTTGTTGTTCCAGGCTGCGAGACCCGGCAGGAGGATGAGTATAGCGTCGTTCTAAACTAGCTTTAGAAGTGCACGTCTATATGACTCTGGCAGAGGGTTGTCGTAGTCAGTGGGAGCAGCGGAAGCATTGGTGGACTTTATGCTTATGTCTAAAGCAGATATAGCGGAGTTAGATCATCTGTTTCTGATGTGACAGTCATGGGTTTGACGTCATCAGAATAGGGGATGGATCTGTTGAGAAGGTAGTAGGAAGTGACATTCCTATACTACGATCGGTTATACTTTGGTCGTCACACAGTGTTTTCTCCACATGGGACTTGGATATTATATCAGACATACTGGTTACTAGATCTATGGTTTTAGATCTAGATTTGGGTGGTTTCCCAATCTGGGTACCTTGACAGCATTCTATGAGTATTTGGAATGGACGACTCCTGACACGGTAGTGCACCTGTAGTTGATGGAGTCACCCTCTCTAAAGGTGTCTTATAGACTAAAGGGGAGAGGGATACTCATGATTGGCAGATCACTTGCTTAGGCAATTGAGTCAATCATGAGATGTCAAGTACCACACCAGATGTTATTCTTGCACTAGATGCAATAAGTTGATATTGATCCAATCCTGGAGGAACAGTCGGAAGCAGTTTTAGGACATAAGTGAATGTTCTAGGGATATGATAACGGCTGCCTCCTTTAGGAGACGGTTATCACTCCAGGCTTCCAAGATGACATGGACGACAAGGAGGTTGTCAGAGTTATAGTTCTCCTTCTGACGAGGGGCAGTATTTTGGACAGGTGGTCCAAGGCAATACTGAGGTTGGCATGGCGCAGGATACTGATTAAGTTCAGTTGATGATACAGTCTAAGAAGTTTGGATTTGGAGTTCATTTATGAGCTAGGTCCCATCAGACATCCAGATTTTCTAAGACAGGTATTGCTCATTTCGAGAGATGGCTTTCTCCGCGAACTTGAGATATAGAGAGACATAGAAAGAAACATCCTGCGGATCCACTCACTGAGGCTATTCCTCGAACGCAATAGTTTCGCAAACAAGCTTTGTGAGACTGACTAGTAGAGGAGTTGGGTGTTCGGTATCACACGGGCTGTGAGTATGCGACATCGCAATAATTAGCCTTGAGTGCAAGTGGGAGATTGTTGGAGATAGTGCCCTCAGATTCAATTATTGGATCACAGGCACGTGATTGCAATGATTGAGGGAGGACCTATCCCAGGAGGACAGTCTTACTCGAGATGATAGTATGCTATCTGGTTTATCTTTATCATCGTGTACTGCTTTAGGTGACCTGACATGTCGCTATTACACGTTGATAGAGCCCCTAGGATTCTTGCTTGACGACCAGCAGTATGATGGCGATCATATACGTGGGAGCTGGGGTCTATAAGCACATCCTTAAAAGGTCCCTAGTCGTGGGAGTTTCGAGACTGGGCATCGATACTCCATTAGTAGACTAGTGTATACAGTCGAGACCCCGACGAGGGGCGGTGGCCGGTCTCACAAGCCACTGGTGATAGTTGGTTCACCTAAGATGTATACAGGTGCTCATTGGGTTATGAGTACACCGGACAGGACTCGCCGGGAACCTGCTAGTTGGGCTTATACCTGACGTCAGATAGCAGTTCCCAGGTGACATGTGTACAGGTTAGTTCATCGACCTGAGATCGTCATTTGTCTCGTGTGAGTTCCCACTGTGCTTTGATTACTACCCTACCACGGCTCAAAGGAGTCGTGCAAACAGGTTTTAGTTGGGTACAGTCCCGAGCCACATGGAGGCAGTGAGCGGATCTGCAGGGGTTCGTCTCTCCCGGTATTGGGGGTGAGGTCGCGCTGTGTCTAGGAGAGCCATTACGCAAAGCCCTCGGCCGAGGCAGGAGATTTACTGGTAGGTATTCCAGTAGTATCTCAGGGCGTTCTGGGCTACACTCCGACACGACTTGTACCGCTTTTGGGGGTCTGACTTTTACCAACCCCCTAGGCCCGCCATGCGATACTCATAGACGAACGGACCGGACTGTACGGATATTATCACTGACAGGCTCAGTTGGGTGTCGGGATGAGCTTCCTCATCGACGTCCCTTTTGGTCAATAGCTGGTGGCCCGTCACGTATTGGCTTATACCTCTGACGTGCCAGTGGTTAAATCCACAGCCATAGTATTGACGAGTCTTTAGAGTCCACCACACTTACAGTTACTCAAGCTTTCGGGCGAAACGCTGTAGAGGCCGTATGGAGATATGGCAGGGTCCGATCAGATACGTGCGGTATTGCACGGATCAGGATCGGACAGTTTTGTACTAGTAGCCGTATGGATATATGGCAGGGTTCGATCAGATACGTGCGGTATTGCACGGATCAGGATCGAACGGGTTTTTACTAGCCGGCTTTGATTTAAGCCGGTACTAGTTTAGTACAGTGTAGATTTTGTCTCATTGCATTTGTATCCGGAAGGAATACAGATGCGGGTGTGTATGCACAGTATTGGGGTTTTCCTGTAATTTATTACGGGACCAGTTTTCTGGAGTTGCCAGTTTGCATTCCGTTCCGGCCGGTTTTCCTTTGTTCTTTCCCGGCCGGACTTTTCCGATTGAGGGGGTTATTTGCAAGTTCGCAAATAACATTTTGTGGAGGTTTTATTTGGAAAAGTATTGATTATGATAGTTTTCATTTCTTTTCATCCATCACTTGCTTTAATGTGAAGTGAAAGGGTATGGGTTGAATAGTAGAATAAGCATGGTTGATGTTCCTTGGATGTGGTCACCTCTTGTTCTCTCCTACACTCACCTCCCTTCTTGCTTCATATATGGTTTTTCCTCCACCATTATTCTCACTTGATGATAAGTTTTTCATGAGAAGAAAAAAGAAAGAGAGAAGAAGAAGAAGAGAGTTTTCCTTCTTGAGAGTTTCATTCCTCTTGATCTCATTTCCATGCTAGAAAAATGCAAGCACCATTTTTCTAGTCTTGATTCCTCCATCATGGCAACTTAACCCCATTGAGTCAAAGCATCTTCTACACTATATTCTACAGCATATCTTGAGCATGTCGAGTTGCCGGCTTCATGCTCGAGTTGCCTCGGTATTGAGGCGGGAGCCCGTAAAAGACGAAGGCGATGTGGTGCCCTTTCCGGCGAGGAGGCGACGATGTGGAGCCAAGACTTTCCGCGGGAGATCGGGATGATGAAGAGAAGACCGGAGGACTCGGATCACTCGGTATACTTTTCTTTTCCCATCTCTTGTTAGCTAGCGTAGGTTAATGGTTAACGATCCGGGTTTTTCTTTGTCCGCGGTAGCGCCGGTTTCCGAGTAAGGAAAAAATTTTGATTCCGCAATTTGGCCTCGAGTAAGACGGCCGGGGCGCTGCCGTGGCGCAACAGGTGGGCCCTCCCTAGGTCCTTTCATGACGTCCCCGAGGTCCCCACACGCCTCCCCGCGGCTTCTCGGTCCAAACCGAGAGCCCGCGGGGAGTCAAAACATCATATTAGCATAGTTTTTCTCACTAGTTTTATGGCAGTTTTTGCGGGGCAAAAACCGGCGGGATAGTTTAGGGTGTTTGGGTGGCTTCGATACCATTGAAAGTTTCTAGTGCCCTAGCCGATAATCCACGGTAAATGCGGAATTCAAAAATAAATTTTTTTTATAGCACTAGAAACTAAACCCCAAGAATCTACACCAAACACTTAAAATAGAACAAGATAGAAATCACAACCTTTGTAGCGTATTCATTTGCTCCAATTGGGTTGGACTCGAGCAAGCTCTCAAGAGCTCTGGATCATGGTTATAAGCCGGTCTTCCTTCGCTAAAGATGATCCATCCGAGAGAACCGATCCAAACTCCAGCTTCACCTAGTAAAGTAACCGATGCTCCAAACTCGCTAGGAATGGAGAGTAGGGATGTAGGAATTTTCCACTATCATTTTCTCTCAAATCTAAAACTCACAAGAGCAAGTAAAGGAGGAGGTAAAGAAACTTAGCCATGAGCAGGTGTAGAAAAGCACAAGAGAATGAATGAAGAATAATAGAATAGAATGGCTTCATCTTTTTTCACAACCATGCAAAATAAAAAATCTCACAACATTTTGTAATAAACTAATGAAGCTCATTCCTCTCTATATGTCTTCAACCATGCTTAATGCCATCTCACCCTCCACCTCATTTTATGAATATTCATAAATAAATATTCACAAATGATGTGTCCATCTTCTAGAACAAATTCCGTATAAATACAGAATATAACCCGGTATATGTATCGAAATACATATACGCGTATCCGTATAAAAATACAAATATCCAAGAGAGAATGAATAGTGAACAATAATACTAGAATACATATATTAAAAATATATATATAAATTATTAAATCAAAACTTGATTTAATAATCCGGCTTAATCTTAAGCCGATAGTATTATCAACCATCCGATTAAAGTCTGTGTAGCCTGTACACATATTTAATCGAACACATGTATATACCAACATAAGTCATCTAAATCATCGCCTGAACCGGAAAAACCCTCTGTGTAGGACTCTAAAGACCCGACAGTACGCTGACAGTGATTATTGGATAAATCCATAACCACAAGTACGCCAGCGGCACTAGTTATACGTAACGGCTACCCATGTATTGAACGAAAGGAAGGCTGACGAGCAAACTCATCCATACCCCTACTAAGCCCGTTTGTGACAATCTCAGTACAGTCCGGTCTGTTCGTCTAAGAGTATCGCATATCGGGTCTTGGGGGTGAATAAAGTCAAATCTCTAATAACGCGATAAGTCATGTCGGTGTAAAGCCCATCACCCACTGAGAAACTACTAATCCAAATCAATAAATCCCGTCCACCTCGGCCAAGGATTTTTGGTGATAACCACCCGTGCACAGCGCGACATTAACCCCCAATTCCAGGAGAAACGAATCCTAACGATCTGCTCACTACCTCCATGTGGTTCAGGATTGTACCTAACTAAAACCTGTTTGCACGACTCATTTGAGCCATGGTAAGGTAGTAATCAAAGCACTATGGGAACTCACACGAGACAAATGACAATTTTAGATTGACAGACTAGCATGTACTCATGTCACCTGAGAACTGCTATCTAACAATAGATATAATACCATCTAACATGTTCCCGGCGAGTACATCCAGTATAACTCATATCCCAATGAGCACATGTACACTATCTTTGGTGACTAACTGACACCAATGGCTGTGAACCGGCCATCGCCACCCGTCGGGGTCAAGAAACGTATACACTAGTTTACTCTGGAATATTGATACCCAGCCTCGATATTCCGATGACTAGGAACATTTAAGGATTTGCTTATATACTACCCAGTTTTCACAAGTGTGATCGCCACAATAACCTTAGTAGTCAAGCTAGAATCTTATGAGCTCTATCAACATGTAATAGTGATCCGTAATACCATATAATATATGTACATGATGATAGAGATGAACCAGATAACATATTATCATCTCGAGTAAGACTGTTCTATCTGTATAGGTCCTCGCTCAATCATCATAATCGCCAGCCTGCGATTACAATAATTGTCTTAAGGGCACTATATCCAACACTCTCTTCTTCTCCTCAAATTGAATCCTAACCTTAGCCCATTTTCCATCATCTTCTTTTTCAATTGAACCCTAACCCTAGCCTTCTTCATCCCTTCTTATCCTTCTCAAATAAGTTATAATTGTATCAAATAAAATATAAATTGATAGCCCTAACCTAGTTAATGGAGATTCTTCGAGATTAGAGTTGGAGTTGGCAGCGAGGTTGGAGTCGACGACGGCGAGGTCGGAGTTGGAGTTGGCGGCGAGGTTGGAATCGGCGGTGGCGAGACCGAGGGAGAAGAAGAGGAAGATCATGACTATGGTATAATGGTAATTTTGCAATTTCCGTTAATAACGTTAGTCATCAAACCGCTAGTATCAAAGATAGGTATTTAAGTGTAACTCACAAAAACTTAGTAATTTATATGTCGAACACGTGAAACCTTGGGTATTTACGAGCAATTTAGCCTTTCTAGTTTAATATCCTCTCAAAATTAAGTTTATTACCAAATTTCATTCCGCAATCCAATAGACTTCCGTCTGCTGCAACAAATTTGGTATCAGAGCCATTCATCTCTATCTCGATCGATATGGAAACATTCTTTCCGTCGACACAGTCGATGTATGTGGTCTTTGCTCAAACTCCATCATTATTTGGCAAAACATATTTCTTATTATTTATTGATGATTATAGTAGAATAATGTGGGTTTATTTTCTTAAGAAAAATCCGAAGTCTTTTCTATGTTTGTTCAATTCAAAATATTCGTTGAAAAACAAAGTGACCACAAATTGAAGATGTTGAAAACAGATCCTGGAGGAGAGTTTATTTCTACACAGTTTCAAAACTTCTACAAGGCACAATGCATAAAAAAGAAGTTGACAACAAGATACATTCCTCAACAAAACGGCGTAGCAGAAAGAAAAAACAGATCAATCGTGGAGATAACCAACATGCTGAAAGGCAAAAGTTTTCCAAACAAGTTTTGGGCAGAAACAATGAATATGGTATTGTATATCTTGAACAGATCATCGACGAAATCCGTGCCGGACAGAACGTCGTTCGAAACTTGGTACAATCGCAAAGCAAAAATAGATTTCTTGGAGGCGTTCAACTATATCACTTATACTTACATTCCAGCACCAAACAGAAAAAAAGTTTTAATGAGAGATCAATCGTGGAGATAACCAACATGCTGAAAGGCAAAAGTTTTCCAAACAAGTTTTGGGCAGAAACAGTGAATATGGTATTGTATATCTTGAACAGATCATCGACGAAATCCGTGCCGGACAGAACGTCGTTCGAAACTTGGTACAATCGCAAAGCAAAAATAGATTTCTTGGAGGCGTTCAACTATATCACTTATACTTACATTCCAGCACCAAACAGAAAAAAAGTTTTAATGAGAGAGGAGATAAATATATTTTCATTGATTATGGTGATGAATCTAAAACTTACAGATTGTATGATCCTAATACCGACAAACTTATGATTTCACGAGATGTTATATTCGATGAAGCAGTTTCATGGAGCTAGAAAGAAAATCAAACTACAACACCAACAATCATCGAAGAAGAAAGCAAAAGGTCTAGTTCTTCCAACTAAGTCTCTCAAAATGCAAGATCGGAGATTTATTTTCTTCGGATACAGAATCGCCACCTCCAAAGATGCGTTCATTGCAAAATATTTATAATTCTTGTGACATGGCATTATTCTCTTGTAAACCACAGAAGTATAAAGAAGCTGCAAATGATAAAAACTGGGTCAAAGCAATGAATAAAGAGACTATGATGATTCAAAAAAACATGTGGGAGCTGACTCGTCTTCCAGAAGGGAAAGAGTTAAAAGGGTTCAAATGGGTCTAGACCAAATACAACGAAAATAGCTCAATTCATAAGCTGATGGCTCGACTTGTAGCAAAAGGTTACTTATAAAAGCCAAGCATCGATTTTAACGAAACATTTTCTCCAGTTGCTCGCATGGAGACAATCAGAACCGTCTTAACAATTGCAGCACAGTTCAAACTGAGGGTGTTCTAGCTAGACGTCAAATCAGCATTTTGTAACGGAGAGTTTGAAAAAGTCTATGTAGAACAACATCAAGGCTACATTGTCTAAGGAGAAGAGCGCAAAGTTTATCGTCTTCACAAAGCACTGTACGGGCTAAAGCAAGCACCGCGACAACATGCCAGCAATTGCCCTAACAAAGAATCCAGTGTTCCACGTAAGATCCAACATATCAAAATCATTTCATCAAAGCTCATGGAAGAGATCGAGCTGGAATTCATTCCAACAAATCAACAACTGGCAGATATCTTCACCAAAGCAGTCACAACGAATAATTAATACACTTCAGAAATATTTTTAAAATTGCAAATTGAGAAGGTATGATAGAAATCAACTTGCAATTGAATTCTATAATGTTCAAGTCAAAAACAGAGGTTGTGGTTTTCATTATGCTGCATGAGGAAGTATTTAATTAGGAAAATAGTTAATTGGTTGTTAGCAATCAACTATTTTCCTAATTAAATATTTCCTCATGCAGCACAATGAGAACCACAACCTCTTTTTTTACTTGAATATTATAGAATTTAATTGCAAATTGATTTCTATCATGGTGTGGAAGTCTTGTGAAATATGAAATAATATTGAAAAAACAAACTTAATTTTAGAAAGGATACTAAACTAGAAAACACTTTATGTTGAGAGAAATTCAAAAAGAGAAAGAATGAAAAGTTATGCCTTTGCTTTGAAAGCTTTGATTCTTTGCTAGATTAGACAATTTATTATATGGAGAGAGGATCTCATTATATATAAATCTTTACTTCTCATTTCTAACTATTTCACCCACTCATTTACTATTACACCAATTTAACACATGTTACATGCTAAGCATGTACCACATGTAATTTGATCAATAATACTTCTAGATAAAACTATATTACAAATTAACTTTATCATCCATTCTTAATTTGTAATTTGCAAAATATTTCAGAAGTTGATAAATTTTTCCGTTGCAACTGCTTTGGTGAAGATATCTGCCAGTTGTCGGTCGGTTAGATTAAACTCTAGCTCGATTTCTTTCTCTTCAACGAGTTCTCTGACGAAATGATGTCAAATCTCGATGTGTTTGGATCTTGCATGGAACACCAGATTCTTTGTTAAAGCAATTGATGATATATTGTCGCATTAGATTGTTGTTGGAGCGTCTTGTTTTTGTTGCAAATTTGGGAGAATTCTTCTTAACCAAATTGCTTCACATGCTGCGCTTGTGGCTGAAATGTATTCAGCTTCTGCAGACGATAGTGCTATTATCTGCTTCTTGGACGTCTAAGATATCATCTTTAAACTAAGAGTGAAAACATATCCTGATGTACTTTTACGATCATCAACGGAACTTGCCCAGTCTCTGTCGGTGTAGCCGACCAGTGTAATGTCTTCTTCGGTTGTATACTTGAGCCCGGGCTATTTTGTTCCTTGAAGATATCTGAGGATACGCTTAGCTGCTGCGTAGTATAGCTTGATTGGATCACTCGTGGATCTTAAGACCATGCTGACTGCATGTGGTATGTCAAACCTTGTATTTGTAAAGTAGATCAGCAATCCGATTAGGCTTTAGTGGACTGAGGCGTCGACTTTCTATGTGCCGTCATGCATGGTTAGCTTCTCGTTCAATACTGCTGGTGTGTGGCGACCGATTTGCAGTTTGACATATAGAATTTCTTCAGAAGATCTTTATAATATTTTTCTTGGTTGATAAATATTTCTCCTCCAGATTGTTTGACTTGTATGCCGAAAAAATACGGCATCAAGCCTAGATCTGTCATCTCGAATTGTTTCATCATTTTCTTTTTAAACTCTTCTATCATCACATGATTAGTGTCACAATATATCAAATCATCGTCATAAAGACACACAATAAGAAAATTTGTGCCTTGCCATTCTTACATATAAGAATGGTTCACTTGGGCTTTTGTAAACATCATTCTTGCGAAAATGTTGATCGATTTTACTGTTCCATGCTCCCGATGCTTGCTTTAGCCTGTACAGTTCTTTGTGAAGGCAATAAACTGTGCTCTTCTCTTTTGACAATGCAGTATTAAGGTTGTTTTACATAAACTTCTTCAAGCTCTCCGTTAAGAAATGCTGATTTGGTATCTAGCTGGAAAACCTTCAATTTGAACTGTGCTGCAAGTGCCAAGACGGTTCTGATTGTCTCCTTACGAGCAACAAGCAAACGTCTCACTGAAATCGATGTATGGCTTCTGCGAGTAACTTTTTTACTACATGTCGAGCTTTCGGCCTTTGAATTGAGCCGTTTTCGTTGTATTTGATCTTGTAAACTCATTTGAGCCTGATTAACTCTCTCTTCTGGAAGATGAGTCAGCTCCCACGTGTTGTTTTTCTGAATCATCATAATCTCTTCATTCATTGTTTTGACCCAGTTTTTCGTCATTTGCGGTTTTTTCATATTTCTGTGGTTCACAAGAGACCAATACCATATCACAAGAAATATAAATATCTTGTAATGAACGCACCTATCGAGGTGGTGATTCTGTATCTGAAGAAAATGAATCTCCAAATCTTGCATTTTGAGGGTCTTGGTTGGAAGAATTAGACCCTCTGCTTTCTTTTTCGATGATTGTTGGTGTTATAGTTTGATCTTCTTTCCAGCTCCATGAAGTTGCTTCTTCGAAAATAACATCTCGTGAAATCATAAGCTTATCGGTGTTAGGATCATAAAATCTGTAAGCTTTAGATTTATCACTGTAACGGATAAAAACATATTTATCTCCTTCCTCATCGAACTTTTCTTTTTGGTTTGGTGTTGGAATGTGAGCATAAGCGATTGTAACATCTTAGGATAAGGGTTAGTGAATAATTATAATTAAATAATGATTTTTAATAAAAAGTTTACCAAATTGTGTTTTAAATATTTTTCCTAATTTAATAATTATTTTTCCAAAATTTTCCTAGGCTTGCACACACATATGCATGTAAACTAGGGTTTTTAAATGAAGTAAATACCATAATTATTAACCATGGTGGGTTAATTATAGGATTAAGTCTTTTGGATTCTTAAGTGGGATTAATTAGTTAGCTAAAAGTAACTTTAGTTTGAATTTTTAGTTAGTGTTGACTTGTGTGAGAGAGAGAGAGAGTGCATCATGGCTTTAGGCCATGCTTGCATTAAATGAGGTGAGAGAGAGAGGGGTGACTTTTGTGTGATGATTGTGATGGTTTCTTTCTCTCAACTCTTTTTGTTTTTCTCTTAAACACTCACACAACACACTCTCACACACCAACACACTCACACACACAACACTTACCTCAGCTGAAGCATGAAGCAACAGCAGCAGCAGCATGAAGCCACGACAGCAGCAGCAGCATGAAGCAATAGCAGCAGCAGCAAAATCCAGCAGCAGCAGCAAGCAAAGCAACAGCAACTGAAGAAAACCCCAGCAGCAGCAGCATGAGAACAGCAGCAGCAGCATGAGAACAGCAGCAGCAGCAAGAGGCAGCATCAGCAGCAGAGAGCAGAGCTGCAGCAGCCCCATCGCCCAGTGCAGCCTCTTCCCTTCACTTCTCCATCTTCCTGCAACTCCCTAGGGTCGAGTGTGAGGTATACTCCCTATCTTATTCCCTAGTTAGCTTGGTTATTGTAGATTTGCATCGGTTAATGGATATTGGTGCGTTTTAGTGTGATATGGGTTGTTTAGTAGGAACTTTGTGCTAAGGTGATGTGTTAGGGTTTCAGTAGCTTGTTAGTGAGTTAGTGAGGCCATTGTAACCTAGTTCAACCCCAGTTACGCTAAAATACCACCAGTTTCACAAATTGTTGCAAAATGTCGTATTTGTGCAGGGTGGTTTATGTGGGTATTTTGCAGTGTTTGGTCTGGCTTAATTTTTGGGTTGTCTTCCAGGTAAAAATCTGGGAGCTTTTTTCCTTTAGTTTGGGGTGGATGTGTTAGTGCGACTTGCACGCTTTTGTTAGTCTGGTGCGTGCTACGCATCGTAGCGCGTCGGGGTAGTTCGTGGTTCAGCACACACATGTTTTAACGTATCGCGCACACGCGCGATTGGGTTGCGACACGAGTTTCTAGTTGGACCGTATTGTCGCGTTCTTGTGATTTAAGCTTATGTGTGATCCATATTATGTGATTTTAGGTTCGCAGGCCAGTGAGACGGACGCCGCGAAGAAGGGCAAGCAAGTTGTTGGATACACATAGCACGAAGCTAGGTGAGTAGATTTCACATCTACGGGGATATCGCCCGCATGGCGTTATGCGTCAGGGCTGATAGGACTTTATTATTATATGTTGCATGCAGCCCATAGACTGTCATCGCATATTGCATTCCCTGCTGTGTTGGTATATATATTGCTTAGAACTGATAGAACACCGCACTATTACTAACGGTTTATGTTGCACGGGCACTATTTACATGCTACACACACACCGTTAGTAATTGCCATGCCACACTCACTGTAGAACTGCCATGATTATACTGTTGTATTATTGTTGTAGTTCATCTTACATGTGATTGATTATGATTTCCTGGAAATTTGGGAGCCGCATGACATCTTTAAAAACGGAAACTATTTTAAAAAGCGGCTTTCCCCTTATATACCTGCCATGGATTGATTACATTGTACCTCGCATTGGATTGACTTATTGGTGATGGATTTTCATGTGATTTCTGGTTTTGAGGACCGTGGAAATATTTAAGAAAAGATGCATTATTTTGAAAACCCGGTACCTCGTGATATGATATTTTGGTGTGTCCACCACGCGTTTTCTCGGTGCTGAGACGTGTGCTTGAAACCCGATTCGAGGAGTGGATGTTCCGTTTACGGGTTCGTGGTGGGCCCGGTATGGTTCCCCTCGGCGAGATGATCGATGGGATTTGCCGATTGAGCCTGGAGGCGGGCGAGTACCTACCGGTGATTGGTTGGACCTGGCAGTTGTCCGGAGGATACTGATCAGAGTCGAGTGATGGATGCGGGACGACCCGTGCTGCCGGGGCCGAGGGCCGACACCGCAGACGGACCCCGTGGGCCGATCCGGACTGACGGAGCCCGATATACGAGGATTTGCGTGTCGATGCTGGACACGAGTATTTTATGATATTTTGGGTGCCGATGTTGGGCACTCGTGATTTCTCAGAGATGTACAGGATTTGAGGGCCGATGGGTGTGCCGGCGCCTGAGTGTATTTGGGATTTGAGTGCAGCCTGAGGCACCGATTATGGTTTTCCATGTTGACATAGTCCATGTAGATGTTATTATCCCATACTCAGCATTGACTACTATATATCTCATCCTGTAGCATTTACCTGTTAGAGTATTTGCATTACTATTGCATTCTCTATTTGACATGCATTGATATCTTCTGCTGGCGTTAGTAGAGCCACGCTATATGTGCATGCTTGCGATCACCTTTATATGTTATCTCTATTCACGAGTTGGCAACTCACCCCCGTTGTGCCACAGTGTTTGCAGGTTGCCCTGGGGAGTAGTCACGGCTGGCTGTTTTCGCATCTTTTGGCACAGATACCCTTTTTGAGCAGAGATAGCTTCTTGCTGATAGGTGGATTTTGTACGGTATCTGTTATCTTTCAGTTGTATATTGATGTATCTAATACTCTCCATCTACCTTTCGGTATTGACTTAGAGACAGTGGTGAGGACGATATGTATGATTTTATATTCTGGTGTCGAGCTCGCATGTGAGCCGACTTTACTTTTGCAGTCTCATCTTTTATGATATTGTCCTTGCTTTACTGTGTATTCTTCGCTACGGCGTCGTATATCTTATTTTGATGCTTCATTCCATTTACTCGTCATTTCTGTTACACCTTGTTTCTATCCGACTGGCGGGGCAAATGTTTTAAAAAGGAAATGTTACCAAAATTATAAACTTATAACTTTTGAACTTAAAAAGGATTTCTACTAAATAAATGGAAGATTTTCAGACATGTACGATTGTTTTTACAAAATGTTTTAAATCACTCTATATTTATTGGTTTTGATTTCTGGGTTCGGCTTACTTAGCCGCGTTACGTCTGTAGACGTTGCGTGGTTAAGTGCCGGTCACGAGTCGAATTCTCGGGTCGTGACAAAGTTGGTATCAGAGCGTAGGTTTTACCTTCGCAGTGTAGGATGACCCTGGTATGATGGAGTAGGTAGCTGCAGCAGGGTAGCGTAGCGTGTGTATGTTCCGCGGCATACTCACGACACGGTACTCCGCCTACGCGACCTTAGGACTTATTGATTTGATCCCTCCTTATATTCTTGCGATTCGATTTCTGTGTTCTTATCGAATCCTAATTTTCTTTCAGCCATTATGCCGCCTAAGACTACGAGGGCACAGAGAGCGGCCGCGAGGGCCGAGATTCGTGTTGACTCGTCCGAGACGAGGACTGATTCGGGCAGTGCACCCGTTGTACCCGAGCAGGCTGTTCCTGCCGTGACAGATCAGATCGCCACGCTAGGGGCCGGTATGCAGGAGATGCGCCAGACGGTGGGATCTAGCATGCAGGAGATGCGCCAGATGATAGGTTCGCTAGTTGAGACGCTTCGAGCGCAGCGACCAGAGGTAGCTCCACCCGTTCCAGAGACCGCGATGGTGCCTACCGCACAGCCAGTTGCCCCTGCAGCCACGGAGGTGATTACAGCATCGCTATCAGAGTTCATGAGGCTGAAGCCTCCAGTATTCACAGGCACCGATACAGCCGAGGACCCACAGTCTTTCATCGACAGGATGGCCAGGATATGCCGTTCCCTCAGATGCGCAGATGCGAGATGGGTCGAGTTCGCGAGCTTTCGCCTGGAAGGTCTTGCGCAGAAGTGGTGTGATTCAGTGGAGAAGGGCAGAGCAGCAGGTCTTCCTCCTATGACCTGGACGGAGTTCGTGACCATATTTCTAGCCCGTTTCCTTCCCCGGAGTGTTAGAGATGCCCGAGCACGCAGATTTGAGTCCTTGCGCCAGACGCCAGGGATGACAGTGGCAGAGTATGACGTACTGTTTACAGAGCTGGCAGTCTACGCCCCATATTTAGTGGCTACCGAGGAGTTGCGAGTTCGGAGATTTGTTCGAGGCTTGCTTACACCATTGTTCCTCGCGATCAGCGCACAGCACTACGAGACCTATGCAGCAGCTGTAGACGCAGCCCTAGTGGTCGAGGAGCACCTTGCTGAGACTTCGGTAGTTCAGAGCCGAAGAGAGTTCGTACCAGTATTTCCGCACGGAGGCAGTCATTCAGACGCCGCGACAGGTATCGTTCCGGTACGAGGAGTAGCAGAGATTCGGGACGGAGCCAGATGTTTAGTTCATATCCACGAGAGAGTCAGCAGTCATCGCGGGGTTGCTTCAGATGTGGCAGCCTACTTCACCTCATTCGAAATTGTCCAGAGACACACCGGAGGGAGGCGGCAGCACCGCAGGTTACCTTACCACCTTCACCACCCCAGAGGGCGTTGCCCGTTGTGCCTACCGTTGCTCCGCGCCAGACTTATGCACAGAGAGGTCGTGGGCGTGGAGGAGTTACTCAGAGGGGACGAGATGACCGAGGCCGAGGTCAGTCAGTTACAGGTGGTGGACAGGCGAGGGTCTTTGCGTTGACACATCAGGACGCGCAGGCGTCCAATGCAGTGGTTTCAGGTATCCTCCCTGTATGTTCAGTGATGCACATGTATTGTTCGATCCCGGATCCACACACTCGTACGTATCCACACACTTTGTGCCGAGTCTGGGTAGAGAGTCCGGCTTGCTTGATCAGCCGCTTGTGGTGACTACTCCTGTGGGAGAGTCGTTTGTTGCTAGGCACGTGTTCCGATCCTGTATCGTCTGTATTGGCGAGAGAGAGTTGCCTGTCGACTTGATCCTTCTGGAGATGTTGGACTTCGACGTTCTTTTGGGCATGGATTGGTTAGCCACGTGCTATGCTTCTGTGGACTGCCGCAAGAAGACAGTTAGATTCTGTTTCCCCGGTGAGTCGGTTTTTGTTGTGTTGGGGGACCGTGGTGCCGCCCCTCACAGTGTGATTTCTTCTTTTCGTGCTGGACAGCTTTTGAGGAAGGGATGTCAGGGATTTCTCGCCTATGTTTGCGATGCTCGCGCTACAGAGGTTCCATTGGATCAGGTTCCGGTTGTTAGCGAGTTTCCTGATGTGTTCCCTGACGAGCTTCCTGGGTTGCCGCCCGAGCGCGACATTTCTTTTTGTATTGATTTGGTTCCTGGTTCGGGGCCTATTTCCATACCGCCTTATCGGATGGCCCCGGCGGAACTTCGAGAATTGAAGGGTCAGTTGCAAGATTTGCTGGACAAAGGACTTATTCGACCCAGTGTTTCTCCTTGGGGTGCTCCAGTCCTGTTCGTCAAGAAGAAGGATGGCAGTTTGCGTCTTTGTATCGACTACCGCCAGCTGAACAGGGTGACAGTGCGGAACAGGTATACTTTGCCACGTATCGACGATTTGTTCGACCAGCTTCAGGGGGCAGGGTACTTTTCGAGGATCGATTTACGATCAGGCTATCATCAGCTGCGGGTTCGACAGGAGGACATTCCCCGGACAGCTTTCCGTACGCGCTACGGCCATTACGAGTTTTTGGTGATGTCGTTCGGACTCACCAATGCGCCAGCAGCCTTCATGGATTTGATGAACCGTATTTTCCGGCCTTACTTGGATCTGTTCATTATAGTCTTCATTGACGATATCTTGGTGTATTCCCGGAGTAGTGAGGAGCACGAGCAGCACTTGCGGATTACATTGCAAACCTTGAGGGAGCACCAGCTTTATGCGAAATTTTCCAAGTGTGCTTTTTGGCTGGACAGCGTGGACTTCTTGGGACACGTGATTTCACGAGACGGTATATGTGTAGACCCGAGGAAGATCGAGGCCGTTCAGCGTTGGCCCAGACCCACATCGGTGACAGAGATTCGCAGCTTTTTGGGGTTGGCCGGTTACTACAGGCGTTTTGTGCAGGACTTCTCCCGTATTGCTACACCGTTGACCTGGTTGACCCGGAAGGGAGTCCCTTTCGTTTGGACGGAGGAGTGCGAGCACAGTTTCCAGCAGTTACGGACACGGCTGACGACGGCACCGGTGTTATCTTTACCTTCCGGACCAGGCGGATTTGTAGTCTTCTGTGATGCTTCTCGAGTGGGGTTGGGATGCGTTTTGATGCAGCACGACAGGGTGATCGCGTATGCTTCGCGACAATTGAAGAGACATGAACAAAACTACCCCACTCATGATTTGGAGATGGCAACAGTGGTCTTCGCACTTAAGATCTGGCGACATTACCTATACGGCGAGTCGTGCCAGATATTCACGGATCACAAGAGTCTGAAATACATATTCCAGCAGCGGGACCTGAACCTTCGGCAGCGTCGATGGATGGAGTTAGTGAAGGATTACGACTGCGAGATCTTGTATCACCCGGGCAAGGCAAATGTGGTGGCGGATGCTTTGAGCAGGAGGCCCGGGAGTAGTTTATCTTGTTTGAGCGCAGTACAGGAGCAGTCATCCGCAGATTGGCAGATATTATGCGACAGTCGAGTACAATTCGAGTTCACGCCAATTGGAGGACAGATAGCGCATGTCCGTGCACGCCCACAGTTGATCGATCGTATACGTGAGGCACAGCTCAGTGATGACCGATGTTCAGAAATCATGGCACAGATTGGACAGGGCAGATTTTCCGAGTTCGTGATCAATGATCAGGGGGTACTACGTTTTGGAGTTAGACTGTGTGTGCCAGATGCTGAGGGACTGAGGCGCGAGGTTCTTGAGGAGGCACATCGATCGGTGTATAGCGTCCATCCCGGTTCCACCAAGATGTATCATGATATGAGAGATGTTTATTGGTGGGACGGAATGAAGAGGGACATCGCAGATTTTGTGTCGAGATGCCTGACTTGTCAGCAAGTCAAGGCTGAGCACCAGAGGCCCGCGGGAGAGCTACAGCCGTTACCCATTCCGGAGTGGAAATGGGAACAGATTTCGATGGATTTCGTGGTGGGTCTACCCAGAACTAGTAGGGGGTATGACTCCATCTGGGTGATCGTGGATCGTTTGACGAAAGCGGCTCACTTCTTACCGGTGAAGACGACTTTCGGATTTACTCAGTATGCCCAGATCTATATTGACGAGATAGTGCGACTACACGGAGTTCCGACGTGCATTGTGTCCGACAGAGGCACCCAGTTTACCAGTAGACTATGGCAGAGGCTTCAGGAGGCTTTGGGCACTCGCTTGAGTTTCAGCACGGCTTTTCATCCGCAGACCGACGGACAGTGAGAGCGGACCATCCAGACTCTCAAGGACATGCTCAGAGCTTGTGTACTAGATTTCGGAGGTAGCTGGGATCATCATTTGCCCTTGGTAGAGTTTTCCTATAATAACAGCTACCAGGAGACTATTCAGATGGCACCGTTTGAGGCTCTTTATGGGAGGAGATGCAGGTCGCCTACTTGTTGGACAGAGCTCAGTGAGAGCAGTATCTTAGGGCCACAGATCGTTGAGGAGACGACCGCGAAGATCCAGTTGATTCGCGATAGGATGAGAGCAGCGCAGTGTAGGCAGAGAGCTTATGCAGACCGTCGACGGCGCAGACTTGAGTTTTCTGTTGGTGATCATGTTTTCTTGAGGGTCTCCCCAATGAAAGGTGTGATGAGGTTTGGAAAGAAGGGGAAGCTCAGTCCCAGGTATGTGGGCCCCTTCGAGATCCTCGAGCGTGTCGGTGCAGTGGCTTACCGGTTAGCCCTTCCGCCCAGCTTTCCAGATGTGCACCCCGTATTCCATGTCTCGATGCTCCGCAGATATCTTCATGATCCTTCGCACGCGATTCAGCACCCAACGATCCAGCTGGAGCGCGACCTTTCCTATGCAGAGCAGCCGGTGATGATCTTGGATCGACGAGTGAAGAAATTGAGATCGAAGGACATTCCATCAGTTAGGGTACTTTGGCTTGGTCAGAACCGTGAGGAGGTCACTTGGGAGACCGAAAGCGAGATGATGAAGACGTATCCCCATCTTTTTGAAGGTATGTGTAGTTAGATATTTGAAATTCGGGGACGAATTTCTTTAAGGGGGAGAGATTGTAACATCTTAGGATAAGGGTTAGTGAATAATTATAATTAAATAATGATTTTTAATAAAAAGTTTACCAAATTGTGTTTTAAATATTTTTCCTAATTTAATAATTATTTTTCCAAAATTTTCCTAGGCTTGCACACACATGTGCATGTAAACTAGGGTTTTTAAATGAAGTAAATACCATAATTATTAACCTTGGTGGGTTAATTATAGGATTAAGTCTTTTGGATTCTTAAGTGGGATTAATTAGTTAGCTAAAAGTAACTTTAGTTTGAATTTTTAGTTAGTGTTGACTTGTGTGAGGGAGAGAGAGAGTGCATCATGGCTTTAGGCCATGCTTGCATTAAATGAGGTGAGAGAGAGAGAGAGGGGTGACTTTTGTGTGATGATTGTGATGGTTTCTTTCTCTCAACTCTTTTTGTTTTTCTCTTAAACACTCACACAACACACTCTCACACACCAACACACTCACACACACAACACTTACCTCAGCTGAAGCATGAAGCAACAGCAGCAGCAGCATGAAGCCACGACAGCAGCAGCAGCATGAAGCAATAGCAGCAGCAGCAAAATCCAGCAGCAGTAGCAAGCAAAGCAACAGCAACTGAAGAAAACCCCAGCAGCAGCAGCATGAGAACAGCAGCAGCAGCAGAGAGCAGTAGTATCAGCAGCAGTGAGCTGCAGCAGCCCCATCGCCCAGTGCAGCCTCTTCCCTTCACTTCTCCATCTTCCTGCAACTCCTTAGGGTCGAGTGTGAGGTATACTCCCTATCTTATTCCCTAGTTAGCTTGGTTATTGTAGATTTGCATCGGTTAATGGATATTGGTGCGTTTTAGTGTGATATGGGTTGTTTAGTAGGAACTTTGTGCTAAGGTGATGTGTTAGGGTTTCAGTAGCTTGTTAGTGAGTTAGTGAGGCCATTGTAACCTAGTTCAACCCCAGTTACGCTAAAATACCACCAGTTTCACAAATTGTTGCAAAATGTCGTATTTGTGTAGGGTGGTTTATGTGGGTATTTTGCAGTGTTTGGTCTGGCTTAATTTTTGGGTTGTCTTCCAGGTAAAAATCTGGAAGCTTTTTTCCTTTAGTTTGGGGTGGATGTGTTAGTGCGACTTGCACGCTTTTGTTAGTCTGGTGCGTGCTACGCATCGTAGCGCGTCGGGATAGTTCGTGGTTCAGCACACACATGTTTTAACGTATCGCGCACACGCGCGATTGGGTTGCGACACGAGTTTCTAGTTGGACCGTATTGTCGCGTTCTTGTGATTTAAGCTTATGTGTGATCCATATTATGTGATTTTAGGTTCGCAGGCCAGTGAGACGGACGCCGCGAAGAAGGGCAAGCAAGTTGTTGGATACACATAGCACGAAGCTAGGTGAGTAGATTTCACATCTACGGGGATATCGCCCGCATGGCGTTATGCGTCAGGGCTGATAGGACTTTATTATTATATGTTGCATGCACCCCATAGACTGTCATCGCATATTGCATTCCCTGCTGTGTTGGTATATATATTGCTTAGAACTGATAGAACACCGCACTATTACTAACGGTTTATGTTGCACGGGCACTATTTACATGCTACACACACACCGTTAGTAATTGCCATGCCACACTCACTGTAGAACTGCCATGATTATACTGTTGTATTATTGCTGTAGTTCATCTTACATGTGATTGATTATGATTTCCTGGAAATTTGGGAGCCGCATGACATCTTTAAAAACGGAAACTATTTTAAAAAGCGGCTTTCCCCTTATATACCTGCCATGGATTGATTACATTGTACCTCGCATTGGATTGACTTATTGGTGATGGATTTTCATGTGATTTCTGGTTTTGAGGACCGTGGAAATATTTAAGAAAAGATGCATTATTTTGAAAACCCGGTACCTCGTGATATGATATTTTGGTGTGTCCACCACGCGTTTTCTCGGTGCTGAGACGTGTGCTTGAAACCCGATTCGAGGAGTGGATGTTCCGTTTACTGGTTCGTGGTGGACCCGGTATGGTTCCCCTCGGCGAGATGATCGATGGGATTTGCCGATTGAGCCTGGAGGCGGGCGAGTACCTACCGGTGATTGGTTGGACCTGGCAGTTGTCCGGAGGATACTGACCAGAGTCGAGTGATGGATGCGGGACGACCCGTGCTGCCGGGGCCGACACCGCAGACGGACCCCGTGGGCCGATCCGGACTGACGGAGCCCGATATACGAGGATTTGCGTGTCGATGCTGGACACGAGTATTTTATGATATTTTGGGTGCCGATGTTGGGCACTCGTGATTTCTCAGAGATGTACAGGATTTGAGGGCCGATGGGTGTGCCGGCGCCTGAGTGTATTTGGGATTTGAGTGCAGCCTGAGGCACCGATTATGGTTTTCCATGTTGACATAGTCCATGTAGATGTTATTATCCCATACTCAGCATTGACTACTATATATCTCATCCTGTAGCATTTACCTGTTAGAGTATTTGCATTACTATTGCATTCTCTATTTGACATGCATTGATATCTTCTGCTGGCGTTAGTAGAACCACGCTATATGTGCATGCTTGCGATCACCTTTATATGTTATCTCTATTCACGAGTTGGCAACTCACCCCCGTTGTGCCACAGTGTTTGCAGGTTGCCCTGGGGAGTAGTCACGGCTGGCTGTTTTCGCATCTTTTGGCACAGATACCCTTTTTGAGCAGAGATAGCTTCTTGCTGATAGGTGGATTTTGTACGGTATCTGTCTTTCAGTTGTATATTGATGTATATAGTACTCTCCATCTACCTTTCGGTATTGACTTAGAGACAGTGGTGAGGACGATATGTATGATTTTATATTCTGGTGTCGAGCTCGCATGTGAGCCGACTTTACTTTTGCAGTCTCATCTTTTATGATATTGTCCTTGCTTTACTGTGTATTCTTCGCTACGGCGTCGTATATCTTATTTTGATGCTTCACTCCATTTACTCGTCATTTCTGTTACACCTTGTTTCTATCCGACTGGCGGGGCAAATGTTTTAAAAAGGAAATGTTACCAAAATTATAAACTTATAACTTTTGAACTTAAAAAGGATTTCTACTAAATAAATGGAAGATTTTCAGACATGTACGATTGTTTTTACAAAATGTTTTAAATCACTCTATATTTATTGGTTTTGATTTCTGGGTTCGGCTTACTTAGCCGCGTTACGTCTGTAGACGTTGCGTGGTTAAGTGCCGGTCACGAGTCGAATTCTCGGGTCGTGACAGCGATACAGCTGAACACCTTCAAAAAAATCTATTTTGCTTCGCGATTGTACCAGTTTTGCACGGTGTTATATCCGGTACGGTTTCTGTTGATGATCTGTTCAAGATGTATACAGCCATATTCACTGCTCCTGTGAAAATCGCTCTTGCGAAAGTGTTAAAGTTAATTTGTAATTTAGTTTTATGTAGAAACCTTATTGTTCAAATTACATGTGGCGCATGCTTAGCATGTAATATGTGCTAGGTTTGTGTAATAGTAAATGAGTGGGTGAAATAATTAGAAATGGGGGGTAAAGATCTCTATATAAAGAGATCCTCTCTTCGTGTAATAAATCATCCGATCGAGCAAAAAATCAAAACCTTCAAAGCAAAAGCATAACTTTTCATTCATTCTCTTTTCTTTGAATTTCTCTCTACAACACAAAGTGTTTTTTAGTTTAATATCCTCTTTAAATTAAGTTTGTTCTCAAATTTCATTCCGCAACCCACTAGCCTGCTCCAACGTAAACTAACAATTTACACACCCATGTATAACTCAAAATTTTTTTGCATAGATTTGAACCTCTACTCTGGGCTTTAGTGCGTCATGAGAAAGATTTGATATACTTAGTTTTCTTGTATTCTTGATGGTTTCAAAGTTGTCCGCACATACATTCTACATTCTTATTTCTCAATACCTTACCCAATGAAGTGTCGGAATCGTCCAAATTTAGCCAACAAGCCCCAATTGTTTTGGACACGGTGTAAGGCAGAGTGTATGAGCGTCCGAGTGTGCAATAAGTGTCGGACACGGACACACAGAAACGACAAGCAAATGAAGTGTCTGTGCTTTCCGGGGGTGGGTGGGGGGGGGGTATGCAATATGCATCACAATCCGACAACTATGCTCTCTCGTCTTCAAAAAAATTCCCAAAATACCCAATAAAGTCAACATGAAATCACTTCCAAATAGTTCATCTTGGTGAAAAACAAAAAATTACATTCTTGCAAGCACCTTAACTGCATTATACAAGGCCCTATGAATTCAGAGCACAAACTTTCAAGCTTCAACCTTGACCAACACTATCAAATTATAGGAAAGGTAATGGTAGTTCTGTGAAATCAAGCCTACAGTACAAGGGTAAAAAGAGGTGACCTGAAAGATTCGAACCACCCTTTCCTCTTCCTGCTCAGATTCATCAATGCCCTCCGCCATGGCGATTTGGGTCGTAAGAGACTGCAGAAGCGAGCCGAAAGAGAGCGAAGATGCGAACAAAGTTAGGGTTTTTCTGCGGCTAAGTGTCGAGCTCCTTCGATTTGAAGAAGCTAGAGAGGATGCAATTTTTGGATTTAAGGATGGGGTTTGTGAAAAATCGCAGAAACGAAGAGAAAGGAGCTGCATTTTTTTGCTGTAAATTTTCGCTCTTGAAAAAATAGCGATATAATCGTATCGTTTGTGGATTCGGGTACGGGTATATTTAAGCCTAGAACCCGCTTCTGGTTTACAAATGTGGGCTCTCTTATAGGTAAAGTAAAGTTAGCCCAATATAGATTGTTTGATTGCTAAAAAAAATAAGGGTAAATTGTCAAAAACCCTCCGCAAGTTTTCTTGCTGACGGAAAATACGCTAGTACCGAAGCATTTGTCAAAAAAAACCTGTCTGCGGTATCTTTATAGCAGCCTGCTATATCTTATTAGTATTTTTTATACGATATGTATGCAGTTGCTTGCGGTATCTATGCAGTTGTTTGCGATATGTATAAACTAATTAGATATTGCAGGCAACTATACAGATGTTACAGGAAAATTTTCAAAGGGGTTTTGAAAACCGGCCAGGTTTAACGTCAGCGGTAAAACTTTCCGGGGTTTTTGACAATTTATGAAAAATAAAATGCAATAGGAAAAAAGAATAATTGTAAGAAAATTGTTCTGTGATTGGGGAAAATATGATTGGACATAAAGAGCATTACAAACAATCATGCCGATAAATTTAAACTTCATCCATCTATTCAGAATGATCTGAGTAAGATAAAAACGAGTTTCCAACAAAATTCTATAAGGTTTATGCGTTTTTGCGATTCATGTTCCGTCTTCATCAGTTTAAGGCAATAAAATATTATAAGCATTACCTTAAAAAAATTCTTACTGTTTTAATTGTAATTCTCATATTTTATTGAACTAAAAAAAACTTAAAAGGGCTTGTGCTTTTTTCTTTTTAAAAAAAAATCTTTTTAATTAGGATTTGGTAAAGTCTTATAATGGTTGAGCGAAAGATCGAAACCTCAAATCCTGCATGCAACAATGTACGTCATGTTCTTTTACTATCTTTTTCACTGACATTGAGGATTATTGGTGATATGATGGCTAAGTAAGCTATGATCCTTGCTCATTTCTATAATATGATGTCTCTTCAATTCTATTACCTTCATCATAGGCTATATTTCGCAACAAAAAATGTTTGAAAAGATACCAAATTATTTTATTTGGCCCACTTAGTTTTATGCATCGCTCCTACGTACGTTTATAATCAAGACATTTTTGCTTCAACCAAAAACAGAAAAAATGTAATATTCCTATACTTTGTGGCAGTTATAGCATCCAAGTGGATCTAATCAGCTTGCACTCTAGATCTCTTCTCGGATTTTTGCTGGTACTCGTAATCAGTTGTATATCCGAAATAAATCCAAGACACTAAAATAACTAACATGTATCTATTTGAGAGCATTCTGCTTTGGTTGAATTGACAGCTTATGGATTTTCATTATCCATACTTATCTTGTTTTGATGATAGTTTAAACATAAATAGTCGTTTAGTGTCACTCTTACTTATCTTGATTTATCTTATCGACATTAAACTTGTATGCACTTGATATTTAGCATGCATATCCTATATCTTGTGTATATCGAGTAATATATCGATATTGATATACTTTACTTGTGTTATATCCTTTGATATCAATATATTATTCATATTTGTTGTTTTGGTAATTCACAATATGGGTATGTATATACATGTGATCTATATCTTGCTTCTCATATATATATATCATGCTTTGGGTTTAAGTTATATCTTGATATTGATATACAATTCATGATTGTGATACCAAAATAATGAATGTTCATATACTTGTGTTTATTAAATTGCTTATATTTCATAACAGTGTATATGATATACTTGGTCGTATTGAGAATGATTTTTCTGGATATCAGATATCACACGGCACAAGCATTAAAAGAAGGATGGAGGAAGTTGAGCCTAAATGAAATATCTAATGGAGGTTGGAGGATATGGATGAGAGCTTTCCAAATTGCATATCAAGCTTCGTGAGTTCAAACTACGTAGCCGAGAAACAAGAGTTTAAGAATTTAAGCTACGAATAGCTTTGAGAAGTTAGAAGCCAAAGCCTAAGTTGAAGTGTCGAAGTCAAGACCAAGATTTGAAGTTTAAGAGATCGACTTCATGACGCTAGTGAGTGGATTGGTGAGTTCAAAAGTTCAAGTGAAGCGGATCGCCAGAGTTCAAGAGTTAGAGACTTTAAGATTCAAGAATCGAAGATTTGCGACAACCGACATAGGAATCTTGTAAGTACTCTATATATTATGATTATATCATTTAGAGCTCTTGAACACACACACAATAGCATACATGAAACATTTGGTTTTAACTTTGCAAAGGTTCTCATTCAAAACGAGTTCTTATTTTAAAACACAAGTTTTCTGTGTTTTCTTTCTTTGGACGTCTCTCAAGTTTGTCTTCAGACGTCTGTACGTTTTGAAAACCAAATATCAGTTTCAAATATCTGTTTTGACTTCAAAACAAACGTCTAAAGTGTTTCCAAAACAAACGTTTGGATCTTAGACAAACGTCTGTGCCAAAGTCTCCGATTGGAAATATTTCTTCTTCAAACGTTTGTCAAGCTTTCTTCAGACGTCTGTCTGTTCTCTGTGTTTTCATTGGGATGAAATTTTTTAAATAACAAACGCCTAAAGCTTTAATCTACAAACATCTGTAGTTCAAAATCATTGAAAATCATTTCTTCTTCAGACGTTTGTCCCATGTTCTTCAGACGTATGTTTGTTCTCTATACTTTCTTTGGCCTTCTTTGAAAAACCATAGCAGACATCTGAACCTATAGTCAAAAAATGTCTGCAGTTTTAAAAGTTTGAAAATATGACCGTTTATACCCGTTGGGGTCTTTTGTCTTCAGCGACAGACGTCTTCTCAAACATTCTTCAGACGTCTGTCAATATTGTTGATTATTGATTTTGACTTGAAACGGATACTTTTTAGTGTGACGCTATAAAAGAGTTTTGGGTTGGGTTTTTGAGCTCTTATCACTCAATATTTCGGTTTGCTAAATTTCTAAGTGATCAAGAGAAAAAAAATCCCACATCTTGTGAGAGTTCAAAATAGTTTTTGATTTGCTTATCCAATCTCTCACAAATACACACTTAAGAGCTAAAATTGATTTGCCATCTTCTTGAGTATCTAGTGCTTCAATTGTAAAACTCTTTTAAGAGTAATTGTGCTTATTGTAACTCGCTTCTCGTCTTTGTGAGAGAACTCTAGAGTGCTAGAGTGTCTTTGTAAGAGAGAAGTGTGAGATTTATATTTCTTTCTTTGTGTAAAGATTCTTGAGTGCAAGAGTGCCTTGGTAAGTGTTCATCATAGAAGACTGCATTTTAATACCACTCATTCGTTATCTATTTTGTATATATCGATACTATTAACCAGTGTCTACTCAGTAATTACAGATTACAGGTGTTCGTGATAAAAAACTGGAAACACACTCAAAATCACGGATATAATGTTTGGGAGCTGACACTGCAAACGTAACAGAAAACCGATCGATATACAATGAGATCTTGTGCAAACAATATTGCATACACCATTTTTGGTCCTACACAATGCATGTGTACTAGACCATGATGGGGGGCTGCCTTGGCACACAATGAGCACAAATGAGGGTGATGTGCAATAAATGCTAAAAGTTATGATGTGACTTAATGCATCAAGTTCCCTCCAAAACTACTGAGTATAATCTGAGCTGATATGAAGAAATCAAATAATACCAGTGGACTTGTTGAGTGCACTAGACTTCACCACACCAAAACGAGCCAGAAAGCTCGGACCAAGGCTGGCGACAAGCCCCAAATATCCGATCTCGCCGGCCCTTTTGTGTCCAAATGTGCCCATATTTCTTCTGTCCCTCCCTCAAAGTCATATCATTTCGTTTTTATTATTTGTTTAATTTTGTTTTGAGCCTATAAATACCAGGCTTTGGGCAAGTTAGGGGGCACTACTTTTTGGTGAGAGAGAAGTTTGTAAAAATTGTAACTAGTGATCTTGTAACCCTTAGTGTGAATTCCTTAGCTTCCTCTAGTCTTGCAATCTCTTTCTTGAGCTTGCAAGATTAGATTTTGGTATTTGAATTCACTTGTTTGTACTTGGAACCATTGCAATAAATGCTTCATTTATATCAAGTTGATTCTTGTATCTCTTCTCATTTTGCATTTTCTTCTTATTTGTATTTCAATTTATGATGTGTGAGTAGTTTGTTTTTAGGCTATGGTGAGGTAGGTTGTGGAATGGCTTTTCTTCCAACCCCTCCCTTTTTTATTATTGCATTTTACACTTCCTTTCTTAATTATGCAATTGTATTATGTTTTGCTTGATAAGATATATTGTTTTGAATGGTTGCAAATCAACTTTTAACATATATCTTATTCCTTCTTTGCATTTTATTGTTGCTATATTATGATTTGAAGTTGAAAGGAATACGAAATTATGTTAAGTGTTGCAAACTAGCTAGATAAGACATATAGTATACAAGCATATGTTCTATGCTTGCTAACTTCATTTAACTAATTCCGCATTCATTTCATTCTAAAAATGGACCTTGAATCAAAACGGAGAGTTGGGGGTTAAAACCGTATTTCAACTATACCAAATTTTAGCCTAAGTTTTCTCTAAACAACCCTAAACCTTTCTTCATTTAATTGTTGTAAAAACGTGACAAAAATCCATTTCCAACCCATTGTTTCATAACTCAAAATGATGTCGTGATATTCACTTCCTGTGGTTCAACCCGTACTTGCCGGCTTGTATCAACGCACCGTGCACTTGCGGTATTTTTAAAACTCGAGACTCACGTCATGCGCTATTTTCATCAAACAAAACCGACATATCATAATTAAACTAAACTCGACAAAAGCATGACACCGTGAATTTCCAACAAGTTTATGGCGCCGTTGCCGGAGAGTGGCAACATCACTAAGCCATTTTCGAGTTATCTTTGTATATATCTTTAAAACCAAAACATAATTTTTTTTTACATTGTGCCCTCTGTTCTTTGGACCTCCTAACACCACGATCCTATTTAGAAAAATCAAACAATATAAGTGAGAAAATACTATAAAACTGAGACCACAGAAGTAAATTGGAGCCACATCTCTCTAAGTGGACCGGCGACATTGAAAGAATATCCGGTGCCGCCGGCCCAAACAACTCCTAGTGCTTCAACATTTTCTCCTGTTCTCTGTTGCTCAGTTATTATCTCAATTGTATTGTTTTATTTCTATTAATTTTAGTGTGCAGGGATTTGGCCACATATATCGCTTTTCGTACTAAATCGCCATTTTTACGACATTTTCATATACGAGGAATTTGCGAATAGCGATTGTAAGTGCACGGCGGCGCCCCGGTCGTCAATCCGACGCCGGAATGCGGAAACGAAAACTTTTAAGTAAACTAGAACCGGCACCACCGCGCACTAAAATCCCGGATCGGGCAATTAACCTAACTACTAGCAAACTAAAAGATGGGTAGAGAGATATACCGAGCGATCCGTGTCCTTTGGTCTTCGTCTCCACTCCGATCTCCTCGCGGAATCTCCGGTCGTCGCCTCCTCGTCGAAACGGGCACCACGTCGCCGGGTTCTTTTACGGGCTCCCACCTCTGGACCGAGGCAACTCGGGCGCGAAGTTGGCAAGCCGACGAGTCCAAGGGTACTGTAGATGTAGTGTAGAATCTATGTCTCTTTGGGATAGTGAAGTTGCCATGGTGATGTGGAGGTGAAGAAATCAACTATGGAAATGTGCTTAGGAATTTGGTGGCAAGAAAAAGTGAGATGAACCATTTTCCCTCACATGAAAATGAACTCCCTCTCCTCTCCACAAAGTGGCCGGCCCTTCCACTAAAAAATGGTGATGATGAGAGAATGGAATAATGCAAGAAAGAATAAGCATGATAAACATCAATTAAAATGGTCACACCATTTCTCATCAAATCCTTTCACACACCATCACAATAAATGCAATGGAAGAGACTAAAAAAGAATCTCATCATGAAGCCACACAATTACAAAGGACCCCCTCCACAAATGCTAATTTGCGAACTTGCAAATTAGCCCCTCCAACGGAAAAGTCCAGCCGGGAAGGAACAAAGGAAAACCGGCCGAAACTGAATGCAAACTGGCAACTTCAGAAAACTGATCCCGTAGTAAATTACAGGAAAACCCCGCTACTGTATATACATACCCGCATTTGTATTCCCACTGAATACAAATGCAAAGAGACAAAACTACACTGTCTAATACTAGGATCCGGCTTAAACCAAAGCCCGCTAGTAAAATCCGTCCGATCACGATCCGTGCAATACCGCACGTATCTGATCGAACCCTGCCATATCTCCATACGGCCTCTACAGCGTTTCGCCCGAAACTTGAGAAACTAGTCTGTGGGGGACTCTAAAGACTCGTCAATAGTTTGGTTATGGATTTAACCACTAGCACATCAGAGGTATTAGCCAATACGTAACGGGCTACCAGGCATTGACCAAAAGGGACGTCGATGAGCGAACTCATCCTGATGCCCTACTGAGCCTGTCGGTGACAATATCCGTAAAGTCCGGTCCATTCGTCTATGAGCATCGCATGGCGGGCCTAGGGGGTTGGTAAAAGTTAGACCCCCAAAAGCGGTACAAGTCGTGTCGGAGTGTAGCCCAGAACACCCTGAGATATTACCGGAATACCTACCAGTAAATCTCCTGCCTTGGCCAAGGACTTTCATGTACTGGCTCTCCTAGACACAGCGCGACCTCACCCCCAATACCGGGAGAGACGAACCCCTGCAGATCCGCTCACTGCCTCCATGTGGCTCGGGACTGTACTCAACTAAAACCTGTTTGCATGTCTCCTTTGAGCGTGGTAGGGTAGTAATCAAAGCACAGTGGGAACTCACACGAGACAAATGACGATCTCAGGTCAATGAACTAACCTGTACACATGTCACCAGGGAACTGCTATCTGACATCAGGTATAATACCAACTAGCAGGTTCCTGGTGAGTCCAGTCCGGTGTACCCATAACCTAACGAGCACCTGTATACATCTTAGGTGAACCAACTGACACCAGTGGCTTGTGAGACCGTCCACCGCCCCTCGTCGGGGTCTCGACTGTATACACTAGTCTACTCTGGAGTATCGATGCCCTGTCTCGAAACTCTCACGACTAGGGACCTTTGAGGATGTGCTTATAGACCCCAGCTCCCACGTATATGATCGCCCTCATACTGCTGGCAGTCAAGCAAGAATCCTAGGGGCTCTATCAACGTGTAATAGCGACCTGTAAGGTCACCTAAAGCAGTACATGATGATAAAAATAAACCAGATAGTATACTATCATCTTGAGTAAGACTGTCCTACCGGTATAGGTCCTCCCTCAATCATTGCAATCACGTGCCCCAATAATTGACTCTGAGGGCACTATATCCAACAATCTCCCACTTGCACTCAAGGCTAATTATTGCGATGTCGCAACTCACAGCCCGTGTGATACCGAACACCCAACTCCTCTACTAGTCAGTCTCACAAAGCTCGTTTGCGAAACTATTGCGTTCGAGGAATAGCCTCAGTGAGTGGATCCGCTGTGATGTTTCTTTCTATGTCTCTCTTTATCTCAAGTTCGCGGAGAAAGCCATCTCCCGAAATGAGCAATACCTGTCTTAGAATGTGTCTGGATGTCTGATGGGACCTAGCTCATAAATGAACTCCAAATCCAAACTTCTTAGACAGTATCGTCAACTGAACTTAATCAGAATCCTGCGCCATGCCTTCCCTCAGTATCCACCTGGACCACCTGTCCAAAACACTGCCCCTCGTCAGAGGAAAAACTATAACTCTGACAGTCACTCTGTCATCCAGGTCACCTTGGAAGCCTGGAATGATAACCGTCTCCCAAAAGAGGCTGCCGTAATCATATCCCTAGAACATTCACTTATGTTCTAAACTGCTTTCGAATGTTTCTCCAGGATTGGATCAATATCAACTTATTGCACCTACTGCAAAAACAACATCTGGTGTGGTACTTGACATCTCATGATTGACTCAATTGCCTAAGCAAGTGATCTGCAATCATGCACATCCCTCTCCCCTTTAGTCTGTAAGACACCTTTAGAGAGGGTGACTCCATTATCTGCAGGTACACCTGTTGGAGATAGTGCCCTCAGAGTCAATTATTGGATCACAGGCACGTGATTGCAATGATTGAGGGAGGACCTATCCCGGTAGGACAGTCTTACTCGAGATGATAGTATGCTATCTGGTTTATCTTTATCATCGTGTACTGCTTTAGGTGACCTGACATGTCGCTATTACACGTTGATAGAGCCCCTAGGATTCTTGCTTGACGAACAGCAGTATGATGGCGATCATATACATGGGAGCTGGGGTCTATAAGCACATCCTTAAAAGGTCCCTAGTCGTGGGAGTTTCGAGACTGGGCATCGATACTCCATTAGTAGACTAGTGTATACAGTCGAGACCCCGACGAGGGGCGATGGCCGGTCTCACAAGCCACTGGTGTCAGTTGGTTCACCTAAGATGTATACAGGTGCTCATTGGGTTATGAGTACACCGGACAGGACTCGCCGGGAACCTGCTAGTTGGTCTTGTACCAGATGTCAGATAGCAGTTCCCTGGTGACATGTGTACAGGTTAGTTCATCGACCTGAGATCGTCATTTGTCTCGTGTGAGTTCCCACTGTGCTTTGATTACTACCCTACCACGGCTCAAAGGAGTCGTGCAAACAGGTTTTAGTTGGGTACAGTCCCGAGCCACATGGAGGCAGTGAGCGGATCTGCAGGGGTTCGTCTCTCCCGGTATTAGGGGTGAGGTCGCGCTGTGTCTAGGAGAGCCATTACGCAAAGCCCTCGGCCGAGGCAGGAGATTTACTGGTAGGTATTCCAGTAGTATCTCAGGGCGTTCTGGGCTACGCTCCGACACGACTTGTACCGCTTTTGGGGGTCTAACTTTCACCAACCCCCTAGGCCCGCCATGCGATACTCATAGACGAACGGACCGGACTGTACGGATATTGTCACTGACAGGCTCAGTTGGGTGTCGGGGTGAGCTTCCTCATCGACGTCCCTTTTGGTCAATAGCTGGTGGCCCGTCACGTATTGGCTTATACCTCTGACGTGCCAGTGGTTAAATCCACAGCCATAGTATTGACGAGTCTTTAGAGTCCACCACACTTACAGTTACTCAAGCTTTCGGGCGAAACGCTGTAGAGGCCGTATGGAGATATGGCAGGGTCCGATCAGATACGTGCGGTATTGCACGGATCAGGATCGGACAGTTTTGTACTAGTGCCGTATGGTAATATGGCAGGGTTCGATCAGATACGTGCGGTATTGCACGGATCAGGATCGAACGGATTTTACTAGCCGGTTTTGGTTTAAGCCGGTACTAGTTTAGTACAGTGTAGATTTTGTCTCATTGCATTTGTATCCGGTCGGAATACAGATGCGGGTGTGTATGCACAGTATCGGGGTTTTCCTGTAATTTATTACGGGACCAGTTTTCTGGAGTTGCCAGTTTGTATTCCGTTCCGGCCGGTTTTCCTTTTTTCTTTCCCGGCCGGACTTTTCTGATGGAGGGGGTTATTTGCAGTTTTGCAAATAACACTTTGTGGAGGATTTTCTTGCAAAAGTATTTATTATGATAACCTTTTTAGATTCCATTCCTTTCATTCTTCTTTTCATGCTTTATGGAGATTAGAAGTGATGAGATAGGATTTGATCTTTGATTAGTGTTGTGATGATGAGGTTTGGATATGGTCACCTTTCTTTTGCTCCTACACTCACCTCCCTTTGCATTATGTTTCATTCCTCCACCATTCTCATTCTGACTTGATGAAATGAATGATAAGTTCTTCATGAGAGGAAAAGAAAGAGAGAAGAAGAAGAAGAGAGCTTCATCTTGAGAGTCTCATCCATGATCTCATTTTCTTGCTAGAAAAATGCAAGCACCATTTTTCCATTCTTGATTCCTCCATCACCATGGCAACAAACCCCAAAGAGACATACCCTCTACACTACACATTCTACAGCACATCTTGAGCATGTCGAGTTGCCGGCTTCATGCGCGAGTTGCCTCGGTATTGAGGCGGGAGCCCGTAAAAGAAGAAGGCGATGTGGTGCCCTTTCCGGCGAGGAGGCGACGATGTGGAGGCAACACTTTCCGCGGGAGATCGGGACGATGACGAGAAGACCGGAGGACTCGGATCACTCGGTATACTTCTCACCCCATCTCTTGTTAGCTAGCGTAGGTTAATGGTTAACGATCCGGGTAATTGTCCGCGGTAGCGCCGGTTTCCGAGTAAGGAAAATTTTTGATTCCGCATTTTGGCCTCGGGTACGAGGCCGGGGCGCTGCCGTGGCGCAACAACACCACCATGCCAGGAGTCGTCCATTCTAAATACTCTTAGAATGCTGTCTAAGTACCCTGATTGGGAAACAACCCAAATCTAGATCTATAGATCTAGTAACCAGAATATCTTGATATTATATCCAAGTCCCATGTGGAGAAACCACTGTATGACAACCAAAATATAACCGATCGTAGTATAGGAATATCACTTCCTACTCTGTGTATGTCATCCAAATACCAGGACATCACACCCTACTACCTTCTTAACAGATCCATCCCCTATTCTGATGAAGTCAAACCTATGACTGTCACATCAGAAATAGATGATCTATCTCCGCTATATCTGCTTTAGTCTATAAATAGACATAAGCCACTTGTCCACCAATGCTTCCGCTGCTCCCACTGACTACGACAACCCTCTGGAAGAGTCATATACACGTGCACTTCTAAATCTAGTTTAGAACGACGCTATACTCATCCTCCTGCCGGGTCTCACAGTCTGGAACAACAGCAATGGCAAGTCTGGGTAAACAAGAACCTCCCTGTCATCGTCCTTGAGGCTACCAGAGTACCTCTCGAGCGCCTGAGGTTACCCACCATATCTGCGGAGTGGCCAATGGAATGTCAAACCAGATCGAATCTTTAGGTTCTTATCAAATCTTCAGTAATCGTTTGCGGTTCTGGAATCACTTCCAGTTCTACCATACTCCCACTACTGTTTTCTGAAAAAAAATCCATTTTTATTAAAATTGTGACGAGTTAAGAACAATATCACTATTGATCTTCCAGATGGTAGAAAGTTAACCCTCGTCATAGCCCGGGTCAACCCACAAACAGCCATTACGGAAACGTGCCTTGAGTTATCTGGAGTCTGGTTTTAAGCATAAGCCGGACAACTCCCCGTATCTTAACAATGTCAAGATATGAACTGTTCTATATCCAATACAGAAACAGAGGCACTGATTTAATTGAACCAGATTCAAATCATGCAGCTGTTTCCAGTGCATGTCATCTAAATGGAAGGAGGCCGATCAGCGTTACTCAACTTAGGAGTACTTCCAATTATGAGTAACCTGAAAGAGAAGCAAGTTCTCTTAATCATTACTATCAACTGAATACCATTCACAAGTATCTACATCTTCGATCACCTTGAAGAATTCCGATACTTGCAACATCTGGTTCTCTACTTTATTCATATACCTATAACTTCTCAAAAAACTCAGACCCTGTGTTTCTACGAAATACATGTCTAAGAACTAGAGAAGTTAAAAGTAAACAGAATAGTACGAGTACCAACCCCTCTGTCCTAATGGACACTAGACAACATACAATACTCTGTATAAGTCCCCTGAGTTTAGTGACTCATTCACTGTGTGTCGTAGGTTGAAAACTGTACTTATGGTTAAGAAGAATTACACCGTTGTTTAATACTCCTTACCTAACCATCCACTGATATAGGTAAATGTCATGGACATAATTTCAAAAAGGTGTATCTCACTCTATAAAAATAGAAGTACAGATATATCAATTTGAAATTGGTGCACAACAACGGATATTCAAAACCAAATATTTGCCGTCCGGCAAACAACCCAAGCTATTTCCTCAAATATCACCAATTACAACGAATCCCGATATAATGAGGATGATCATCTAATTTCAATAATTTACTCCCACCCATCATCTATAAACCATACAGATGTGAGAATCAATCTGGTAAATACATACCCTGAAGTAAGTGTTTAATTGGGAAATCAATTTTCTTTTAACAGTACACAGTGAAACTGAATATTGAAATGTTTCGATGGGGTATCCCGGTATTCCTAGTAATGCCTCTTCCATTATCCAGATTCACAACTGTAACCGTATATTTCTTTGCCATCTCTCCAAATCCCTTTATATGTTTTTAGTCATTACCTTCTGCACACCCCTTTAGGCCAAATGGTTTTCTTCCTTCCCTACCGTTCGGCACCAGCCTATGGTTTGGAAGAACACTATCTAATAAGCATAATGGGTGTGCTGCCCTAATCCTAGGAGCACTCGCAATACGAGAGAAGGTAAAGATAAAAGACAACCGAATAAACCTTATTCCTATTTCTCCTGAACCAGAATCCATCCCCGAACTGGAACAAGTTTCTTTCGAGTTCGTATATAACCATACGATGGAGTATCCAAATAAACTGTGGATTTTCGTAGTGATACGGAGTGTTCTGGAGAAATACAAAGGTGAAGTGGGAGTGGTAATGAAATACTTGGTTTGGTCGTGAATATCAGTCGCAATTTACTTTGCCCTCCTTCTAATCCCTTTCTTTGTCTTAACTTAATACCTTCTGTACACCGTTTAGGCTAACTGGTTTTCTTCATTCCCTACCGGTCGGCACCAGCCTAAGGTTTGGAAGAAGACTATCCAATTTGCGTAATAGGTGTACTATCTCCTAAACCAATGAGCACTCGAACCTGAGAGAAGGTAAAAGGAAAAGACAACTGAATAGTCCTATTCGTTTTCTCCAGAACCGGAAACCATCCTCGAATAAATTCTTTCGAGTTCGTATATAACCATACGATGGTTATGTCCAATGGAAGTGGACGTTCGTAGTAATACGGGGTGTCCTGGAGAAAAGGGTAAAAGTAGGAGTGGCAATGAGGTTTGCAACTCAGACAATCCAAAAGCCAGTGTTTAAGAAGGTTCAGTCAATTTTGGTCACTGAGTCATAGTCTAGGGTCGGGTCAATGGTTGCTACCAAAGAGAGAGAGAAAAGAAACACTCAGTGTGCACTCTAACCTAGATCAGAATGGTTATCACTTTATCTAATCAGGAAACCTCCCACTGTAACGTCAAATTCTTCTCCAAACCCGAAAGAAGAATTAGTCGGGATCACCCGAGAAGTAAACCAACTCATCAGTGGGAATCGGGATCCAACTATCATCGCATGATAATGTGACGGAATCCGCTCACGTTATCACACTCCAGAAGGTATCCGCATATCTGGCAAGTTTCAGTTTCTTTAGAAATTCCCGATGTGGATTTTTGCCCCATGCTCTTATGACCTTGACGAAGGCCAACAAATCATAAGTCACATGTCAAGTTCTACCCGTCATTGTCCAGGTTAATTTGAACCCACCCGTACAAGCCCTTGACGAAGGCCAACAAGGCTATACGACTGTCCCAAACCAACGCATCTATCTATGCAGCAGAAAGGTAACAAACAGCTACCATACACTATGCCTTGACGAAGGCCAACAAACATAGTATGAATACTACGTGCTACCCGTCTGAAACGACGGAGGGCTACGAATGGTTTCTGGCGAAAACCTTTAACGTAATGAACTTGATATCGTTGAAGGAACCGGATAGCTTTTTAGAAAAATATAGTGACGAAAACCTTTGCTAAAGGGGTCATTCCCGGTGAAGGGATCTCGGCTCTTTCCCCGTAGAATGAGGTGCAGGATATTCCAACTGAATACCACGATGCAAAGCAAAAGTAAACGACTATAGTGAAGTTATTGCCCTGACGCAAACTTCTGTCCAAGGGGTCACTCCTGGTGAAGGGATCTCGGCCCTTGCCTCGTCGACTGAGGAGCTGGATATTCATAACCAAATACCACTGTGCAAAACAAAAGAGAACGCCCTTGCAATAACAGCTTTTTGAAAAATGTTCCAACAACATCAGAATAGGTTTGTTTAGCTTGCATTGATCCGAATCAACGCAGTCCCATCAATTGATCACACCACAAAAGAACGAAAATAATGATGTACGTATATGCCATCCGCATTCGCCACTGGGTCCCGTCATCACCCGTTAGGTTACTTAACTAACGACAGAGCGGCGACTGAACTAGCGCGGATGCAAAACATATACAACATCTACTAGTATATATATCAATATATAATATTTCGCTCAAGGCGTGATAAAATGCAACATCACAGAAATGTACAGCATCACAGATCAATACAGATATCTGGGATCCCCGGGTTTCATAGAGCCGCTACTAAAACCCGACGTTTCCCTAGTCGTGTGGATAGCCTGTGCAATGAAATCCTAGACCCCTACGGGCGCGGCAAGTTATCCGCTAAAACCTGAAGCGAGGCAGCCCTCTTCAGCAACGTGAATGGACCACCCAGCACTTCACGGAATCCGGTAACTTGGGCACCCCTCCTGGGTTAACCTGTACCCTCTACGAGTGCGGCGAATAGCCCGCCAATTCTAGAGTAAAGCCCCCTCCGTCTCAACGCCATGAGATGCGGGCTCGTTGCCCTCTAGAGCCCGGCTATCCGTGCACCCCACCTTGGGGTAATCCTAGTACAAAAAGTAAAATATACATACAACGGGTACATCGACCTCACCCCGGTCGTGCCCTAAAAGAATAATATACAAATAGGCAGTGACGGCAGTCCACATGTCGGACGCTCGCCCCACAATATCAAATGTACATATAAAACAAAACTGTACTACCATTGCATCCAGGCTATCCCCTACGACCAATCCGCAACATCACAGCACAACACAGAACATCAACGTGAATGTCACGTTCGCAAATCCGTCTAAAAGGGCTATAGCAGATATACTGGATTTACCGATCGAATGACATTCACGGTCACAGATATAATGTAAATACTATGAACTAACATGTTTAAAATTTTCGATCGATCAAATTTATCGAAGTGGGCCCCAAGCACTACTGTAGCACTCACAGAAAATCTGGGCCCAAAAAAGAATTCCCAAAACCCCCATTTCATAACCAGAAGCCTACTGTGAAAATTTGGTGCAAAGATAACACTTTCCCACCGCGGAACCGCGACCAAACCAGGGTTTGGCCGCGTTTCCGCGGTCGTACTGAGGAATCATTGCGTCAAATTTTCCCAGAATGCTTAGAATTCTCAGCTCGTGTTTCTGCAATGACCTGAAAAATTTTTAGAGCTAAAAAAAATTCGACAGAAACCTGAGCACTAGAAAATACAGTTTTTGGGATTTTTTTTCGTTCGAGTTCTAAACATACTAGAGCAAGGTAGACTAGATTAATGGCGTGACTCTGATACCATTGTAAGTGCACGGCGGCACCCCGGCCGTCAATCCGACGCTGGAATGCGGAAACGAAAACTTTTAAGTAAACTAGAACTGGCACCACCGCGCACTAAAATCCTGGATCGGGCCATTAACTTAACTACTAGCAAACTAAAAGATGGGTAGAGAGATATACCGAGCGATCCGTGTCCTTCGGTCTTCGTCTCCACTCCGATCTCCTCGCGGAATCTCCGGTCGTCACCTCCTCGTCGAAACGGGCACCACGTCGCCGGGTTCTTTTACGGGCTCCCACCTCTGGACCGAGACAACTCGGGCGCGAAGTTGGCAAGCCGACGCGTCTAAGGGTACTGTAGGTGTAGTGTAGAATCTATGTCTCTTTGGGGTAGTGAAGTTGCCATGGTGATGTGGAGGTGAAGAAATCAACTATGGAAATGTGTTTAGGAATTTGGTGGCAGGAAAAAGTGAGATGAACCATTTTCCCTCACATGAAAATAAACTCCCTCTCCTCTCCACAAAGTGGCCGGCCCCTCCACTAAAAATGGTGATGATGAGAGTATGGAATAATGCAAGAAAGAATAAGCATGATAAACATCAATTAAAATGGTCACACCATTTCTCATCAAATCCTTTCACACACCATCACAATAAATGCAATGGAAGAGACTAAAAAAGAATCTCATCATGAAGCCACACAATTACAAAGGACCCCCTCCACAAATGCTAATTTGCGAACTTGCAAATTAGCCCCTCCAATGGAAAAGTCCAGCCGGGAAGGAACAAAGGAAAAACCGGCCGAAACTGAATGCAAACTGGCAACTTCAGAAAACTGATCCCGTAATAAATTACAGGAAAACCCCGCTACTGTATATACATACCCGCATTTGTATTCCCACTGAATACAAATGCAAAGAGACAAAACTACACTGTCTAATACTAGGATCCGGCTTAAACCAAAGCCCGCTAGTAAAATCCGTCCGATCACGATCCGTGCAATACTGCACGTATCTGATCGAACCCTGCCATATCTCCATACGGCCTCTACAGCGTTTCGCCCGAAACTTGAGAAACTAGTCTGTGGGGGACTCTAAAGACTCGTCAATAGTTTGGTTATGGATTTAACCACTAGCACGTCAGAGGTATTAGCCAATACGTAACGGGCTACCAGGCATTGACCAAAAGGGACGTCGATGAGCGAACTCATCCTGACGCCCTACTGAGCCTGTCGGTGACAATATCCGTAAAGTCCGGTCCATTCGTCTATGAGCATCGCATGGCGGGCCTAAGGGGTTGGTAAAAGTTAGACCCCCAAAAGCGGTACAAGTCGTGTCGGAGTGTAGCCCAGAACACCCTGAGATACTACCGGAATACCTACCAGTAAATCTCTTGCCTTGGCCAAGGACTTTCATGTACTGGCTCTCCTAGACACAGCGCGACCTCACCCCCAATACCGGGAGAGACGAACCCCTGCAGATCCGCTCACTGCCTCCATGTGGCTCAGGACTGTATCCAACTAAAACCTGTTTGCATGTCTCCTTTGAGCGTAGTAGGGTAGTAATCAAAGCACAGTGGGAACTCACACGAGACAAATGACGATCTCAGGTCGATGAACTAACCTGTACACATATCACCAGGGAACTGCTATCTGACATCAGGTATAATACCAACTAGCAGGTTCCCGGTGAGTTCAGTCTGGTGTACTCATAATCCAACGAGCACTTGTATACATCTTAGGTGAACCAACTGACACCAGTGGCTTGTGAGACCGGCCACCGCCCCTCGTCGAGGTCTCGACTGTATACACTAGTCTACTCTGGAGTATCGATGCCCTCTCTCGAAACTCCCATGACTAGGGACCTTTTAAGGATGTGCTTATAGACCCCAGCTCCCACGTATATGATTGCCCTCATACTGCTGGCAGTTAAGCAAGAATCCTAGGGTCTCTATCAACGTGTAATAGCGACCTGTAAGGTCACCTAAAGCAGTACACGATGATAAAAATAAACCAGATAGCATACTATCATCTTGAGTAAGACTGTCCTACCGGCATAGGTCCTCTCTCAATCATTGCAATCACGTGCCTGTGATCCAATAATTGACTCTGAGGGCACTATATCCAACAGCGATTGTGCGAAGGAAGGGGTGCGCTCAAAGCTAAGATGATAACAGGATGCGGTGCTAATGATCCGGGTAGATTGACCCACGCAAGCGAACCTTTCAAGCCAAACGGATTCAAGTCAAACGGGGGTTTCTTAACCCAAAAATCCATCGGTACGTATTCCTTAAAACACCTTCTTCTCAAATCCAACACGTCCACTACTCTATCTTTGCAGGATTCTTTGCAAGCACATTTCCAAACGCCAAAGGAACTAACCCGTATTTTTTTGCAGCGTCGCTTTTAAACATAAAAAATAAAAAGATTGCTTGATGTGTTGAACAACTTTTTCATTGAATTGCGTATTGCATAACTTTAATATGGACTTACGGGAAAAAGAACCCCAACAAGATACGGCAAGGGATTTCATCACCCTTCTCCGTGGCCCACAAATCACAAAGAACGAGCAATTTTCACACCCCTATTAACATTAAAAGAAATTAGACTTTCAGCCTCTAAGGATTTCGCGCTCAATAAGGAAAGTTAAGTGTATTTCGAACACCGCACATCGGTACATTGTTCAAGAAGTGTCTAGGAAAGTGTAAAAGGCGCAACCGCCGAAAGAGAGAAGGTTATTCTAATTAAGGAACCTCGCGAAAGGGAGAGACAACCTCCCTACTTCTCTGCACTTACCTGGCTTCTCGATCAGTCTATCTTGGGCCCGTTTCGTAATACATTTTTACTTTACAAAGCAAGTTTTTGTAGCAAGTCTAGTTGACCTAGGTAACCCTAGACTGTTTAGGTGTGTTGTTCAGTTGATAAAACTGCATATTTGTATTACATTTTTCCTACCATTTTCATATTAAAAAAGGACTTTATTATAATATATTATACATATGAGGGTTTATGTGTTAAAACACCATTTTCCATGTGTTAATATATTTTAATTAGCATTTGGTAGGAAAATGTATGCAAATAAATCTATTGACCAAATCCTAGTAGAAGTAAGCCTACTAAATATTATTTGAGATTATTGTGCAGAATTTTCCAAGTTGTTATGCAGAATTTATCAAACAAATCAATTTGTTGAAGAAAACTTGCCAAATTAAGAATTAAAACTTGGAGACCAAGTCTGGAAGCAACCGAGAGAAGATTTCTGAATTCTGACGGTGCCTAGGATTGCCACATGTCACAATCACAAAGCCCAAGAAAAATGATCAAGAGATCCCCTCCATTGGCCGCGGAACCGCGGCCAAACCCCCCTGTTGGCCGCGGATCCGCGGCAATATAGAGAGATCGTTTGGTAAAAATCTGGGGTATCAATCTTTGATGAATTTTACCAAGTTTCCAACTAAAAGATTCTGGCTTTGCATTATAAAAGAGCACCGAGAGCCTGTTAGAAAAGTTATCAAGCCGAAGAGATCACGAAGTCCAAGACGGCTCACGCATCCATGCTGATCATCAACGGTTCATCTACCTCCTTGGAAGAGATCGAGAAGCAAACTAGTCTTTGTAATCATTTTCTAAGGAATCAAAGTGTAGATTGTTCAAGTTGATTAATAAAGGTAGTTGTTTTATTTAATTCTTTTGCATTTTACATTATGTTTTCCCTTTCTATCTTTTCATCTTCTTTTCCCAACACGCGCGAGTAATTCTCCGCTTGTTAGGGTTCGTAGGATTAGGGTAGGCTAATGGATGATGAAAATAATTAAACACTTTTTAAGTCCTATAAAGTTTAGGAACTTTATCAAAAGAATCATTAACATCCTAATTGGGCGCGCTAGCAATTCTTTGCTAGTTCCGACTGCGATTAGAGATTGGATTAATGATTGTTTTGGTAAAGGCTAGATATGAACGGAGTTCCGTGTCGAGATAAGGGTTAAGAATGGGATTCCTTTTCCCTTCAGAAACCCTAATCTACACGCATCACCGTCGTTCTAGTTCTAAATCTATTAATGGATAAAAAGGGTAACTTTTAATTAATCGTCTATAACTACTAAATCCTAACGAACCCTACAAGCCTTCTTATTATATTTACTACATCTTTAAAATAATCTAGATCTATATTTTACATTCTTGTTTAACGTAGATTTAGAAACCATTCTATAAAATTCTTTATCCCTCCTCTCTTTCTCAACACATCTAAAGTAAGAATAAAAGGTTCCACGTTTCCCAGAGGACGACCCGTACTCATCTCGGTCTAGCTACACGCGACACCGTTCTGATGCGGTTAAACTACAAATAAAAACACAATTTCGTATCAATCAAATGGCGCCGTTGCCGGGGATACGTGCGTAATTTTTTATTCTTATTATTTGTGTTGAATTCTTAGACGATTCATATCATTATTAAAACAAAACTGCAAATTGCATATTTAACGATTCGTGTGTGAATTTTTTGCGAGGGATCTGGAGTTGCGGATTTGAGGAAACAGGAGATCTAGGGTTTCACACTTCTCTGGTATCTTTCTTAACTCCTTCTCTCTCCTCTCAAATCCAATAAAATCTATTTTCTGCAGGATTCTTTGCAAAATATCGCCGCTCAAAATTCTTTTTGCAAAGTTTTGTTTTTCGGTTTGTTTTTGCATATTTTAATACGGATTTTTAAGGGGCAAAAACCAAATCAAGATTAGGTGGGGATTTCATCACCCTTCCTAAGCCCCACAAATCACAAATCGAGCATATAGATCAACCCTTCATTAATTTAAAAAAATATCTAGACCAGACTCTAAGGACTGTCGCGCTCAATAAGGACAGAGGAAGGTCGTGGGTAATCTATCGCTTATCTGCATTACTTTTGTTATGCCTAGGCAAGTGTGTCAAAGGCTAGTGGTTTTTAATTAGGCCCACTACTGTGGTTCCTTCCCACTTACCTGGCACTTACCTGGTTACAAGGGTAGTACAGAGGCGGTAGAGGATTGATCCTGCGGCTTGTCCTTTGGAAGTCTAGGAGCGGTCTAGAGACTGGACCTAGGTAACCATAGCTCTAGGGTTGCGCATTTTTGTGTGATTTGTCTTAATCCGTCATTTTTCAAAACAAACTAATTGCTTTCTCTCCTTTTTACCCCTTCCCCCTTCTTCTCTTCTTATAATAGGTGATCTAAACAGAAGAACACTCGCCGAGCTTTACTGTCCACAACCAGATATCTCTTGTTTTCGAAATCCCTTCGGTATACCGTCCGGCTCTTCCATGTCCTTAAGAGATCATATAGAACAAGCAAGAAGAAACAGTTGGCCACCTCAGTCTAGGTCTTATCAACCGTATCCTAATCCGACACCTGTTTCAGTTCATACCCAGAGTGAGGAAGCCCCTAGACGAATGTCCATTGCTGAGCACATAGCTAGGTCTAGAGGCCAAAGTTTCAACACAGACCAATATCAACCATCACCACCACTGTCCGGAGAAGAGTTTGATATGCGGTTTGTATATAGCCAACCAACCAACCCATATCAATATTTTTCTTATCATAATATTGAACCTACTCCTACCCAAGTTCAGCAACCATTCTGTTCCTATGAATCCAATCTGACTTTTCCACCTACTATAGACAGTTCTTCTAATCAGTCATTTGGGAGTTTTAATTATCCACAGGAATTTCAATCTTATACTGAAACCCCTTATCAACCCAAGACTAGTCTGGAGCAGACATTAGAAAAATTTATGGAACTGACAAATCAAATTATGAAGGATTTGGGTAGTAAGACAGAACTGTACACCCTTCCTAATCAAACCTCCCCATTCCAAACTGAAATCCACAACTCCAGTTTCATAGATTCATCAAGTACAATGTCTGATAAGTTGTGTGACTTTGTAGTGTTTGATATACCCAACTGTGAAGGGTCCATTTCAAGTGAAACCATACCCAACCCTTGTGATCTCTACACCTCCACTCTTGAACCAAAACTGATTGAAAACCATACTTTTGATGAGGAGTTTGAGAATTTTAACCTTCACTTGAATGAGGTGATTGACGTTGGGGATATTTTGATTGATGAACCCGAAATTTTGGATGAAGTTGTCCCACCAATTCATCAAATCCTTTCACTTCCTTGTGGTCATCATCTTGAGCCTTTAATTCTTCCCGAACCCCAAATATGTCTTGAAGTTGATAATAATGGTATACACGAAGATCAGTCTGAAATACAGCCTCCATCTTCCACATCTGGTTCAGCAACACTCGACACACCAATTTGTTTACCCATTTCACCTTCTATTCTCTCCGGTTCTTCTTCTGTTCCTATAGTTTCAGTGAGTTTTGATAAATCACAATCCATTAATTCAAGTTCAATAATACCAGAAATTCAACTTGATTTAGATATTTTTGAAAATGAGGTAGATGAGTTTTTCGAGTCCTCTACCTCAATGATTTTTGATAAATCAAGTAGAATAAACTCTGGCACAAAACTCTTTGACAGCAAAATGTTCAATCACACCATTGATAAAAGTTTTGAAGAACTTTTTGCTGACGAACTTGAATTTTTAAACATTACGGATTTTGTGATTGATCAATCTCCACCTCTAGAGGTTGAACCATCACCATTCCTTCTTTCTAATCATTCACATTCATCCTCATTCTTTCTTTTCTCTAATTTCAAACCCTTTCCAGACCACCTCTTATCTCTTCCCCATTTTTTCTTGAGTTGATACAACACATTCTTCCACCAACCTATACGATATACTGATAAAATCTTTGAATGGTTGGTATTAACTTTTGGTCTTTGTAAAGTCTTACTTTGACCAAATGACTCACCCCCTCTTAAAATGCTTCGTATTGTATAACTCATGTTTGAGGGGGGGTATATTTTTGGCTCTTGAACATAACTTTTGTCCTCAAATTTGTGAGCCAAAAATAAGTTTGGGGGAGCATTTTCACTTTCATATATTCTTGCCCCCATTAATAATATCCTTCCAAGCTTACAGGTTTTTGTGATCCAGCAGATAGCAACAGTGATGACACTATTGAAAACAAGTTTGGAGGAGGTTTGTGCTTATTTACACATACTTTGCATTATACTATATATAAGCACAGATTTTTTTTTGATAACAAAAGAGTAGAAAGTGAAAAATTACATCCAAAAGATAGGAATAGTTTAAGAAAACCAAGAAAATTAGAAGTTTTCTTAAACGAACTAGTAATAAGTAGTTATGAGCTGTTGTCCCAAGGATTGGTAAGATGAAGGAAGTCACTAATCTGAGGATAAAAATAAGTCTGAAAAATAGTTTCTATTCTGGAAGCCAAACATTTGAATGTTGATACCCTACTATTTGCACTTACACACGTCTTGAAACTCGGGATAGTAGATGATACCTTGAAATGCTCTTGTCTAAAAGCCAAAGTATAAAGGAAATGAAAAAAAAATGAAGAAAATATAAAAATGGTGAAAAGAAAAAAAAATGAACACTGGTTTTGTTATCGCCAAGGCAGCAATAAAAAAATATAGCGAGGGTGCCTCTTCACCTAGTGCCCTAAGGCCAACTGGTCTGGGAGTCACTGCTAAGCCTTAGGTGGTGCAAGACGAGGAAAATATTATCACCGAATCAGCAAGCACACGAGTAATCGGTCTGTTAGTACCTCAAGAAGTATTAACGGTCGCATGAAAATGTGTGAGTGAATCTTAATATTCATCAAATTAAAAAGTACTAAGGTAGATGGACAAGAGTATGATAGCTTGAATTGAATTCTCCGAGTGTAGGGTGTTCTTTACACACACGTGGGGTTATATGATCAATGTTTGGATGAAAGGTAGGAATGAAGAATAAAGACGATGTTTTATTGAGGGATGAAATGATTTCTAACATTTTTTCATGACTATTAAGATAGGGCTCATGACAACTGAAAAGCTAGTATAGTTGGAAACTCTTATTTTCAAAGTCTTTCTTTTATGGTTCTTATCTTTATATGTAAATTTCACCATCTCTCTTTTGTTATAGGATTTTGTGGGTGTAATCCGCTGAAAACCCTCAGGAGACAACACTCCTCCTACTAGGGACACCTAGAGGTTTAACGGCTTGTTGCACGTGCTCAGTGCAATCGTGTTGCCTACGAAAGTGTGCTTAGTTTTCTCCTTTCTTTTTCTCCTCTTGAATAAACTAGTTTGCTCGGGACGATCAAAGATAAGTTTGGGGGTATTTGTTCAGTTGATAAAACTGCATATTTGTATTACATTTTTCCTACCATTTTCATATTAAAAAAGAACTTTATTATAATATATTATACATATGAGGGTTTATGTGTTAAAACACCATTTTCCATGTGTTAATATATTTTAATTAGCATTTGGTAGGAAAATGTATGCAAATAAATCTATTGACCAAATCCTAGTAGAAGTAAGCCTACTAAATATTATTTGAGATTATTGTGCAGAATTTTCCAAGTTGTTATGCAGAATTTATCAAACAAATCAATATGTTGAAGAAAACTTGCCAAATTAAGAATCAAAACTTGGAGACCAAGTCTGGAAGCAACCGAGAGAAGATTTCTGAATTCTGAAGGTGCCTAGGATTGCCACATGTCACAATCACAAAGCCCAAGAAAAATGATCAAGAGATCCCCACCATTGGCCGCGGAACCGCGACCAAACCCCCCTGTTGGCCGCGGATCCGCGGCAATATAGAGAGATCGTTTGGTAAAAATTTGGGGTATCAATCTTTGATGAATTTTACCAAGTTTCCAACTAAAAGATTCTGGCTTTGCATTATAAAAGAGCACCGAGAGCCTCTTAGAAAAGTTATCAAGCCGAAGGGATCACGAAGTCCAAGACGGCTCACGCATCCAGGCTGATCATCAACGGTTCATCTACCTCCTTGGAAGAGATCGAGAAGCAAACTAGTCTTTGTAATCATTTTCTAAGGAATCAAAGTGCAGATTTTTCAAGTTGATTAATAAAGGTAGTTGTTTTATTTAATTCTTTTGCATTTTACATTATGTTTTCCCTCTCTATCTTTTCATCTTCTTTTCCCAACAAGCACGAGTAATTCTCCGCTTGTTAGGGTTCGTAGGATTAGGGTAGGCTAATGGATGATGAAAATAATTAAACCCTTTTTAAGTCCTATAAAATTTAGGAACTTTATCAAAAGAATCATTAACATCCTAATCGGGCGCGCTAGCAATTCTTTGCTAGTTCCGACCGCGATTAGAGATTAGATTAATGATTGTTTTGGTAAAGGCTAGATATGAACGGAGTTCCGTGTCAAGATAAGGGTTAGGAGTGGGATTCCTTTTCCCTCCAGAAACCCTAATCTACACGCATCACCGCCGTTCTAGTTCTAAATCTATTAATGGATAAAAATGGTAACTTTTAATTAATCGTCCATAACTACTAAATCCTAACGAACCCTACAAGCCTTCTTATTATATTTACTACATCTTTAAAATAATCTAGATCTATATTTTACATTCTTGTTTAACGTAGATCTAGAAACCATTCTATAAAATTCTTTATCCCTCCTCTCTTTCTCAACACATCTAAAGTAAGAATAAAAGGTTCCACGTTTCCCAGAGGACAACCCGTACTCATCTCGGTCTAGCTACACGCGACACCGTTCTGATGCGGTTAAACTACAAATAAAAACACAATTTCGTAACAATCATGTGTGCAGTGTGTCTTGTTTGTGTTCTTGTTATACCTTTTTGTGTGATATTTGTTGTTGTGAATATTTTGGTTAACAACACTTTTTCCTCCATTTCCTCAATCTTTCCCTACCACTTCCGGATAGTGCATGTCAGCTTCGACTAGAGATTCACAATCTCGATTGGTCCGATTTGTGACTGTATCTTCCGACTCTTCTACTCTTTTTGATTCCTCGGAACCTTCCGAGACCTTCTTACCTTCTGCTTTATCGGAGCCGTCCGATCCTACACTTCTTTCACCCTCACCTTCTTCTCCTACACTACCGACAATGACAGAACAAACGATCATGGAGCAATAGGAGGCGGTGTTACAGGACAGATGTTACCCACACCGTTCATCCTTACCTTCACGCATAGTGTTGCCCACCATTGCGGCAAACAACTATGAAATCAAGCTGCAATTCATACTACTACTCACAAAATTCCACGGACTCGAGTCCGAGGATGCTTACCTTCTAATCAGTGAATTTGAAGGAGTGTGTGTTATGATGAAAATTCACAGAGTGGGTGAGGATGTCGTTAAGCTCAAATTCATTCCTTTTGCGCTTAAGGACAACGCGAAAAGTTAGTTAAACAGTTTGCTAGCTTGATCAATCACGACATGGGACGACTTTGTGAAAGTTTTTCTAAAGAAATTTACCCTATTCATAAAATCGTGCGAATTCGGAATGAAATCCACAATTTCAAACAAAAAGAGGGTGAAATTTTTTGGAAATGCTTAGAAAGATTCAAAGACATCTTAATTAAATGTCCCCATCACAGGTTAGAACAGTGGAGGTTATGTCAGATTGTCTATGAAGGTTTAGACTCCAGTTCGTGCATGATGTTAGAATCCATGTGTCAGTGCAAATTCCTGAGCTATGGTGCTAAGGACACATGGAACTTTTTGGAAGAACTGGCTAACAAGACCATTCAATAGGAGAGTGTGAGTGAGAAACCATCTGTGACTAGGAGTGGTGCACACATAGTTGACGCCTCTATAGCTGCCGAAGCAAAAATCGTCGCTCTTGTACGGCGAATGGAAGCTTTAGAGGGCAAAAATTCACCGCTACCGGTAAATCAAATTTCTCAAACCTTGTGTGCTAAATGTCAGTATCCTAGCCACATAACGGAAGAATGTCCATTTCTCATTGGGTCCCACGGATCTGAAAATGTTAAAGCGATGTATCAAAACCAGCGTCCCAGGAACGATCCCTTCGTACAGACATACAGCCCTGGTTAGAAGAATCATCACAATTTTGCTTGGAATCAGGTACCTTTTCAAAACAACAATTTAAACCCGCTTTTCCAACAATTTCAAAATTCAAAATTTCAAAACCAGAAATTGGGATACTCAACCAACCAGCCCTAACAGCCGAATCAGCCCAACCCAACCTTTACACCTCCTGGGTTCGCCCAAGACGACAAGAGGGTGTCATCCATTGAAAAAGGGTTACAAGCTTTGATTAAAATTTATGCGCAGACTTCGTCTAGTCTGGCTACTTTTATGCAAACATCTGATCAGTTGCATAGCGCTAACACTCAAGTGATAGCCAGACTAGAAATCCAAATCAGTCAACTAGCTGCTGTAGTTAATGAACGTGAAAAGGGAACATTTCCCTCTCAACCCATGACGAATCCAAGAGAGTAGAGAAACAACAACACTCATATTGTTCAGCAGAACAATATTGAGAATGCGAATGCCGTCATCGTCCTCAGATTAGGACGTACGATTGACAATAAGGTTGTCAACTCCAACGACTCATCCAAACGTGCGGTTGTCAGTTTACGAGTACGTATCTCATCTTCTATTCCTCATTGTGATCCGTTGTTATCTTCATTACCTTCTTCTTCTTCTCCTTCTTCGTCGTCGTCTGCTGCACATCCTTCAAAGCAGCTTGAGAATTCACCACAAGTCCACCCTGATGATCCAGCAAGAACACTCCCGCCTTCTGCACCTGTTCCATCTGCAACTTCTCCAAACTTCGTGTTTGGGCCTTAGGCTCCCTATCCCAATAGGTTGAAATCAAAGAAGCTTTCTGCAAGTATGGAAAAGGTGTTAGAGTTTTTCAAACGCTGTGAGGTTAACATTCCGTTGTTGGACGTGGTCCAACAAGTTCCGGTGTATGGAAAATTCCTTAAGGATTTGTGCATGCAAAAACGACGCACGAATGTGCCCAAAACAGTCTTCTTGGCCGCCAATCTAAGCGATGTCTTGTCCAAATCCATTCCTTTAAAATATAAGGACCCTGGCTGTCTGACTATTTCTTGCACTATCGGGAACAAGCAAATCAATCATGCCTTGTTAGACTTAGGGGAAAGTGTGAACCTTCTCCCATACTCAGCTTACAAACAACTGGGATTGGGAGAACTCAAGCGGACCAGAGTGACTCTGCAACTGGCAGATCGATCAACGAAGGTACCGAGGGGAGAAATTGATGATGTTCTAATCAAGGTCGGGGAATTCATATTCCCTGTAGATTTCATTGTGTTGGAGACTGAGCCCGTCACCAATCCCAGCGGTCAAATTCCAGTCATATTGGGGCGGTCTTTCCTAGCTACATCCAACGCATTGATCAATTGTCGTAATGGATCCATGAAACTCTCATTTGAAAACATGACAGTTGACCTCAACATCTTCATGCTAGGAAACCAAGCGAGCGAGAAACACGATGACACATTTGAAGTCAACGATGTATACGATATGTCTGAGGAGAGGACATTTGACTTCAAAAATGAGTGTCTTGAAGAAACGTTTGAAGAACTGTTTTCTGAGGAGCTTATTTTCCTTGAGAAGCTAAGTCCTGAACAGGCTTCCTACGCACACTGGGCCCCCCAATTTGAACCACTTCGTAGCGAATTGGCCCCTGAAGTGCGACCATCTGTGGAGGAGCCACCACAACTTGACCTCAAAGTTCTTCTTGACCACCTCAAGTATACGTACTTGGGAAATAATAAAACGCTTCCAGTTATAATCACAACCGACCTTGTGCCTGAGTAAGAGTTGGCCCTTATGGACGTTTTGAGAAAGAACATGGAAGCAATTGGATGGTCACTGGCTGATATCAAAGGAATCAGCCCTGCTATCTGTCAACACAGAATCCATATGACTGATGATTCCAAACCCTTCAAGGATCCTCAACGCTGGCTTAACTCGGTGATGAAAGAAGCGGTGCGGAATGAAATGCTAAAGTGTCTTGATAATGGGATCATCTATCCCATCTCTAATAGCAAGTGGGTAAGCCTTATTCATGTCGTGCCAAAAAAATCGGGTATCACTGTAATCACGAATGAAGCAAACGAGCTAGTCCCAACCTGCACACAAACGGGAAGGAGAGTCTGTATTGATTACAGAATACTCAACGCAGCCACTCACAAGGATCATTTCCCGCTGCCCTTCATTGATCAAATGCTTGAACGCCTAGCCGGACATATGTCACGACCGAAATATTAGCTCGTGACCAGCACTTAAATCACGCAACGTCTAAAGGCGTAACGCAATTCAAGTAAGCTGAAACCCAGAAATTTAAACCGTTTTATGAAAATAAAGGAGGTGAAGTTTTGAAATAAAAGTATAATGAAATCAAGTTTTCTTAAATGCATAGAAAAGGAACATGAATGATGCAAGTGAAATTTACTAGTTTGAAAACATGTTTCGTCTTTTAAAAATTTGGGCAGCACCCCCTTTGTATATTTTGATCCAAAATCACAATACAAGATAATATAAAGGCATCCCCAAGCGGGAGCTAGCTCTTCGCCAAACGGCGGATCCACAACCACACAAGCATAATATAAGTATACGACGCCCAACGGCGAAGATCACAACAAAATATAAAGAAATAAGCAATACATCAAAACCACAAGTAGCGGAAAACCCCTCGCTCTAAGTCTCGCAACCACAAGTCTCACTAAGCCTCATTACTTATACAATTACTAAATTTGATTGATAGAGTTGACTAGATACAATATGAAATATAAACACAAGAGTGGGTATGATATAAATGTCCCACCTACCAAGAAAACCACCCAAAAGTAGCTATGTGCCAACGATGTCGCTACTGATCCATGCGGTCAACCTGTAAGAACTGTGACACAACGGGGTGAGTTGCCAACTCGTGAGTAGAAAAACATCAACAAGTAGAAATCGAATAAACAACGACTCTTGGGTCAACTATATCATAAAGGTAATACTATGATATCTAGGGTGACCGTATCTGTATATATGCCAACACTAATATCAATGTCAATCAGTATGTGGATATCATCCAACAATATGATCAATGTATGTATGCAAGTGGATCTCGTCCAACCATATGATCAATATATGTATGCAAGTGGATCTCGTCCAACCATATGATCAATATATGTATGCAAGTGGATCTCGTCCATCCATATGATCAATATATGTATGCAAGTGGATCTCGTCCACATGTCAACCAATGACACAACAATATCATGCATGTAAATATCATAAAAGCATATGCATGAAAATATGAGGATATAAATCAATGTATGTCCCTCGCGACACATCAAATCATAGAACCTAAGTGTTCAGCATCGACACTCGAAATATCATGAAACCTGTGCCCAGCATCGGCACGTAAATCCTTATCTCACTCGGGCTCCGTCAGTTCGGTTTGGCCCATGGGCTCCGTCAGTCTGGATCGGCCCATGTCATCTCTCGACTTCGGTCGGTATCCTCCGGATATCCGCCGAGCCCAAGTACTATTACCGGTAGGTAGTGCTCCCCTGCCAGGCTCACCGTCTAACAATACAAGTCTTCTTGCCCCGGGGTACCTCACCGGGTCCACCATGTACCCGCAGACAGTGCCTACCGCTCCTCGAATCGGGTTTCATATGCCACTCTCAGAACCGAGAAAACACATGGTGGACGCACTGAAATATCATATTAAGAGAAAACGGGTTTTTAAAACAGTACATGCTTTCTTTTGAAATAGCCACGGTTCTCAAATCCAGAAATCTCATGAAAACAGCATATCTCAATGCGTAAAAGCGTAAAGCGTGATGTATGCGACATATAACAGAATGTAAGCATATCCGTATATCATGCAACACGGAACAGTAATATGCACCTATCGAGGGAAAACCTCTCTTTTAAATGAATCCAGTTTTTAAAATATATCATGCGGTTCCCAAATCTCCAAAATCAAATACAACATCATATAATGGTGCATATGTGTATGTACGCAAGTATGGTGTACAATATGTATGTACGCAAGTATGTCATGCAAGGAGTCATTTCCTGATGCAGCAGTTCTACCGTGTAGTAACATGGCAATTATCGATGATGAAGTGTGTGAGCCGGCAAATCTGTGTACGTGTAACATACGCATCATCGATAATGGTGTAAGTGTACTAGCACAGGTATATGCGATGCAATGAGAATAACATGAATGCAGCATAAGGTAAATCATATGCAAATGCTGACGGGTATACGTATCTAACATGACCGAGTTGGTGAATCTAGCAGTCGGTATCCAGCCTCACAATATTACGTACGGTATAATATATCGTACGTCATCCTCTAGTCAAGGGTATGGATCAATCATCAAGTCAAACTCATCTCGTACGGAAAATCATCGTACGGCGGCATTAAACCAATAGGGATCCTATCAACCTATATGACAATGAGGGTACGGCCTAATGTCATGTACGGCCTATCATTCGTGATTCACCACATGTATACACATATATATCTATATACCTATGTCCCAAGTCACATCCATAACCATCTCATATCAGGGGACCGGTAAGGTATCTATCCTCTCAATCGACTCGCATCCGTATACCAACATATCATCCTATCACATACCAAATCGTATTCTCTTTTCATTGCATCTATATCTCACATAAAGTCAATTTACAACTACATTCTACCTTTACTATAAACATACGTATCTAATCTAACATACACACCCGAACCATACAATCGGTTTTAGAAGATGCAAATCATAGTTTTGAAAGTAGGGGCTACGGTGTTTTAAGGAAAATATATCATTTGAAAATCCGTAACGTCCCTCAAGGTATCTATTTAAAAGATGCATACGATTCTTCAGTTTGAAATAGGTATAGTTCGGTTGACTCATCTACGTCGGTTATCTAGTCCTATAGTACCCTAAACGACAATATCATCAAACGTCATCCTTAAATTCCGCCATCACATATTAGTCGTATCATATCACTTCTAACTATCCTTTGGTTTCTAATATAGTTTCGCTAACTATCTTTTAACTCTATCTATAGTTTTCTATTAAGCTTTCCTTAACCATATACTATAAATCGGTTTCCATCAAAAACTTGTGGGGGTGCTATATGCCATCCACCCGACTTCTCCCGTGGATATAAATCCACTCACCTTGCGACTTGCTCGCCGAAGTCGATGACGCCATGCTCCGTCGCCTCGGAATCCACGTGAAAGTACCTACAATAATACACAATCACAATCGTTTATTAAAATCGAATCCGGAAACCAAAACGACACACGGATCGCCTATAGGTTAGAACCTATAGGCCACGCATGCAAAACTAACCAATTATCTTTTGTTGTTGATGTACGAACATCCAACAACAAAAAAAAATACCAAATATAAAAACTTAGCATTTCAAAATACGGAAAACATAGCCAAAATCACACCGAAGTGCTCCCAGATTTTGACTCAGGTCAAACTAAGAAAAGTTGCATATACAAAGGGCCTTAAATATATAGCAGATAACACCCGACAAAACCCCACAACCATCCCTCCTAATCTGGACACAATTTACGGCCAGAATGCTTATTTTTGCGGCTACAGTACAAGGGTTGGGGCTCAGATCTTCAGGGTATACTCCAGGTTGCCTGCACGACTCCCAGTATTCGCTAAATAATTTTTAGTGTCTCCGGATTACTCCAGATTCCCATATACCCTCACAATTCAACACAAAACCGACATAATGAATTCCTAAATCCATATTTTGGTTTCTATACTCAAACCCAGATCTTATAACAGCCACAAGAGTTCACCAAATCCACTTTTTAAACCTAAACCCTCTCTAAGGATTTCTGTCCTCACAACCACCATACCAATTCAACTTCTAAACTATCTAAAATATAAGAAAACTCAAAACTAACTAAATGGAAGGGATTATACCTCATGGATGAAACTCAAGAGACCCTAGCTTCCCAATGTTATAAAAATCCCACTTTGCTTGGTCCAATGTGTAGAGAAAGAGATGGGGATTAATTTTTGTGAAGGGAGTATAAGGTTTTGGGGATTATTTGGAGTTGGATCTAGGGTTAGAAGTGGAGGGGAGTGAGGTTGGAGGAAGATGAAGAAGGAGAAGAAAATGATGGGGTAAAAGTATATGGCAACAACCCCCCTCTCTCTCACTTATTCACACACACACACCCTCTCTCTCCAATCATTCACCTTTTTAACCCTTTTCATTTCTTTTTCTTTTCTCTTTTTTAAATTTCAAAACCAAATTACATAATACCCATAAAATAATACAAATGCAACAACATGTAACCAAATATAACATGACATGGTGCACTAACCATGGAAAACTGTAGAAACACGGATTTGGCTTAATCGCGATTAGTAGTGCACTAATCGGGTTTTTATCCAATCTGCATATAATAAATTTTAAAAATACCAAATCCTTTAAATATATTATTAAATGAATAAATCATTTTAATTTCCATTTATTTCACAATTATCGGTATATATTTATACCCTTTTTCGAAAACCCCAATTTCGCAAATCGGGCAGTTTTTGGGAAATATATTATTTTAATATTAAATTCCAAAAATAATATTTTATATTTTCTGAATGTTACAGTCTTCCCTCCTTAAATAAATTCGGTCCCCGAATTTAAATTTAAACCACCAATTCCTAAAACATTTCAATAATCAGCTCAAATCAATGGGGCTCCGAAATCATGGAAGATGCAAAAACAACACAGCGCATCGCGTGCGCCTGAAAATGAGTACAAAACTCAAAATCGAACTCCGTCAAGCGTCACGCAAATCATCGGATTTGCAGGCATATCCTTGGAGTTACAATGGAGATACAGAATCTCGAAATCCACTACAGAAATCCAATATACACTAGTTAAATACTATAAAGCGTGTATAGTACGCATATCTGGAATCTTCAAAATCTGAATAAAATACATGCAAAATCTTTTCTGAATTGCCGCGTGATGCATAACTCACGACATAAGTGACAGACGCTCATTTGTAAAATAATAATATATGTTTTGCTAAATATACGTTCCGTCGTTTCTAAAATATCCCAAAAGGTTTTCTTTTTGTAAACGTTCGTGTCGCTCACAGACATGTAAGAAATAGCGAGACTATAGCCCCTCTTTAAAAACCTCTGATTAAACTTTTAATGCATGCAAAATACTCAGGTACTGTCCTCAGATCAGTCCTGTTCGGCTACTATATAACATAGTGCCCATCATGAAAACAAGATGCTCAAAAGCAAAATCAGCCTCAAAAGGCGTAGCCAACAATCACGTGCGTCCGGTGCGCATGGAAATCAAATCCAAATACATGTGCTACAATATGCACAAAAGCCAAAACTAAGTGCAACGGGTGTGCACAAAAGCATCTGTCCACTGCAACGGGTGTGCATGACAACATCATCAAGTGCATCTAGAATGCATGAAAACCTCAATCCGGTGCAGCTAACATGCACGGATGAAAATCCCAATCAAGTGCATCCGGTGTGCACAAAATCACATCTCGTAACATGCGTCCAACATGCGTGAAAACGAATCTGGTGCAACAAATGCACAAAATACAAATCGGATGCATTTAGTGCACGAAATACAAATCCAGTGCATCCAGTGCACGAAATAACAATCTAGTGCAACAAATGCACGAAAACTCATCAATAACTCAAATTTGCATAAAAACAATGCCGAGTGTACCAAGATGTATAAAAATCATAACGTGTGCCACTATGTGCACAAAACACGTATCGATGCACTGCAAGCACATATAAGTAATACCGAGTGCAAAAACCAAATCGAGTGCATACCATATGCACAAAATCAAATCAACCGTATAAAATCCACGAAATCATAAATACGTGTAGCCAAGGCACAAAACCGAATCTCAAGTGCAATAGATATGCACAAATCACAACCCAACACAACGGCGTACAAAACATATATCAAGAGCAATACTATGCACAAAAAGTAAATGCCCAGTAGGTGCAGCCATGGTGCACGAAATCAATATCATGAAACTCATCATCAAAACTCAAATCCAAGCGATATAAGCATGATACTCAGATCAAAAATGCAAATCGCAATAAATGATATTGAGGTACACCTCCTACAATGTCGAAGAACAAATCGGTGTGCCTAAAACCGGCAGAACAAGAACATCCGCTTGCCTCCTGCTTACGGTCTGGCGTCTTCTGTCTCTGGGTCTTCATTTCTTTGTGGATTACCAATCTCGCAATCCATCGGCTCGTCAGCCCAGTCCGGTGTGCTAACGGAAACGATTCCGCCCTAGCACTCCTCTGGTCATCTCTCGGCCAATTATCACGACCACTCGTAAAGCAGCACATCACTGGCGTCGGCCTCTGGCCCTCTGAGTACACGTCACACATCTGATCCTCGATGCAAATCTTATTGCAGCAGTGTCCTGGAAGGAATCTGCTCAGGGTCTCTTCCGATCTTGCCCATGCCGAACTATACGGAGGCTGGTACTCTTGCATAATCTCTTCTCGCTTTCTGGACATCTGCGTTCTCAGCACAACATTTACTCGAGAATTGGCCGCATCCTAACGCCTCTGTAATCATATCATATCTCTGTTCTCGACGGGGAGTAGCAATAGCTTGTCAGCATCTCGCATGAACTTCTGGCTCCCACTTGTCTTTATCATCGTCCACTTTCGACGTCACGTCATGCTATCTGTATACTGCAAATATTCTCGGCTACAGTTAATTCAGAGTCTTTCAACGGACTCGAAATCACGAAATCGGTATCTTCATCATTCTGTAGAAGGTATCTGGCCGAACACATCCTCGGGAACTCTTCCCAACCATCGGAGGAATACTCTATACTCGTCTGTTCTCGATCAACTCACAACGCATCTGAGTGAGGTCCTCTATCTGAAACTGGTCAGCTTGCTGATCTCTTATCACATGATATCCGGACGACGCTAAACTTTTCGATCAAGTCATCAAGGTCCCAAAATTTCCCAAAATCTCAACACCTGAGCACAGTTTAATAATATCTGGTACATACCACAGTACCTTTGGACCAGACGTAGAAGGGCAAGCCCAAGCCTCACTGATGGCACTGCTAAACTGCCGCAAAGCCTAAGGTTCAAAAGCGGTTCCATGGTCATCATGTCGAGTTAGGATTTTATTCTTCTAGAAAGCCTACAGAATTACTTGCATGTTCCTCCGAATACTTTAAACTTGAAAAAATAGGTTTTCTGACATTCATTCGAACTCTTTAGCTTCGCCTAGCCGACATGCGAATACCTTTCGTCCGCATGCTAAACAATGCCTCAAACCTCCAGGAAATGCGATACATCAACGGTCATCTCTGGATCGGTCTGCTCTAGATCTGAGTAAGACTCTCCACACTAAAAATCTTCAACTCAAAAGGGCCTGCGTCGACGCATCAATCTGACGAATCACCTTCGTCTTCCAACTCAGGATATACTAGCATCATATGTCTTGTCTCTGCCTGGAAGCTCCAATGATCTCAGCTCGTAAAGTCTGGAAGCGACATCCCATCAAGCTCAGCAACAGCTGGGTCATCTGTCTGCACGTAGACGACATCACAATCTCTGAGGTAGGCTGTACATCAACAGTCCTCTTGCAACTGGCAGCTCTAACAATGGCCCGATCATCCGGCGTAAAACCAAACACTCGCCTCAACAAGAGGTCACAACACAAACATTACTTCGAGACGATCCCAAGTCACCGACAACACAATGGTCAGCCCTCGTACCAGAAGAGCCCTCCCTGACCATACACTAGCGGCAGCTCAATCTGCGCTCAAATATGGTGACAGGAACTTCAATCGAGTATCGATGAAAACAGATCAAGGGCATGAAAGGAAACGACAGATCCAGAATGGATATATGATCATAAGAAGAAATAGCATCAATGGAAGTATGATCATGGAAACGAACAGAATCAAGGATCTCAAATGGATGTAAAATCATGGGTACGAAGAGAATCACAAATCTCAAAATATGTACATCCCAAGGTTTCTTAAGTGGAGTATCGTATCCTAAATATACCGCGGAACATACGTACGTACGGTACATCACTCTACTCAAGCTACCCACTCCATCAATCAAGGTCAGCCTATGAAACGAAACCCCCCATTCAAGTCTAAGTTCCGTAAGGTCAAGCCTAGGTTCCGAAATACATACCCGCCCTAGACTCCGCATAGTCAAACATAGACTCGAACCAAGGTTAAACCTAGCGCTCTGATACTAACTTTGTCACGACCCAAAATATTAGCTCGTGACCAATACTTAAATCACGCAACGTCTAAAGGCGTAACGTAATTCAAGTAAACTGAAACCCAGAAATCTAAACCCTTTTAAGAAAATAAAGGAGGTGAAGTTTTGAAATAAAGGTATAATGAAATCAAGTTTTCTTAAATGCATAGAAAAGGAACATGAATGATGCAAGTGAAATTTACTAGTTTGAAAACATGTTTCGTCTTTTAAAAATTTGGGCAGCACCCCCTTTGTATATTTTGATCCAAAACCACAATACAAGATAATATAAAGGCATCCCCAAGCGGGAGCTAGCTCTTCGCCAAATGGCGGATCCACAACCACGGAAGCATAATATAAGTATACGACGCCCAACGGCGAAGATCGCAACAAAAGATAAAGAAATAAGCAAGACATCAAAACCACAAGTAGCGGAAAATCCTTCGCTCTAAGTCTGGCAACCACAAGTCTCACTAAGCCTCATTACTTATACAATTACTAAATTTGATTGATGGAGTTGACTAGATACAATATGAAATATAAATACAAGAGTGGGTACGATACAAATGTCCCACCTACCAAGCAAACCACCCAAAAGTAGCTATGTGCCAGCGATACCGCTACTGATCCGTGCGGTCAACCTGCAAGAACTGTGGCACAACGGAGGCAGGTTGCCAACTCGTGAGTAGAAAAACATCAACAAGTAGAAATCGAATAAACAACGACTTCTAGGTCAACTATATCATAAAGGTAATACTATGATATCTAGGGTGACCGTATCTGTATATGTGCCAACACTAATATCAATGTCAATCAGCATGTGGATATCATCCAACAATATGATCAATGTATGTATGCAAGTAGATCTCGTCCAACCATATAATCAATATATGTATGCAAGTGGATCTCGTCCAACCATATGATCAATATATGTATGCAAGTGGATCCCGTCCATGTGTCAACCAATGACACAACAACATCATGCATGTAAATATCATAAAAGCATATGCATGAAAATATGAGGATATAAATCAACGTATGTCCCTCGCGACACATCAAATTATGGAACCTGAGCGTCCAGCATCGACACTCGAAATATCATGAAACACGTGCCCAACATCGGTACGTAAATCCTCATCTCACTCGGGCTCCGTCAGTCCGGATCGTCCTACGGGATCCGTCAGTCCGGATTGGCCCATATCATCTTCGACTCCGGTCGGTATCCTCCGGATATCCGCCGAGCTTAAGTACTATCATCGGTAGGTAGTGCTCCACGGCCAGGCTCACCGTCTAACAATACGAGTCTTCTTGCCCCGGGATACCTCACCGGGTCCACTATGTACCCGCAGACGGTGCCTACCGCTCCTCGAATCGGGTTTCACATGCCACTCTCAGAACCGAGAAAATACATGGTGGACGCACTGAAATATCATATCAAGACAAACTGGGTTTTTTAAAACAGTACATGCTTTCTTTTGAAATAGCCACAGTTCTCAAATCCAGAAATCTCATGAAAACAGCATATCTCAATGCGTAAAAGCGTAAAGCATGATGTATGCGACATATAACAGAATGTAAGCATATCCGTATATCATGCAACACGGAACAGTAATATGTACCTATCGAGGGAAAACCGCTCTTTTAAATGAATCCAGTTTTTAAAATATATCACGTGGTTCCCAAATCTCCAAAATCAAATACAACATCGTACAATGGTGCATATGTGTATGTACGCAAGTATGGTGTACAATATGTATGTACGCAAGTATGGTGTACAATATGTATGTACGCAAGTATGTCATGCAAGGAGTTATATCCTGATGCAGCAGTTCTACTGTGTAGTGACATGGCAATTATCAATGATGAAGTGTGTGAGCCGGCAAATCTGTGTACGTGTAACATACGCATCATCGATAATGGTGTAAGTGTACTAGCACAGGTATATGCGATGCAATGAGAATAACATGAATGCAGCATAAGGTAAATCATATGCAAATGCTGACGGGTATACATATCTAACATGACCGAGTAGGTGAATCTAGCAGTCGTCATCCAGCCTCACAACATTACATACGGTATAATACATCGTACGGCATCCTCTAGTCAAGGGTATGGATCAATCATCAAGTTAAACTCATCTCGTACGGAAAATCATCGTACGGCGGCATTAAACCAATAGGGATCCTATCAACCTATATGACAATGAGGGTACGGCCTAATGTCATGTATGGCCTATCGTTCATGATTCACCACATGTATACACACATATATATATCTATATACCTATGTCTCAAGTTACATCCATAACCATCTCATATCAGGGGACCGGCAAGGTATCAATCTTCTCAATCGACTCGCATCGGTATACCAACATATCATCCTATCACATGCCAAATCGTATTATCTTTTCATCGCATCTATATCTCACATAAGGTCAATTTACAATTACATTCTATCTTTACTATAAACATATGTATCTAATCTAACATACACACCTAAACCATACAATCAGTTTTAGAAGATGCAAATCGTAGTTTTGAAAGTAGGGGCTACGGTGTTTTAAGGAAAATATATCATTTGAAAATCCGTAACGTCCCTCAAGGTATCTGTTTAATATATGCATACGATTCTTCAGTTTGAAATAGGTATTGTTCGGTTGACTCATCTACGTCGGTTATCTAGTCCTATAGTACCCTAAATGGCAATATCATCAAACGTTATCCTTAAATTTCGTCATCACATATTAGCCGTATCATATCACTTCTAACTATCCTTTGGTTTCTAATATAGTTTCGCTAACTATCTTTTAACTCTATCTATAGTTTTCTATTAAGGTTTCCTTAACCATATAGCTATACGCCATCCACCCGACTTCCCCCATGGATATAAATCCACTCACCTTGCGACTTGCTCGCCGAAGTTGATGATGCCACGCTCCATCGCCTCGGAATCCACGCGAAGGTACTTACAATAATACACAATCGCAATCGTTTATTAAAATCGAATCCGGAAACCAAAACGGCACACGGATCGCCTATAGGTTAGAACCTATAGGCCACACATACAAAACCAAGCAATTATCCCTTGTCGTTGATGTACGAACATCCAACAACCAAAAACAATACCAAATATCAAAACTTAACATTTCAAAATATGGAAAATATATCCAAAATCACACCGAAGTGCTCCCAGATTTTGACTCAGGTCAAACTAAGAAAAGTTGCATATACAAAGGGCGTTAAATATATAGCAGATAACACCCGACAAAACTCCACAGCCATCCCTCCTAATCTTGCCGCAATTTGCAGCCAGAATGCTTATTTTTGCGGCCACAGTACAAGGGTTGGGGCTCAGATCTTCAGGGTACACTCCAGGTTGCCTGCACGACTCCCAGTATTCGCTAAATAATTTTTAGTGTCTCTGGGTTACTCCAGATTCCCATATACCCTCACAATTCAACACAAAACCGACATAATGAATTCCTAAATCTATATTTTGGTTTCTATACTCAAACCCAGGTCTTTTAACAGCCACAAGAGTTCACCAAATCCACTTTTTAAACCTAAACCCTCTCTAGGGATTTCTATCCTCACAACCACCATACCAATTCAACTTCTAAACTATCTAAAATACAAGAAAACTCAAAACTAACTAAATGGAAGGAATTATACCTCATGGATGAAACTCAAGAGACCCTAGCTTCCCAATGTTATTAAAATCCCACTTTGCTTGGTCCAATATGTAGAGGAAGAGATGATGATTAATTTTTGTGAAGGGAGTATAAGGTTTTGGGGATTATTTGGAGATGGATCTAGGGTTAGAAGTGGAGCGGAGTGAGGTTGGAGGAAGATGAAGAAGGAGAAGAAAATGATGGGGGAAAAGTATATTGCAGCAGCCCCCTCTCTCTCACTTATTCTCACACACACACACACACTCTCTCTCCAATCATTCACCTTTTTAATCCTTTCATTTCTTTTTCTTTTCTCTTTTTTAAATTTCAAAACCAAATTACATAATACCCATAAAATAACACAAATGCAACAACATGTAACCAAATGTAACATGACATGGTGCACTATCCATGGAAAACTGTAGAAACACGGATTTGGCTTAATCGCGATTAGCAGTGCACTAATCGGGTTTTTATCCAAACTGCATATAATAAATTTTAAAAAATGCCAAATCCTTTAAATATATTATTAAATGAATAAATTATTTTAATTTCCATTTATTTCATAATTATCGGTATATATTTATACCCTTTTTCGAAAACCCCAATTTCGCAAATCGGGCAGTTTTCGGGATATATATCATTTTAATATTAAATTCCAAAAATAATATTTTATATTTTTTGAAATGTTACAATATACCTACTATTGTTTCTTAGATGGATATTCCGGCTACAATCAAATCCCGATCGATCCGTAGGATCAGGACAAAATGACTTTCACTTGTCCTTTTGGCATATTCGCCTACCGACGCATGCCCTTTGTGCTGTGTATTGCACCTGCAACATTTCAGCGGTGCATGATGAGCATCTTTTCTGACATGGTAGAGCGATTCTTGGAAGTATTTATGGATGATTTCTCCGTCTTTGGAGATTCATTTTCTGAGTGTTTGAGACATCTTGAACTAATCATGTTACGATGCAAGAAAAAACACCTCACACTCAATTGGGTGAAGTGTCATTTCATGGTCAAACACGGCATTGTGTTAGGCCATATCATTTCTGAAAATAGCATTGAAGTCGATAAGGCAAAAATCGACGTCATTTCAAGCCTCCCACCTCCACGGACTATCCGTAACATGAGGGCATTCTTAGGCTACGCCGGGTTTTACAGGCGTTTCATCAAGGATTTTAGCAAATTGGCTAGACCTTTAACTTCTTTGTTGGCTAAAGATACTCCTTTTGACTTCAATTCTGAGTGCCTTCACGCGTTCAAGCTTCTGAAATCGGAACTCACTTTTGCTCCGATTTTAAGTGCACCAGACTTGAATGAACCTTTCGAGCTAATATGCGATACTTCTGACTTTGCGATAGGTGCTGTCTTAGGACAGCGATTTGAAAAGAAGCCGCATGTTATCCATTATGCGAGCAGGACATTGAATGACGCACAGCTGAATTATACCACCACTGAAAAAGAATTCTCAGCTGTTGTGTACGCACTTGAAAAATTCTGTCCTTACTTGATCGGGACCTATGTCATGATTTACACTGATCATTCTGCACTTAGGCACCTCTTTGCAAAAAAGGATGCCAAAGCTAGATTGATACGTTGGATTCTCCTTCTTCAAGAATTTGACTTAACCATCAAGGATAAGAAGGGAACCGACAATGTTGTTGCCAATCATTTGTCTTGCTTAACAAATGCACCAACTGAGGAAATTCCAATCAACGAGCAATTCCCTGATGAACAAATTTTCTCTGTGTCAGTCGAACCCTAGTTCGCTGATATTGTCAACTTTCTTGTCACTGGAGAAACACCTTCCTTTTGGTCTAATCAGGACAAGTCAAAATTTCTCTCCCAAGTCAATTCTTTTATTGGGATGAACCATACTTGTTCAAGTACTGTCCTGATTAGATTATTAGAAGATGCATCTCTGACTCTGAAACGATAAGTGTTCTGTCCTTCTGTCATGATCAAGCTTGTGGGGGCCATTTTGGACCCAGAAAGACGGCTGAAAAGGTTTTGCAAAGCGGTTTCTACTGGCCGATGCTTTTTAAGGATGCTTTCGAATATTGCAAAACCTTTAGCCGCTGCTAACATATGGGAAAGATTGGAAAATGGAATCAGATGCCTCTACAATCTATCCCGATTATAGAAATTTTCGACGTCTGGGGTATCGATTTCATGGGGCCATTCCCAAACTCTTTTGGGAATTTGTATATTTTGCTGGTTATGGATTATGTGTCCAAATGGGTGGAGGTTGTCCCATGTCGAACCAACGATAACAAGGTTGTCGTAAAATTCTTAAAAGAGAACATCTTCTCTCGATTCGGTACGCCTCGGACTATCATCAGTGATAATGGAACATATTTTTGCAACCGATCTTTTGAAGCACTGATGAAGATGTACTCCATTAGCCATAAACTGTCAACACTCTACCATCCTCAGATTTGCGGTTAGGTCGAAGTCTCCAAACAGATTTTGGAAAAGACTGTCAACTACCACCGCAAGGATTGGTCATTGAAGTTAAATGACGCGCTTTGGGCATTTCGCACCGCCTTCAAAACAAATCTAGGTATGTCCCCATACCGACTCATCTTCGGAAAAGCGTGTCATTTGCCTGTTGAATTGGAACACCGTGTGTTCTGGGCAATCAAACAGCTCAATGTCGACTCAGAAAAGGCCGGTGAGGCTCAAAAACTTCAATTGAATGAGCTCGATGAGATACGCAATGACGCGTATGAGAACGCCAAAATGTACAAAGAAAAAATAAAAGTCTTTCACGACAAGGCGATTCTCCGAAAAACATTCATTGTAGGACAAAAGGTTCTGCTTTACGACTTCAGGCTTCATCTGTTCCCTGGGAAATTGAAGTCACATTGGACAGGTCCGTTTATTGTGCGCACCGTCTTTCCGCACGGTGCAGTCAACATTGAAGACATCACTCGGGTAATACTTTCAAGGTCAATGACCAACGTCTGAAGCCATTCTTAGAATTACCTACGGAAACAGGGGAGCTCATGTTTTTACATGAGCCACATTATCTTGATTGAATCATTCCCTCTAAAACTTATATATACGTTTTCACTTTTTATTTTTGTAATCATTGTTTATTATTTTTACCCCTTAACTATTTTGGCTCTTGTTATATTACATGACAATGAGGACACTGTCAAGTTTAAGTTTGGGGGTATATTTTTGCTCGGTAAGCTTTCTACATTCTACCTTCACATTCATGTGTATATTTTTGCATTTGCACACTTATTAAAAACACACAAAAATAAAAATAAAAACTTTGTCGTCAAATTAGCTAGTAGGGTAACTTAGATTTTTTCCGAAAATTTATTTGAGACTTTAGAAATAACTAAATCCTAGGCTTAGAAGTTGAAAACCCTAAAAATAACCCTCCTTCTGTTTAACCTTGGTAAATATACATCCTTGCAGTTTTGTAAGAGGTAGGTAATCTTGAGTTTAGTTCTTGAGTTAAGTCGAGATGAAGGAAAAGTATTGAAAACTTTATTGAAGGATAAGTATGAAAAAATAGTTCATATTCTTGAGTCCAAATTCAGAAAGTATATACCCTACAAATCACACTTACACGCACCTTGAAACTTGAGATAGTAGAGGATACCTAGAAGTACTCTTGCCTGAAAGCCTTGTATGAAAGAAAAAACGGTATTTAAAGCTAACCACCAAAAGAGTATCATTGAAAAATATATTCGGTCTTGAAAAGAAAAAAATAAAAATAAAGTCAAGACCTGGAAACTGCTATTTACGATTTAAGCTCACAATTTCAGTAATCGGCTGTTAGTGCCTTAAGAAATATTAATAGTTGCATGAAAGGTGTGTGAGCAAATCCATCCATCATAAACGAAAAGAAGTAGTATTAGGTATTAAGGCAAGGGTACTATAGCTTGAATTGAATTCTTGAGTGTAGGGGTGAAAATTTACACACACGTAGGGGTATACGATCGATGTTTGGAAGAAAGATAGAAATAAATAATAAGACTTATGTTTTCCGTAAAGGTGATAAAAATTCCGGATTGGAGACTGCGCTTTAGAAGGACAACTCAAGAGAAACTGAGATCTTTCTTAAACTGTCAAAACGTATAGGATCTGAGATTGAATAAATAGGAGGCGTGAAACATAAGGGTTGAAAACTTCTAACTTAGGATAATAGAATTTCTAATGTAGATACTAAACCGTAGGAGTAAAAGTCGATGTTAACTTATGAAACTAGCTTGACGGGATTTTGTGGGTAGTATCCGCTGAAAACCCTCAGGAGACAACACTCCTCCTACTAGGGACACCTAGAGGTTTAATGGCTTGTTGCACATGCTCAGTGCAATCGCGTTCCCTGCGAAAGTGAGGCTAGGATTTTTTGTTTTGCTCAGGACAAGCAAAAGATAAGTTTGGGGTATTTGTTCATCACAGAAAACTGTATTTTAATACCACTCATTCGTTATCTATTTTGTATATATCGGTACTATTAACTAATGTCTGCTCAGTAATTATAGATTACAGGTGTTCGTGATAAAAGACTGGAAACACACTCAAAATTACGGATATAACGTTTGAGAGCTGACACTGCAAATGGAACAGAAAACCGATCGATATCCAATGAGATCCTGTGCAAATAATATTGCATACACCATTTTTGGTCCTACACAATGCATGTGCACTAGACCATGATGGGGGGGGGCTGCCTTGGAACACAAAAAGCACAAATGAGGGTGATGTGCAATAAATGCTAAAAGTTATGATATGACTTAATGCATCAAGTTCCTTCCAAAACTACTGAGTATAATCTGAGCTGATATGAAGAAATCAAATAACACTAGTGGACTTGTTGAGTGCACTAGACTTCACCACACCAAAACGAGCCAAAGCTCGGACCAAGGCCGGCGACAAGCCCCAAATATCCGATCTCGCCGACCCTTTTATGTCCAAATGTGCCCATATTTCTTCTATCCCTCCCTTAAAGTCGCATCATCTCATTTTTATTATTTGTTTAATTTTGTTTTGAGCCTATAAATACCCAGCCTTTGGGCAAGTTAGGGGACACTACTTTTTGGTGAGAGAGAAGTTTGTAAAAATTGTAACTAGTGATCTTGTAACCCTTAGTGTGAATTCATTGCCTTCCTCTAGTCTTGCAACTTCTTTCTTGAGCTTGCAAAATTAGATTTTGGTATTTGAATTCACTTATTTGTACTTGGAATCATTGCAATAAAGGCTTCATTTATATCAAGTTGATTCTTGTATCTTTTCTCATTTTGCATTTTCTTCTTTATTTGTATTTCAATTTATGATGTGTGTGTAGTTTGTTCTTGGGCTATGGTGAGGTAGGTTGTGGAATGGTTTTTCTTCCAACCCCTCCCTTTTTGATTCTTGCATTTTACACTTCCTTTCTTAATTATGCAATTGTATTATGTTTTGCTTGATAAGATATATTATTTTGAATGGTTGAAAATCAACCTTTAACATATATCTTATTCCTTCTTTGCATTTTATTGTTGCTATATTATGATTTGAAGTTGAAAGGAATACGAAATTAAGTTAAGTGTTGTAAACTAGCTAGATAGGACATATAGCATACAACCATATGTTCTATACTTGCTAACTTCATTTAACTAATTCCACATTCATTTCATTCTAAAAATGGACCTTGAATCAAGACGGAGAGTTAGGGGGTAAAAGCCGTATTTCAACCATACCAAACCTTAGCCTAAGTTTTCTCTAAACAACCCTAAACCTTTCTTCATTTAATTGTTGTAAAAACATGACAAAAATCCATTTCCAACCCATTGTTTCATAACTCAAAATGATGTCGTAATATCCACTCCTTGTGATTCGACCCGTACTAGCCAGCTTGCATCAACGCACCGTGCACTTGTAGTATTTTTAAAACTTGAGACTCACGTCATGCACTATTTTCATCAAACAAAACCGACATATCTTAATTAAACTAAACTCGACAAAATCATGACACCGTGAGTTTCCAACAGTAAGAAATGAGTGCAAGACTTGTAGATAGAAGAGTCACTCGTGTGTCGAGTGACGTATTGTAGTCTCATTGGAGACGTGTTCGTCTTTGGAGAAGATGTGAAGTATAAGTGGAATGGACTCGAGGGCTTAAAGAAAGTGGACTAGAGACCGAGACGCTGTCGAGGCGCCAAACCACTAAAAAAACTTGTGTGTTAGAGTTTGCAATTTCCTATCTCTTATTTGCTCATTAGCTTAGAAATTGCATGATGACACTTTATGCTCATCACTTGCTTATTGCTCATAATTGATATATCTTGATATATTGCTATATGTTCATTGTTCACAATGTGGACTTGCTTAGTCTCTTATCTCATCGGTATATCGTTTACTAAGCTATTCAATTGTGATTGTGTATTAGCAAGCGTTTAGATTTTTTTAATTTAGACATATCGGTAGCTTATTCCTATTCACCCCCCTCTTAGAATAATTTCATGAATTGTACCCTGGAACTTGATATAAGGAATGGTTCGACTATTGCATGATGGCAAAAGTCTTTACTTCTACACTATAGTGACACTTGTCCGTAACTTACAGTTTGGGCTGGTGTTCGGGTTTCCATAAATGCATAATTTTTTTTCAAGTCATTAAACTAGTATATCTTGGATAATTTCTTCAGTCTACTGGTTTGATAAACGGATTCATTTTTGTCCGTTGGATTTTAGTATTCTCTCTTTTATTTTATTTTGCTCTTATTAATGAGTAGGGCATTGGAATAATATTCTTTGCTTTACACTCAAGTGCTATAACCCTATAGCCACCAAAAATGAAAATGATTGTTAGCTTTCATCTTTAGAAACCCAAAACGGCGACTCAAGATAATATTTAGATAATAAAAACTAGGCAGTTAGTCATCATTATTACTAGCATGATGTGTTATATTATTTATAATATAAGTAATTTCAATAAATTAAAATGTATATTTTTTTGGATTTATAATTATTTAATGAGATGAAGTTTCATTTGAATTCAAAACTCCCTCTCATTTTGTTGGAGGCAAATCTCCCTCCCATTTTATTGGAGGGAGTAGTTTGGGAGTTAGGGTAGTTATGGGGGTTATGGCAGTTATGGGAAGTTTGATTTTGAATTCAATTGGTGAAAGGAATCTATTCACATCCTTTCATTTCTATTTAAACCAACTTGTTTTTTTTGTTCCATACATACAAAAAAGCATAACAACCCATTCTCTTCTCTTCTCTTCTTTATTTTACTTTTGGTACTCATAAAGATCAAGTTCTTCAGGATAATTCCCTGCGGGAGCAACGCGGGAGATTGTAAACATAAGGTTGGGTTGTTGTATCCTGGAAGCAAATCATATCAATCCATGTTGCATTGTAGGGGAACGAATATTGCTTTAAAGATAGCGATTACGTGTCTCAACCCAATTATTGTGTTTGTGTTTTTTCTTGTCATTGATTTCAACCTCAATTTTGCAACAACATTTTAAAGCAATATTTCATGTTCATCAATGGCACAGAAAATATCAACGATGAAGATGACGAGTTTCAAACTTCTTAAATCGGACTACGTACTCACTGCTCTGATCCTCACTGCGCCGAAACATAAGGAGAATTTGTGGAAAGTATTTGACTCAAAGCACAAAAATGTAGATGTGGAAGAAAGGAACCTTTTAGGAAAAAAGTATTAAAATTTGTTTTTATTAATACATTTTATATTAATGCAATGTTTTATAAATTATCTAAATTTCGGAAACATTGTCGATTACTTAAAATAGAGAAGAAATCGAAAATGAAGGATAGATTTATCACAATGATTTCTGAAATCAATGTGGTTGGAAGTGACATAAATTGGTATCTTGATTCGGATGCTACCAGGTATGTAACGAATAATAGATCTATATTTGCAACTTTCAAGGAAGAAAGTGACGGCCATCAACTTTTCATGGGCAATGAATCGGCTGCAACGGTTAAAGACATTGGAATGATTAATTTAAAATTCACTTCGGACAAGTTAATGAAATTGACTGAAGTGTTGTATGTTTTATAAATTTGTAAGAATTTAATGTCTGTAAGTTTGCTAAGTAAATATGGTTTTAAAGTTGTATTCGAGTCCGATTAAGTTATAATTACTAAGAGTGGAATATGTGTGGGAAAGAGTTATGCATGTAATGGGATGTTCAAATTGAGTCTGTTTAACGTGAAAAGTTCATCAAATAATTGTAAACATGCATTTAAATATTTATTTCAATTTATAGGGAAAAAATCACCAAATAAGGGATCGGGACTACAGGGATTAACAAAACAGTAGACAAAGTTCTCTAACTCCCACTCGATCTTCTCTACCATATCGAAATGATGATTCTCGTGAAAAGTTGCTCCCTACCGACCAGCGCCGTGCTCGTCAGCAAAAGCAGACATGACGGCCCGCCGAGCCCGTATCCGACTCAGCGAATGGATGGAGTGGTCCCTTAAAAGCTTCATGGTTAGATCGGCCTCCTAAAAGCAGTTCACTTTGTCCTTCGCTGCGTCGAGTATCACCAAAGTCATTTCCGTTGAGTGAGGAGGAATGTCGGTGAGAACGGCGAGAAAAATTGTGCGAAGCCAGATAGAGCTGGCAGGAAGAGGAGATCACCTACGAATCATGAGCTCGTGCATCACCGTGTCATACTGAGCATCCGTAAGAGCGGGATTCACCAGACATGCAGCGAAACGAGAAATAATCTCCCCGATAGGCACCTCCCATGGCTGTCGAGGAGCATGTAGGTGATCGCAAGCCATGATCCTTTCTCTGTGGAAAAATGATTCTTTCTCTGTGGAAAAATGGTTCTTTATCTATGAAAGTGAAGAAGATAAACATTTCTTCAAATTATAAAGAGAAGTATTCAAGGCTTGGCACAGAAAATGTTGCGCATGGTGTCAGTTGGAACTATTCCCAAGCTCTGACCAGAAGAAAGTGTTGGAAAAGAAGAGGATGACTCAGAAAATCATGAGAAGATGAAACGAAACCCTCCCACGTGTCTAACACGTGAGCGCTCACATGCAAAGCATGTGACTTCCGGCTTCAGGGAGGATTAAATCCTATGAAATGGCTTCCACATGTTGAACACGTGAGCGCTCACATGCAAAGTATGTGACCTCTGACTTCAGTAAGGATTAAACCCTTTGATATAAGCCCCATGTGTTAAACACGTGAGCGCTCACATGCAAAACATGTGAGCGCTGAATACAGATAAAATTAAAAACCATATCTGCCATGTGTTAAACACGTGAAGATAAAATTAAAACCTACACCGGCCCCACGTGTTAAACACTTGAGCGCTCATGTGCAAAGCACGTGAGCACTGCTGTCATATATGTATGGCAGCCCTCACGTGAAAACCACGTGAACGCATCAGTTTATGTAACAACCCTAATTTTCCTATACACTTTTCTATACAAATTTTTTTCAAAATCAATAAAAGAGTATTTTAACCTAAGCACAATATATATGTAATTATTTTGTTTTTAAATAATTCCATTTTTAGTGTACATAAAATTGCTTTAAAATTAAAGTGTACTTGGGGTATTTAATGTTGCTGTTACCACTTTAAGTAGTTATTTTCCCACAATAATTATAAGAAGGAGCTTGTAGCTCATTGGTAATACCTTGCACTGCTGAACCAAGCCACCAGAGTTCAAATCCCATCCCCCACATTATTTTTATATTTATTTTGTTTTAAATTTTTGGAAAGTCAACGGTCAAAAGGCCATAACTCCCAAAATATGTACTGGACAACAAAATGTAAATATACCAAATTGTACCCCCGAAGTTTCCCCGGCCTTTAGTGGCCCGACTCGGTTCGACTCAGCGCCGCCGGCCGGCAACTCGGCCGACTCGGTCCGGCGCCGCCGGCCGGACTTGGCCGGACGGCCGAGTCGCCAACAGAGAAAAGTCGTCTCTTGACCTGGTCCACCCTCCTGCATACTTTAAATTCTTGGATCGGTTACCAATTGCCCAATAAATCCCTTTTACTCCTAGATTTAATGATTTTTTAATGATTTTATATATTTTTTATATTTTTTTTATTGAAAACTCTAACCCTAGCCTAACCCTATATAAACACCCCTACCCTCTACCCTCTCATCCTAAATTCCTAAGTCCACTCTCCCAAAATTTCAAGAGAACTTGGTACGTCGGAAAACGAACGAAAGGTGAAGCGCTGCCAAAATCGACGACGAAATCCCGGCGATCGTACTAGGACCTCTTCACGACGTTTCGACGCACCGACAAACCCACTACTTTCCTATCACTCTCTAGCGTTGTCCAAACCCGTAAGTCCCCCTTTTTCTACCTTTCTTTCTTCCATTAAAATACGATTTTTCAAACCTGACGGAAATCGGAACAAACCGATTTCCGATTCGGTTTTTCTATCAAAACTCACTTATCACTAATTCCATAATGCTTAAACATATTCATGTTGACTACTAATCACTTAAAAATTAATTTGAACAAGTTTTCACACATGAAATGATAGCTTTTGCAAAATATCGCATTCTTTCACTTAAATACCACCATGTTTAGTTTATCACATTTAACCCTTTAACATTGCTATACCTTAAACTAGATCACGAGATAATGACCTACCTCCTCACACACTCATATGTAATCATAACACGCTACCTTGAAAATTTAGAATACGACAAAACAAGATTTTACATTAAAATACCATTTTCTTATTAAAACCTTTTTCTAAAAGTTCTAAGTTATATACAATTTTAAAACAATATCTTTTAAATAGGAAAATATGATATGTCGTGGACATTGATCGTTTATCTAAAGCTGACTTTGTGGTGTCTAGGCAAGTGTGTCTAAGGCGAGTGGTTACTTAATTAGGACCACTACTTGTAGTGGAGAGCCTCCCACTCACCTGGCACTCACCTGGCCGCAATTGGCGGTGAAGAGGAGATTTGAGGCTTCTAATGACTTGTCGTTTAGACCATTTAGAAATAGGCTAGTTGGCTTAGGAAACCCTAGCATCTAAAGTACGGAAATTTACACCTTTTTCAAATAAATATCTTATCTTTATAAAACTGTTTTCTAAATGATTAGTATTTATTAAATTTTTGGAAAGCGCCACTACAACCCACCTTTGGGGAACTCGTTAGGGATAGTACGGTTTATTGTGCACCGTCGGGCTTAGTAGTGCGAGATTCAGACCTCCGCAAGGAGCATTCGGTCTCGAAAGGTTTAAAATACGACATTTAAGAAAAATGTGATTTTGGAAAATAAAATATTTATTAAAAATTATTCTTATATAAACATATGTATATTTATCATTTAAACACCTATTTTTATTATAAGATAAAGTTTCCACTTTTTCCTAAAAATAACAAGATTAAAAGTTGCATTAAAATACCATGAATTTCAAATAAATCAATATTACAAATTAATACCTTTATTAGGATATATTCACTAGAAATATCACTAAATAAAATCACGCTCATTATAACTATAAAGACGAATAATAAATACTTGAGGTGTATCTTGAAAACTATACAAAAGTATTTTTACATAAAACCCCCTCAAGTTTTATAAATTACAATAATGACCCTAACAAATATAGAACTTCGACTTACATATCTTTTAGTCTGACTCAGGTTTGAGTCTAATTATTTCTGACTTGAATATGATTCAAGTCAATCTATATTCTTTAATATTCCAACTCAATATGAACACATGAATCCCAGAATCCAGTTAACAATCTATATAACTTGACTGAATCAAACCATGGATATACATCCATTATTCCGTTATTCCATTTACCTGATTATGTAGTTACAACATGTTTACTGATATCATGGTTTTGGTCGGTCATCCAACTTACACAATACAATACAACAATACTATCAAAACACTACGGGGTTTTAAGGGGTAGATTGGTACGAAAGGTGTTAAAGGTGGCACGAGGTGGTCAGATTAAGACACCTAATCTATATTCCGTTGCTGTTGTACCGTGGCTTAACGGTTCCTTGTACATTCCGTTTGCCCTGGTCTCTAGCATATAGAGACCCCTCTCGTATACACTGGCATCCTTCTGTACCAAGCTACAAACAACAGCGTTAACACAATATTCCATAATATTCTACAACATAATACTTTAGAAAATACTCTTATTCTTTCTTTCTAATTCTTCCTTATCTTTGGGACTTACCGAGCGACCTGTTCGCTGACGACATTCTATTTCTTTCTTCTTTGAATGTCGTCAGGTACTTTGGACCCAGCAGAGATCGAGCCCACCGGTGAAGACTTGGAGAAGTTTCACGAAGACCCCGAGCTTTAGATATTGTACCTTGTTCTATTCAGTATTTTCATTTCCTGTTATGCCACTGTTTAGGCATCGCTTTTCATTTCAGTTGTATTTACTTTTCATGCATTGTACAAAAGAATGTTATTAATAAAGTTGCTGTTATTTCTATATCTCTTGTCTCTTGTGATTTACTTTTATATTGCTTAGATACACTTAGCGTATGTACTTCTAAGTATATACGTAGCGGACCTCGTCGCGTCCACTTCGCCGTACACCGGGAAGCGGGGCGTGACAGTTTGAAGCGCTAGCTTCAGATAGAATTAAATTATATTTAGAACTAAATTCTACTTGGGAAAAATATTTCCCCCTGATCTTTCTAATACTAGAAAAATTTTCTCTGTTAAACAAAGAGCATCTGGATTCAAAATCCAACTGTGATTATAAGATCACCGACCAAATCAGAAGATAAAATCAAATTCATTGTTAGGAAAATATTTTCTTAATGTTTCTAAAAAAACAGAAAATATTTTCTGTTAAATAAAATCCCCCGGATCTTAAATCCAACGATGGATAAAATTCCCCGAGCGATCTTCGAGATCAATTAGATCAATCGATATCTCTTAATTAAAGATTTTCTCAAACTAATTGATGTTTTTCCTCCCCTATATAAAGGACCCGAGACTTCAAGTCTCATAGATAGAATATACTCCCCAAGCTTTCGATACAAGGAAAACTCTCTACAGACTCCTACAAAAACAATAGAGAATTTAATTCTTTTTCTTGAAGAAAGACTATCTTCCTTATTCAAAAACTCTAGGTAAAGAAAATAGAGAAATCAAAGAACCTCCTTTATATATACACACACACACACACACACACACACATATATATAAGGGTTTAACCCTCCAAAAATAACTTAGTTCTTTCTCTGGATCTGAGATCCGCAAGACAAATCTCGTATAAGCTGAGAATTTAATTCTCATCAGAAAGATCTTGTTTTTCAGATTCGAGATCTAAGGGAAAACTATACTTTTTTATCACCCCAATATAAACATAAGAACAGAACATGGAAGAAAAAGTTGGAATTTACATTCTAGGAATTTAATTCCTTTGAAGATATGTCTTATCTAAAGATAGGGTTTAACTCTTCAAAGAACTTAGTTCTCACAAAAGAAAAGAAAAGAAGAACTTAGTTCTTGCAGTTGATCTCTGCATGAATATGGTAGAGGCTCACGTGAAAGTCACGTAAAAACCCAGGAAACAATGACTCACGTGATATCCACGTAAGCACTCCAGGAGAGGTCATCCGAGACTAAAATCTCACGTGAAAAGCACGTGAGCACTGGGAAGAAAAGCTAAATCACGTGATATCTACGTGAGTGCTGTATGAAAGAGTGTTTAGCACTGATAGGGTAATGCCCAAGCCTGAGCATCTCACTTGATACTCACGTGCGCGCCAGAGCCATAGCGCCCCACGCGATACTTACGTGTGCGCCAATTCATGATTTGGATATTATATCCATAGTCTAAACGACTAAGTGTTTAGCACTGATAGGGCTGTTCCCGCCAAAAAATTTTTGGCCCAGAGCTTGCTGTTTTCTCTATAAAAATAGAGGGCAGCCCCACGTGTTAAACACATGAGTGTCTCACGTGATATCCACGTAAGCGTACTTGTCAGTTTCTTGGCAGCGTCTTACATGATATTCACGTAAGCGCTCTTACCAACTTCTTGGCAGCGCCTCACGTGATATCCACATGAGTGCTATGGGCCAGCGCCTCATGTGTAATACACGTGAGTGTTCTTTTTGATAGAATTAAATTCTATATAGAATTAAATTCTACGGTGGAAATATTTCCCTGATCTTTCTTAAAACAAGAAAGATCTTTTCTGTTAAACAGAGGACCCTGAGATTAAAGATCCAACGGTGAAATCACCAATCAGTTATCTGATAGAATTAAATTCTATCTTAGAAAATTATTTTCCTAATCTCGTTAAACAGACAAGAATGATCTTCTCTGTTAAACAAAGAGCCCTTGGATTAAAAATCCAACAGTGAATAAAATTCACCAATTGATTTTCAAGATCAATTTGATTGATTATGAAATCAATCAGGATTTTTCAATGAGGGATTTTCTCAAAACAGATTAATCTTTTCTTTCTCTTATAAATAGGAGCAAAGAGATTAAATCTCAAGAGAAAAGACCCCCCATGAGCTTGAAAAAATCCTCTCCTTCCTCAACAAAATATTGCGCAAGGTAGAAATGAAGAGAAAACTTCTCCTTTTCTATTAAAAAGCTTTCGCTTTTATACAGAAACCTTTTGCTTCTCTTTGAATCTATCGATTTATTATTAAAAGAGATCAAATGATCATAGGGCTCGTCCTTCATTCTTAAAAAAAGAGAAGAAAGATGAGCACAAAAAAAAAGATGGAAACCAAAGTTTTCACTTCTCTGTAAATAAGAGAAGAAGAAAAGAAGATAAAACAGAAGTCATGGTTTCTTAATGAAAACTTGTGCTTTCTGAGAAAAACAAGTACGCACCCAAATCAGTGTATGCTTAATGGAAAAGCTGACGCTCTTAGGAAAATAATCCCTCGGGATGTGCACATCACGTGATACCCACATGTGCGCACTTGATGAAATTTGCCTTCAAAGGCATGCGCATCACGTGATGCCCACATGTGCACACTTGATGAAAACCATTTCTGAAAGCATGCACATCACGTGATGCCCACGTGTATGCACTTGATGAAAACCGCCTATGATGGCATGCACATTACGCGACATTCACGTGTGCGCACATGACCGCCAATATGCAAGTGCTAGATGCAACGCATGCAGGCTTACTAAATACATACGCGCATACATACATGTGCATATATATAATTTGAAACCCATAATAGATGAGTCATATGATACACATGTATGCACTCTTTTCAAATGAAATAAACGGGCATGTACGTCACATATATGTGCGCACTTGTACCATAAAACATCCTTTAATCACTTAAACAAAGTTTAATTAAATGAAAAAGCTTCTGTTGATCAAAATATCAATAGACCCAAGTGATCTTAGCCTCAAAGATGACTAAATATCCTTAATCCATACTTGTTAAGTTGATTTTAATCCAAAACAGGATTAACGAGCCTTAACTACATACTCCTGAGTTGATCTTAGTCTCGAATATGACTAACAATCCTTAGATTAAACCCAAATATCCTATGAACTGATGGACCTTATTTATATGAGATCTACGTCCCAAGTTCAAAACCCCAAATCTAATATAAACGGATTTGGACTAATCCGCACCCTACGGGCAATGACATAAATTAGACTCCGTATACAATCCACGGGAAACCAAAATAAACAAAAATACAACAAAACACGAAGCGACCTACCGGAGCAGGAGAAAGTTGTTATCGCAAAGCGATAACGTAATTAACTGCAAGGGCTTACGCCTGCAGAGAAGAGCGTCCCTACAATAAAAAAATCCCTCACAAATGAGGGGGAATCTGATAAAGTCTACTACACCGGTCGCATTTATCTAAAGCTTTGATATACGGTGCCATAAATCAACTTGGTATCTTTGGAGAGATGGATGGATATGTTTCATATAATATCTGCCCCCAAATTCAGGCTAGACGTCTCAGTCCAGTCTTCGGCGGTTAAACATATTCTGGCACGCTCAGTGGGACCTTTTTCTCTTTCCATTCTACACTTCATGTGTCGTGTTTCATGAACAAAATTATGCTTCGCCATATTCATAGTTTCTTTTGGATGCGAGATACTAAAACTTGGTTCATCGCTTCTATGCAGAATCAATGGCCTCGCACTGCACTTCTTGTAAAAGCAACTCCCACTTCATCCCATCTGGAGGAGCGATGTACGGGCCCAATGCGGTCTCCATCTTCTCAATGCCGGTAAGACAGGTCACTCAGGCCACTACCGGGCTATTCTTCGGGATCATGCTCCCACACATAAGCTTTGGCACCATAATGCCCCGAGAAGAAGCTCTCCGAAGGTCGGTCTTTGATCGGCCGGCTATTGAGACGACTCCTGTCAGCAAGCCGTCCAACTCTGAAGTCTCAGTCTTCAATAGGCTGAAAAGAAACTCAAGCGGGCTTGTAAAAAATCCCATGATTATAGAAAGAGTTGCCCTAAAATGGCTAGCCCTCCTTGCTCTTACCATGCGTAAGGCGGGAAAAAGTGTTTCACCTCTAGGACAGTTGTACTTCGACAGATTGACCAACTCTGCTCTCGCTCCGCCGAAAATGTCCGTCTTCCATAGGCTGACACCGAGTGAAGCTCCCCAGCAATGCCGGGGGCACAATGAAGACGCTTCCAAAACTGAGGCAATTCCCACTACACGACATGCTCAAGTCGCCACTAGCGCTGAGTGAGACAGGTTGGGGGCAACTCTCTCTCCGGACTTACTCTACCAGCTTCTATGGTGGATGTTGACGCTGCTGTTCCAACTGGGAACAACTTTGAACTGCTTAGGAGGGTGCGCAAAAACTCCTCAACGGCGGTGCTAAAGAAATCACCCCTACCTGCAGAAGCTACAGTGCAGGCAAAACCGGAGCAGCCTTATTAGCGGTTCTCCTCGCAAATTCATTGATTCTGGCGGAAAGTCAAAGACTCCATGCTCGATGAAAGCTACTCTTGTCGACCCAAAGAATCTAAGGTCCGACAAGAAAGGGATTGCTCCTCCGCCATACAACGGGAGAATTCTCGTAAAGAGGCGTTTTTCATAAGGGCTCCTCGTACTCCAACCTCTAATAAAAGAATGAGGCCAAAGAAATTCCATCGCCAGCGGCAAAATCTAAAGGCGAAGGCTCTAAATGCCCCAAGTCTGGGGGCATAACTATACATACGGTCTATATAGCCAACAGAAAAGAAGAGAGTCATGCTTCTATGAGTCACAGACCGCATACTCGGTCGCTGATGAAGGCTTAGAAGCAACAGCAAAAGCTTTAAGAGATGCTGACCAAAATGGCAGCACTCACCGGACCTAAAAAAAGTCCGGACAAAGAAACAGAACAACGCCAGGAGCAAGAAACTGATACAGAGTTCTTGCGACGGATTCTGGAGAAGAAGAATAAGGAAGCTGCGGAGCAGGCTGCTAACATAAAGCAGATAGATCTTCTGTTCCAAGATATGGTTGGGATGATGATCCAACTAGAATCACCAGTTGAAGATCCTTTGGTAATCATCGAAGACGATAGAGGGGAAACTTCAAATCCTCCCTAGGCCCTATCAGCTGCTAAGGAAGAGACGATCTCCAAGACAGCCCTGGATGATTACATTGCTCAGCAAATTAGAACTCACCAGGCCAATGAAGCTGCTAACCAAATCGTCAAAACCAAACGGCCATATCCGTCCTGGAATGACCAAATAAAGTACCTGCTAGGATATACTGTCCTGAAGTTCTACGTATATAAAGGAACGGGGAATCCCCATCAGCATGTCGTATAGTTCAGAGCTTTGTGTGGCAATACTGGAGGAAACGATAAATTGTTGCTTTGCTAATTCATCGAAAGCTTATCAGAAACAACTTTCGAATAGTACTCGGAGCTCCCAAATGACTCCGTGAAAACCTTTTCTGAAATGGAGCTGCTCTTCATGCAAAGGTTCACCAGTGCGAGCGAGCATACTCCGATCATAGTGCTGATCAATGCCAGGGTCAAGCCAGGGGAAACGTGGGTCCAATATGCAATCCGATGGCGGAACATATGATCCAAATGTGAACAGTGTATTGAGGAGTCTCCGGCTATGGGAATGTTCATTAGGATAATTGATCCTCAATCGAACGTGTCCTAGTTCATGACCTTCTTTAAGCCCACAACTTTCCAGGCGCTGATTGATAAGTTAGCACAGATGGATCAAATGGGTCATGGTCCTTCCTCCTCAAGTAAGGTCCATCAGAATAATAAGGGGAAAGGAAAGGCGGCCTTTCTTGCCAACACGCAACAACAATCGAGTGGTCCAAAAGCAGCTGCTCGTCAAAACAACCCTCGTATGTGCCCATCATTGGAAGAAAGGTTGGGACGTGCATACTCGTTCTCTCGTGATAAGACGAGGAGATTGTTTGAGCTGGCAATGCGAAATAATCTAATCACATTGCCGGACCGGAGGCAGCCTGCACAAGCCGGCGATGTCAATAACCCCAACTTCTGATCCTACTACAGGATAGTATGCGATCCAATCGAGGATTGCTACATCTTCAAAAACTGGGTCGAGGACCAGTACCAGCAGGGGAAGTTCGCACTATCTGATAGTTGTAGGGTGGATCCTTCCCAAAAACATGCTCCCAAAAAAGTGGATGCGCAGGGGGCATCCTGCTTTCTCATAGAAGAAGCTCCATGGGAAGTACGTCTTTCAGCAAAGACTAAAAGAATGTTAAAAGATCTACAAGCATGTCTGGCGATCAAGTGGAAAAGCCCCCTTGAGCTCGAAATTATAGAAGGGATGCTGAAACCGTGTCCCATGCCAAAAGTCATCGACAAGGGGAAAAGTCCCCAAGCTAAGCCTTTAAAGTCTTCTAAGAAAAAGAAGAAGACTAGGAAGCCAGTGCAGCCTGATGATTATGTCGACAGGCGCACAAACTTACAAAGATACATAGATGTGCTAGAAGAATATAATCAGAAAGCGTGAAAGCCGGTCACACTCGAAGAATTCCTCAAGCATATTCTTGAGGATGAGGATAGTGACGATGATTAGGAAAATGACTTATCAGACGAAGCGGAGGAAAGTGTAGTAAGCTGCCACATGATCTCCCATTCATTACTATATGATGAAGAAGCTCCGCCGGCGTTGGACAGTGACATGGATAAACTGGGGGCAGAACCGACGCTAAACTCCCTAAAACTGTCGGAAGAAGACCTGATTGAAAGGTTACTGAACGACGCCTTTCAAAAGAGCAAAAATGACCAAGAACGCGAGACGACCATATATGAAAAGGCTAAGCGTCAGCATCTTAACAAAGAATCTGCGGTGAGGACGAGTCATAAAGCTCTCCGACCAAACCAAGGTATGCCTGCAACAAATAAGAGCAAGATCAAAGTTGAGAAGCGGTTTGCCAAAGCTTTATCAATGGGGATGAAACTGCCGCCTCTCATGATGTACACGACTGGGGTCCTATATTTCGATGGTGAAGAAGGACACCCAAAATACTGCGCATACCATCGAAGAATCACTCATCCCATTGAGGAGTGCAACGATTTCAAGAAGTGGTGGCAAGAATATGTTGCCCACAGAAAATACTCCGATAAGGAGAAGCTGAAGCTCACGCTCGCCGAAATGAGAATGGAGAAATGGTAGCACATAAAGAAGCAACTGGCAGCTGTCATATGGCTGATACCAGTTCAGAAGGGGGAAAACCCCGAGTTTTCACGTTCGAGAGTGATTCTGAAGATGAAATACCCCTCGATTCTCTATTTGAAAACCCCCCTTGGGAAAAGAAGAGGAGGAGAAGGATTGCGAGAACATCCAGCTGCGTAACCGCGCGCTGCCTGGAAAGAACCTTGGACCCGCAAATAAAGGTCCAAATAAAAAGGATAAAGGAAAAAGGAAAATGCTTAACCAGATTGCCCTTAATGAAGAGGTGGCCAAAGTGCATGCTGCGAAATACCTGCCTAAGAAAACTAAGGCGGATTATAATGTTCTTGCGATGCTGAAGAAAATACATTCACAACTGAGCATTTTGGATGCTTTGCTCTTGTCCGAAAAGGCACAGGACTCCCTGATCAAAGCTCTGCAAGAGCCTGATCAGTTTCAAGCCTTCCTCGCAGAAGAGAAGATGAAAAATAAATGGGCAGAGGGCCACACGGCTGACATCACATTCAGCGATGAAGATCTACTCCTTGGTACATGCGAACATAATCAACCACTCAATGTCACCGGGTACTGCTACAACGTCAAGATAGGGAAAATCTTAGTCGACAACGGATTTTCCATCAATCTTCTCAATGAGAGAGTGCTGAAAGAAATATGTATGAATGTCTAGCACCTTTCTCGAGACAAAATAACCATATCAAGGTTCGACTCGCAGTCATCACGGACACTTGGGTCCGTAATATTGATGCTCTGCTTTGGGCTACTCGTCACTGATATCAAACTCCATGTCATTGACGCCAAGACTTGATATAATGCTCTGCTCGGCAGGCCTTGGCTACACGAGTACAACGTCATCCCTTCTACATAACATCAGTGTATGAAGTATTTCAAAGATGGCTCGGAGTATACCGTCACGGGAGAGCTCAATCCTTTCTCAGTGTCTCAGTGAACGAAGTGCGAAAGTATGAAGATGCCAAGTATTTTTAGCCGGATTTTGAAGACACTAAAAAATGCTATAAGCTGGAAAATAAGCAAAAGTCCGTGGCCACCATCCCGGTCTTCGGAAGTGATATCACAGAAGATGAACAAATAATCTATTCGGGACAGCATCAGAGGGAGAACAATAAGCCCGGACCATCGACCCCTATTATGGTCTTTGACAGCGACTTTGAAAATGAGACGAACGTGGTGTTCTTCATTCACCCATCAACACAAACTCTGGCCGAAGTGGATCAGAGTATACATATTATGATGACTCTGCTTCGACACTACAGGAAACTTGACACGCTCAATAAATACACCGTGCAAGAACTAAAAACTTTCTACGTGCCTATAAGACGAAAAGATGAAAAATCAATCCTTTTCTACAAATCTATGGAGACTAAGGTGGAGAAAGAAGTCCGGCATGGTGCCAACTGTTGGATATATATATACCCTAGAGGCCATTATATGATAGTGGATGTATCGGTTGTTTCTCCCAATCAGAGCAAAGCTCTGTTTTAAATTTCAAAATTCAAAATTGAAGCAACGCTTCAGATCCCGTGCGCTATGCGCTGCGCGCCACGTGTCAAAAGCAGACACGCCAGCGCCAAGAGCGCTGTGCCCTAGGCAGCGCACCCCAATCAGAGCAAAGCTCTGTTTCAAAAATTCAAATTTTAAAAGTTGAAGCAACGCTTCAGATCCAGCGCTCTGCGCCTGCGCGCCACGTGTCAAACACAGATGCGCTAGCGCAGTTGCGCCGCGCTCTGCGCTGCGCGCCACGTGTCAAAGGTGGGTGCGCTAGCGTCAAGTGCGCCAGCGCTGGAATTAAAAGAATTCCCCACCGTTAGATCAAAATATCTAATAATAATAAATTATTAATTAATCAGAATTAAAATTCTGTTATGAAAAGATTTCCCAATCTTATTAAAACAAGAAGATTATCTTCTGTAAAATAGAAGCCTTAGGATCAAAGATCCAACGGTGGGAAATATTCCCAAATCAATCACAGAAAGATCTCTTCAACTAATTTAACAAATCAATTGGCCCTATATAAAGGCCCCAAGACTTCAAGTCTCAAAAAAAAAAGAGAAAGAAGAAAAAAAAACCTCTACAAACTTTGAGAAGAACTCAAAAAAGAAAGAAAGGCAAGCTTTTGAAGAAAGAAGAGCATTTCTTCATCTTTAAAGGTAAAACAATTAATTCTTGAACAACAGAGATGAAATCATCTCGTAAAAAGAAGAAACATCTTCTAAAAAGATCTTAGATATATAAAAAAGACCAAGGTCTTTGATTAAACATAAAGGATTAAAAGATCCAATCCTTAAAATATAAAAAAGAAGTATTTTACTTCATTCACAGATCTTTTGATCTATAAAGGCAGAGCCTTTTAATAAAAACAAGAACTTTGGTTCTTGGATCTTGAGGCAAGGCCTCCTTTGAAGAACATAAACTTGTTCTTTGATCTTAAATTTGATCTGATGCGCTTTGCGCTACTGAAAAGTGCTTTGCGCTCTTGAACTGTGCTTTTGCGCTCCTTGGACCGTTTCTCAGCGCCAAAACATGCCACGTGTCAACTACAGACACAGCTTGCGCTTTGCGCTCCTGAAAACAGTGCACTGCGCTCTTGGGTTGGCGCTCAGCGCCAAACGCACCACGTGTCACTCACTGGCGCACCCATAAACTGGCGCAGCGCGCTAATAAGTTAAAAGCGCAGTGCGCTAACAAACTAACGCTTAGCGCTAAGCGACACGTGTCACCCTCATGTGCACTAGCGCAATGCGCTCTTTAATTCACGCAAAGCGCCTGATGCGCCACGTGGCGCGCTGTCAGAACATACTTTGTTCTGATAAATGCTATGCATTTAATTCCAGACAAAATGTCAGAGCCCAATGCTTGGCATTCTTAAGAGGGCAGAGCCCAAATAAAGGCCTAACAGGCAGAACAAAAAAAAATGTTAAACATTTTTAACTGGACTTAGCCCAATTCTGGCCATAAGTCCTCAATTTAAATTGAACTGAGCTCATCTGCTCTTCCAATCAATTTACACCCGGTTCGAGGGTACATCTCTTTACTCCTCCGATATCTGTTGTTGTAATCCTTCAACGTCGTCAGAGAGGTGACGGGTCCCGACAACCACACATTGCTACGGACTGTGGGGTCCTTAAACTCATGGACTATGATGTCCTTAACCTCGACCGTGATGTCTTAAAACTAATATCGGACTGTGGGGTCCTTAAACTCATGGACTATGATGTCCTTAACCTCGACCGTGATGTCTTAAAACTAACGTCGGACTGTGGAGTCCTTAAATCCATTGACTATGATGTCCTTAACCTCGACCGTGATGTCTTAAAACTAACGTCGGACTGTGGAGTCCTTAAATCCACGGACTATGATGTCCTTAACCTTGACCATGATGTCTTAAAACTAACATCGGACTGTGAGGTCCTTAAACTCACGGACTATGATGTCCTTGACCTCGACCGCTATGTCTTTAAACTAACATTGGACCGTAATGTCCTTAAACTAATTATCGACCGCAATGCCACTAAACTAAACAATCGAGCCCAATTGCTCCCTTGTCAGATCTAAACGATCCCGTTAAGTTGATCTTAGTCTAAAATTAGAATAACGTATCCTTAACAAACGTTTAAGTTGATCTTAGTCTCAAATGAGGCTAACGTATCCTTAAACCCAAACCCCCAAACCCAAATCTAAGAAAGATACGGATTTGGACTAGTCTATGCCCTACGGGCGACAACATAACTTATTCTCCGTATACAATCCACGGGTAACCAAACACAAAACAAACACCCACGACACGAAGTGACCATCTGGAGAAGGAGAAAGTTGTTACCGCGATGCGGTGGCGTAATTAACTGCAGGGGCTTGCGCCTGCAAGGAAGAGCATCCCCACAATCAAAAACCTCTCAAATGAGGGGGAATCTGACGAAGTCTGCTACATCGGCCGCATCCATTTAAACCTTCGATACATGGTACCATAAATCAACTTGGTATCTTTGGAGAAGTGGACGGATAGCACCAATTAGCATCTGCCCCGAATTTCAGGCAAGACGGACCTACGCGGTCGCGTCTCTGTGTTCGGAGGGGAACAAATTCTAGCACGCCCGTTGGGACCTTTTCCTCTTTCCACTCCACACTTCGTATATCGTGTTCGCGAACCAATCGCGGTTTGCTAAATGGTTGCCCTTGGGTTTCGAGGTACTGAGATTTGGCGTTTTGCTTGGTGTAGAAAGCAAAGGATTAATGGCGTTCACCTGCTCAAAGTGTTCCACATGCAACTGCAACCCACGTCCTGCCTCAACTGGGGGCATAACCTATGGGCCCCAAGCAGCTTCCCTATTCACGATGCCCGTGGAACAGGTTACTCAAGCCACCATAGCGTTATTTTTCGGGACCATGCTCCTGCCAGCAAACTTCACCGCTCCTGTGCCAACGCCGGAAGCTCCTAAGAAGTCGTTCTTTGATCGGCTTGCTGCTACCACGGCCCCTCTCAACGGGTCGTCCAGCACCGGCGCCTCGATTTTCTCCAGATTGGGTCAAAATTCCTGTGGGCCTACAATGAAGCTTGCAATCCCAGAGAAGGTTATTCTGAAGAGAGTAACCAACCCTACTCCCGAAGTCGTCAAGGCGGCTTCTCCTGCTAAGGGGTCGGTCTTTACAAGACTGACCGTCCCAACTTCCACTCCCACTCCTACTACTCAAAGGACATCAGTCATTAACAGGCTGACGCCAGCAACAGCCCCTCACCTGAACAGGGGGCAAGGCAAAGCCATCCCCGTCACCGAGCCAACTCCATCAACTCGACACGCTCGACGTCGTCACTGGCGCCGGGTAAGGAAGGCCGGGGGCAACTCCCCCTCTAGGTTAACCCCACCAATCCTAACGGCGGAAATTAATGCTGCTGTTCCAACCGGGAACAGCTTCGAGCTGCTGAATAAGGTGCGTAAGAATTCTCCTACCACCATACTGAAAAGATCTCCTTCTCCGGTGGAGAATGTTGCGGAAGCAAAACCTGAACAGTCCCCTCAGTAGCCGTCCTCCAAGATCTACAAAGTCTGGCGGCAAGTCCGGAATTCAGTAGTTGATCAAGATTACCCTCGCCGACAAAAAAAGGGCGAAGGTTCAACAAGAAGAAAGCCATCCTGTCAAGCCACGAAAAGCTATCTGGGTGCCCACCGCGACGGCCCCCTCAACTTCGACCACTCATAAGAAGAGAACGTCGGAGAAGATCCCCGTGCCTGCGACAAATGTCAAAGGCACCGAGCCCAAACGCCCTAAGTCTGGGGGCATAACGGTCCATACTATTTATATGGCATCCGGGAAAGAGGATAGCCGCGCTTCTACGGGCCACCGACCACTCACCCGATCCATCACAAGGGCTCAGGAACAGCAACAACAGAAGCTCCAAGAGATGCTGACTGCAATGGCCGCACTCACCGGGACAAAAGAAATCCCGTAGGCGTCATCGGAGCAGCGTTATGAACAAGAAACCGATGCTGACTTCCTTCGTAGAGTCCTCGAAAAGAAAGACAAAGAAGCCGCAGAGCAAGCGGCTAATATAAAGCGAATGGCACTTCTCTTCCAAGACATGGTCGGGATGATGATACAGCCGGATCCTCCAGCCGAAGAGCCTCCGGTAATAATTGAAGATGACCGAGGAGAGACATCGAATCCTCTGCCAGCTTTGTCAACAGCCAAAGAGGAAACAATCTCTAAAGCTGCCCTGGATGATTATATTACTCACCAAATACGAGTTCACCAGGCAAATGAAGCAGCCGGCCAAGTCGTCAAAACTGGGCGACCGTATCCAGGCTGGTATGACCAGATAAAATACCCGCCGGGATACACGATCCCCAAATTCCATGTGTACAAGGGAACAGGCAATCCTTATCAACACGTCGCCAAGTTCAGAGCTCTGTGCGGCAACACCGGCGGCGATGATAAGCTTTTGCTCCGCCAATTCGTCGGCAGCTTGTCGGAAACGGCGTTTGAGTGGTACTCCGAACTTCCAAATGACTCCGTCAAAACTTTCATGGAAATGGAGTTATTGTTCACCCAGCGATTCGCGAGCGCAAGTGAACGCACCCTGATAACAGCATTAATCAATGCAAGGGTAAAGCCGGGTGAAACTTGGGTTCAATATGCAATCCGATGGCGAAATCCGTGGTCAAAGTGCGAACAGTGCATCGAAGAAGCACCAGCGGTGGGCACTCTAGACCCTCATGCAACTATTTCACAGTTCATGATGTTCTTCAAACCGACCATGTTCCAGGCTTTAATCGACAAGTTAGCCCAGATGGATCAAATAGGTCACAGACCGTCTCCTCCGAAGCCGGAACCACGGAACGAAAAGGGTAACGGGAAAGCAACTTTCGTTACCAACACCCAACAACAGCCCAGTGCTCCAAGACTAACAGACCAGTTGGAAGAGAGACGGTGCTATTACAATGAGAAAATGAAGCGCCCTTACTCATTCCCGCAAGATAAAACGAAGAGGCTGTTCGAGCTGGCGGTGCACAACAGGCTTATCAATTTGCCAAATCCAAGGCGACCGCCGCAACCCAGCGAAGTGAATAATCCCAAATATTGCCCTTACCACCAAACGGTAAGCCATCCGATCGAAGATTGCTTCGTTTTTAAGGGATGGATCGAAGATCAGTACCAACAGGGCAAGTTCACGCTGTCCAAAAGGTGGAAAGTGAGCCCACCACAACGGCACACTCCTAAGAGGATGGACATACCGGGGGCAACGTACTATTTTGTTGAAGAAGCTCCATGGGAGGTCGTGCTTTAAGCCAAAACCAAAAGGATGCTGAATGATCTCCAGACATGCCCGGCGATCAGGTGGAAGAACCCGCTGGAACCCCAGATCATCGAAGGGATGCTGAAGCCGCGTCCAACTCTAAAGATTGGTGGTTATAGCCAAAGTGCTCACACCCAGCCGTCGAAATCTTCGAAAAAGAAGAAGAAATCCAAGAAGCCCGTGAAGCCTGGCGACAAGCGCACAGACCTACAGAAACAGATTGACGCGCTGGAAGAGTACAACCAGAAGGCACGAACCCCAATCATGCTTCAAGAGTTCCTCGGCCACGTCCTTGAAGACGATGATGATGGAGAAGACTCGTCGGATGGATCTGAGGATTACGTAGCAAGTTGTCATGTGATCTCTCACTCATATACAGACGATGAAGAAGCTCCTTGCACAGAAAGACCGGGGGCAGGTCCCGAGCCGGAACTTCTATGGCCGTCAGACAAAATGATCGACGCCTTCCTGAATGAAATTCATTTAAAAAGTAAAACCGATCAGGAGTGTGAGATGGCCATATTTGAAAGAGCCAAACGCCGTCGACTAGACGAAAGAGTCGAGACACTCCCGCCAAGTCAAGAGACATCCGTCGCGGATAAAAACAAGTTCAAGATGAGGAAAAAGTTTGCTAAAGCCATATCAATGGGATTGAAGCTACCGACCTCCGAAGAAAACACTCCCGATGAAGCAGAGATGCATCCTAGCTACTGCTCATATCATCGAAAGATTTCACACCCCACCGAAGAATGCGACGCTTTTAAAAGATGATGGAAGGGATATGTTGCTCACCGGCAATATTTTAAGCGGATGAAATTCAAAACTCGTCGGGAGCAGAGAAGTACGACTGAGGAGCATAAAAGAACTACCGGTAACTATCGCACGGTCAACGCTGGAGGATCGCAGGTTCTCACCTTTGGGAGCGACTCTGACGAGGAAATGGCTTTGGGCCCTCTCTTTAAAGAATCCACCTTGGAGAAAGAGGAAGAACCGAAGGCCTGTGAAAATATTCAGCTGCGCAATCGCATGCTTCCAGAAAAGAATATCGGATCCACGAGTAGAAAAGATAAGGGAAAAGAAAAGGTCTCCGAGGATATCGCCCTGGACGACCAAGTCATGAAAGAACTGAACGCCAAGGACCCGCCAAGGAAGAGTAGGGTGGACTATAACGTTCTGGTGCACTTGAGGAAGTTACCCTCGCAGCTCAATATTCTCGATACCCTTCTACTATCCAAAGAAGCGAGTGGTTCACTGATCAAGACGCTATAAGAGCCAGAGCAATTCCAAGCTTTTCTCGCCGAAGAAAAGATGAAGGACGAGCTAGAGGAAGTACACACACCCGATATCACTTTCGGCGATGAAGACCTCCTCCTTGGGACGTGCGAGCACAACCGTCCCCTCTATGTCTCAGGATATTGCCACGATATAAAGATAGGCAAAATCCTGGTCGACAATGGGTCTTCCGTCAATCTTCTCAACGTGTGGGTGTTGAAGGAAATCTGCATGAGCGTCCAGTATCTCGCTCGTGATAAAATCACCATCTCTGGTTTTGACTCCCAGTCATCGCGGACTCTCGGGTCTGTGATATTGACATTACAATTCGGGCTACTTGTCACGGACATTAAATTTCATGTCATTGACGCCAAGACATGCTATAACGCTTTGCTCGGCCGGCCTTTGTTACACGAGTACAACATCATCCCGTCTACACAACATCAGTGTATGAAATACTTTAAGGATGGTCTCGAGTATACCGTAACAGGAGAGCTGAATCCATTCTCCATGAACGAAGTCCGCAAGTGCGAAGATGCAAAATACTTTTTGCCAGATTTCGAGGATACGGAGAGATGTCGCAAACCGGAGAACAAAGCTATCACCACCATTCCTGTCTTTGGGAGTGATACTGAGGAAGAGGAAGAGATAGTTTGTTCAGGTCCACCCCAGTACAACAAGCCGGGACCGTCCGCTCCTATGTTGATCTTTGGCAACGATTCGGAAGATGAACTACATGCTATATTCTCCGCTCGGCTTTCAATACAAACATTCGCTGATGAAGAGCAAAGTTTGCAAATTGCCATGGTTCCGCCCAAACATCATAAAGAACTAGACGCGCTTGATACCTACAGTGTGGAAGAGCTGCAGACGTTCTATGTCCCTCCCAGGCGAGAAGGAAAAAAGGCGATCCTATTCTACCGCTCCAGGGAAACCAAAGTGGAGAAAGAAATCTGGCACGGCGCAGATTATACACTTGACAGGATCCAGCCCATCCGTCTGCCTATATATTATACAGAAAGCTTGAAAAGGCTGTTGAAGCGCCAAGGGATACCCTTCAAACAGACCACTCGGAAGCTAAGTTCTATGACAGGATCTGGAACGTTCTCGGAACTCAGCGCAAGTTGCCTAACGGGAGAATGGAAGCGATCGGGCTTGGATATGTTCGGTCCAAGAAACGGGAGCTACTCCGCGACTGCTATGTCGTACATGAATTTTATGAAGAAGGAGATGCTCAGTAGGAGAATGCTAACCCTGAACCAGAAAGAGCCCCCGACGTGAAAATGCCCAGTCTGTCGTTCGAAGAACAAATGGACAAGCTTATAAGGGAAGCAGGTCAGAAGGTTCGAGACGACCATAATCGCGAAATGGCCATCTACGAGAAAGCCAGGATGCAACGCCTTCTTCAACAGGCTACGAAAGATGAAAATGCCCCTCCCTGTCAACCTGTTGTACAAAAGGCCCGACGTAGAAGCAGAAACAAGTCAAAGAGCGGAAAAGGCGTTCAGCAACGACAAAGCGGGACCAAGAAGTCACGCGATCGGGAATCGAGCGGTCCGGATTTTTCCCTTATGAAGAAGATGAGTCGAGCATACTCTTTTCCTCAAGACAAGACAAGGAAGATGTAGCGCCTTGAAAAGTCGTTTTGGTGTTTTCCTGAAAATCGGTGAAAATTTGGTATTTTTCCGAAAACCATCTTTTTTGTTATTTTGCAGTTTAGGACTAATTATACCTAAAATGGATAGGTAATTGCTTGTTTTTAGTAGCTAATGAGTTACTTATGAAATTCTGGTCGTTTAAAAATTTTCCCTAATTTTTCAATTTTTAATATTATTATAAGCCGGTAAGAAAATAAATTAAATCAGCGATAAATACAAATTTCTTTGGGCTAATTTTGATCTTAAAAATTATGTTAATTAAAATCTAGTTGTAACATAAATTTTTAGTATTTTATTTTGAGTTTTAACTAATTTTTTTTTATAGAAAGCGAAATTTATTGAATTTAAGCTTAAACTTGCAATTTTGGACTTGTAGGGGGTCTTTTTGCATAAATTTTTTTTTGTGCACTCTCTCTCACTTTTCCCTCACCCTAGGCCGGCCCATTTCCAGCAGCTCATGGAAAAAAATTCCATGCTCCTTTGACTTTTTATATTGTATGGGAATGAGGTTTTTTTTTAAGGATTTTGAATTGTTAATTGGGTATGGGTCTTTTGTGGGTTGGTAGGGGTTGACCATGACCTTTTCCCACACCCCACACCATCCCCCTTCCCTTGTTCTGGCCGAATTCCAGCAGCCCCCCCTTCATCTTTTTTTTCTTTGCATCTTCTTGTTAAACTCTTCAAGTTTGCTCCAAATTTCAAGTTAAAACTCACAAATTAAACCCCATTCTTCATCCCCTTTCTCCTTAGCCTCTCTTACTTGGAATCATGGTGCTATGAGGCCATCATTGAGGCAAATTCTTCTTGCTAGATCTATAAAATTTGAGGTATAATTTCTACTCATTTAAGTTCCTATGGTTAAAATTCTTTAATTTAGTTGTTTAGTGTTAAATTTAGTGCTAATTTCGAATCTAGTTTTTTTTAGTTCATGTCTTGAATTTTAGTTAGGGTTAGGAAACCATTATTTAGTTAATTAAATCTATTTAATTAATCTAGTTGTTTACTTAACCAATCTATAAGGTTACTTTGATTAAGTGGCTTGATGTTATGCTAATCCAAGTTAATCTTGTGTGAAATTTTCCTTGTTTTGCTAATTACCAAAAATCAAGAGAAGGGTTGGTTGTGGAAAATATGGTTTGAAGCATAGTTAATGGTTTAAAATTAGTGTAGTGGCTATCTAGTGGGTTAGTTTGGATTGTTGTGTTGGATTGTGTTAACTTTGTCGCTAATTTTCGATGTTTGCACCAAATTGCAAATTTCTAGCTTACTAGGTTTTATTAAAATATTGTGACGAATTAATTGCGATATCTAGAGTATATTTTTGGCATATCCTATGACATTTAGGATGTGTGAGTGTGGATTTTTGAGTAATCGGGTTTTAGTTTGGTCGGGCGACCAATCGACATTTTAGATAGATTTTTGCGATTTTCGCGTGTGTTCCGCGCACTTTGTGCACGTTGTACCTAGCTTGCGAACTATGGTATTTTCGTTAGGGAATTGCGTCGTTCTTGATATGTAACCTTATGTTTGTATTGATGTAAATTTCAGGTTCGGTCGCGGAGACGTCAGACGCGGCACGAAAGGGGAAAGCGGTGATTGGACGTGACTAGCTAGGGATTCCGGTGAGTAGATGTAACATCTACGGGGGCTATCGTTGGATGGCGCAAGTCGCCCGATAGTTTTAGTAACTTAAAAGATTCTTAGTAATGTTAGTAATTAGGGGTGTAATACTTGTATGATTATTTGCTATATTCATGCCTTATATTGACATACATATGCGAAACCATTTTATAGGACACCTGCACCATTGCCAAGGTTTTTATATGCAGCACGAGCACTATTCATGCTTACACCCACGCCCTGGTGATTGCCATGCCACCACACTAGATAGCCTTTAAATTGAAACCTTTTACTATAATTGATACTTAAACTTGTGCTATTGCCTTTAATTCCTTAAAATGAAATCGTAGGATTGCTATTCATGTGCATGTACGTCATCATATTATTTGTTCATGCCTAGTCTATTAATCACACATTGCAACTTGATTATTGATACCATATGCATTCATTATCATTGACATATGCACTTATGAGGGTTTCTTGAGATTTTATGATATTTCTGGATTTCGGGGGAAAGCCGCAAAATTTCTAAAATTATTATATTTTTAAAATATGTAAATTGCGGTTTTCTAGTGATGTAAGTGTCGTCCACCATGAGTTTGTTGTGGTTTTCGAGACCCGTTTCGAGGAGTTGGATGAACCGTCTCGGGTACATGGTGGGCCCGGTAAGGTACCCCGGGGTAAGAAGCTCGTGGTGCTGACGATGAGCCTGGCAGGGGGCGGATTACCTACCGGTGACTGTTTGGGACGGCGGATATCCAGAGGATACCGACCGTGGCCGCGAGATGATGAGATATTGATATTGAGATGGGTCAGCCGGATGGCTGAGGCCAGAGATACTATGACATGGATATATGAGATTTGTGATACTTTTGAGGTGTCGTTGCTGGACACAGGTTCTTGTTGATTCTAGTGGTATTATGCTGGTATTTCAAAAGAGGTTCCTAAAGGAAAAACATGATTCTTATACTTACACATTCAGATCATGAGTTGATTCACATTGCATTCATACCTGCTAGTATATTCATATTGCATACATACCTGCTATTATGTCCTATCATACCTGTATTATAGATGCTAGGATGCTTGTGTGCATGCATTCGATAGCCTGTGTAGATGTTATTTATTACTCACGAGTTGGAAACTCACCCCCGTTGTGCCACAGCCTTTTTCAGGTCTGCTCCGTCAGTACAGTAGCGGCGGGCGCACTTGCTTCTTTTGCCTGGACTCGAGGTTTTGCTCTTAGGTGGGTTATATTATTATTTTTGTACCACCTTGTATATTCTTTGTATCTAGTGTACTCCATCTACTGTATCTACCAGTATTATTGTATATTGATCTAGAGATGAGACTGTGAGGTTTGTGGACTTTTATGCTGTATTTGGGGTCGAGCTCACTTGAGTCGACATGCAGTTTTTTTTCTCTCATGCTCTTTATGATTATTTTGCATGTTGTTGTTTTATATTGCGTGGGATTTGTGACCGCCTTGTGGCGAAGAGCTAGCTCCCGCTTGGGGATGCCATATTTGTTGGATTCATATATATTCTTGTTGTACCCATTTTGGGGGCCAGTATTTACAAAGGAGACTCTGCCGAAATTTTCGGGAAAATTGATATTGTTTTTAAAAAAGGCTTGATGTGACTCATTTGATAAACTCACTTTCAATTGATTGGTTTTCCTTCATTCTTTTGCTTATTTGGTTTTGGTTTCTGGGCTTTGGCTTACTTATTTTACGGACGTCTTGAGACGTTTCGTAAACTTAAGTGCCAGTCACGTTCCGTACCTTGCGGGTCGTGACAAAGTTGTTATCAGAGCCATAGGTTTTACCTTTTTGAGTGTAGGATGACCCTTGGTAGATGGAGTAAGTGACTTAAGCAGGGTAACGTAGCGTGCGTATGTCCGCGGCATACTTGCGATACGGTAGGATATACTTGCTTGAAATTCTTTCTTCAATTCCGTGTATCCTATGATTCTATTGCACTGTTCTTACTATCCGTTTTCCTGTAACAGCCACTATGCCGCCGAAGGCTATGAGGGCACAGAGGGCTGCCGCCCGAGACGAGATTCGAGCTGGCTCGTCCGAGACTAGGACTGAGCAGGGTGGTATGCCTACGCTGCAGGGACAGACCGATCCACCTTCCCCAGGCCATATGGATAGGCTCGAGACTGGTATGGAGGAGTTGCGACAGATGATGGGGGGCATGCAGGAGCTACGTCAGATGGTAGGATCCCTAGTTGCAGCCAGTCGTACACCGAGGCCAGATGACGTACCTACTACTTCACAGACGACCATGATACCTGCTCCTACTACTACCGCCGTGACCATCCCGGTTTCATTACAGGATTTCATGAGGCTGAGACCTCCAGTATTCACCGGCACCGAGGCAGCGGAGGACCCACAGACGTTCCTTGACAGTTTAGCCAGGATCTGCCGTTCGCTGAGATGTTCGGATGATCGATGGGTAGAGCTTGCGAGTTTCCGACTAGAGCGTCTCGCGCAGACATGGTGGGAGTCAGTCTTGAGAGGTCGAGCTACAGGTTTACCGCCTATGACTTGGGCCGAGTTTACAGCGGTCTTTCTAGCTCGTTTCTTCCCAGAGAGCGTTCGTGACGCCAGAGCTCGTAGCTTCGAGGCCTTAGTCAAGACACCTGGGATGACGGTGTCTGAGTATGACATCCAGTTTACATAGTTATCCCGATATGCTCAGTATTTGGTGGATACCGAAGAGAAGATGGTGAAGAGGTTCGTACAGGGACTAGATGCCCAGCTATATCTTGCCATTGGCGCCCAGCACTACGACACTTATTCAGCTGCTATGGATACGGCATTACGGATGGAGGCACGCATATCACAGACTTCGGCCGTTTCTGGGCCGAAGAGGATTCGCATCGATGTACCGTCTCAGAGGCAGCGCGCCAGATTCTTTCCGAGAGATAGGCCTGGCAGAGGATTTGGACGGGGACAGTTATATGGTTCTTATCCCCAGGGACAGCAGCCGTCGCCAGGGTGCTTTGGGTGCGGGAGTCCGCACCATCTTGTCAGAGACTGTCCGGCGAGACGACAGAGAGCGGCGACCGTTCCGCATGTGACCCTACCACCATCACCACCCCCTCCTCAGAGAGCCATACTTCCTACTACAGGCGATGCTCCACGCCAGTTAGGTGCACCCAGAGGCCGTGGACACGGCGGTCCTGTTCAGAGAGGACGAGGAGGCAGAGGCCGAGGTCGAGGTCAGCCCGCTATCGGTGGAGGACAGGCCCGAGTTTTTGCTTTGACACCGCAGGATGCGCAGGCATCCAATGCCGTTGTGACAGGTACCTTGCCAGTTTGTTCTTTCGACGCACGGGTATTATTTGACCCAGGTTCTACACATTCATACGTCTCTACACACTTTGCACCAATGTTGGGCCGTGAGTCGTCGTCGTTAGATCATCCGCTTGTTGTTGTTACCGCGGTGGGCGAGTCGTTTGTCGCTCGTTTTGTGTTTCGTTTGTGTTCCGTTGGCATGGATTGGCTAGCCACTTGTTATGCTTCGGTGGGCTGCCGTGAGAAGGCAGTCATATTTAGCTTTCCGGGAGAGCCAGTCCTTGTTATTCAGGGAGACCGCAGCGTCACCCTTCCCAGCTTGATTTCGTCTCTTCGCGCTGGTCAGCTCTTGCGGAAGGGATGTCAGGGATTCTTAGCGTATATTTGTGATACTCGAGCTGCAGAGGTTCCGTTGGACCGGGTCCCGGTTGCTTGTGAGTTCCCTGATGTTTTCCCTGATGAGCTACCTGGGCTACCACCTGAGCGCGATGTTGAGTTCTGCATCGATTTGATTCCCGGCTCGGGGCCTATTTCTATACCGCCTTATCGGATGGCCCCGGCTGAGCTTCGAGAGCTGAAGGATCAGTTGCAGGATTTGTTAGAGAAGGGGCTTATTCGACCTAGTGTTTCTCCGTGGGGTGCTCCGGTCCTGTTTGTCAAGAAGAAGGATGGAAGTTTGCGCTTATGCATCGACTACCGCCAGCTGAACAAGGTTACCGTGCGGAACAGATATCCATTGCCATGCATTGATGATTTGTTCGACCAGCTTCAGGGTGCGGGGTATTTTTCGAGGATCGACTTGCGATCAGGATACCATCAGCTGCGAGTTCGACAGGAGGATATACCGAGGACAGTTTTCCGCACGCGCTACGGCCACTACGAGTTTTTGGTGATGTCGTTCGGACTCACCAACGCCCCAGCAGCATTCATGGATTTGATGAACCGTACATTCAGGCCGTATCTTGACTTGTTCATCATTGTGTTTATCGAAGATATCTTGGTGTACTCCCGGAGCAGAGAGGAGCACGAGCAGCACTTGCGGATTACGTTACAGACTCTGAGGGAGCACCAGCTGTTCGCAAAGTTCTCCAAGTGTGCATTCTGGCTGGACAGCGTCGGATTCTTGGGTCACGTGGTTACGAGAGACGGCATATGTGTGGACCCGAAGAAGATTGAGGCTGTTCAGCAGTGGCCCCGACCTACATCGGTTACTGAGATCCGTAGTTTTCTAGGCCTGGCGGGCTACTACAGGCGTTTTGTTTAGGAATTCTCCCGTATAGCTGCACCTTTGACCGATTTGACCCGGAAGGGAGTTCCTTTCGTTTGGACAGTGGAGTGCGAGCGCAGTTTTCAGCAGCTGCGGACATGTTTGACTACGGCGCCGGTACTATCTTTGCCTTCGGGATCAGGCGGATTTGTGGTCTACTGTGATGCTTCGCGAGTGGGATTAGGATGCGTATTGATGCAGCATGGCCGGGTGATCGCATATGCTTCTCGGCAGTTGAAGAAGCATGAACAGAACTACCCCACTCACGATTTGAAGATGGCTGCAGTGGTCTTTGCACTGAAGATTTGGCGACATTACCGGCGAGTCGTGTCAGATATTCACTGATCACAAGAGCTTAAAGTACATATTTCAGCAGCGAGACCTGAACCTCAGACAGCGTCGTTGGATGGAGTTGGTGAAATACTACGACTGCGAGATCTTATATCACCCAGGCAAGGCGAATGTAGTGGCGGATGCGTTGAGTAGGAGGCCCGGGGGTAGTCTATCGTGTTTGCGCGCAGTGCAGAGGCAGTCGTCAGCAGATTGGCAGATGTTATGCGACAGCCGAGTTGAGTTCGAGTTCACTCAGATAGGGGGACAGCTCGCGCATATTCGTGCACGCCCACAGTTGCTTGACCGTATATATGAGGCACAGCGCCGTGACGACCGTTGCTCAGAGATCATGGCACAGATGGGACAGGGCAGATTTTCCGAGTTCGTGATTGACGATCAGGGGATTTTACGCTATGGATCTAGACTGTGCGTACCAGATACTGATGGATTGCGGCGCGACATTCTTGAGGAGGCACACCGATCAGTGTATAGTGTCCACCCCGGTTCCACCAAGATGTACCATGATATGAGAGAGACCTACTGGTGGGACGGGATGAAGAGGGACATTGCGGAGTTTATATCGAAATGCCTGACTTGTCAGCAAGTCAAGGCCGAGCACCAGAGGCCCGCAGGAGAGCTACAGCCGTTACCCATTCCGGAGTGGAAATGGGAGCGGATTTCGATGGATTTCGTTGTGGGTCTACCCAGGACCAGTCGAGGGTATGACTCCATCTGGGTGATCGTAGATCGATTGACGAAAGCGGCTCACTTCCTGCCAGTGAAGACGACTTTCAGCTTCGCTCAGTATGCCCAGCTTTACATCGACGAGATCGTGCGGTTGCATGGCGTACCGACTTGTATCGTGTCAGATCGAGGCACCCAATTCACCAGCCGACTTTGGCAGAGACTTCAGGAGACTTTGGGCACTCGTTTGAGCTTCAGCACAGCGTTTCATCCGCAGACCGACGGACAGTCAGAGCAGACCATTCAGACTCTCGAGGACATGCTCAGAGCGTGCGTTTTAGACTTCGGCGGTAGCTGGGATCGTCATTTACCTCTAATGGAGTTCTCCTACAACAACAGCTTCCAGGATACTATTCAGATGGCACCTTTCGAGGCATTGTATGGGAGGAGATGCAGATCGCCCGTCTGTTGGACAGAGCTCAGCGAAAGCAGTATTTTGGGGCCGCAGCTTGTTGAGGAGACGACAGCAAAGATACAGTTGATCCGAGACTGGATGAGAGCGGCTCAGAGCAGGCAGAAATCGTATGCAGACAGGCGCCGTCGCAGATTAGAGTTCGCAGTTGGCGACCATGTTTTTCTGAGGGTCTCTCCGATGAAGGGCGTGATGCGTTTTGGGCGAAAGGGGAAGCTTAGCCCTAGATTCGTAGGTCCCTTTGAGATCCTCGAGCGTGTCGGCGCTGTTGCATATCGTTTGGCCCTTCCACTCAGCTTTCCCGATGTTCACCCCGTCTTCCATGTTTCGATGCTCCGCAAGTACCTTCACGACCCTTCGCATGCGATTCGGCACCCAACAGTCCAGCTAGAGCGCGACCTTTCTTTTGCAGAGCAGCCGGTGGCCATCCTGGATCGGCAGGTGAAGAAGTTGAGATCGAAAGTTATACCGACCGTCAAGGTCCTTTGGCGTGGCCCGAGCAGCGAGGAGGTCACCTAGGAGACCGAGGGCGAGATGAGGAAGAAACATCCCTCTCTCTTTGAAGGTACGCGTAGTTATATTTTTAAATTCGGGGACCGAATTTCTTTAAGGGGGGAAGATTGTAGCGCCTTGAAAAGTCGTTTTGGTGTTTTCCTGAAAATCGGTGCAAATTCGGTATTTTTCCGAAAACCGTCTTTTTTGTTATTTTGCAGTTTAGGACTAATTATACCTAAAATGGATAGGTAATTGCTTGTTTTTAGTAGCTAATAAGTTACTTATGAAATTCTGGTCGTTTAAAAATTTTCCCTAATTTTTCAATTTTTAATATTATTTTAAGCCGGTAAGAAAATAAATTAAATTAGCGATAAATACAAATTTCTTTGGGCTAATTTTAATCTTAAAAATTATGTTAATTAAAATCTAGTTGTAACATAAATTTTTAGTATTTTATTTTGAGTTTTAACTAATTTTTTTTATAGAAAGCGAAATTTATTGAATTTAAGCTTAAACTTGCAATTTTGGACTTGTAGGGGGTCTTTTTGCATAAATTTTTTTTTGTGCACTCTCTCTCACTTTTCCCTCACCCTAGGCAGGCCCATTTCCAGCAGCTCATGGAAAAAAATTCCATGCTCCTTTGACTTTTTATATTGTATGGGAATGAGGTTTTTTTTAAGGATTTTGAATTGTTAATTGGGTATGGGTCTTTTGTGGGTTGGTAGGGGTTGACCATGACTTTTTCCCACACCCCACACCATCCCCCTTCCCTTGTTCTGGCCGAATTCCAGCAGCCCCCCCTTCATCTTTTTTTTCTTTGCATCTTCTTGTTAAACTCTTCAAGTTTGCTTCAAATTTCAAGTTAAAACTCACAAATTAAACCCCATTCTTCATCCCCTTTCTCCTTAGCCTCTCTTGCTTGGAATCATGGTGCTATGAGGCCATCATTGAGGCAAATTCTTCTTGCTAGATCGATAAAATTTGAGGTATAATTTCTACTCATTTAAGTTCCTATGGTTAAAATTCTTTAATTTAGTTGTTTAGTGTTAAATTTAGTGCTAATTTCGAATCTAGGCTTTTTTAGTTCATGTCTTGAATTTTAGTTAGGGTTAGGAAACCATTATTTAGTTAATTAAATCTATTTAATTAATCTAGTTGTTTACTTAACCAATCTATAAGGTTACTTTGCTTAAGTGGCTTGATGTTATGCTAATCCAAGTTAATCTTGTGTGAAATTTTCCTTGTTTTGCTAATTACCAAAAATCAAGAGAAGGGTTGGTTGTGGAAAATATGTTTTGAAGCATAGTTAATGGTTTAAAATTAGTGTAGTGGCTATCTAGTAGGTTAGTTTGGATTGTTGTGTTGGATTGTGTTAACTTTGTCGCTAATTTTCGATGTTTGCACCAAATTGCAAATTTCTAGCTTACTAGGTTTTATTAAAATATTGTGACGAATTAATTGCGATATCTAGATTATATTTTTGGCATATCCTATGACATTTAGGATGTGTGAGTGCGGATTTTTGAGTAATCGGGTTTTAGTTTGGTCGGGCGACCAATCGACATTTTAGATAGATTTTTGCGATTTTCGCGTGTGTTCCGCGCACTTTGTGCACGTTGTACCTAGCTTGCGAACTATGGTATTTTCGTTAGGGAATTGCGTCGTTCTTGATATGTAACCTTATGTTTGTATTGATGTAAATTCCAGGTTCGGTCGCGGAGACGTCAGACGCGGCACGAAAGGGGAAAGCGGTGATTGGACGTGACTAGCTAGGGATTCCGGTGAGTAGATGTAACATCTACGGGGGACTATCGTTGGATGGCGCAAGTCGTCCGATAGTTTTAGTAACTTAAAAGATTCTTAGTAATGTTAGTAATTAGGGGTGTAATACTTGTATGATTATTTGCTACATTCATTCCTTATATTGACATACATATGCGAAACCATTTTATAGGACACCTGCACCATTGCCAGGGTTTTTATATTCAGCACGAGCACTATTCATGCTTACACCCACGCCCTGGTGATTGCCATGCCACCACACTAGATAACCTTTAAATTGAAACCTTTTACTATAATTGATACTTAAACTTGTGCTATTGCCTTTAATTCCTTAAAATGAAATCGTAGGATTGCTATTCATGTGCATGTACGTCATCATATTATTTGTTCATGCCTAGTCTATTAATCACACATTGCAACTTGATTATTGATACCATATGCATTCATTATCATTGACATATGCACTTATGAGGGTTTCTTGAGATTTTATGATATTTCTGGATTTCGGGGGAAAGCCGCAAAATTTCTAAAATTATTATATTTTTAAAATATGTAAATTGCGGTTTTCTAGTGATGTAAGTGTCGTCCACCATGAGTTTGCTGTGGTTTTCGAGACCCGTTTCGAGGAGTTGGATGAACCGTCTCGGGTACATGGTGGGCCCGGTAAGGTACCCCGGGGCAAGAAGTTCGTGGTGCTGACGATGAGCCTGGCAGGGGCGGATTACCTACTTGTGACTGTTTGGGACGGCGGATATCCAGAGGATACCGACCGTGGCCGCGAGATGATGAGATATTGATATTGAGATGGGTCAGCCGGATGGCTGAGGCCAGAGATACTATGACATGGTTATATGAGATTTGTGATAGTTTTGAGGTGTCGTTGCTGGACACAGGTTCTTGTTGATTCTAGTGGTATTATGCTGGTATTTCAAAAGAGGTTCCTAAAGGAAAAACATGATTCTTATACTTACACATTCAGATCATGAGTTGATTCACATTGCATTCATACCTGCTAGTATATTCATATTGCATACATACCTGCTATTATGTCCTGCCATACCTGTATTATAGATGCTAGGATGCTTGTGTGCATGCATTCGATAGCCTGTGTAGATGCTATTTATTACTCACGAGTTGGCAACTCACCCCCGTTGTGCCACAGCCTTTTTCAGGTCCGCTCCGTCAGTACAGTAGCGGCGGGCGCACTTGCTTCTTTTTCCTGGACTCGAGGTTTTGCTCTTAGGTGGGTTATATTATTATTTTTGTACCATCTTGTATATTCTTTGTATCTAGTGTTCTCCATCTACTGTATCTACCAGTATTATTGTATATTGACCTAGAGATGAGGCTGTGAGGTTTGTGGACTTTTATGCTGTATTTGGGGTCGAGCTCACTTGAGTCGACATGCAGTTTTTTTTTCTCATGCTCTTTATGATTATTTTGCATGTTGTTGTTTTATATTGCGTGGGATTTGTGATCGCCTTGTGGCGAAGAGCTAGCTCCCGCTTAGGGATGCCATATTTGTTGGATTCATATATATTCTTGTTGTACCCATTTTGGGGGCCAGTATTTACAAAGGAGACTCTGCCGAAATTTTCGGGAAAATTGATATTGTTTTTAAAAAAGGCTTGATGTGACTCATTTGATAAACTCGCTTTCAATTGATTGGTTTTCCTTCATTCTTTTGCTTATTTGGTTTTGGTTTTTGGGCTTTGGCTTACTTATTTTGCGGACGTCTTGAGACGTTTCGTAAACTTAAGTGCCAGTCACGTTCCGTACTTTGCGGGTCGTGATAGAAGATACTTGATCTTGCCATAAGACATCAAATGCTTACACTCCCGGAGTCCAAGCACCCCGATCAAGCTAACGAGGCTCTCATCCAGACTATTGCTCTTACCACCGAGCAATAGAACATTCTTTCGAAGACTGCTTCAACTTCAAGAACTGGGTTGAAGACCAATATCAGCTCGGCAAGTTCGCTCTATCCAGCAGTTGGAGGGTAACACCGCCGCAGAAGCAACGGACCACTATGTCCTAAAACTAGCTGTTGACCGAGATGTCGATAAACTACGGTGAATTGCAGCATCTCAAAGCTGATACAAAAAATAATAATAATAATAATAATAATAAAAGGAAAACGGTACGTCCATAAGCAAAATGGGCATGGATGAAAACCCGAAAAGGCTCCGTGAGTAAAAACAGCAGGGCTACCGGCGAGTGTTTGTGAAAACCCGAAAGGGCGCAACCTCGTTAAAAGACACTTGCAAGGTCCTCTCGATCTTGTGAGGAGAAATACCTGCGTGAGATCCTTACGACTCACAAGGGAGCAACACACTTAGGAATTCTCACGATTCCTAAGGAGAAATTACACTTGCGAGATCCTTCTGACTCGTAAGGAGAATTCTCTTATGAGACCCTCATGGCTCATAAGATTTGTAAGTCTTAAGCTACAGAGACCTGAATCTGTTCTTAAGAAACCCCCACAACCTCCGATACTGCCCTACAAGCGGCTCAATGCTGGTCCTTGTATACAATCCATGGGTGCGAATAAACATTTCCTTAACAAAGTCCCATCCGTGACTAGGGATATGTTCGCACGGTGAACAACCCTTGTGAGTCCCCTCGACTTATAAGGAGAAAACTCTCTTGTAAGATCCTTATGACTTACAAGAAGCCACCTTTGTTCGATATCGACAGAGGCAAATGATGATTCGCTCCTAGAAATATCCCTGTTGTAGCGGTGCTGATGCCGAAATCGGTGTCTAATCCCAAGATTGCAGCGAAAAGCCACACATGCATACGAAATAGCCGAAATGATGGGGCAACTTGCAACAAAATCAACAAGTAAAAATGTATGCATTCAAAATAGCCGAAATGATTGGGCAACTCGCAATAAAAAGCAGCGAGTAAAAAATAAAAAAATATAGCCGAAATGATTGGGCACCGCGAAAAATAACCGAATGATTGGGCAATCGCGACCTTCGCGATATATAAAGCTGAACTGATAGATCATCGCGGAAAGAAATAAAAAAATGAATAAATGAAGTTTAGGCCCTACAAGTGATATTACATCGATCCCTGTATACAGTCCAGGGGCGCAAACGAAGAAGGAGTCACACTTCTCCTCCCCAGGTTTCATCAGAAGAAGAAGCCAAATCTCAACGGGTCACAGATAGCCTAGAGATCATCTCAACATTCGTCTCATTGCAGCAGACATAACATCAAGCAAAGCGGAACGGCAGAAACTCCCAGTTCCATGACTCGGCGGTGTACAGACGACCGAGAGTCAAATTCTGACTCCGTGAAATGCGGATAAAGTCAAAAATTCCTGGCTACGTGGAACGCGGATAACGTCACTTCTAACCTCGTAGAAAACGTCCAGAGCGGATCCTGGTCCTCGCGGAGCACGGCAGTGAACCCGTGTGAAGCATCCAGAGCGGAGCCTAGTCCTCGCCGAATACAGCAGTGAACCCGTGGGAAGCATCTAGAGGAAAATTCCTGGTCACGTGGAACGCGGATAACGTCACTTCTGACCCCGTGGAAAACGTCTAGAGCGGATCCTGGTCCTTGCAGAGCACGGCAGTGAACCTATGTGAAGCATCCAGAGTGGACCCCAGTCCTCACCGAACACGGCAGTGAACTCGTGGGAAGCATCTAGAGCAAAATTCCTGGTAACGTGGAACGTAGATAACGTCACTTCTGACCCAGTGGAAAACGTCCAGAGCGGATCCTGGTCCTCGCGGAGCACGGCAGTGAACCCGTGTGAAGCATCCAGAGCGGAGTCTAGTCCTCGCCGAATACGGGAGTGAACCCGTGGGAAGCATATAGAGCAAAATTCCTGGTCTCGTGGAACGCGGATAACGTCACTTCTGACCCCGTGGAAAACATCCAGAGCAGATCCTGGTCCTCGCAGAGTACGGCAGTGAACCTGTATGAAGTATCCAGAGCGGAGCCTGGTCCTCGCCGAGCACAGCAGTGAACCCGTGTGAAGCATCCAGAGCAAACATTGGACTGTGGAGTCCTTAAATCCACGGACTATGATGTCCTTAACCTCGACCGTGATGTCTTAAAACTAACATCAGACTGTGGAGTCCTTAAATCCACGGACTATGATGTCTTTAACCTCGACCGTGATATCTTAAAACTAACAATCAACCGTAATGATTTTAAACTAATTTCACCTTGGTTCAAGGGTGCATCTCGTCATTCCTTTGATATTTGTCATTGTAATTCCTCAACGTCTTCAAAGAGGTGACGGGTCCTGACAACCACATGGAATATGATGTCCTTAACCTCGACCGCGATGTCTTAAAACTAACATCGGACCATGGAGTCCTTAAAATCCATGGACTATGACGTCCTTAACCTCGACCATAATGTCTTAAAACTAACATTGGACTGTGGAGTCCTTAAATCCACGGACTATGATGTCCTTAACCTTGACCGTGATGTCTTAAAACTAACATTGGACTGTGGAGTCCTTAAATCCACGGACTATGATGTCCCTAACCTCGACCGTGATGTCTTAAAACTAACATTGGACTGTGAGGTCCTTAAACTCATGGACTATGATGTCCTTAACCTCAACCGCGATGTCTTAAAATTAACATCGGACTGTGAGGTCCTTAAACTCATGGACTATGATGTCCTTAACCTCGACCGTGATGTCTAAAAACTAACATCGGACTGTGAGCTCCTTAAACTCATGGACTATGATGTCCTTAACCTCGACCGTGATGTCTTTAAACTACGGTATTCTGGAAAACGTCCAGAGCGGAGCCTGGTCCTCGCCAAACACGCCAGTGAACCCGTGGGAAGCATCCAGAGCAACCCCTGACTCCGTGAAATGCGGATAAGGACAACTTCACCCATCACTTGTGGGTCCTCACGACTCGTAAGGGAGTAAATTCTCTTGTGAGATCCTTACGACTTTCAAGAGAAAACGCTCTTAGGAATCCTCACGATTCTTAAGGAGAAATTACACCTACAGGATCCTCTTGACCGGTAGAGAGAAAATTCTTTATAAGACCCTCACGACTCATAAAGTTGAAAAGTCTTAGGTGACAGATCTTAACCCTGTTTTCTAAGCCATCGCCACTCTACAAAGAGCCTAAGACTGACAGCTATATGCTATCTACAGACCACACTTGCTAAAGTCACATGGCAAACAACACAGCAAGAAAGAAGAAAGCAGAGAAATGACACAAGACATTATGAAGAACGTGTATCTTTTATTCATGAATTCGATTGGGTATAAAATACATTATATGAAAGAATAAAAGAACAAATACATTTTATTCAAAATTACAAATTGTACAAAATTTTTATTGAGAGGAAAGCGCTTTCAATAATCTAGTCAGCCGCTCCCGCACTTCCCTCAGCCCCTCTTCCTGATCAGCTGCCGCGGCCAACTCTGCTTTGACCTGGGCTCGCTGCTGCAAGTAAGAAGAGAGTTGTTCCTCGATGGCCCGCTGAGCTGCTTCACGATCTTGTGCATCCCGCTCAAGGACATCGATCTTCCGTCTCAATGTTAACCCATCAGAGATACATCACAGAAGGCCTTCGAAAATAACTTTCAACTGGGCAGCGTTCGCGTCGACCTCAGCATGCAGTCGAGCAGACTCACTTGAAGTTTATTTACATTCCCTTCGCTTTAAAGCCACTTCTTGTTCAAGATGGCGGAAGTAAGAAGCGCTCTGCTCGATCCATACCGCCCGTTGAGTGCTCATAGCCAGAATCTCAGGTGCGGGACGCTTAAGCTCAAGCTCATGCAAGCAAGCCTCGATCTCCCTACAGCGATTAACCCAAGACTCAACGACGCCCTCACCATGAAAGTTCATGAGCGTTGCCAGCTTAGGGTTAACCTCTACAGCAAAATCCACAGCAGATGTGGGAGTCTCTGCGTCAAACTCCTCGATATACTCGCTCAGCATGCGTAAACTGGTCACAGCACCTTTGGATGGTGGACGCCTGGAAAAAGGCCCTGCCGGCATTATAATATAAGACTCGAACGGGGATGGAGTTGATGTGATTGCTGCAAAATAGATCATAATCAGATGACGGCTCAGAAAATAAAGAAAACACGCAAATAGTAAAGTCTACTATACCGGTTGCAGCAGGGGGCAGAGCTGGGAGTACTGGTGGCGCAACGACAGCATCGTCTCCCCCTTCAATTCGTAAGGCTACAAGCAATATGAAGAAGAGTTAGCAGTAATGCGACTGCCCGTTGAAGAAAAGGACGTCGTTTAGGAAAATACTCACCTGCACCGGTAGGTGGACTAATCTTTGACAAGAAGGAGAAGTGTGGGTGCAGCACTTGGTACAGGTGGTCAAAAAGGACTCCTGCAAAAACGAGATAATGCAACGTCAGTACATGAATTATACGCCCAAGAGATAAGACTAATGGGTTACAAATCCATACCTTCCAGCATTTGTGACTGTGCGAGAGAAGGAAGAGAGGTGGTTACCGTCAGGGCGGTAACTGACGACGCTATCTCAAGTAGCTTGATTTCAGCACCAGCTGCACCTGCATTAGAAGCAAGATAAACTTTATTAGGAAAGATTTCAGAATAAAAAAAGAAGAAGGGCGGTGACCCAAAATTTACCTGATGAGTCGCCAGCCGAAGCTGTGATGAGGGCGTCACTTGATACAATGGTGGCGTCTCCCTCCTCCATTGGGGTGGTCTCACCTCCCGTCGCCTCATCCCCTGACTCCACAGGAGCCGTCGTCACGCTCGTGACGCCAGGAGACGACAAGGAACCGTAGGCGGGGAGAGCGATAATCGTAGCGGTGCCCGACTCTTGAGAAATAGCGGCCATTTCGTGCCCAGCGATCATACCCGTTTCGCCTACTACCACCTCGGGCTCAGTGGTCGCAGCCGTCTCGTCCATAGCTGCCTTAGGCTTATCCGTAGCAGCCATTTCATCCACTGCTGCCTCAGGCTCGGCCGTAGCAGCCGTCTCACCCTCCGCCACCTCGGGCTTGGCAGTGGTAGCCATCTCGGGCATAGCAGTCGTGACTGTCTCGTCAGCCACTATCTCTGCCCGGCAACTATGGTTATATCACCTACCGTCGCCTCGGGTTCCGCAGCTACCTCCTCCGTCGCCCCCTCAGGCTCAACGATCACCGCCACTCCTTCAGTAAGGCTCGGCCCTGCAGGACAAGATATATAAGAACTGATAGTTTAAAGCTTTGACAACGAAGCCTCAAAACACATTACCTGGGGTTGATTTACCGTTGGCTTCCTGAGCTGCACGTGCCGCCCGTCTATGAGCAGTAGACAAGGCGACCGGGAGCTCCTCTGAGGGAGTAGCAGCGGGAGTAACGGCGCTTGAACCTGCTCCCGCAGCCAAAGCAGCACTACGCTCCCTTGTTGCGCGCCTCAGGCATTTCCTTTCCTCACGGGCCGTCACGACAGACCTTTTGGAAGCCTCCTTCAGCAAAGCGTCGTCGTCCGCATTCAGTGTTACCTCCAGAGCCGTCAAGGCTTCCATCATCAGTTTTTTAAATAGGGCCTCTTGCGGCAATGCCGAAGAGGCCGGGACTTCGGTATCTGGCCCGGGGAGAATTTCCACATCAGCTTGCGGGATAGGCCTTGTGGTCCCTGCGATAAGATAAAGAGAGGATCAGATTACTCATAAGAAAATGGAAGCAGAAACATAGCGAACCGAAATGTACCAAGGCCTAAGGATGCTCTAAGTCGTTCCTCCTCCTCGAAAGTCTTGAGAGAAGCAGCGAGAGCTTCTTCGGTAGAAATACCTATTAAAGAAGGAAAAGCGTTAGTCAAGGACAATGACAGAGGTATGATGCAATGACGAAAAATACAACTAATGATTACCTGATTGCGCGAGTTTAGCCAACCACTCGTCGCGTCTTGCTAATCGCTTGGAAGCTGCGATTGCAGCCACCAGATTAGTGTCATCTGGCGGCATAAATAGGCCGTCGTTGGTTCCGTACTCACTCAAGCCCTCGCTATAAGGAGCATGAGGTTCCTGACCCAATACAACATCAGCAGAGAGGATCGACTTCTTCTTCCTCTTCTGCGCGCGAACTCCGGTCGCAACCAAAATCAGCTTACGCTTCGTGGGCACTTTGGGACGGCAGGTCCCGATATCCGAGCCCACGCCGGATTCGGGTGAATACACATTTACCGTCTCCACGGGAGTACGGGGCGCTGATGGCACGTCCACAGGAACTCGGGGCAAAACACGCGTGGGGCTTAGCACACGTGGAGGCTCAACTGCGGCATCTCCTCTTAGCAGAAGAGGGACAGCTATTCGTTGCTTTAAAGGGACGTTGCGATCGCTGGCGGGGGGCGCACTCTTGCGATCGAGCAGCAGCCGCCTCTCTTCCTTGATGACAGTGCCCGTTGCGTATTGATACCAAGCCCCATATACATTGAGGGCCCTTGGAATGCAACTCGGCTCGCTAATGAAGAAGTGGGAGCCCGTATTCAAGAGCATGAAATGATGTAGCGCACACCGTATTCCCTCTCTGGTGGCAGCAGGTTCTTCCAAAAACGCTTCCAGTGGAACCCCTGTTCCCCTCCGAATGACGCGGCAGAGACGCGATAAACGTCTGAAATTCGGGGCAGATGTGTTCGCCTCCGAATGACGGCGACGACATGAAGACGTCGTCCCTGAAATTCGGGGCAGATGCTATATGGTTTTATCCATCTACCTCTCCGAAGATGCCAAGTTGATTTATAGCACCGTGTATCGGAGGTTTAGATGGATGCGGCCAATGTAGCAGACTTCGTCAGATTCCCCCTTGCTTGAGGGGTTTTTGATTTTGGGGACGCTCTTCCCTGTAGGCGCAAGCCCCTGCAGTTAATTACGCTACCGCATCACGGTATCCACTTTCTCCTTCTCCAGATGTTCACTTCGTGTCGTGTGTGTTTGTTTTGTTTGTGGTTGCCCGTGGATTGTATACAGAGACTAAGTGATGCCGTCGCCCGTAGGACGTGGATTAGTCCAAATCCATGTTTACTTAGATTTAGGTTTGGTGTTTTGGTCTAAGGATACGTTAGCCCTATTTAAGGCTAAGATCAACTTAAACGTTCGTTAAGGATACGTTAGCCTAATCTCTAGGCTAAGATCAACTTAACGGGATCGTTTGGATCCGACGAGAGAGCAATTGGCTCCATTGTTTAGTTTAATGACGTTGCGGTCGATTTCCAGTTTAGGGACATGATGGTCCATTTCCAGTTTAGGGACGTAGGGGTCCATCATTCCCATTTGGGGACGAGCATTAGTTTAAGGACATTTCGGTCCAACATTCCCATTTTGGGACGAATATTAGTTTAAGGACGTTTCGGTCCACGAGTTTAGGGACCCCACAGTCCGTATCGATGTGTGGTTGTCGGGACCCGTCACCTCTCTGACGTCGTTGAAGGATTACAACGATAGGGGTCAGAGGAGTTCGGAGATGTACCCTTGAACCGGATGTAAATTGATTTAAGAGAGCAATCTTGCTCAGTCAATTTAATTTGAGGACTTACGGCCATGATTGGGCTAAGTCCAGTTGAGAATATTCAACGTTTTTATCTTTGGCCTATTAGGCCTGTGCTAGGGCTTTGCCCCTGTTTAATAATGCACTGCATTTTATTCTGGCCTGCTAGGCCTTTCTGATTTGGGCTCTGTCCCTTTATAAATAATGCAGAGCATCTGTTTGGGCTCTGCCTTTCTTTAAAATAATGCATTGCATTTAATTTGGCCTGTTAGGCCTTTATTTCTTTTTTTAATTGGGCTTGCCCCTTCTGTAAATAATGCAGTGCATTAATTGTCTGACATTGGCTTGTCAGGCGCTTTACGCCAATTATTGAGCGCAAGCACATGTGGAGATGACACGTGTCACGCTCTGGTGAGCGCAAGCGCAGTGCGCTGCGCCAGTGCGCTGCGCTGTTGCTCTGCTGACACGTGGCGTGCTCTGGTGAGTTGCTCCAATTTCAGAGAGCAATGCTCTATCTTAAAAGCGCATAGCGTAAGTTGTTATGGTGCTGACACGTGGTGCTCTCTGGTGGCTTGCGCCAACCCAGGAGCGCAACAGTGTAGATTTACAAGTGCAAGGCACTGTTTTAATAACTTGATCCGATTTTGGATTCAAGAAAAGAATCTTTAAGATTCCAGAACCAATGGTTCATTAAAAAGTGGAAGGCACTGTTCTTATTTCTTTTTTTATTGAAGATTATTGATCTTGTTCTTAGATCAATGATCTATTTAGAAGAAATTCTTCTTTTTCTTTATAAAGGTTTTTACCTTTTTTCTTGAGTTCTTCAAAATTCTTCAGAGTTCTCTCTGTTTTGTTGTTTTTTTTGAAGTTCTTGATGTCCCTGTTTTTTGAATTGGGGTCTAGGGGCCTTTATATAGTGCCCATAAATTTGTTAAATTTGTTAAAGAGATCCTTCTCTGAGCGATTTGGGGAATTTTTCCCACCGTTGGATCTTTGATCCAAGGGCTTCTGTTTTGCAGAAGACAATCTTCTTGTTTTAACAAGAACAGAAAGATCTTACTGGAATTTTAATTCTGTTTGACGCAAACGCCCCAGCGCTTGATACGTGTCGCGCAGCGCACAGCGCAGCGTAACTGCGCAAGCGCAACTGCGCTGCTACGTGTTGCGCAGCGCAGAGCGCAGCGCCACGTGGCGCGCAGCGCAACTGCGCTGCCACGTGGCGCGCAGCGCAGTGCTTGCGCAACTGAAGCGTTGCTTTCTTTAATTTTGTTTTAAATAGAGCCTTGCTCTGATTAAGCGCGCTGCGCTGACGCATCAGCTCTTGACACGTGGCACGTTGCGCGTAGCGCAAGGGTTTTGAAGCGTTGCTTTAATTTTTGAATTTTTGAAATTCAAACAGAGCTTTGCTCTGATTGGGGGAAACAAATGCCCCCCACCGTTGCGCTCACGTGGCGCACACGTGAGTGCAGCGGTGGCAAGATCCTAGCCATTGGATCAACCGGTGAGTTGAAAGGGCACAGGCGCCTATAAATAGGACCCTTGGTCCTTAGTAAATGGTTTACCATTTTTCAAGAACTTTGATTTGCAGAGCCTTGCTCTTGTTTTAAAGAACTTCAGAGCCTTGTTCTCGTTTCTTTTCAAGAACTCCAGAGTTCAGAACATAGAATCATCTTAGGTAAAATTAAATTAAATTAAATTTAATTAACAGAGCCTTACTCTTATAGATCTTTGATCTAAAAAAAAACCCCTTTGGGGTTTTATCAACAGAGCCTTCCTCTCAAAAGTCTATAGATCTACAGAGATCTTGTTTCATGGGTTTTAACCCATGAACAGAGCTTTGCTCATGGATCAAATGTAGATCTTTTTGATCTGAAAATGAAGAACTCCTAAAAGTTTTCATGGATCTTTAGGATCCCAATTTTTTTTTTAATCTTTAGGAGTTTAAAGAAAATTTTTCTTTTAATAGATTTTCTCATCATTATCACAGAGCTAGGCTCTTTTAAGGAATTTTATTCCCCTGAGACCAGAGTTTGACAAGTACCACTCTGTGACAGAGCTTTGCTCTGAAAGAGGAGATTTTCTCCTTATCTCTACGGATTTTTATTATTAATGAGGATATTCTCTTGGGGGTTAATTGACAGTCTCATCCAATGATGGGGCTGTCTTATTAACTGACGCACTGTCATCCAGATTTTGTGGGTCCCCCTTTGGTCCCCTACCTACTGCATTGCAGTGTGGTATAAATTTTAAAATTCCAGGCGTTGGAATTAAGATACTGACGGTTGATTTTTGTCCCCTTGCAGTGAACATGTCTACTGCTTTGTCTTTCTCGTTTGTTCGTTCGGAGGGAGGATTTCCCCAGGCACCAGTGGACCGAGTAGTGCTCGCTCTCATTAAGGATCATGACCCAGAGCACAAGAGCCTTCACCTGTGGGGTAGGTGGTATAATGAGATCATCCAGGGTCGCCGAAGTTTCGGTTCCGCCATGCCTTCTGAGCCCATATCTTCGCTCCCTTACGCGGATGAACCCCCGGTGAAGTATGCCATGGAGGTTAAAAATTGGAATTCGGATGACCTCCTCCAACCCGCGATTGGTGCTATTCCTGTGCAGCCGCAGCCGGCAATAGACATTTTAGGGAGGCGAATCTGTCAGGGTGAAGCACGCCCTTGGGGACAGGCCTATAACATTGGATTAATCCCGCGACCGCCCACCGGATATTTACAGTGGGCTCGGTATATCTTATCAGCGAAGAGGACTATACTGATGAAGATTGGTTTGTATTCGGCCATCTATGTCTCGCTCTTTGAATATCCCTCTCCTCCAACGTGGCGGGTTAAGGCTTTTATTGAACAATGGAATATCCCTACCCACACCTTCCTGATGACGGACAGGGAAGTCTCTATCTCCTTGGAGGAGTTTGCTGAAATCTCGGGTCTGCCGATGAGGGGGAGCATTACGAGGAGCTGCTTCCTCCAGACGAATACGTCTTTGCCACCAAATCGTTGGTGTTTAATCTGACGCTGGAGAACGCTATTCAGCACCAGTTTCTGGGCTTGGTGAAGGTGCTGGAGATCTATGAAGGGCTCTATCTGGAATCGGGCACCCGGGGAGTCAGTTTCACAGATTTTATTGCCTGCTTCATTCGACCGGAGTTTCTATCGGAACAGAGCGAGAAGTTCGCCAAGCCTGACGACCCTTTCAGCTTCGGCCTGGACCGTCGACCAACATCGGAGGGTGATCGAAAGGACTTTTATCTCCCCAGCGCCGCTGCCACGCCGTTGTCGGAGATCGCCGTCTCGGGCATGGATGAAAAGACCTTTTTTGTAGGGTTCCTGGGATTGTGGCTATGCAGCTTTGCGCTCCCGATGCACCCGCGCCACATGTGGCCCTCCGTTTTCTACCCAGCGCATCGGATGGTGGCTGGCCTGCAGTTAATAATAGGAATTGCCGGGTTGGCTCACCTCTATAATGGACTTAGCGTGGCGGCGGACGCTAATGAGCCTGGGGTGCAGCCTGCTAATTTCCCGATGCACTAATTCACCTCTTGGATGGAAATGCACGTGCATGGGGTGTTCGGCGTCCACAAGATCCCTCCGTTTTTTGAAAAGTGCAGACTCCCAAGAGTCATGCGGCTGGTCGGTGCCTCGATCGTGGTTGCGTCTCCGCGAGAGGCTAGGGGGCTACTCCTTCGTCCATACCTGGTCGGAGCGAAGGTTTCTTTTTTGGACAAAGTCATAACCATAGGCTCAGAAACCATTAAGTCGGTGGTGCCGCTGCGCGATGATTTTAAGGACGGGGCCTCCATATTGAAAGCCCGAGAGATCCTCCACCTCTACTCCATTCGGCCGGGCTATCTGGTGTTCAGGCAGAATGAGATGGCGCTTTTCATGAGGCATAACCCTCACCGGTTCGCCCAACAATCCAGCTATCACCAGGGGATCCCGCTGGAAGCCTTTTTGGAAGAGCCCATGGCCAGCCGGGAGGGGATAAGGAGCGTGATGCACCATTTCATACGGCTTAACACGGGCTCTTATTTCTTCATCAGCGAGCCGAGCTGCGTCCCCAAGGTACTCAACGCGTACGTGGCTTGGTACGTGCATGCAATAGGTCCAGTTATCCTTACGGAGAAGCGCATGCTGGTTGACCGCAAGGGTGCGCCTCCCGGCGGCGATCGCAAGGCTCCCTTGAAGCCAAGGACCCCGGTTATTCCTCCGCTGAAAGATGCCGGAGTTAGGCCACCGTGCGTGCTGAGCCCCCCGCGCGGATTGCCGCTTCCTGATACGGCGGATGCGCTACTAGCGCCCCGTGCTCCAGCGGAGACGGTCAATGTGGTATCGCCGGAGTCCGGCGTGGGCGCGGATATCGGGACCCGCCGCCCTAAGGTGCCTGCGAAGCGCAAGTCAATCTCGGGTGCACCCAGGGCTGGTGGGCAGAAGAGGAAGAAGAAGTCGCTCCTCTCTCTCGATACTATCCTCGGTTTAGAGCCCGAGACCCCTCTTACCGAAGGAATAAGCGAGTATGGCAGCAATAAGGGCTTCTCGGTAGACCCTGTAGACACTGATCTGGCGGCTGCCATTGCGGCTTCTGAGCGATCAGCGAGGCTCGAAGCGTGGTTGGATAAAATCGCTCGAGCAGGTAATCATTAGCTATACTCTTCGTCATTTTATAGCATTTTTATCATTATCTTCGACTAATGCTTTCCCCTTTTAAACAGGTGTCATTACCGAAGAAGCCGTCGCTGCCTCTTTAAAAACCTTCCAGGAGGAGGAAGAAAAGCGCGCTTTAATGGGCGTTGGTACGTCTCGCCTTAGTAAGTTTTTATCCTCTTTTCTGATGGCCAACCTAATCTTCTTCCTTTGTTTCTTTGCAGGGGCTGCGCCAGTTGATGCGGGGACTCTCCCCGGGCCCGGTACTGAAGTCCCGGTTTCTTCGGGGCTGCCGCGAGAGCCTCAACTCGACAAGCCGACGAGGGATGCCTTGAAAGATTTGGAGGCATCCCTGTTCACAGACGAGGACGTCTTAATGAAGGAGGCTATGAAGAGGTCTGTCTCGACGGCTCGGGAGGAGAGAAAGCGGCTAAGGCGTGAGGCGAAGGCACGCAGGGCTGCTTTGGCCATAGGAGTTGGCCCAAGCACTGTCCCTCATGCTGATACCCCCTCAGAAGAGCCCTCGGTCGCCTTGTCCACAGCTCGCATGCAGGTGGCACGTGCAGCTCGCGAGGCTAATGATAAGTCCACCTCAGGTAATGTATCTTTCGAGAGTTGTTTGTAAGAATTGTAAACTTGTCGGTTCTTATATATCTTGTCTTGCAGGGCCAAGTCCAACCGAGGGGGAGGCGGAGACCATCGAACCCAAGGAGACAGAGGAGGAGGCACCGGCCGAACCCGAGCCGACGGTGGGCAACGTCGCCAGGGTTGCTGAGCCTGAGCTGGGGGCTGAGGGAGCTGCACCCGAGAAGGTCCTTGATGCTGAGCCTGAGGTGGCGGCAAATGAGATGACCGCTATAATTGAACCCGGGGTAGCGGGGAATGAGGCGCTTGAGACCGGCGGCGCCATGGTGATGGCGGATGAGACAATGGAGACCGCCGAGCCCGAAGAAGTAGCGGGTGAGATAGGCATGTCTCTTAAGAAAAAGCCAGCCGCTCTTTCTCAAGGGTCCGGCAATGCTCTAATTATTGCTCTCCCCGTCTACGGTCTTCCGCCGTCTCCTGGTTGGGCGAGTACGACGACAGCCCCTGTCGAGTCCGGTGATGAGGCCACGGGAGGTGGACTCGTATCGATGGAGGAGGGAGACGCTTCCGTTTCGGCCGGCAGCTCATCAGGTAAATTTCGAGTTACAGTCCCTTTTTTATCTTGCAATCCTTTCTGACAAGTTTATCCTTGTTTTTAACGCAGGCGCGGCCAGTGCCGATGCTTTATTGCTTGAGGGAGCGCTGTCAACTACTGCCTTGGCTGTGGTCACCTCTCAGCCCTCCCTTGTACCATCAAAGATGTTGGAAGGTATGGATTTGCAACCTATTAGTTTTATTTTTCAGCCGCATAATTTATGTACAAAAGTCGTACTGTTGTGTCTTTTCAGGAGTGCTTTTTGATCATCTCTATCAGGTGTTGCACCTACACTTCTCCTTCCTATCTGAACTCGCTTCGTCCTCCAGTGGCGCTGGTGAATATAGTTTCCAACTGATGTCTTTCTTTTTTCAGTAATGGAATCATTTCTAACTTTCTCTCGTCCTGATTGTAGTGCTACAAATCGTAAGAGGAGATGAGAGATCGGTCGCGCCACCGGCCCTTCCGGCCTTGCCACCTGCTATAGCTGGTATAGTAAACTATCGCATCGATGACTTTTTTATTTATTTCTTGAACCGTCATCTAATCGTATTTTGTTTTGCAGCTATCGTTCCAGTTCCGGTCCCTCTTAGGTCTCGCATCTTAATGCCAGCAGATCCCTTCTTGAAACGTCCATCTTCAAAGGGTGTCGTGATGAGTTTGGGCATGTTGAGCGGATACATCGAAGAGCTTGACGCAGACACTCTCCCATCTGCCGCAGATTTCGTTATGGAGGTTCGCCCAATGTTGGCGGCGCTTGTAAATTTTCATAATGAAGGCGTCGTCGAATCTTGGGTTAATCACTGCAGGGAAATCGAGGCCCGCCTGCATCAGCTGGAGTCAATGCATCCTGCCTCTGAGGTTTTGGCCGTAAGTACTCAACGGGCAGCATGGATCGAGCAAAGCGCTTCTTATTTCCGCCATTTGGAACAAGAAGCAGCTTTAAGGCTGAAGGAATGTCAAGAGTCTTCAAGCGAGACTGCTCGCCTACGTGCTGAAGTCGAGGCGAACGCTGCCCAGGTGAAGGCTATCTTCGAGGGCCTTCTGGAGCGTATCTCTAATGGGCTAACACTGAAGCGGAAGCTTGATGCCGCTGAGCGTGATGCCCAAGGCCATGAAGCAGCTCAGCAGGCCGTTGGGGAGCAGCTTGCATCCTTCTTGCAGCAGCGTGCTCAAGTAGAAGCGGAACTGGCGGTGGTGGACGATCAGGAGAAGGCATGGTAGGAAGTGCACGAACAACTGATAGGGCTATTTAAGACGCTTCCTTCCCAGCAGCCGCCCTTGTATCAATATACTTGTAAATTTTTTCTTTTTCAAATAAGATGTATCCATTCTTTATTCTTTTGTACGATTCACCTTATACTTGGTTGAATTTATAAATAAAGATACACATTTTTTCTTTGCAATGTCTTGTATGCTCTTTTGCTTTCCCCCTTTCTCTTATTATCAGCATGCTGTCTTGATAAACATGGTTGACAGATAATAGAGTAGGTATCTCGGTTTCTTCAAGGGATAGCGATGGCTTAGGCCACAGGTTCAGATCTGCTGCCTAAGACTTTTCAACTCTATGAGCCGTGAGGGTCTCATAGAGACTTTTCTCCCTACGGATCGAGAGAATCTCGTAGGTGGATTTTCTCCTTAGGAATCGTGAAGATTCCTAAGTGCATTTTCTCTTATAAGTTGTAAGGATCTTACAAGAGAATTTTCCCTTTTACGAGTCGAGAGGACCTGTAAGCGGTTGTTTCCCTCCTTGTCGAGATTCGAGTTTGGAGAGTGAGACCCGTGGATAGTATGCAAGAGACCGTTTTGGGCCAACTTGCAGGGTCCCAGTGCTTAGAGAACAAGTTTTTTAATCCTTACTGCCTAAGGCTTTATCTTACGAGTTGAGCCGCATTGAGAAGTTCTCGCAAGGACATCAATTTCTTCACAAGTCGAGACGAATCGAGCATTTCTCGCAAGAATGTCCTAACGTCACAGTTAACCTCTGCTCTTTACGACAGAAGTCCGTTAGGGTCTGTGGTACTTAGGGTTTTTGCCGTCGTACCGTCGCATCAGCTGATATATTCCTCGATAGGCAATCGTGCTGTTCGAGTAGCCCTGCGACTGCCGTGTCTCTGATCCCTTCGGGGGCTGGAAAAGACGTCTTCAAGCAATCCTCCTTGGCAGTTTGACCGTCGGAAGAGCAAGCGTTAGGAATTTTTCCATGCCGCTTTTTACTTGAGGTTAGGCTCATTTTGGAGAGCCCCGATGAGTCATAACCACTCCGCGCTTGTGTGGGATGATCTCCGATAGTCTTTCAGGTTCTATGTGAGTTGCCATTAAGATTCTGAAGCTAGGAATTTGGCCTTTGCTTCGTTCGCTGGCATCACGTCTGCTGTATCGAGACGAATGTCGCGGTTGTCTATAGGTTGGTGGTGAACCGTTGAGGTTTGGAACTAAGGATTTTGCCGTGGCTCTGTTAGTTTGATTGTCGTGTTTGAACCCTGTGGGAGGAAGAACGCTGTGGTGACATCTCGTCTGCTGTATCGAGACGAACGTCGAGGTGGTGGCCACTCCGCACTGGTGTGAGATGATCTCCGGTTGTCTTTCAGGCTTTATATGACTTGCCGTTAAGACCTCGAAGCTAGGAATTTAGCCTTCGCTTCGTTGCTTTGTCATGTCCGAATACTGTTGGAGGAAGGACGTTATTGTTGACATTGCGTCTGCTGTATCGAGACGAATGCCACGGTTGTCTCTAGGTTGTTGTTGAACCGTCAAGATTTGGCTTCGCTTTCTGGCAGAGCCTGTCGGGAAGGTGTGGTTCCCTCTTTGTTTGTGCTCCTGGATTGTATACAGGGATCAACGTGATCTCACCTGTAGGGCACGAGTTTCATCATATTTTTTTGTTGTTGTTTTATTTCCGCGATACTCTATCATTTCAGCTTTTATATCGCGATGGTCGCGATTGCCCAATCATTTCGGCTATTTTTCGCGGTGCCCAATCATTTCGGCTGTTTATTTTATTTTTACTCGCTGCTTTTTATTGCAAGTTGCCTAATTATTTCGGCTATTTTGTGTACATACGTTTTTACTTGCTGCTTTTTATTGCAAGTTGCCCCATCATTTCGGCTATTTTGTATGTATGTGCGGCCTACTAGCTTTTCGCCGTAAACCTGAAATTAGACACCGATTTCGGCATCAGCACCGCTACAACTGGGATATTGCCAGGAGCGAATCATCATTTGCCTCTGTCGATATCAAACAAAGGTGGCTTAGCGAACAGGGTTAAGGTCCTGTCGACTAAGGCTTTTGACTTCATGAGCCGTAAGGGTCCCACAAAGGTATTTCTCTCTACAAGTCGTGAGGATCTTGTAGGTGTATTTCCTCCTTAGGAATCGTGAGGATTCCTAAGTGTATGTTCCCCTGTAAGTCGTAAGGATCCTACAAGAGGGTTTTCTCCTTGTAAGTCGAGAGGACTTATAAGGGCTGTTTACCATGCGAACATATCCCCAGTCTCGGATGGGACTTGGTTAGGGAAATGTTTATTCGTGCCCGTGGATTGTATACAAGGGTCAGCATTGAGCCACTTGTAGGGCAATATCGAAGGTTGTGGGAGTTGCTTAAGTACAGGTTTAGGTCTCTGTAACTTAAGACTTTCAAATCTTATGAGCCGTGAGGATCCCATAAGAGAGTTTTCCTTACGAGTCGTGAGGATCTCGCAAGTGTATTTTCTCCTTAGGAATCGTGGGGATCCCTAAGTGTATTGCTCCCTTGTGAGTCGTAAGGATCTCACGCGGGTGGTTTCTCCTTACAAGGTCGAGAGGACCTTGTAAGTGTCTTTTAACGAGGTTGCGCCCTTTCGGGTTTTCACAAACACTTGCCGGTAGCCCTGCTATTTTTACTCACGGAGCCTTTTCGGGTTTTCATCCGTGACCATTTCGCTGATGGACATACCGTCTCTTTTTTTTTTATTCTTTTTTTTTCTAACGAGGTCGCGCCCTTTCGGGTTTTCACGAACACTCGCCGGTAGCCCTGCTGTTTTTACTCACAGAGCCCTTTCGGGTTTTCATCTATGCCCATTTTGCTTATGGACATACCGTTTTTTTTATTATTTTTTTTAATTTTTTTAAATTCTTTTTTCGTCAGCCTGAGGATGCTGCGGTAGTAGTTTAAAGACGTTTCGGTCGTCAGCTAGTTTTAGGACGTAGTGGTCCGTCGTTAGTTTAGAGATGTTTCGGTCCGCCGTTAGTTTAAGGACATTGCGGTCCGCCATTAGTTTAAGGACATTTCAGTCCACCATTAGTTTAAGGACGTTTCGGTCCGTTGTCGCCGTATTCGAGGCGAATCTCTAGTTTACTGACTTTTCGGTCTATGGGGCTTTCTCTATGACTGAGCATGATGCCCCCGGCGTATCCATCTTTCTCGGAGCGTGCGGTTGTGGCGGGCTCACCTTCCAGTTTTCAGACAGCGCGAACTTGCCCTGTTGGTATTGGTTTTCAACCTAGTTTTTGAAGACGTAGCAATCCTCGATCAGGTGACCCACTGTTTGGTGGTAAGGGCAATAATTAGGATTATTAACATCGCCTGGCCGCAACGAATGTTTTGGACTTGGCAGATTGATGAGTCTGTCGCGTACTGCCAGCTCGAACAGTCCCCTTGTTTTATCCTGCGGAAACGACTAAGGACGTTTCAACTTTTCCTGGAGGGGTTGCCGCTTGTTGTTTCGGCAAACAACCAGTCTAGGGCCACTCGATTGCTGTTGAGTATTGGCTATGAGGGTTGTTTTCCCTTCCCTTTATCCTTTTTGCTCGATCCTTTGTTTGTGGGGCCGAGATTTTTTTTGAGTAGCGTGCAATTACATGGCTGAACGTTCTCACAACTTCTCAATTCTTTCATCTTTGAAATGGATTCCTCGAGGAGAGGGTTGAGGGCAGCTTCTTCGTCAGAGTCGTTTCCAAAGGTGATAATTTGCGATCCCTTGGAGTCGGCTATATGACAGTCGTCGGCGGCTCTTTTGCGCTCATCCATCTCATTTTTCTGATGTCTACGAGCTTCACGCTTTGTCCTGTTGAAGTGTTTCTTTTGAGCGACATATCCTTGCCACTAACACTTAAAGGAGTCGCAGTCTTCGGTAGGATGTATGATCTTCTGATGATACAAGCAGAAGTTAGGATGTATCTCCACTCCACCGAGAGTATTTTCTTCAGAGGGTGGTAGCTTCATTCCCGCTGACAGGGCTTTAGCAAATCTTTTCCTCGTCTTGAATTTGTTTTTATCCATATCGGATGGCTTTTGATTTGACGGGAGTGCCTCGACTCTTTGGTCTAGTCGTCGATGTTTGGCTCCTTCCAGTACGGCCATCTCACGCTCTTGATTGGCTTTAACTTTCAGACGAATCTCATTCAGGAAGGCATCGATCAACTCGTCTGACGGCCGCGGAATTTCTGGTTCAGGGTCCGCCCTCGGTTTCTCGGCGCGAGGAGCCTCTTTATCATCCGCCAATGAGTGAAAGATCACATGACAACTCGCTACGTAGTCCTCGGATTCATCTAATGAGTCTTCTCCATCGTTTTCGTCCTCAACAAAAGAACAAGCTGCCTCCATCGTGTCCGTCTTCTTTGGAGTGTGCGGCTGTGTTGGGTTTATCTTCCAGTTTTCAGACAGCGTAAACTTGCTTTGTAGGTACTGATCCTCGATCCATCCCTTAAAGACGAAACAATCCTCGATCGGGTGACTTACCGTTTGGTGGTAAGGGCAATAATTGGGATTATTAAGATCGCCTGGCTGCGACAGACACTTTGGACTCGGCAGATTGATGAGTCTGTTGCGCACTGCCAGCTCGAACAGTCTTCTAGTTTTATTCTGAGGAAACGAGTAAGGACGTCCCAGTCTCTCCTCGAGGGATGGGCGCGGACACACGTTGTTTTGGCGAACGACCGGCTTTGAGTTGCTCGACTGTTGTTGAGCATTGGCGACGACGATCGCTTTCCCTTTTCCTTTCTCATTTTGAGAATCTGGTTTTGGAGGAGACGGTCTATGGCCCATCTGGTCCATTTGGGCTAATTTGTCGATCAGGGCCTGGAAGGTGGTCGGCCTGAAGAATATCATGAATTGCGAGATGGTCGCTTGCGGATCGAGAGTGCCCACGAACATGCCTACCGTAGGTGCCTCTTTTATGCGTTGTTCACATTTCGACCATAGGTTCCACCATCGTGTTGCGTATTGGACCCACGTTTCGTCTGGCCTTATCCTGGCATTTATCAGTGCTGTTATCGGGGTGCGTTCACTAGCACTCGCGAATCTTTGCGTAAACAGTAGCTCCATCTCCGCAAATGTTTTGACAGAGTCGTTAGGTAGCTCTGAATACCATTCAAAGGCTGTTTCTGCTAAGCTGCCAACGAATTGGCGAAGCAACAATTTGTCATCGCCTCCAGTATTGCCGCACAAAGCCCTGAATTGAGCGACATGTTGATGCAGATTCCCTGTCCCTTTATATACGTGGAATTTAGGGATCGTGTATCCCGGCGGGTAACTGATTTGGTCATACCAGCTTGGATAGGGTCGTCCGGTTCTAACAATTTGCGCAGCCGCTTCATTCGCTTGATGAACTCGTATTTGTTGAGCTATATAGTCGTCCAGTGCGGCCTTAGAAATGGTTTCATCTTTGGCCGCTGAAAGAGCCGACGGTGGATTTGACGTTTCTCCTCTGTCAACTTCAAGGATAATCGGAGGATCTTCAGCTGGGGGATCTGGCTGGATCATCATCCCGACCATGTCTTGAAATAGGAGAGCCATCTGCTTTATATTGGCCGCTTGCTCTGCAACCTCCTTGTCCTTCCTTTCAAGCATTCTACGAAGGAATTCGGCATCGGTTTCTTGCTTGTGACGCTGCTCTGATGATGCCTCCGGGCTTTCTTTTGGCCCGGTGAGTGCGGCCATCGCAGTCATCATCTCTTGGAGCTTCTGCTGCTGCTGCTGCTGCTGGGCTTTTGTCACGGATCGGGTTAGCGGTCAGTGACCCATCGAAGCGCGGCTTTCCTCCTTTCCGGAAGCCATATAAACAGTGTGCACCATCATGCCCCCAAACCTGGGGCGTTTGTGTTCAGCGCTTTTACGCTTCGCCATGTTCACAGGGGCTCTTTGCGGCCTCCTTTTCCTTTGAGGGATTGGAGATGAGGGGGCCGTTGTAGTGGGCACCCAAGTAGCTGTTGCTTTTTGTGACTTGACGGAGTAATCCTTCTCTTGCCGGACCTTCATCTTTTTCTGTCGACGGAGATAGTTTTCATCAATCACCGACTCTTGGACCTGTCGCCAGACTTTGTAAATTTTAGAGGACATCCGTTGAGGGGGCTGCTCTAGCTTCTTCTCTGGAGTATTCCCCACAGGTGAAGGAGTTCTCTTCAGCACTGCAGAAGGAGAGTTTCTTCGCACCTCGTTGAGCACTTCAAAGCTGTTCCTGGTTGGAACAACAGCCTCGATCCCCACCATCGGAGCCGGTGTCGTAAATCCAGAGGGGGAGTTGCCCCCAGCCTTCCTTACTCGACGCCAGTGGCGACGTCGAGTGCGTCGTGCGGGTGGAATTGATTGATCCGTAGGGGTGACCTACTCATGCCCCCTGTGTTGGTCAGAATCTGCTGGTATCAGCCTTTTAAAGACCGACGTCCGTTGAATGGGGACGGCCAACCTGTCAAAAGCAGACTTCCGAGCGGGGGAAGCAACCTTGGTGATTTTGCCTGAAACTGGAGTAGGGATAGCTATCCGCTTCGGGATAACATCTTCTGGTATTGCTGGCTTTTTCATGGGCCTGTTGGAGCTCTGACCTAGCCTGTTAAAAACTGAGGCAGTGGAGTTGGGCGACCCGTTGAGAGGGACTGCGGCAGTGGTAAGTCGATCGAAGACCGACTTCTTTGGGGCTTCTTGCAACGTCATTGGGGCATTGAAGCTCACCGGTGGGAGCATGGTCCCGAAGAATAGTCCAGTGGTGGCTTGAGTTACCTATTGCACTGGCATCTTGAAAAGAGAGGCCGCTTGGGGCCTGTAAGTCACTCCTCCAGCAGAGACCGAGCGAGAGTTGCAGTTGCAAGCAGTGCAGTTTAAAGCCATTGATCGTCTGTTTTCTGCACGGAGCAAGACACCAAATCTTAGTACCTCGAATCCACAGGCAACCACAGCAAACCGCGATTCGTTCACGAACACGACACACGAAGTGTGGAGTGGAAAGAGGAAAAGGTCCCACCGGGCGTGCCAGAATCTGTTCCCCTCCGAATGACGCGGCGGAGACGCGATAAACGTCTTGCTTGAAATTCGGGGTAGATGTGTTCCCCTCCGAATGACGGTGACGACGTGAAGACGTCATCCCTGAAATTCGGAGCAGATGCTATATGGTTTTATCCATCTACCTCTCTGAAGATGCCAAGTTGATTTATGGCATCGTGTATCGGAGGTTTAGACGGATGCGGCCGATGTAGCAGACTTCGTCAGATTCCCCCTCGCTTGAGGGGTTTTTGATTGTGGGGATGCTCTTCCCTGCAGGCGCAAGCCCCTGCAGTTAATTACGCTACCGCATCGCGGTAGCCACTTTCTCCTTCTCCAGATGTTCACTTCGTGTCATATGTGTTTGTTTTGTTTGTGGTTGCCCGTAGATTGTATACGGAGACTAAGTGATGCCGTCGCCCGTAGGACGTGGATTAGTCCAAATCCGTGTTTGCTTAGATTTGGGTTTGGTGCTTTGGTTTAAGGATACGTTAGCCCCTATTTAAGGCTAAGATCAACTTAAACGTTCGTTAAGGATACGTTAGCCTAATCTCCAGGCTAAGATCAACTTAACGGGATCATTTGGATCCGACGAGAAAGCAATTGGCTCCATTGTTTAGTTTAATGACGTTGTGGTCGATTTCCAGTTTAGGGACATGATGGTCCATTTCCAGTTTAGGGACGTAGGGGTCCATCATTCCCATTTGGGGACGGGCATTAGTTTAAGGACATTTCGGTCCAACATTCCCATTTTGGGACGAATATTAGTTTAAGGACGTTTCGGTCCACGAGTTTAGGGACCCCGCAGTTCGTATCGATGTGTGGTTGTCGGGACCCGTCACCTTTCTGACGTCGTTGAAGGATTACAACGATAGGGGTCAAAGGAGTTCGGAGATGTACCCTTGAACCGGATGTAAATTGATTTAAGAGAGCAATTTTGCTCAGTCAATTTAATTTGAGGACTTACGGCCATGATTGGGCTAAGTCCAGTTGAGAATATTCAACGTTTTTATCTTTGGCCTATTAGGCCTGTGCTAGGGCTTTGCCCCTGTTTGATAATGCACTGCATTTTATTCTGGCCTGCTAGGCCTTTCTGATTTGGGCTCTGTCCCTTTATAAATAATGCAGAGCATCTGTTTGGGCTCTGCCCTTCTTTAAAATAATGCATTGCATTTAATTTGGCCGGTTAAGCCTTTCTTTCTTTTTTTAATTGGGCTTGCCCCTTCTGTAAATAATGCAGTGCATTAATTGTCTGACATTGGCTTGTCAGGCGGTTTGCGCCAATTATTGAGCGCAAGCACATGTGGAGGTGACACGTGTCACGCTCTGGTGAGCGCAAGCACAGTGCGCTGCGCCAGTGCGTTGCGCTGTTGCGCTGCTGACACGTGGCATGCTCTGGTGAGTTGCGCCAACTTCAGAGAGCAATGCTCTATCTTAAAAGCGCATAGCGCAAGTTGTTATGGGGCTGACACGTGGTGCTCTCTGGTGGCTTGCGCCAACCCAGGAGCGCAACAGTGCAGATTTACAAGTGCAAGGCACTGTTTTAATAACTTGATCCAATTTCGGATTTAAGAAAAGAATCTTTAAGATTTCAGAACCAATGGTTCATAAAAAAGTGCAAGGCACTGTTCTTATTTCTTTTTTTTATTGAAGATTATTGATCTTGTTCTTAGATCAATGATCTATTCAGAAGAAATTCTTCTTTTTCTTTATAAAGGTTTTTACCTTTTTTCTTGAGTTCTTCAAAATTCTTCAGAGTTCTCTCTGTTTTGTTGTTTTTTCTAAAGTTCTTGATATCCCTGTTTTTTGAATTGGGATCTAGGGGCCTTTATATAGTGCCCATAAATTTGTTAAATTTGTTAAAGAGATCATTCTCTGAGTGATTTGGGGAATTTTCCCCACCGTTGGATCTTTGATCCAAGGGCTTCTGTTTTGCAGAAGACAATCTTCTTGTTTTACCAAGAACAGAAAGATCTTACTGGAATTTTAATTCTGTTTGGTGCAAACGCCCCAGCGCTTGGCACGTGTCGCGCAGTGCATCGCAACTGCGCTGCCACGTGTCGCGCAGCGCCACTGCGCTGCCACGTGGCACGCAGCGCAACTGCGCTGCCACGTGTCGCGCAGCGCAGAACGCAGCACAACTGCGCTAGCGCAACTGCGCTGCCACGTGGCGCGCAGCGCAACTGCGCTAGCGCAACTGCGCTAGCGCTGCCACGTGTCGCGCAGCGCAGTGCTTGCGCAACTGAAGCGTTGCTTCCTTTAATTTTGTTTTAAATAGAGCCTTGCTCTGATTGAGCGCGCTGCGCTGACGCATCAGCTCTTGACACGTGGCGCGTTGCGTGTAGCGCAAGGTTTTTGAAGCGTTGCTTCAATTTTTGAAATTCAAACAGAGTTTTGCTCTGATTGGGGGAAATAACCCCCTGGTTATAGCTCAGCTGCTGGGCAAAATGATGGGGGTTGTATCTCATAAAAAGCTCCGCATCATTTTGCCTGAATACGAGGAAGCCCGGCTTAATGGAGTACAGGTGAAGAATCTCCCGGGCTTTCAATACGGAGGCCCCATCCTTAAAAATGTCGCGCAATGCCAGCACCATCTTGGAGGTTTTCTAGCCGATCGCCAGGACTTTGTCCGTAAAAGACATACCAGCTCCGACCGTGCGCGGACGAAGAAGCAACCCCCTAGACTCCCGCTGAGACGGATTCACGATGGAAGTGTCAACCAGCCGCATAATTCTGGGAAATTTGCACTTCTCGAAAAACGAGGGTCTTTTATGAATACTAAACAACCCGAGCACATGCATTTCCATCCACAAAGTAAAGCAGTGCATCGGGAAGTTAGCTGCTTGCACCCCCGGTTCCGTTGTATCCGCCGCCACGCTAAGACCATGGTACAGGTGGGCCATCCCGGCGATCCTGATGGCCACTTGTATGCCATCCACCATTCGATGTGCCGGGTAGAAGACGGACGACCTCATATAGCGAGGGTGCATGGGGAGCGCGAACCAGCACAACCATAGCCCTAGAAACCCGAGAAAGAAAGTCTCCTTGTCGATGCCCGGAGCAGCGATTTCCGACAAAAGGGATGATTGCGGTATCGGGGAGATAAAAGCCTTTTTGATCATCTTCCAGTACTGGTCGACGATCTAAGCCAAAGCCGAAGGGATCGTCGAGCTTGGCAAATTTTTCGCCCCATTGTGATAGAATCTCCGATTGAAGAAAATGGGTAATGAAGTCTGCGAAACTAACTCCCCGGCCTCCGGATTCCAAGAAAAGACTCTCGTACATATTCAGCACCTTTATCAGACTCGGAAACTGGTGCTGGATGGCGTTCTCCGGTGTTAGGCCCATCACCACTGGCTTGGCGGCGAAAACATATTCGTCCGGAGGAAGCAGCTCCTCATAGTGCTCCCCTCTCACCGGCAGACCGGAAATCTCGGCAAATTCTTCTAAAGAGATGGAAACTTCTTTGTCCAGTAGAAGAAAGGTATGGGTTGGGATGTTCCATTGCTCCACGAACGCCTTAATCCACCACATCGGAGGAGCAGAATATTGGAACAACGACGCGTAAACTGCGGGATATAGGCCGAGCTTCAGCAGATGTGTTTTCTTCGCTGACAAGATGTACCTGGCCCATTGCAAATATCCGGCCGAATGTCGAGGAGTCAATTCGATGTTGTAAGGTTGTCCCCAAAGGCGCGACTCACCCTGGCATATGCGTCGCCCCAGAGTATCCAACACCACCGGCAGCTGCATGGGTATGGCGGCAATCGAGGGTTGGATAAGACCTTCCGAAGTCCAATTGACAACCTCTACAGCATAGTTCACCGGGGGTGCATCTGCATATGAAATCGATGAGATCGGATCCGAAGGCGTCGCACAAGAGAAGCTTCGACGACCTTTGATAATCTGGTCGTACTACCTACCCCACAGGTGAAGGTTTTTGTATTCCGGATCATAGTCTCTGATGAGCGCAAAAACCTCCCGGTCCACCGGTGCCTCAGGGAATCCTCCCTCTGAACGAAAAAATGGGAAAGAACGATCGGAAGACATATTGCCTGCGAGAAAGAGAGGAATTCAATTATCAGTGTTATAATTTAATTTTAAAATCCCGACGCTCAGCACTTTAAAATTTGTACCGCACTGCAATGCAGTGGAAAGGGGACCAAAGGGCGACCCACAAAATCCAGATGACAATGCATCAATTAATAAGACAGCTTCATCATTGGATGAGACTGTCAATTAATGAGGAAATCCTCAAAGAATATTCTCATTGAATGAGAAATCCCTCGGGAGAAGGAGAAAATCTCCCTTTTAGAGCAAAACTCTATAACAGAGTGACACTTGTCAAACTCTGGTCATGAGGGAATAAAATTCCTTAAAGAGCCTAGCTCTGTAATGATGGTGGAAAATCCATCAAAGATTAATGAAAATTAATTCTTGAGAATTAAAATTCTGGGATCTTAAAGATCCATAAAAAAAAACTCTTAAGAGTTCTTCATCAAAGATTAAAAGATCTATATATTGTCAAAAGAGCAGAGCTCTGATTCATGGGCTAAGAAACCCTAAAAAAAGATTTGTTTAGATCTATGGGTTCATGAGAGCAAGGCTTTATTTATGAAACCCTAAAGGGGTTTTCTTTAGATCAAAGATCTATAAAGAGCAAGGCTCTGCTAATGGGTAAAACCCCCAATTTATTAGAATTAATTTAATTTAATTCTACCTAAATTTAGTAGAGTTTTAACTCTTGAAAGTTCTTGAACAAAAGAGCAAGGCTCTGAATAAAATTCTTGAGAAGAAGATGAAGATAATCTGAGGACCAAAAGGTCCTATTTATAGGCGCTGAACCGCCTCCTCAACTTCTGAGTTGATCCAAAGGCTCAGATATTGCCACCGCTGCACTCACGTGTGCGCCACGTGAGCGCAACGGTGGGGGGCATTTGTTTCTCCCAATCAGAGCAAAGCTCTGTTTTAAATTTCAAAATTCAAAATTGAAGCAACGCTTCAGATCCCGTGCGCTGTACGCCACGTGTCAAAAGCAGACACGCCAGTGCCAAGAGCGCTGCGCCCTAGGCAGCGCACCCCAATCAGAGCAAAGCTCTGTTTCAAAAATTCAAATTTTAAAAGTTGAAGAAATGCTTCAGATTTAGCGCTCTGCCCCTACGCGCCACGTGTCAAACACAGATGCGCTAGCGAAGTTGCGCTGCGTTCTGCGCTGCGCACCACGTGTCAAACACAGATGCGCTAGCGCAGTTGCGCTGCGCTGCGCGCCACGTGTCAAGCACGGGTGCGCTAGCGCAGTTGCGCCACACTTTGTGTTGCGCGCCACGTGTCAAACGTAGGTGCGCTGGCGCCAAGTGCGCCAGCGCTGGAATTAAAAGAATTCCCCACCGTTAGATCAAAACATCTAATAATAATAAATTATTAATTAATCAGAATTAAAATTCTGTTATAGAAAGATTACCCAATCTTATTAAAACCAGAAAATTATCTTCTCTAAAACAGAAGCCTTAGGATCAAAAATCCAACGGTGGGAAATATTCCCAAATCAATCAGAGAAAGATCTCTTCAACTAATTTAACAAATCAATTGGCCCTATATAAAAGCCTCAAGACTTCAAGTCTCAAAAAAAAAGAAAGAAGAAAAAAAACCCTCTGCAAACTTTGAGAAGAACTCAAAAAAGAAAGAAAGGCAAGCCTTTGAAGAAAGAAGAGTATTTCTTCATCTTTAAAGGTAAAACAATTAATTCTTGAACAACATAGATGAGTATGTGTGTTACCCACGACACAAAGTGACCATCTGGAGAAGGAGAAAGTTGTTACCGCGATGCAGTAGCGTAATTAACTGCAGGGGCTTGCGCTTGCAGGGAAGAGCGTCCCCACAATCAAAAACCTCTTAAATGAGGGGGAATCTGACGAAGTCTGCTACATCGGTCGCATCCGTTTAAACCTTCGATACATGGTTCCATAAATTAACTTAGTATCTTCGGAAAGGTGGACGGATAGCACCAATTAGCAACTGCCTTGAATTTCAGGCAAGACGGACCTACGCGGTCACGTCTCTGTGTTCGGAGGGGAACATCGGTATGTGTATATATATATTCAGAGGACATTCTTGCTCAATATGATAGTATGCTCTCTGGTTGTACTTTATCTTGACATGATCATTTGAATCATGCATCTTACTCATTTGGTACATGTTGATAAAGCCCTTAGGATATTTGCTGGACTACTGGGATTATGATGCAGATCATACTAGTGGGAAATGTGTAGTTTATAAGCATATCCTTGAAATGTTCCTAGTCGTGAGTGTATCGAGACGGGGCATCGATATTCCAGTGTAGACTAGCGTATACGGTTCTTGTCCCATATGATAGGCGATGGATGATCCCGTATCCATTGGTGTGGTGACACCAAAGACTGTATACAGGTGCTCAGTGGAGACTGGGTACACTGAACTGAATCGTCGAGAACTCCTATGTGTATTATATCTATCGTCGGATAGCAGTTCTCAGGTGACACTGGTACATGTTAGTCTGTAGACCCGAGATCGTCATAGAGACTTGTGTGTCCTCCCATTGTACTTTGATCTCCATGCTACCACGGCTCTACTGAGTCATGCAAACAGGTGGATTTTGGGTACAGTCCCGAGGCATATGGAGGCAATGAGCGATAGAAGGGGTTTCTTCTCTCCCGGTATTAGGGGTTGATGTTGCACTATGCTCGATTGGCTATAACAGAAAATCCCTTGCCAGGGCTGATGAGATTTACTGATAAGTATTATCAGTAGTTTCTCGATCTGTTATAGGCCATATACCGGCATGACTTATCGAGTTATTGGGGTCAACGATACCATCCCTAGACTCTATATGCAGCATATTTGACGAAGAGACCGGACTGTACGGTAAGTTTTGTCAGTTGGCTCGACAGGAGTTTTGACAGGTTCGCTAGTTTTTCTTCCGATCGCTCAATACTTGGGAGCTGTTACGTACAGCTAGTGCCGCTGACAGTTTGTGGGTGCGTGATATGATCACTGCCTACTGCTAGCATATTGACGAGTCTTAGAGTCCCACAGAGGGGTTTCTAGTTCAGGCGAAATGATATGGGGTGCATATGGGATATGCGCGGGAGCTCGATTAAATGCGTGTATTTGATACCGTATTTTAAATCGGGCGTTTTCTATTGGTCGGGTCGTATGTGATATGACTGGATTATTAAATCAAGTGTTGGTTTAATATTATTGACTTTTAGCTCATTTATTTAAAACCTTTTCTTTATGGATGCATGCATGAATGTATGTATTTATATATGTTGATATGAATGCACACATGCATGCATACATGTGTCATGGTTGATGATACAATGGAGGTTGCAATGCAAGACTCACATGGTATAAATATTTATATATTTCATTTTGAGAAAAAGAAAATGATATTAAATCATGGTTTCAATATTCTACACTCTTCTTTACTTAACCTTATTTATAACCATGGTTTAATTTCATCTGTTCTTTAACTCATTAACAAAATATCTAGATATTTATTAACCATGGTTCTATGTGAGTGCGACTCTCATTTATATATTTTCTTTTCTCATTTTTATTTGAGAATTATCACAAAAGAGCTCAAGCTTAGCCATCTCCTTCTTCTTGCTCTCTACCCTTTTTCAAGTAAAGAAACAAAAAGGAAAGGTTTTTAAGTAAGATCCAAACCCACATCACTAATCTATATTAGTCTAGCCCACTTTTGTAGATTGTTTACTCCACTTCTTCAAAGATCAAGTGAAGTTAGGAGGTTGAGCAAGGGGACTTCGTGGTGGATCGTAATGGACTTGGAAGGATTCAAACGAATCGATTCAAACCCTAGTTGATCCAAGGAGTAACAAAGAGGAGGTCTAAAAAGGTTGTATTGCTATCCTCTTAGTGTTAAACTACTTCTAGTATGTGATGCTAGTTCTTGTTGCTCTAAATTTCTAGTTCAATTCATAGTTGGTATTGTTTAGCACCCTCTAAATTTTTATTATAGCATGTATGATGCAACCCAAACCTTTGGCATGGTGCTAAGGAATCCCTACAGTGGTATCAGAGCCAAGCTAGAAACTTAGACGATGTTATAAATATTACGAAACCGAAACAACTCCGAAAATCCGATAAACTGAAATCCTGAAATATGCTCTCTGTCGATTTTTAAATGGTTTTGAATTTTTTTAAGCAACTGCAGAAGTTTGCATATGATGCACTGAGAACACTGGAGAAAAACGATGCCTATCCACCGGTTTTGACCCGGTGACATGGCCAATATTTTCAGCCTGGCCGGCCCTGTTCCCTCCTTTCTGCCTCGTTTTCCTCTAGTGCTCTGGTCTGTTGGTTTTGGGGTTTCAGGTATTGTTTGTTTAGCCCAAAATTTCATGTGATGTTAATTTTGTTTATGGGCTAATTCGGAGTATTCGTAGTCGTAATTTTAACATTGTTTTTGGTAACTTAGACGACGTTTAATAGTTCGAACGAACATCAATCACCACCTCATTGCTCTCACTGGAAATTCTCCAAGTGTTGGAATTTTCCAAGTTAAAATATTCGGAAGATTATGCAAGAAACCCTATGGACCCTCTAGAAGAACGTAACCCTAACTCGATTCTATGACCATGGAACCACGGCCAAACCCTAGGGTTTGCCATAGTTCCGTGGCGCAATAGGTGAGGCAAGGGTTGACCCTTCTACGGTTGGTCCATAGGCACTGTGGCAAGTTTTGGCTATTTTAATTTTGCCCAAGTGCTGAGCTCTCGGGGTAATTTATGGGTGTTTGTTGATTCATTCGAAACGTTTAACATCGTCTAGATATTTGTGAAAGTGATGATTCCAATTGTTGTAGTTTTTCACTTTCTTTTCTGCGACCGTAGGTGTAGTATGCAGTGTATCGCCGGTTTCGTTTCTATATATCAACGGCAATTAGGGTACGCATACTTACTTACGTTGATGACATGTGATGTTATATGTTGCTGAGATATGATGTACAGGATCGTCGTGATTGAATTGCCGGGGGTTTTATGTGAAATGAGAGTTTTTATTTTCATTCATGTAAAATTCATTGTATGTAATATTCTTTTATTGGGGCACTTCTGGGTTGAGGATGATGTCACCATTGTTATATATTATTTACTTTTCCGCATTAGGATAGACCCGGGGAGGGGAGCACAAGTGACCAGGTTCTAGGGTTCAGTGGGAGGCCATCTCGAGGAGTCGAGACCGGGTCTCCTAAACTCTAGAATTCGTAGGGTCACTTGCCGCTCTCATAGGAGTCTAGGGGTGTGGGCTTGGCTATTCATCGCGACCGTGGAATCCGTATTTTCTATTGTTGGCTAAATACAAAATACGGACCTCTTAGTATATCCTATATTTTCATATATGTGCTTCTGCTGTTGATATTTTGTGATGTGATCACTTTATATGCTGAGACGAATGGTTTATTATATATATGATATTTAATAAACGTTGCTTATGTTTTGCATCCGTGCTAGTCCCGTCCCGCTATGTCGTTAGTTAAGTAACCTAACTGTGCATAACGGGACACTGTGACGAATGCAGATGGCATAAGCGTACGTTCTATTTTTGTTTCTTTTCTGTGATGGCTTAAGAACTTAAATGATGGGACTATATTAATGAGATTAATGTAAAGAAAAAGGAACCTAAAAGATGTTGTAGAATCGGATTTGAAACCTACTCGGCTTTTTGTGAAAAAGCAAATTTTCAAAGTGCTGAGCTTAAGCTCTTCCTTTTAAAACCATTAGATTCTACAACGATATCAAGTTCAAAGCGTTAAAGGTTTTCTTAAAAACTATTCGCAGCCCTCCGTCATTTTAGGAAGTAGAGTACTTAGTAATCATGCTACGTATGTTGACTATAGCTAAGGCGTAGTGTACGGTAGCTAACTGATATCTTCCTACACAGCATATGATGTGATTAATTAGGACAATCACATGATTATGTTGACCATAGCCAAGGGTTATATGGGTGGGTCTAATTAATTATGAAATGATGAGTAGAACTTGACTAGTGCTTATGATATGTTGACCATAGCCAAGGTCATGAGTGCTAGGGGTAAAAACCATATCGGGAGTTTCAAGAGTTGAAATTTGCAATGAGATTGCATACCTTTTATGTGATAGTAGGATCCCGATCCTACTGTGAGCAAGAGTTGCTCCCAGGAGAGTTTTGCACTTTACAATTAGCTAACCCATTAGGTGTCTAGAAAGATGTCAACGGGGATAAGCCTCTGGGAAAACGAGGTTTATTTTAATTAGGTTCGTGCGAAAGCATAGAGAACCTCCCTCAAAGTACCGGCACTGGCCCGGCTGAACGGTTAGCGAAGTTATAGAATGTAATTAATCCTGGCTAATTTTCTTTTTAAGGTTTGAAGGAAAATTTGATAAAAGCAGTGGGAGATATCGATTAGATAAGATAATAACCAATCTGATCTTTGCAAGAGCTTTCGCTGTATTCTTTTCTCTCTCCTAATGGCAGATAACCATGACTGGACTTAAGCTTTTATTAGAGAAAAATAAGCTTACCAGGCCGAACTATAAAGATTGGTTGAGCAACATTAATATTGCTCTCACATATGATAAGGCATCATATGTCCTCACTGCCTTAGCCCCATCCAGCCCAGGCCCTGAATCTTCTGTTGCGGATAGGGAGATCCGTAAAACATGGGATATTGACTGTGCTACTACCAAATTCCTCGCGCTTGCATCGACGGATAATACACATCAAAAGCACCATGAGCAGATGGATGTTCAATCCATCTTTCCATACAAAAGAGTTGTATGGGGAGTAATCTCGGACCCTGAGATACGAAGTATCTCGAAAGTTGTTTCAGATGTGGATGGCTCCTGGCATACCAATAGGCGATCATATTTTGAAGATGATAGCTCTTATTGAAGAGCTTGAGGGCCTCGGATGGATAATGGAGAACGAACAATATGTTGATATTGTTCTACAGTCTCTTCCCACTGCCTTTGCTCCATTCATATTGAACTTCAATATGCATAACATGGAGAAGTCACTACCCAAACTTCTCAATATGTTGAGAAGTGCGGTGAGCACGCTTAAGGCGAAGTCTCCCTCTCTGATTGTTGGACAATCTTCCTCTTCCGTCCCAAAAGCCAAAGCCAAGGGAAGAAATAAGAAGAAATCCACCAAACCCGGAGGTGGAATCAAGAAGGCACAAGGGAGAAACAAATCCAAGGTTGAGAAGTCGGAAAAAGGAGAATGTTTTCACTGCAAGAAGACGGGGCACTGGAAGCAGAACTGTACCGAATATCTTGATCTCAAGAAAAAGAAGTATTGTGATGCTTCTGCTTCAGGTGTGTTCGTGACTGAAAGCTGTTTTTCTATAAATTCTGCTTCCTGGGTATTGGATACCGGTTCGGGTTTTCATATCTGCAATTCTATGCAGGGCTTGAGAAATAGCAGAGTTTTGAAGACCGGTGATCACACTCTCCGAGTTGGAAATGGTTCCAATGTACATGTAGTTTCAGTGGGAGAGTATCACCTAGGGTTGCTGTTGGGTTGTATATTGGTTTTGAACACATGTTATTTTGTACCTAGCATGCTTTGTAATATAATTTCCGTTTATTTGTTAGACAATGAGGGATATCATTTTGTATTGCAGTACAATGTTATGAACATTAACCTGAATCAAGAGTTGATTGGTTATGGTACACTTAATAACGGGATATTCGTCCTAAATTAACACACAGTTTTCAACATACAATACACAACTAAAAGAAAATTTTCAGATATAAATGAAGCTTTTCTTTTGCATTTTATACTTGGTCATATTAATGAGACAAGACTAAACAAGTTTCATAAAGATGTATAATTAAATCCTTTTGAATATAAATCCTATGCGACTTGTCAGTCTTGTATCAAAGGGAAAATGACCAAAACTCTGTTTACTGGATACGGAGAAAGAGCTACAGAGCTCTTGAGCCTCATACATAGTGATATATGTGGGCCAATGTCTACACATGCGAGAGACGGTTTTTCTTACTTCATAACTTTTACCGATGATTTCTCAAGATTTGGTCATGATTTTTTATTAAAGCATAAGTCTGAAACTTTCAAGAAATTCAAGGAGTACAAACTTGAAGTAGAAAAACAAACAGGAATGAGCATCAAGATACTTCGATCAGATCGAGGTGGAGAGTACCTTAGTACAGTGTTTTCGAACTTCCTAAAAGAAAATGGGATTCTCTCTCATCTGACTCCCTTTACACACCACAGCACAACGGTGTGTCAGAGCGGCGGAATCGCACCCTATTGGATATGGTGCGATCCATAATGAATGATACCGAGTTACCTCTTCCCTTTTGGGGGCATGCATTGGAGACTGCAGCTTTTCTATTGAACAAAATTCCAACCAAGACCGTGTCTACCACTCCATATGAGATATGGTATGGGAGGAGACCATCTCTTAAATGAGTTAAGATTTGGGGTTATCCGGCGTTTGTTAAAAAGCAGAATCCAGATAAACTCGAGACACGATCGGTCAAATGTATATTTGTAGGATAAACAAAACATTCGTTTGGATATCTTTTCTACCACAAGGAGGAACAAAAATTGTTTGTTTCTCAACATGTCACTTTTTAAAAAAATGAGATTTTTCCAAATGATACTGATGGCAATGTGGTAGATCTAGAAGAGATTTTAGAGACACAAGTTACAAATGACGAATTGGTTAAATCTGATGTTGCAACAGAATCTTATGAATCTCAGCCACTCCGTAGATCTGGTATGTTTTCTCGCCCACCGGAGAGATACTATGGTTTTCTTATTGATGGTGATAGAGAAGATTGCATCATGGATAATGATGACCCTACCAGTTTTCAGCAAGCTATCACGAGTGGTGACTCTGTGAAGTGGCTGGATGCCATGAGATCCGAAATGGAGTCTATGTACACCAACAAAGTTTGGACTTTGGATGTTGTACCCTCTGGAGTAAAACCTGTAGGGTGTAAATGGATCTTTAAGAAAAAGATCGGTGTAGATGGGCAGGTGGAGACCTATAAGGTAAGGCTTGTGGCGAAAGGATTCCGTCAAAGACCAGGACTGGACTATGATAAAACCTTTTCTCCTGTAGCCATGCTTAAATCCATTCAGATCCTACTTGCTATTGCTGCTCACTATGACTATGAAATCTGGCAGATGGACGTTAAAACGGTTTTTCTAAATGGTGATTTAGAAGAATGCGTTTATATGGATCAGCCAGAGGGCTTCATTGATAGTGGGAGCAGTGGGAAAGCATATAGGTTGCTTAAATCTATTTATGAATTAAAGCAGGCATCACGGAGTTGGAACATCTGTTTTGATGATGTTATCAAAGAGTTTGATTTCGTCAAAAATCCAGATGAACCTAGTGTTTATAAGAAGATTGTATGAAGTACTGTCATATTCCTCGTATTGTACGTGGATGAAATTCTTCTGATAGGAAACGATGTTCCTATGCTATAATCGGTCAAACTGTTCTTATCACAAAGGTTCTCCATGAAGGACCTGGGTGATGCCTCGTTCATACCAGGCATGAAGATCTATAGGGATAGATCTGAAAGGTTGTTGGCATTGTCCCAAACCAGGTACATTAACACCATCCTAAAGAGGTTTAGTATGGAAGACTCTAAGCGGGGTGCCTTGCCCGCTGGTCATGGAGTCACTCTCTCCAAAGACTTTTGCCCAAAAACTGATGAAGAGAAAGCTCGCATGAGCATTATGTAGGGTTCCCTAGGCGGCCGCTGGGTTTCAGGAGGCATCTTCCATACCAATTTCAAAAATTTGCCATACTAAAGAACCCTAACCTAGAATCTTAACTAGAGATTTAGACGAAACAACAATGTAAACAACTTTACATCTAAGTGAACAAGGAATACAACTTTTGTAGACCAGTCCTTCACTTCTAAAGCTCCGTGTAGTTGTCCCTTCGCTCCAAGTAGTGAACATCCGAACTCTAATAAGGGTTCACATGAAGAAATGAACAAGCTTGCTCGAAATCTTCGAGGCCGAAGATGATCTACGTCGAGGAGACTCAAGCTCATGCTACATCTTCTCTAATGGTAGATTAGTGAAGCAAACACCATAAACTAAATGGCTAATATAGTAAAGGATGATGAAGTAAGAATTTTGCTCACTTTAGATTTATTTTTCTCACAATATTTCTTCACTTTGAGAAAAGCTAGCAAGCTTTCTCTTGAAGAAGAAGAAGATGAAGTGGAGAAGGGAATGAAACTCATGATGTGAGAATAGCAACTATGGGTGAGTTTATGTCATACACTAACTCATTTAGAGACTAAACTATGGTTAAGGATAATGGTTAGGTTAATAAATATCTCATGTAAAACAAAGTTAGTGGACTAAGTCAATGGTTAGCATAAGCTTCTCCAAGCTTCCAACCATGACAAATTTCCATCAATTTTGAATTACTTGGATAAATAAAAACCCTAATATTATCTTAAGTATAGTGTAAATATCGTACACCCATGAAGCATGTGGCATCAAGCATGACACAAAATAATGTACATTAATATATATCACATATATACTATATGCTCATAAGTGAGAAAAAGAAATGTTTAAGTGAGCTAATATTAGTTAATGTAATTCAATATATCAAATATATAATTATACATTAAATTATTAAATCAACACTTGATTTAATAATCCGGCTATATCATATATAACCGACTAATATCATATGTATCAACTTATCGAATCAACACTTGATTCGATAACCCGACTTTTTCATATATAACCGACCTATATCACATATCGCGAGAATTGAATACGGTATCACATACTCGTATTAATCTCGGTCCCGCACATATTACATATGTGCTCCTACTTCATTTCTCTTGAACCAGGAAAGTTCTGTGTAGGACTCTAAAGACTCATCAATACGCCGGCAGTAGGTGGTGATCATATCTGTCACCCACAAGCCGCAAGCGGTCTGCTAAACATAACGGCCACCCGGGTATTGAGCGATCAGAAGATCAACAAGCAAGCCTGCTCATACTCCTATGAATCCAATCAGTAACACTATCGTACAGTTCGGTCTCTTCGTCAGATATGTCGCATATCATAGCCTGGGGGTGGTTTAACGTCAGACCCCAATAGCCTGATAAGTCACGCCGATGCAAGGTCCATAACGGTTTGAGAAACTACTGATAACACTTACCAGTAAATCTCAGCAACCCTGGCCAGGGATTTCATGTTATGGCCAATCAAGCATAGTGCACATCAACCCCAAATACCGGGAGAGACGAAATCCCCTTCTATCGCTCATTGCCTCCATGTGACTCGGGACTGTACCCAAAAACCACCGTTTTGCACGATCTCTTGAACGTGGTAAGGTAGAAATCAAAGCACAGTGGGAATCACACAAGACTCTATGACAATCTCGGGTCGACAGACGAACCTATACCAGTGTCACCAGAGAACTGCTATCTGACGATAGGTATAATACTATCTAGGAGTTCTCAGAGAGTTCGTTCAGTGTACCTAGTCTCTACTAAGCACCCGTATACCATCTCTGATGTCAAACACCAATGGATATAGGATTATCCATCGCCCATCATATGGTTCGAGAAGCGTATACGCTAGTCTACTCTGGAATATCGATGCCCGTCTCGATACTCCTACGACTAGGAACTATTGAAGGATGTACTTATCGACTACCTCTGCCCCACCAGTATGATCTGCATCATAATCCTGGTAGTCAAGTACTCATCCTAAGGGCTTTATCAACATGTAACAGAGAGACAATAAGTGTACATGTTAAGATAAAGAGCAATCAGATAGCATACTATCATGTCGAGAAAGAAAGTCCTCCCTACACATGTCTAAGCATCCATTACAATATACATCGCATGTACAGTAATGGCCTCTACGGCATACATATAACTAACAATCTCCCACTTGCACTAAGGACAATTGTTGTAGTATCTCATACTCAACATTCTATAGAAGTCTCTCTAGGGAAAGGCCTTTGTGAGTAGATCCACTGTGTTATCCTTCACGCCAACTCTCCTAACCTCGATCCCCTGGAGATCAACCATCTCCTTGATCAGGTGATACTATCCTCAGAATATGTTAGGATTGCTGATGAGACCTGCGTTCCTAGGCTAAAGGCACAACTCCATTGTTGTCACAATAACAATTATCGGACGCTTAATGGTAGGAACCATGTTCATCTCATGAATAAGAATTATCTAGACATCCACTTTGGTAGCATCGTTGGTAGAGATGTATTCAACCTTTATCGTCTAGTTTGCCACGGTATCTAGCTTGGAACTCTTACAACATGCCGTCCCTCCACTGAGGGTAAAGACAAAGCCCGTGACTGACTTTCAGTCGACCTTATCACTTTGGAAGCTCGAATTGGTAAAGGACTCCCACTGGAGTTTACCGTTACCAAACCCTAAGAACATTTCTTTAGTGCTTCTCAAGTACTTAAGAATGTCCTTCGCAGCTGTCCAGTGATTCTCCCAAGATCCGATTGATTCCTAATCACTACACCTAGTGAGTTAGCTACATCTGGTCTGGTACATAACATCGCATACATGATAGAGCATACTGCCGAAGCATAAGGTATCCCTCGCACAAGAACTCTCTCCAAATCAGTCTCGGGAGACATCTTTTTGGAGAGAGTGATTCCTGAGTAAGTGGGCGAACTACCACGCTTAGAATCTTCTATACTAAACCCCTTTAGTATAGTGTTAATGTATCTGGATTTGGGACACTCCCAACATCTACTTAGATCTATCACCATAGATCAAAATCCGCAAGATGTAGTAGGTATCATCCAGATCTTCCATGGAGAATCCTCATGATAAGAGGAGCTTGACCGAGTGTAGCATAGGAAACTATTTCTTATCAAGAGTATGTCATCTACGTACAATATGTGGAAGACAGTCATACTCTCTACAACTTTCTTGTATATACAAGGTTCATCTACCATTTTGATGAAGTCAAACTCTTGACTGCCACATCAAAACAGATGTTCCAACTCCGTGATGCTTGCTTTAATCCTGATGGACTTAAGCATAGCTTTGAAAGTCTCAACTTTTCCATCTACACCAAGAATCATCTTAAGATCCATTTGCTCCCGATGGGTTTTACCCATTTAGGTGCAACATTCAAAGTCATACTTTGTTGGTGTACATGGATTCCATCTTTGATTGCATAGCATCCAGCCATTTCACAGAGTCCCCACTCGTGATGGCCTTCCTGAACCTGGTTGGGTCATCATCTACCATGATGCAATCTTCGCTCCCACCGTCACCGAGGAAACCGTAGTATCTCTTAGGTGGATGAGGAACCCTATCAGATTCGTGGAGAGGCTGAGGTTCGTTGGAGACTATTGAATCCTTTGGTTTCATCAAATTATCAGCTGTTAGTTTGTCTAGTTGGAACTCCTTCCAGTTCTACCTTATGACCACAAATTTCTTTACAAGAAATTCCTTTTCAAAAAAGGTGGTATGCTGAGAAACAAAACACCTTTGGCTCCTCAGTGTGGTAGAAGATATTCACTCGCAAATGTTTGGGATATCCAACAATCTTATACAGAACCGACCTTGCTTTGAGCTTGTCTGGATTTTTCTTTTCAACATAGGCCGGACAACCCCATATCTTAACTTGCTTAAGAAATGGTCTCTTCCCATTCCATATCTCATATAGAGTGGTAGGCATTGATTTGGATGGAACCCTATTCAATAGGTATGCAGCTCCTCAAGTGCATAACACCATAAGGAAACAGGCAACTCAGCATTACTCATCATAGAGCACACCATATCTCATAGGGTGCGATACCTTCGCCCCAATACACCGTTGTGCTGTAGTGTACTTGAAGGAGTAAGCTGAGAGAGAATCGCATGCTCCTTTTAGAAACTCCAGGAACTCCATGCGCAAGTATTCCATTCCTCGATCACATCAAAGGATTTAATACTTCTACCCGTCTGGTTCTTAACTTCAAGCTTATATTCCTTGAATTTCTCAAAAGTTTCAGACTCGTGTTTCAACAGGAACACATGTCCGAATCTTGAGAGGTCGTCGATGAATGTAATGAAGTACTAAGAACCAATCCTGTCATTTGTAGACATAGGACCGTATACATCATCATGTATCCGTCCCAAGAGTTCATTAACTCTTTCTCTGTTTCCATTAAACGGAGCATTAGTCATTTTATCTTTGAGACAAGACTGACAAGTATCATAAGATGAAAATTCAAACAGTTTCTCATATTCATCCTTATGTAACTTAGCTGGTCGTGTCGTATTGATATGACCTAGTCTATAATGCCATAAGAAGGATTCGTTTATTTCTGAACTACTCCCTCTTGTGTGTGTTCTACATACTTTGAACTGTGGTTTGATTTAGAACTTATATGCCATTTCATAACGTGCCTGATCCAATCAACTTTTGATTCAGGAAAATGTTCATAACATTATCCTCCAATACAGAATTATATCCTTCTTTAACTTAATAAATAAACTGATGTAATGTTGTATATCAGGTTCGGTATTTAATAACATTTGTTCAGAATCAATGTATTAATACAAGGTGATATTTGCCAACTGGTTTGGCTGCAACAATTGCACCATTCTTTAACACTTAGAAACATATCACCCAATCCCAGTTCTCTACCTATCTGTAGCCCATGTAACAGATTACATGTATGGGATCCTGATCTGGTATCTCATACCTAGGATGTAGAGGATACTGAGAAACAGTTCTCGGTAACGAACACACCCAAAGAATATGTATCAACATGCTCATTTCTCGATTGGGTGGCATGGGAATCCGGATATTCCCCTATTTCCTGCTCGGACTTATAACAATTATAAGATAGAGCGGAACCAACGTTTCCCAAATCAGTATAATAAGCAGGTTCGGTCAATGTATCCATATTATTATCTTGATTAAGGCATGTTACGATCGCTACCAGGAGAGAGAGAAGAAAAAACTTTACGTGCGCTCTTGCAAGATTAGATTGGTTATTATTTTATCTAATCAGGATGTCTCCTACTGTTTTTATCAAATCTTCCTTCAAACCCTAAAAGATAAGACTAGCCGGGATTAATTACACCCTACAAGTTCGCCAATCTTTCGGCCAGGCTAGTGTCGGTACTTTGAGGGAGGTTCTCCGTGCTTTCACACGGACCTAATTAAAATAAACCTCATTTTCCCAAGGGCGTAACCCTGTTAACACCTTTCTAGACATCTACTTGATCAGCTAATTGTAATGTGCAAAACTCTTCCAGGAGTAACTCTTACTCACAATGGGTATCGGGATCCAACTATCTAATAGAAGGTATGCAATCTTATTGCAAATTTCAACACTTGAAATTCCCAATAATATTTTGCCCCTAGCAACTTATGACCTTGGCTAAGGTCAACAAATCATAAGCGCTAGCCAAGCTCAACCCGTCGTTTCTTGATTGAATTAAACCCACCCGTACGACCCTTAACTAAGGTCAACAAAGCCGTACGACTACCCTAACTCAATCGCATCATATGCTTGCAGATAAGCACTAATTACTACCGTACACTACGCCTTGGCTAAGGTCAACAAACGCAGCACGAATACTAAATAGTCTTTATCTGAAATGACGGAGGGCTACGACATGTTTTTAATAAAACCTTTTGGGTAATGAACTTGATCTCATTGTAGAATCGAGCGATTTTGAAAAAGAGTGTTTTTGAGGCTTTTACTAGTTTTGCTAAAGAGGTCACTCCCGGTGAAGGGATCTCGGCTCTTTCCTCATCGAATGAGGTGCTGGATATTTCACAAATACCACTATGCAATGCATGAACTAAAAAAGCAATCAAAAGACAAAACCGAGTGGCTTGTAGTATCCGCCAGTTTCGCTAAAGAGGCCACTCTTGGTGAAGGGATCTCGGCTCTTTCCTTATCGAATAAGGTGCTGGATATTCTACAAGGAATACCGCTATGCAAAGCAAGTACAAGAGCTACCAGTTTTTAAAACAAGATTCTGCAACATTTTTAGGTTTCTTTTATTTCATTAATCTCATTAATGAAGTCCCATCAATTATGCTTCCTAAGCATCACAGAATAAACGAAAGCAGTAATATTTACTATATATCATCATATATATAATATAAGCATTCGTCTTAACATATCAAGTAATCACATTACAGAATATCAGCAGCAGAAGAACACATATGAAATATTGGATATACTAGGAATTCCGTATTTTAATTAAGCCAATAAAAAACGCGGATTCCACGGTCGCGATGAATAGCCAAACCCACATCCCTAGACCCCTACGAGAGCGGAAAGCAACCCTACCAATTCTAGAGTTAGGAGACCCGAACTCGACTCCTCGAGATGGTCTCCCACTGGACCCTAGAACCCGGTTACTTGTGCTCTCCTTTTTGGGTCTATCCTAATGCGGAAAAGTAAATAATATACATCAATGGTGACATCATCCTCAACCCGGAAGTGCCTCAATAAAAGAATATTACATACAAGCTTTTACATGAATGAAAATGAAAAACTCTCATCTCACATAAAAACCCTCGGCTATTCAAAACACGACGATCCAATACAACATACACAGCAACACATAACATCACTTGTCATCAACGTAAGTAAATATGCGTATCCCAATTGTCGTTGACATATAACAGCGAAACCGACGATACACCACATATTACACTTACGGTCGCAGAAAAGAAAGTGAAAAACTACAACAATTGGAATCCGCAACCACCTTAGACATTATAAACCCAATGCATCACATTCTTTGGATTTCATGCCTAACCAAATGAATTTCTTAGACATCACATGCCTAACAATTATAAACCCCGCATTTTAGTCTCGATATTGAAAACACTTTTTAATAACCAGTCGGGTTATTCAACAAGATTCCTGACAACCTGATCGAATGCTCGTCGAAAACTTTAGTAGATGGTCGCACCCCCGATGCTATCGACGAAGTGCACTTAGGCGGAACACCGCAGCCGCGAGCACCCGAATGGATGCTTTTGGCGACGGGGTTCTCCTACAGTCACTTGTTCGGGGCTATGGGACATAGCTATCTAGTAAGGTTACCCGGCAAGTATCCGCGTACACTACGTGATTGCGACGGACTTTTGATCCACATCAAAATCCCGTGGCAACCGATTACATGAGACTAAATTGATAGATCTATAGAATTCAAACTAGTTATCACATAACTAATTATTGTAGATTCCATGTATTGTATCACAATTACAGATAGCTAGACGATATTAAACTTTTCGATCGAATAAACAAACACCCAAAATTTTCCGAAGGGCTCAACACTTGAGCGGAGTTTAAAAAATACCTAGAACATGCCACAACACCTATGAACCAACCGTAGAAGGGTCAACCCCTGCCTCACCTGTGGCGCCGCTGAACCACCACAAACCCTAGGGTTCGATGGCGGTTCCGACGGTCACAGAATCGAGTTAGGGTTTCATTCTTCTAGAGGGTCTATAGAAAACACCTGCACGATTTTCTGAAGATTTTAAACTTGGAAAAATCCAACTCTTGGAAAATTTCCAGCGAGGGAAAATATGGGTTATTGATATCCGTTCGAACATTTTAACGTTGTCTAAATAACCTGAAACTATTAAAATTACGAATACGAAACACTCCGAATTTCCAATACAGTAAGACCACATCACATGCAATCTTAGAAGAAAAAAACAAGCAACATCTGAAACACCAAAACCCAGAGACTGGAACACCACAAAATTTTGAAGCCTAAAACCCACAAATAATCCGGTGAGCTCGGAAATTCTTGTGTTGTTGCCGGCCAAAATCCGGCGAGGAGGGGTCAAATTTTTGTGGTGTTCATGTTACATCTCATATAACATTCTGCAGTTGCTTAAAAAATTTATAGAGGCCATTTAAAAAATGACAGAAACTAGATTTCATTGTTTCAAGTTTCGGAGTAGTTTCTGTTTCGTAATCTAACAAATATCGTCTAATTCTTTAGCATGGCTCTGATACCACTGTAGGGTTCCCTAGGCGGCCGCTGGGTTTCAGGATGCATCGTCCATGCCAATTTCAAAAATTTGTCGTACTAAAGAACCCTAACCTAGAATCTTAACTAGAGATTTAGACGAAACAAAAATGTAAACAACTTTACATCTAAGTGAACAAGGAATACAAGCTTTGTAGACCGGTCCTTCACTTCTAAAGTTTCGTGTAGTAGTCCCTTCGCTCCAAGTAGTGAACACCCGAACTCTAGTAAGGGTTTACATGAAGAAATGAACAAGCTTGCTCGAATTCTTCGAGGCCGAAGATGATCTACGTCGAGGAGACTCAATCTCATGCTACCTTTTCACTAATGGTAGATTAGTGAAGCAAACACTCTAAACTAAATGGCTAATATAGTAGAGGAGGTTGAAGTAGAAATTTTGCTTACTTTAGATTTATTTTTGTCACAATATTTCTTCACTTTGAGAAAAGCTAGCAAGCTTTCTCTTGATGAAGAAGAAGATGAAGTGGAGAAGAGAATGAAACTCATGATGTGAGAATAACAACCATGGGTAAGTTTATATCATACACTAACTCATGTAGAGACTAAACTATGGCTAAAGATAATGGTTAGGTTAATAAATATCTCATGTAAAACAAAATTAGTGGACTAAGTCAATGGTTAGCATAAGCTTCTCCAAGCTTCCAACCATGACAAATTTCCATCAATTTTGAATTACTTGGATAAATGAAAACACTAATATTATCTTAAGTATAGTGTAAGTCTCATACACCCATGGAGCATGTGGCATCAAGCATGACACAAAATAATGTACATTAATATATATCACATATATACTATATGCACACAAGTGAGAAAAAGAAATGTTTAAGTGAGCTAATATTAGTTAATGTAATTTAATTATACATTAAATTATTAAATCAACACTTGATTTAATAATTCGGCTATATCACATAAAACCGACATAATATCATATGTATCAACTTATCGAATCAACACTTAATTCGATAACCCGGCTATATCACATATAACCGACCGATATCATATATCGCGAGAATAGAATACGGTATTACATACTCGTATTAATCTTGGTCCCGCACATATCACATATGTGCTCCTATTTCGTTTCGCTTGAGCTAGGAAAGCTCTGTGTAGGACTCTAAAGACTCGTCAATATGCCGACAGTAGGTAGTGATCATATCGGTCACCCATAAGCCGCAAGCGGTCTGCTAAACGTAACGGCCACCCGTGTATTGAGCAATCAGAAGATCAAAAAGCCAGCCTGCTCATACTCCTGCGAATCCAATCAATAACACTACCGTACAGTCCGGTCTCTTCATCAGATATGTCGCATATCACAGCCTGTGGGTGGTTTAACGTCAGACCCCAATAGCCTGATAAGTCATGCCGATGCAAGGTCCATAATGGTTCGAGAAACTACTGATAACATTTACCGGTAGATCTCAGCAACCCTGACCAGGGATTTCTTATTATGGCCAATCAAGCATAGCGCAACATCAACCTCCAATATCGGGAGAGACGAAATCCCCTCCTATCGCTCATTGCCTCCATGTGACTCGGAACTGTACCCAAAAACCAGCGTTTTGCAAATCTCTTGAATGTGGTAAGGTGGAAATCAAAGCACAGTGGGAATCACACAAGACTCTATGACGATCTTGGGTCGACAGACGAACCTATACCAGTGTCACAAAAGAACTGCTATCTGACGATTGGTATAATACCATTTAGGAGTTCTCGGCGAGTCCGTTTAGTGTACCCAGTCTCCACTGAGCACCCGTATAGTATCTCTGATGTCAAACACCAATGGATATAGGATCATCCATCGCCTATCATATGGGTCGAGAAGCGTATACGCTAGTCTACTCTGGAATATCGATGCCCCGTCTCGATACTCCCACGACTAGGAACTATTGAAGGATGTACTTACTGACTACCTCTGCCACTAGCATGATCTGCATCATAATACTGGTAGTCAAGTACTCATCCCAAGGGTTTTATCAACATGTAATAGAGAGACAATAAGTGTACATGTTAAGATAAAGAGCAACCAGATAGCATACTATCATGTCGAGTAAGAAAGTCCTCCCTACATATGTCCAAGCATTCACTACAATATACATGGCATGTACAGTAATGGCCTCTAGGATTTACATATAACTAACACATTATACCCTACGCTTCAGCCGTAGGATCTATAATTTATGCAATGTTATATACACGCCCTGATGTAGCTTATGCACTGAGTGCAGTAAGCAGGTATCAATCCAACCCAGGGGAGAATCACTGGACAGCTGTGAAGAACATTCTTAAGTACTTGCGAAGAACTAAAGAAATGTTCTTGGTGTATAGTAACGGGGATCTCCAAATGGAGGCCTTTACCGATTCGAGCTTCTAGAGTGATAAGGATGACAACAAATCTATCTCAGGATTTGAATTTACCCTCAATGGAGGGGCGGTATATTGGAAAAGTTCCAAACAAGATACCGTTGCAAACTCAACGATGGAAGCTAAGTACTGTTTCCCCCAATCAGAGCAAAGTTCTGTTTGAAATTTGAATTTCAAAAAAAATTGAAGCAACACTTCAGATCCAGCGCTAGACGCGCTGCGAGCCACGTGTCAAACACGGATGCGCTAGCGCCAGGTGCGCTGCGCCCTGAGCAGCGCACCACATGTCAAACACAGGTGCGCTAGCGCAAAGTGTGCTGCGCTCTGAGCAGTGCACCACATGCAAAGCACGGGTGCGCCAGCGCTAGAATTAAAAAATTCCCCACCCTTAGATCAAAAGATGTAATAATGATAAATCATTAATTAATCAGAATTAAAATTCTGTTATGGAAAGATTTTCTCAATCTGGTTAAAAACAAGAAGATTGCCTTCTGTAAAACAGAAACCCTAGGATCAAAGATCCAACGGTGGGAAATATTTCCAAATCAATCAGAGAAAGATCTCTTTAACTGATTCAATAAATCAGCTTGCCCTATATAAAGGCCCCAAGACTTCAAGTCTGATATAGAAACCCCCCCATAAACTTTGAAAAATTCAAAGAAAGAGAGGAAGCTCTTGCAAGAAGATTATTTTTTCAAGGTAAAGATGATGAATGATGAACACAGAGATGAAAAAGATCAAAAGATCTCATCACATAATAAAGGAAGAACATATTCTTCACAAAGATCATTGATCTATAAAGGAAAAGCCCTTTCAAAAATAAGAATTGTTGTTCTTGAATCTTGAGACAAAGTCTCTTTTAAAAGAACATAAATTTGTTCCCAGATCACAAAATTGATCAAATGCGCTTTGCGTTATTGAACTGCGCCTTGCGCTCTTGAACAGCGCTTCTGCGCTCTCTGAACTGGCGCTCAACGCCAAAATGCGCCACGTGTCAACCACGTGTGCAACTTGCGCTTCTGAAATAGCGCACTGCGCTCATGGGCTGGCGCTCAGCGCCAAGCGCACCACGTGTCACTTGTTAGTTATATGTATGCCCTGAAGGCCATTACTGTACATACGATGTATATTGTAGTGGATGCTTGGACATATATAAGGAGGACTTTCTTGCTCGACATGATAGTATGCTTTCTGGTTGCTCTTTATCTTAACATGTACTCTGATTGTCTCTATGTTACATGTTGATAAAGCCCTTAGGATATGTACTCGACTACTGGGATTATGATGAGATCATACTAGTGGGGCCATGGTAGTCGACGAGTACATCCTATAAGTGTTCCTAGTCGAGGGTGTATCGAGACAGGGCATCGATACACCAGAGTAGACTAGCGTATACGCATCTTGACCCATATGATGGGCGATGGATGATCCCATATACATCGGTGTTTGACATCAAGGATGGTGTACGGGTGCTCAGTAGAGACTGGGTACACTGGACGGACTCGCCGAGAACTCCCAGATGGTATTATACCTCACGTCAGATGGCAGTTCTCTGGTGACACTGGAACAGGTTAGTCTGTAGACCCGAGATTGTCATAGAATCTTGTGTGATTCCCACTGTGCTTTGATTTCCATCATACCACGTCCAAGAGGGCGTGCAAAAAGGTGGCTTTTGGGTACAGTCCCGAATCACATGGAGGTAATGAGCGATAGGAGGGGATTCGTCTCTCCCGGTATAGGGAGTTGATGTTGCGCTGTGTTCGATTGGCTATAACTGGAAATCCTTGGCCAGGGTTGCTGAGATTTACTGATAAGTGTTATCAGTAGTTTCTCGAACTGTTATATACCTCATATCGACACGACTTATCAAGCTATTGGGGTCTGACGTTTACTACCCCTAGACGAGATATGCGATATATCAGACGAAGAGACCGGACTGTACGGAAGTGTTACTGACTGGATTCACAGAAGAATGTACAGGCTTGCTTGTTGATCTTCTGATCGCTCAATACCTGGATGGCTGTTACATTTAGCTGACCGCTTGTAACTTATAGGTGTTTGATATGATCATCACCTACTGCCGGCGTATTGACGATTCTTTAGAGTCCTACACAGAGGTTTCTTGGCTCAGGCAAAACGGAGTAGGAGCACATATATGATATGTGCGGGACCGAGAACAATACGTGTATGTGATACTGTATTAGATTCTCGCGATATGAGATATCGGCCGGGTATATGTGATATAGCCGGGTCATCGGATTAAGTGTTGATTCGATGAACTGATACGGATTATATTAGTCGGTTATTTGTGAAATAGCCAGATTATCGGATCAAGTGTTGATTCGATAATTTAATGTATAATTATATATTTGATATATTAAATTACATTAACTAATATAAGCTCACTAAAAGATTCTTTTTCTCACTCGGGTAAAACATTGATATATATGCGATATATGTTAATTGTATTATTTTATTTTGTTACAATAAATATTGTATATGTGATATATAATATTGTAACATGTTAGGGTTATTAATGCAACATGTTTAGTGGAGATTAAACATGGTTAGGGTTTGATTTGGGTTAATCTTTTCTAGAACCTTCTAGAAGGTTTTGTTTTGTTTTGTGCAAAGATATTTGTGTTGATATTTTGCATAGATATTTGTTTAACCCAACCAAACCTTTTAACCATGGTTCAATCTCTACAAGGGTTAGTTCTTCTAACTTATACCATGGTTGCATTTCTAACCTCACACTTGAGTTATTCATTATTCATCACAAAGAGAATGGTTCTTCTTCTTCTTCTTCTTCTTTGCATGAAAAGCTTTCTAGCTTTTTATGAAGTGATGAAAATGAGTGAGATTAAGAAAATAAATGAGAGCTAAATTCCTACTTCATCATCCTAATCTATTCTTGCCAATTAGATTAGGGTGTTTACTTCATTTAGTGAGTGAGAGCTTGTGTTAAAGAAACTTCAAGGTAGATCATCTTAGTTATCGAAGATCGGAAGCAAGCTTGCATCTTTCTCTTCGTGGAGCCTCTCTAGAGTCCGGGAACATGATGATCGCAGTGAAGAGACCTCAACATGGAGCTTTAGAAGTGAAGGACTGGACTACAAAGGTTGTAATCCCAAACTCTTAGAAGTAAAGTTGTTTACTTGCTTTGTTTCGCATAATCTTTAGTTTAAAGATCTTGGTTTAGGGTTGTTCGGCACGGCTAAATTTTAAATCGGGTATGGTTGATGCCTTGTAGAACCTTGTTAGAGTGCCTGGTAACCCTACAGTGGTATCAGAGCCAAGCTAGAGGTTTAGGCAAAGTCTAGGCGAAGTTTGAAGTCCGATCGAACTCCGAATACCCGATAAAACCTAGTTTCTGGAAAATTTTTAAAAATGTTGATTTTTTCGTATTAAAAATACTCAGAAATATAAGCAGGGAATTATAAGGATATCTGTGAAAAACGAGCCTCTAAGCCTATTAAAGAGCCGCGGAACCGCGACAAAGACATGCCTTGCGCGGCGGTTTCGCGGCGGAACAGTGGAATTAGGTTTTCATTTTTGTACAGTAATATCCGTATCTATTTCCTTATTGTTCTGGGAATTTTTAATTCTATTCAAGTGTTGAGTTTTCTGTGATGTATTGGGAACTCGTTGATTCGATCGGAAAGTTTAGCTTCGTTTAAGTTTTTCCGGGTAATTTCAGAACGTGTTAAAAAGTTCGAACGGATACCAATAACTCACTTTTTCCCCTGCCGGAAAGTTTCCAAGTGTTGGATTTTTCCGTAGTTTAAGAACATTCTTAGTCGTACAAGTAACGCGGTGGACCCTCTAGAAGAACACAAACTTAACTCGATTATGTGACCGTCTGAATTGCCTTTAAACCTTAGGGTTTGGGGCAGTACGGCGTTACCACATGTGAGGCGTTGGTTTAACCCTTCTACGGCTGGACCATTGGTACTGTGGCATGTGATGGATACTTTTTGAACTCTACTCAAGTGTTGAGCTATTTGGGAAATCTTGGGTGTTTATTTATTCGATCGGAAAGTTTAACATTGTCTATTTATCTGGAATGTGATACAATATTTGGAATCCACAAGCAGTTATGAGATAACTAATTTGAATGTTATAAATCTTGCAGTTTAGTCTCATTTGATCGGTTGCCACGGAATTTTGATGCATCAAAAGTCCATCGCAATCACGTAGCGTACGCGGATACTCGCCGGGTAAACTTAATAGATAGCCACGCCCCATAGCCCTGACCAAGTGACTGTAGGAGAACCCCGTCGCCAAAAGCATCCGTTCGGATGCTCGCGGCAGCGGTGTTCCTTCTTAGTGCACTTCGTCGACGGCATACGGGGGTGCGGCCGTCTACTAAAGTTTGCGACGAGCATTCGATCAGAATATCGGGAATCTTGTTGAATTGCCCGACTAGATATTGAAAAGTGTTTTCGATAATGAGACTAAAATGTGGGGTTTATAATTGTTAGGCATGCGATGTCTAAGGAATTCATTTGGTTAGGCATGAGATGTCTAAGGAGGTTGCGGATTCCAACTGTTGTAGTTTTACACTTTCTTTTCTACGACCGAAAGTGTAATATGTGGTGTATCGCCGGTTTCGTTGCTATACATCAACGACAATTGGGATACGCATATTTACTTACGTTGATGATATGATTTTATGTGTTGCTGTGATATGTTATATTGGATCGTCATGTTTGAATAGCCGGGGGTTTTATGTGAGATGAGAGTTTTTCATTTTCATTCATGTAAAATTCATTTGTATGTAATATTCTTTTATTGGGGCACTTCTGGGCTGAGGATGATGTCACCATTGTATATTATTTACTTTTCTGCATTAGGTAGACCCAAGGCGGGGAGCACAAGTAACCGGGTTCTAGGGTACAGTGGAAGACCATCTCGAGGAGTCGAGACCGGGTCTCCTAACCCTAGAATTGGCAGTGTTGCTTGCCGCTTTAGTAGGGGTCTAGGGATGTGGGTTTGGCTATTCATCGCGACCGTGGAATCCATGTTTTATACAGGCTCGTATTAAAAACACAGACCTCTTAGTATATCCAATATTTCATATATATTTCTTCTGCTGCATTGTTCTGTGATGAGATTATATTACTGCCTGAGACGAATGTTTATATTATATATATGAGATATATGTTATATTGCAGATTTCGTTTCAAATGTGATGCTTGTGAAGCATAATAAAATGGGACTTCATTAATGAGATTAATGAAACTAAAAGAAACCTAATGATGTTGTAGAAACTTGTTTAAAAACTGGTAGCTCTAGTTCTTCCTTTGCATAGCGGTGTTCCTTGTAGAACATCCAGCACCTTATTCGATAAGGAAAGAGCTGAGATCCCTTCACCGGGAGTGACCTCTTTAGCGAAACTAGCAGATGCTACAAACTCGGTTTGTCTTTTGATTGTTTCTATAGTTTTTGCTTTGCATAGTGATATTTGTGAAATATCCTACACCTTATTCGATGAGAAAAGAGCCGGCGATCCCTTCACCGGGAGTGACCTCTTTAGCAAAACTAGAAAATGCCTCAAAAACATTCCATTCAAAATCACTCGATTCTACAACGATATCAAGTTCATTACGTAAAGGGTTTTCTTAAAAACCAGTCGTAGCCCTCCGTCATTTCAGATAAGTCCTACTTAGTATTCGAACTATGTTTGTTGACCTCCATCAAGACGTAGTGAGAGGTAGCTAACTAGTATTTATTTGTTTATGCATAAGATGCAGATTGTTTTAGGGTAGTCGTGCGGCCTTGTTGACCTCCGTCAAGGATCGTGCGGATGGGTTTAATTCAATCAGGAAATGACGGGTAGAACTTGACTAGCAGCCTATGGTTTTTTGACCTCCGTCAAGGTCATAGGACGCTAGGGGTAAAATATTATTGGGAATTTCAAGAGTTGAAATTTGCAATGAGATTGCATACCTTCTATGAGATAGTTGGATCCCGATACCCGCTGCGAGTAAGAGTTACTCCTGGGAGAGTTTTACACATTACAATTAGCCGATCAAGTAGGTGTCTAGAAAGGTGTCAACGGGGTTACGCCCCTGGGAAAACGAGGTTTACTTTAATTAGGTTCGTACGAAAGCACAGGGAACCTCCCTCAAAGTACCGGCACTGGCCTGGCTGAAAGATTGGCGAACTTATAGAGTGTAATTAATCCCGGCTAGTCTTTCCTTTTAGGGTTTGAAGGAAGATTTGACTAAAACAGTGGGAGACATCCTGATTAGATATTTTAATAACCAATCTAATCTTGCAAGAGCATACGCTAAGTGTTTTCTTCTCTCTCTCCTGGTTACGACTATGTCACGCCTTAATCAAGATAATAAATACGGATGTATTGACCGAACCCGCTTGTTATACTGCGCTAGGGAACGTTGGTCCCGCTCCAACTTATAATTGTTATAAGACTGTTAGTTATATGTATGCCATAGGGGCCATTACTATACATAGGATGTATATTGTAGTGGATGCTTGGACATATATAGGGAGGACTTTCTTGCTCGACATGATAGTATGCTATCTGGTTGCTCTTTACCTTAACGTGTACACTGATTGTCTCTCTGTTACATGTTGGTAAAGCCCTTAGGATGTGTACTTGACTACCTGGACTATGATGCGGATCATACTAGTGGGGACATGGTAATCCATAAGTACATCCTTCAAGGTCCCTAGTCGTGGGTATATCGAGACGGGGCATCGATATACCAGAGTAGACTAGCGTATACCTTCTCGACCCATACAGAAGGGCGATGGATGATCCCATATCCATTGGTGTTTGACATCGGAGATGATATACGGGTGCTCAGTAGAGACTGGATACACTGGACGGACTCGCCGAGAACTCCCAGATGGTATTATACCTTACGTCAGATGGCAGTTCTTTGGTGACACTGGTACAGAGTAGTCTGTTGACCCGAGATCGTCATAGAGTCTTGTGTGGTTCCCACTGTGCTTTGATTTCCACCTTACCACGTCCAAGAGGGCGTGCAAAACGGTGGTTTTTGGGTACAGTCCAGAATCATATGGAGGCAATGAGTGATAGGAGGGGGTTCGTCTCTCCCGGTATAGGGAGTTGATGTTGTGCTATGTTCGATTGGCTATAACCGGAAATCCCTGGCCAGGGTTGCTGAGATTTACTGGTAAGTGTTACCTGTAGTTTCTCGAACTGTTATATACCTTATATCGACACGACTTATCGAGCTATTGGGGTCTGACGTTTACCACCCATAGGCGAGATATGCGACATATCAGACGATCAGACTGGACTGTACGGTAAGTGTTACTGGTTGGATTCACAGGACTATGAGCGGGCTTGCTCGTCGATCTTCTGATCGCTCAATACCCGGGTGGCCGTTACATTTAGCAGACCGCTTGCGGCTTGTGGGTGTTTGATATGATCATCATCTGCTGCCGGCGTATTGACGAGTCTTTAGAGTCCTACACAGAGGTTTCCTGGCTCAAGCGAAATGAAATAGGAGCGCATATGAGATATGTGCGGGACCGAGAATAATGTGTGAATGTGATACCGTATTCTATTCTCGTGATGAATGTATCGAATGGTTGTATGTGATATAACCTAGTTATCGAATCGAGGATTGATTCGATAAGTCGATACATTGGATATTAGTCGGTCATATGCGATATGACCGGATCGTTAAATCAAGCGTTGATTTAATGATTTAATGCATAATTATATATTTGATATATTACTTTGCATTAACTAGTATTGGTTCACTTAAAATGGATTTTCTCACTTGAAGTGCACATTGTATATGTGATATATTTTTTGTGCACTTGATTGTATCATGTTTGATGATACAAGCATGTTTGGGTGTATGTTTAGTTTAAACCTTGGTTAAGTAAATGGTTAGGATTTTTATTTATTTATTTATTCATTTATTTGTTTATTTCCTTTTAAGGCAAGAAAAGAAATGGTTGCTTTTTGGATTTACTTGAAGCTTCATGAAGCTTTGAAAAAGTTCAACCATTTTTGTTTCTTTGCCTAACCTAACCATTCACCTAACCTTAGTTTATTCTCTACACTTAATCATGGTTGCTATATGATAAGTATCATTTATTTTTCTATTAGAAAATAACTTATCATATTCTTCTCTTCTTCTTCTTCTTCAAGATGAAGAAAACCTTGCAACCATTAATGGTGACTTGAGAAAAAGAGTGAGAAATCCAATTCTAAAGTGAACCCACTTCCTATTTCTTCATCCTCTACTACTTGCCAAGTAGTATAGGGTGTTTTCTTCACAAGTTTCATGACTTGGTGAAGTTGGAGCTTGATCTTGTGTTGCCTCGATGTAGATCATCTTCGGCATCGAAGTCGACGACCTAGCCCGCCCATTTCTCCGATGAAGCCGATACTAGAGCCCGGGATCCGATGATCGCAGCAAGGGGACTTCATCACGGAGCTATGGAGGTGGAGGACCGGATCTATAAAGGTTGTATTTTCCGTTTACTCTTAGTTAAGTTGTTAACTAGTTATCGTTTTCGCCTAAAATCTAGTTAACGATCCGTATTAGGGTTTCTCGGCACTTGTAAAATTTGAATTTGGTATGGTTGATGCCTTGTGAGACCTCCTTAGAGTGACTAGGAATCCTACAGTGGTATCAGAGCCTAGCTAGAGCCTTAGGCGATGCGTAGACGGAGTTAGAAGTCCGATCGAACCGAAACCCTAACACAAATATGCTCTCTGTACATTTTTTGAAATCGGGGATTTTTGAGGATTAAAAATATGCAGAAAATTCAGCAGGAGATTGTAAGAGTTACTGTGAAATTCGATAGCCTAAATCCATCAAAACACTGTGGTTCCGCGGCACAAGCATGGCTTGTGCGGCGGTTCCACGGTCGTAATGTCTCCTTGTTCAATGAATTTTACACAGTAATTCTTATTTTGCAGTGCTGGTTTTCCTGGGAATTTTTAACCTGAACTCAAGAGTTGAGTTTTCTCGGTTGTATTGGGGACTCGGTGTTTCGATCGGATTGTCTAATTTTGTCTGTGTGTTTTTCCCGGGTAATTCTAGAATATGTTAAAAAGTTCGGCCGGATATAAATACCCACTTTTTCCCCTGCCGGGAAATTTCCAATTGTTGGATTTTTCCGTAGTTTAATGACGTTCTAAGTAGTGCAAGTAACGTGATGGTCCCTCTAGAAGACAACAAACCTTAACTCGATTATGTGACCGTCTTGAACTTCCCTTTGAACCTTCGGGTTTGGGGCAGTACGGCGTGCCACATGTGAGGCGTTGGCTTGACCCTTCTACGGCTGGACCGTTGGTTCTGAGGCATGAACTGAATGTTTTTAGACTTATTTCATGTGTTGAGCTGTATTGGGAAAACCTGGGTGTTCGATTGTTCGATCGGAAAGTTTAACATTTTCTATTTATCCGGAATGTGATACAATAATTGGAATTCACAAGTAGTTATGAGATAACTGAATGAATGTTATAAATCTAGCGGTTTAGTCTCACTTGATCGGTTGCCACAGAATTTTGATGTGATCAAAAGTCCGTCGCAATCACGTAGCGTACGCGGATACTCGCCGGGTAAACTTAATAGACAGCCTCGCTCCATAACCCCGACCAAGTGATTGTAGGAGAACCCCGTCACCGAAAGCATCCGTTCGGATGCTCGCGGCAGCGGTGTTCCGCCTTGGTGCACTTCGTCGACGGCGTCAGGGGTGCAGCTGCCTACTAAAGTTTGCGATGAGCATTCGATCAGGATGTCGGGAATCTTGTTGAATTGCCCGACTTTATATTGAAAAGAGTTTTTGATTTTGAGACTAAAATGTGGGGTTTATAATTGTTAGGTATGTGATGTCTAAGGAATTCATTTGATTAGGCATGTGATGTCTATGCAGGTTGCGGATTCCAACTGTTGTAGTTTTACACTTTCTTTTTTGTGACCGTAAGTGTAATATGTGATATCGCCAGTTTCGTTGCTATATGTCAATGACAATTGGGATGGGCATATTTACTTACGTTGATGACATGTGATGTTATGTGTTGCTGGATATGTTATATTGGATCGTCGTGTTTGAATAGCCGAGGGTTTTTTATGTGAGATGAGTGTTTTTCATTTTTATTCATGTAAAAACTTGTATGTAATATTCTTTTATTGGGGCACTTCCAGGTTGCGGAAGATGTCACCTTTGTATATTATTTACTTTTCCACACTAGGATAGACCCAAGGAGGGGAGCACAAGTAACCGGGTTCTGGAGTCCAGTGGGAGACCAACTCGAGGAGTCGAGTCCGGGTCTCCTAACTCTAGAATTGGTAGGGTTACTTGCCGCTCTCTTAGGGGTCTTTAGGTGTGGGTTTGGCTATTCATCGCGACCGTGGAATCCGTTTTTTATACTGGCTCGTATTAAAACACGGACGTCCTAGTATATCCAATATTTCATATGATATTTTCTGCTGCGTTATCTGTGATGTGATCATGTGATGTGTTCTGTGATAAATACTATATATAGTATATACGATATATTATATAGACGTTACTTAAGTTTTACACCCGCGCTAGCCCTGCCCCGCTCTGCCGTTAGTTACCTAACCTAACGGTGTACGAGGGGACATAGAGGCGAATGCGGATGGCATAAGTGTACGTCGTATTTATCTGTGATGTTTAGGTATTTAAATGATGGGACTTCATTAATGAGATTAATGAAATAAAAGAAACCTAAGATGTTGTAGAATCGAATTTCAAAAAAAAAACAGGTAGCTACAGTTCTTGCTATGCATAGCGGTATATGAGATATATCCTGCACCTTATTCGATAAGGAAAGGACCGAGATCCCTTCACCGGGAGTGACTCCTTTAGCAATAACTGGCAGATGCTACAACTCTCGGTTTGTCTTTTGATTGCTTCTATAGTTTCTGCTTTGCACAGTGATATATATGATATATCCCGCACCTCATTCGACGAGGAAAGGGCCGACGATCCCTTCACCGGGAGTGACCCCTTTAGCAAAACTAGAAAAGCCTAAAAAATACTCCATTTTAAAATCATTTGATTCTACAACGATATAAAGTTCATTACGCAAAGGGTTTTCTTAAAAACCTGACGCAGCCCTCCGTCATTTCAGATAAGTAATAGTTAGTATTCGTGCTGCGTTTGTTGACTCAGTCAAGGCGTAGTGTGCGGTAGCTGATCACTATTTATCTGCTTATGCATATGATGCAGATTGAATTAGGGTAGTCGTGCGGCCTTGTTGACTCAGTCAAGGGTCGTGCGGGTGGGTTTAATTCAATCAGGAAATGACGGGTTGAACTTTACTTGCGGTCTATGGTTTGTTGACTCAGTCAAGGTCATAGATCGCTTGGGGCAAAATATTATCGGGAATTTCAAGTGTTGAAATTTGCAATGAGATTGCATACCTTCTATGAGATAGTTGGATCCCAATACCCGCTGCGAGTAAGAGTTACTCCTGAGAGAGTTTTACACATTACAATTAGCCGATCAAGTAGGTGTCTAGAAAGGTGTTAATGAGGTTACGCCTCTGGGAAAACGAGGTTTACATTAATTAGGTTCGTGCGAAAGCACGGGGGACCTCCCTCAAAGTACCGACACTGGCCTGGCTGAAAGATTGGCAAACTTGTAGTGTGTAATTAATCCCGGCTAGTCTTTCCTTTTAGGGTTTGAAGGAAGATTTGATAAAAACAGTGGGAGCCATCCTGATTAGATAAAACAATAACTAATCTATTCTTTCAAGAGCGCACGCTGAGTGTTTTCTTCTCTCTATCTCCAGGTAGCGACCATATCACGCCTTAATCAAGATAATAATACGGATTATTGACCGAATCCGCTTGTTATACTGAGCTGGGGAACGTTGGTCCCGCTCCAACTTATAATTGTTATAAGACAGAGCAGGAAATAGGGGATTACCAGAATTCCCGTGCCGCCCAAACGAAGAAAGTGCATGTTGATGCATCTCCTTCGGGTGTGTTCATTACAAAGAACTGTTTCTCTGTATCCTCTACGTCTTGGGTATATGATACCGGATCAGGATCCCGCATATGTAATCTGTTACATAGGGCTACAGAAAGGTAGAGAACTGAGAACGGGTGATAAGTTTCATGAGACAGAAAATGGGGCAAGTGTTGCAGCCAAGTCTGTTGGTCACTGTCACCCTGTATTACCAGTACATAGATTCTGAACGAATGTTATTAGATACCGAACCTGATATACAAAATCATATCAGTCTCTTTATTAGTAAAGAAATGATAAAATTTTGTATTGTTGGATAATGTTTTGAACATTTCCTATATCAAAAGTTGATCGGTTCAGGCACGTTATCTAAAAGCATTGATATTCTAAATCAAACTACAGTTCTTAGTATACGGAACACACACAAGAGGAAGAGTTCAGAAATGAACGGATCCTTCTTGAAGCATTGTAGACTAGGTCATATCAATGCGACCCGACTGGTTGAAGTTACATTTAGATGCATATTTAAATTAATTTGAATTTACATCTTGTGAAACTTGCCAGTCATGTCACAGAGATAAGATGACCATAGCTCCGTTTGCTGAAAACAGAGAAAGAGTTAGTGAACTCTTGGGATGATACATGTTGATGTATGTAGATCCCCTGTCTACACTTTCCAAGACAGGTTCTTTGTACTTCATTACATTCTATGATGATCTCTCAAGATTCAGGCATATGTTCCTCTTGAAACACAAGTCTGAATCTTTTGAGATATTCATAGAATATAAGTTAGAAGTAGAGAACCAATACGGGTATAAGTATTATGTCCTTTGATGTGATCAGGGAGGACAATACTTGTGCATGGAATTCCTGGACTATTCTAAAGGAGAATGAGATTCTCTCTCAGCATCACTCCTTCGTATACACCATAGCACGATGGTATATCGGGGCGGAGCAATCACACCCTATATGATAAGGTGTGCTCTATGATGAGTACTACTGAGTTACCTATTTCCTTTTGGGAGTTATGCACTTCAGAAGCTGCATACCTATTGAATAAGGTTCAAATCAAATCAGTTGCCTACTACTTCATATGTGATATGGAAAGGGAAGAACCCATATCTTAAGTTAGTTAAGATTTGGGGTTGTCCGGCCTATGTCTAAAAGCAAAATCCAGACAAGCTCGAGGCAAGGTCAGTTATGTAGAACTGGAAAGGTTCCAGCTATACAAACTACAGCAGATGATTTGGTAGAACCAAAAGATTCAATAGAGACCAACGAACTTCAGCCTCTCCGCCGATCTAGTAGGGTTCCTCACCCACCTGAGAGATACTTCGGTTTCTCGATGACAGTGGGAGCGAGGATTGCATCATGAGATGATGACCCAACTAGTTTCGTGCTGGCCATCAGGAGTGTGACTCTGTAAGAATGGCTGGATGCTTAGCGATCTGATATGGAATCCATGTACACCAACAAAGTATGGACTTTGGTTGTTATATCTGAAGGGTTAAATCCCCATCAGGAGCAAGTATATCTTGAGAAGATTACTTGGTGTAGATGGAAAAGTTGAGGCTTTCAAAGCTAGACATGTTAAAGGTTTTCATCATCGACCAGGCGTGGATAATGATGAAACCTTTTTCAGTGGCTATGCTTAAGTCCATCCAGATCCTACTTGCCACGGCTACATACCATGACTACGATATCTGGCGGTTGGGTGTCATGACTGCTTTTCTAAAATGATGTTTTAGAAGAGAGCGTCTGTAAGTACATAGCCAAAGGGCTTCGTAGACAGTGGGAGCAGCGGAAACGTGTACAAGATGCTTTATGTGATAAAGCAGGCATCGGGGAGTTGGAACATCTGTTTTGATGGATTAGTCAAAGAGTTTGACATCATCAAAATGGTAGATGAACCTTGTATAAACAAAAAGGTAATAGGGAGTATGGTGGCGATCCTCGTAGAGTACATGGAAGACATACTCTTGATAGGGAAGAAGTTTCCTATGCTACGCTCGATCAATCTCCGCTTATCACAATGATTCTCCACATAGGATCAAAGTGATACCTACTAAATCCTGGGTTTTGGATCTATGAGATAGATCTAAATGGATGTTAGGATTCTCACTAGTTGGAGTGAGATGGTATCAATTGATCCAGAGGAGAATCACTGGAAGTGTTCCAGGGTGATAAGGACGACTGAATGTCAGTCACAGGCATTGTCTTTACCCTCAGTAAAGGGACGGTATGTTGGAAGAGTTCCAAGCTAGATACCGTGGCATACTAGACGATAAAGGCTGGATACATCGCTACTTAAGATGCTACCAAAGAGGCAGTCTGGGTGTATATTGGTTCATGAGATGAACTTAGTTCCTCCCATTGTGTGACAATGGAGTTGTGGCTTATGCCAAGGAACGTCTGTCTCATCAGTGATCCAGACATATTCTAAGGCATTATCACCTGATCATGGAGATGGTTGATCTCCAAGGAGATCGAGTTTAGAAGAGTAGACTCAGAGGACAACACGGCGGATCCACTCACAAAGGCCTTTTCCCAGAGAGAGACTTTTATGGGATGGTTGAGTATGAGATACTACAACTACTGCTATCAGATGGCCCTAGTGCAAGTGGGAGATTGTTAGTTATATGTATGCCCTAGGGGCCATTACTATACATAGGATGTATATTGTAGTGGATGCTTGGACATATATAGGGAGGACTTTCTTGCTCGACATGATAGTATGCTATCTGGTTGCTCTTTACCTTAACGTCTACACTGATTGTCTCTCTGTTACATATTGGTAAAGCCCTTAGGATGTGTACTTGACTACCTGGACTATGATGCGGATCATACTAGTGGGGACATGGTAATCCATAAGTACATCTTTCAAGGTCCCTAGTCGTGGGTATATCGAGAAGGGGCATCGATATACTAGAGTAGACTAGCGTATACCTTCTCGACCCATACAGATGGGCGATGGATGATCCCATATCCATTGGTGTTTAACATCGGAGATGATATACGGGTGCTCAGTGGAGACTGGGTACACTGGACGGACTCGCCGAGAACTCCCAGATGGTATTATACCTTACGTCAGATGGCAGTTCTCTGGTGACACTGGTACAGAGTAGTCTGTTGACCCGAGATCGTCATATAGTCTTGTGTGGTTCCCACTGTGCTTTGATTTCCACCTTACCACGTCCAAGAGGGCGTGCAAAACGGTGGTTTTTGGGTACAGTCCCGAATCACATGGAGGCAATGAGCGATAGGAAGGGATTCGTCTCTCCCGGTATAGGGAGTTGATGTTGCGCTGTGTTTCGATTGGCTATAACCGGAAATCCCTGGCCAGGGTTGCTGAGATTTACTGGTAAGTGTTACCTGTAGTTTCTCGAACTGTTATATACCTCATATCGACACGACTTATCGAGCTATTGGGGTCTGACGTTTACCACCCCTAGGAGAGATATGCGACATATCAGACGATCAGACCGGACTGTACGGTAAGTGTTACTGGTTGGATTCACAGGAGTATGAGCGGGCTTGCTCGTCGATCTTCTGATCGCTCAATACCCGGGTGGCCGTTACGTTTAGCAGACCGCTTGCAGCTTATGGGTGTTTGATATGATCATCATCTGCTGCCGGCGTATTGACGAGTCTTTAGAGTCCTACACAGAGGTTTCCTGGCTCAAGCGAAACGAAATAGGAGCGCATATGAGATATGTGCGGGACTGAGAATAATGCGTGTATGTGATACCGTATTCTATTCTCGCGATGAATGTATCGAATGGTTGTATGTGATATAACCTAGTTATCGAATCGAGGATTGATTCGATAAGTCGATACATTGGATATTACTCGGTCATATGCGATATGACCGGATCGTTAAATCAAGCGTTGATTTAATGATTTAATGCATAATTATATATTTGATATATTACTTTGCATTAACTAGTATTGGTTCACTTAAAATGGATTTTCTCACTTGAAGTGCACATTGTATATGTGATATATTTTTTGTGCACTTGATTGTATCATGTTTGATGATACAAGCATGTTTGGGTGTATGTTTAGTTTAAACCTTGGTTAAGTAAATGGTTAGGGTTTTTATTTATTTATTTATTCATTTATTTGTTTATTTCCTTTTAAGGCAAGAAAAGAAATGGTTGCTTTTTGGATTTACTTGAAGCTTCATGAAGCTTTGAAAAAGTTCAACCATTTTTGTTTCTTTGCCTAACCTAACCATTCACCTAACCTTGGTTTATTCTCTACACTTAATCATGGTTGCTATATGATAAGTATTATTTATTTTTCTATTAGAAAATAACTTATCATATTCTTCTCTTCTTCTTCTTCTTCTTAAAGATGAAGAAAACCTTGCAACCATCAATGGTGACTTGAGAAAAAGAGTGAGAAATCCAATTCTAAAGTGAACCCACTTCATATTTCTTCTTCCTCTACTACTTGCCAAGTAGTATCGGGTGTTTTCTTCACAAGTTTCATGACTTGGTGAAGTTGGAGCTTGATCTTGTGTTGCCTCGACGTAGATCACCTTCGGCATCGAAGTCGACGACCTAGCCCGCCCATTTCTCCGATGAAGCCGACACTAGAGCCCAGGATCCGATGATCACAGCGAGGGGACTTCATCATGGAGCTATGGAGGTGGAGGACCGGATCTACAAAGGTTGTATTTTCCATTTACTCTTAGTTAAGTTGTTAACTAGTTATCGTTTTCGCCTAAAATCTAGTTAACGATCCGTATTAGGGTTTCTCGGCACTTGTAAAATTTGAATTTGGCATGGTTGATGCCTTGTGAGACCTCCTTAGAGTGCCTAGGAACCCTACAAAGACAGAGCAGGAAATAGGGGATACCAGAATTCCCGTGCCGCCCAAACGAAGAAAGTACATGTTGATGCATCTTCTTCGGGTGTGTTCATTACACAGAACTATTTCTCAATATCCTTTACGTCCTAGGTATTTGATACCGGATCAGGATCCCAAATATGTAATTTGTTACATGGGCTACAGATAGGTAGAGAACTGAGAACGGGTGATAAATTTCATGAGATAGAAATGGTGCAAGTGTTGCAGCCAAGTCTGTTGGTAGTTATCACCCTGTATTACCAGAATAAATTGATTCTGAATGAATGTTATTACATACCGAACCTGATATACAACATCGTATCAGTCTCTTTATTAGTAAAGAAGGATATAATTTTGTATTGTTGGATAATGTTTTGAACATTTCCTATATCAAGAGTTGATCGGTTCAGGCACGTTATCTAAAAGCATAGACGTTCTAAATCAAACCATAGTTCTTAACGTACAGAACACACACAAGAGGAAGAGTTCAGAAATGAACGAATCCTTCTTGAGGCATTGTAGACTAGGTCATATCAATGCGACCTGACTAGCTGAAGTTATATATAGATGCATATTTAAATTAGTTTGAATTTATATCTTGTGAAACTTGCCGAACATGTCACAGAGATAAGATGACCACAGCTCCGTTTATTGGAAACAGAGAAAGAGTTAGTGAACTTTTGGGATTGATACATGCTGATGTATGAAGGTCCCCTGTCTACAGATGCCAAGATCGGTTCTTTGTACTTCATTACATTCACTGATGATCTCTCAAGATTCAGACATATGTTCCTGTTGAAACACAAGTCCGAAACTTTTAAGATAATCACAGAATATAAGTTAGAAGTAGAGAACCAAAAATCGGATATAAGTATTATGTCCTTTGATGCGATCAAGGAGGAGAATACTTGAGCACGGGATTCCTGGACTATTCTAAAGGAGAATGGGATTCTTTCTCAGCATTACTCCTCCGTATACACCACAGCACGTCGGTGTATCGGGGCGGAGCAATCACACCCTATTTGATATGGTGCGCTCTATGATGAATACTACTGAATTTCCTATTTCCTTTTGGGAGTTATGCACTTGTGAAGCTGCATACCTATTGAATAGGGTTCCAATCAAATCAGTTACCTACCACTTCATATGTGATATGGAATGGGAAGAGCCCATATCTTAAGTTTGTTTAGATTTGGGGTTGTCCAGCCTATGTCTAAAAGCAAAATCCGGATAAGCTCGAGGCAAAGTCAGTTTTATGGAAGTTTGTTGGATATCCCAAGCATTCGCAAGGGAATATCTTCTACCAAACAGAGGAGCAAAAAATGTTTTGTTTCTCAGCATGCCACCTTTGTGAAAGGGAATTTCTTGTGAAGAAATTATTGGTCATGAAGTAGAACTGGAAAGAGTTCCAGCTATACAAACTGCAGCTAATGATTTGGTAGAACCAAAGGATTCAATAGTTTCCAACGAACCTCAGCCTCTCCGCCGATCTAGTAGGGTTCCTCACCCACCTGAGAGATACTTCGGTTTTCTCTATGACAGTGGGAGCGAGGATTGCATCATGAGATGATGACCCAACTAGTTTCGAGCTGGCCATCAAGAATGGGACTCTGTAAGAATGGCTGGATGCTTAGCGATCTGAGATGGAATCCTTATATACCAACAAAGTATGGACTTTGGTTGCTTTATCTGAAGGGTTAAATCCCCATCAGGAGCATGTATATCTTGAGAAGATTACTTGGTGTACATGGAAAAGGTGAGACTTTCAAAGCTATGCTTAAGTCCATCCAGATCCTACTTGCCACGGCTACATACCATGACTATGATATCTGGCGGTTGGGTGTCATGACTGCTTTTCTAAATGACGATTTGGAAGAGAGCGTCTATAAGTACGCAGCCAGAGGGTTTCGTAGACAGTGGGAGCAGCGAAAACGTGAGCAAGATGCTTTATAGGATAAAGCAGGCATCGCGGAGTTGGAACGTTTGTTTTGATGTGGTAGTCAAAGAGTTTGAGTTCATCAAAATGATAGATGAACCTTGTATATACAAAAAGGTAGTAGAGAGTATGGTGGTGATCTTCGTAGAGTACGTGGATGACATACTCTTGATAGGGAAGGAGTTTCCTATGCGACGCTCGGTCAATCTCTTCTTATCACAAAGATTCTCCATATAGGATCAAGGTGATACTTCCTAAATCCTGGGTTATGGATCTATGAGATAGATCTAATTGGATGTTAGGATTCTCACTAGTTGGAGTGAGATGGTATCAATCGATCCTGGGGAGAATCACTGGAAAGGTTCCAGGGTGAGAAGGACGACTGAATGTCAGTCGCAGGTATTGTATTTACCCTCAGTGGAGGGATGGTATGTTGGAAGAGTTCCAAGCTAGATACCGTGACTTACTAGACGATTAAAGGAAAGATACATCGTTACCAAGGATGCTACCAAATAGGCAGTCTGGATATATATATATAGTTCATGAGATGAACTTCGTTCCAACCATTGTGTGACAATGGAGTTGTGGCTTATGCCAAGGAACCCCCGTCCTATCAGAAATCCAGATATAATTCTTAGGCAGTATCACCTGATCATGGAGATGGTTGATTTTCAGGTAAATTGAGGTTAGGAGAGTAGACACAGAGGACAACAGCACGGATCCACTAGCAAACGCCTTTTCCCAGTAGAGACTTTTTATGGGATGGTTGAGTATGAGATACTTCAACCACAGCTAATTGTTGGGTATGCGATACCACAACAGATGGCCCTAGTGCAAGTGGGAAATTGTTAGTTATATGTATGCCCTAGAGGCCATTACTGTACATACGATGTATATGGTAGTGGATGCTTGGACATATATAGGGAGGACTTTCTTGCTCGACATGATAGTATGCTATCTGGTTGCTCTTTATCTTAACATGTGCTCTGATTGTCTCTATGTTACATGTTAATAAAGCCCTTAGGACATGTACTCGACTACTGGGACTATGATGAGATCATATTAGTGGGGCCACGGTAGCCGACGAGTAAATCCTATAACTGTTCCTAGTCGAGGGTGTATCGAGACAGGGCATCGATACACCAGAGTAGACTAGCGTATACGCATCTTGACCCATATTATGGGAGATGGATGATCCCATATCCATCGGTGTTTGACATCAAGGATGGTGTACGGGTGCTCAGTAGAGACTGGGTACACTGGACAGACTCGCCGAGAACTCCCAGATGGTATTATACCTCACGTTAGATGGCAGTTCTCTGGTGACACTGGAACAGGTTAGTCTGTAGACCCGAGATCGTCATAGAGTCTTGTGTGATTCCCACAGTGGTTTGATTTCCATCATACCACGTCCAAGAGGGAGTGCAAAAAGGTGTCTTTTGGGTACAGTCCCGAATCACATGGAGGCAATGAGCGATAGGAGGGGATTCGTCTCTCTCGGTATAGGGAGTTGATGTTGCGCTGTGTTCGATTGGCTATAACTGGAAATCCTTGGCCAGGGTTGCTGAGATTTACTGATAAGTGTTATCAGTAGTTTCTTGAACTGTTATATACCTCATATCGACACGACTTATCAAGCTACTGGGGTCTGACGTTTACCACCCCTAGGCGAGATATGCGACATATCAGATGAAGAGACCGGACTGTTGTTAGTTGTATGTATGCCCTAGAGGCCAGTATTGTACAGATGATGTATATTATATTGGATGCTTGGACATATATAGAGATGACTTTCTTGCTCGATATGATAGTATGCTATCTGGTTACTCTTTATCTTAACATGTATACTAGTCTCTTTATACCGTCTTATAGTTACATGTTGATAAAGCCCTTAGGATGTGTACTTGACTACCTGGACTATGATGCGGATCATACTAGTGGGGGCATGGTAGTCCATAAGTACATCCTTCAAGGTCCCTAGTCGTGGGTGTATCGAGACGGGGCATCGATATACCAGTGTAGACTAGCGTATACGCTTCTCGACCCATGAGATGGGCGATGGATGATCCCATATCCATTGGTGTTTGACATCAGAGCTGGTATACGGGTGCTCAGTGGAGACTGGGTACACTGGACGGACTCGTCGAGAACTCCCAGATGGTATTATACCTCACGTCAGATGGCAGTTCTCAGGTGACACTTGTGCAGGTTAGTCTGTAGATCCGAGATCATCATGGAGTCTTGTGTGATTCCCACTGTGCTTTGATTTCCACCTTACCACGTCCATGAGGGCGTGCAAAATGGTGGTTTTTGGGTACAGTCCCGAGTCACATGGAGGCAATGAGCGATAGGAGGGGTTTCGTTTCTCCCGGTATTGGGGGTTGATGTTGCACTGTGCTCGATTGGCCGTAACAGGGAAGTCCCTGGCCAGGGCTGATTAGAGATTTACCGATAAGTGTTACTAGTAGTTTCTCGACCCGTTATGAGCCTCATATCGGCACGACTTATCGGTTATTGGGGTCTGACGTTTACCACCCCTAGACTTGATATGCGACATATCAGACGAGGAGACCAGACTGCACAGGTAGTGTTGCCGGTTGGCTCGACGAGAGTTCTAGCAGGTTCGCTTGTTCTCTTCTGATCGTTCAATACCCGGGTGGCCGTTACGTTTAGATGACCGCTTGCGGCTTGGAGGTGCTTGATATGATCATCACCCACTGCCGGCGTATTGACGAGTCTTAGAGTCCCACAAAGGAGTTACCTAGTCCAGACGAAACGTTGTGGTGCGCGTATGCGATATGCACATGGACCCGATTAAAATACGCGTATGGAATACCGTATATTGATCGGGCGGCTTGCTTTTGGTGGGGTCATATGTGATATGGCCGGATTGATAAATCAAGTGTTGATTTATCATTTAACCATTAGTTTTCTCACTTAAAATCTTTTCTTGTACATGATGGATGTATGCATGCATGTATGTTTTCTTTCTTTTAGATTCATGCACATATGGATGTACATACACACACATACATACATACATCCTTCATGGTTGTACATACATGAAAATGGTGGCAATATAAGACTCACGCCATGGTTAGATTTCTATATAAATTATTATTGCATTTGATTTAAAAACAAAAGAAAAGAAAAGGATAATTCATGGATGCTTTCTACACTCTTCTTGACCTAACCATACTCACCCACCATTTAACCATGGTTACTTTTCCTTTTGGTTTTTAACTCAAGTTCAATAATTGTTCAACCATGATTTGAGATGAGAGATAAAAAATATATAAAGATATATTTTCTATTTTTCAAAGAGAGGTTTTCTTATCTCATATTCTAAAAGGCCACCATCTTCTTCCACCTTCATGCTTTGCTCTCTAGATTTATCTAGTGAGCAAATTATTCATCAAGATAGGATTTTAAAGTGAGAAAAGCCACCACAACATCATTCTACATAAGTCTTGCCCACTTGTTTAGAGTGTTAGCTTCGATTTTCATTCTTGATCTTGCGAAGTTGCTAGCTTGGACAAAGCGGACTCCGGGTGGATCATCGGTGACCTAGAGGAGTTCAAGCGGAGCTTTTCCAAACCCCAAGTACCTAAGGAGTCTAGCGTAGGGAGCTACAAAGGTTGTACTCTCAAAACCCTAGCTTTTCTTTCATGAGATGATATGCAAATTTTGAAACCCTAATTTTTCTAGGAACGATTCTTTGTTTGTTAACTTAGCACCCTAAAAATTCAATATTTGGTACATGTGATGCTTCCAAACCTTTCATGAGGTGCTAGGTTAACCCAACATTGGTATCAAAGCTACTAGGCATTGGATGTCGACCTATGGAGGGTTCTCACTGTGTGACAGTGTGGCGAAGCATAGGCTCTTACCCCCAGGGTGTCCCGAGACCGGAAGGTGTTCCGGCAGGTTGTAGTCCTCGCGAGGGGGCATGCATAAAAAGTAGCTGCTGAGGGACCCGTTGGTGCCACGGTGACCCCATTGGATGGGGTGGCTGCCTGCCCAATATTGGTATCAGAGCCGACCTAGAACATTAGGCGACACTTCTACGAAGTAAAAACTCCGATCGAACCAAAATACGACATTACGGGACACTCTCTGGACAAATTTTAAAATCTGGATATTTTCAGAATTAAAAATCCTTAAAAAATTCAGCAGGGAAATCTAAGAACACATGTGAAAAACGATGCCATGAACAGTACTTTTCACCGCGGAAGCGCGGCAATAGCCTGCTTGGGCCGCGGTTCCGCGGCCGTACGGATGAATCAAAGTGTCGTTTTTGTACAGTAATTGTTCTTTTCTGCTTGTATATTTTTGGGGATTTTTAAATCTGAATTTAGTGCTGTTTGTTCTGGAGATTGTTTTGGAGTCGGTGATTCGATCGGAATTTTCAATTCGTGTTTCTTTTCCGGATAAATTAGAAAGTATTGAAGTGTTTGAACGAGTATCATTTGCTCACTTTTCACGGGGTTTAAATATTTTAGAGATACGTGCAAGTTTTGTGGTGGACCCTCTAGAAGACAATAAACCTTAACTCGATTATGTGACCGTCTTGAACTGCCCTTTGAACCTTAGGGTTTGGGGCAGTACGGCATGCCACATGTGAGGCGTTAGCTTGACCCTTCTACGGCTGGACCGCTACTACTTTGTCACACTCCGGGTTTTTGAACTCCGCTCAAGTGTTGAGCTTTAGGGAATCTTGGGTATTTGATCGTTCGTTCGAAAACTTTAATACTGTCTAATTATCTGGAATGTGATGCAATATGTGGAATTCATATTACTAGACATGAAATACGAAGTATGTGATATTTCGCATTTACGATGTCTAAAGAGAATGTGGATTCCAGATATTGCAGTTTTACACTTTCTTTTCTGTGACCGTAAGTGTAGTATGTAGTGGTATTGCCGATTGTCGTTGCTATACGTCGACGACAATCGGTGTATGCATACTTACTTACGTTGATGATATGAGATATTATGTGTTGTTGAGATATGATATGCTGGATTGTCGCGATTTAATAGCCGGGGGGTTTTATGTGAGATGAGAGTTTTTATATTTTCATTCATGTAAATTCAAAAGTAATGTAATATTCATTTATTTGGGGCACTTCCGGGTTGAGGTTGATGCCACCTGTGTTGTATATTATTTACTTTTCCGCATTAGGATAGACCCAAGGAGGGGAGCACAGGTGACCAGGTTCTGGGGTTCAGTGGGAGGCCATCTTGAGGAGTCGAGACCGGGTGTCCTAAACTCCAGAATTGGTAGGGTTGCTTGCCGCTCTTGTAGGGGTCCAGGGTGTGGGCTTGGCTATTCATCGCGACTGTGGAATCCGTATTTTCTATTGTTGGCTAAATACTAAATACGGACGTCCTAGTTTATCCCACATTATATCTATGTTTCTGCTGCGATATCTGTGATGTGATCATTTGATATGTTGTGATGGATACAGTATATAGTATATATGATATATTATATAGACATTACTTATGTTTTACACCCGCACTAGCCCTGCCCTGCTCTGTCGTTAGTTACCTAACCTAACGGTGCACGAGGGGACATCGAGGCGAATGCGGATAGCATAAGTGTACGTCGTATTTATCTGTGATGTTTAGGTGACTTAAATGATGGGACTTCATTAATGTGATTAATGAAAGAAAAGAAACCTAAAAGATGTTGTAGAATCAAATTTTCAAATAAAAGGGTAGCTATAGTTTTGCTTTGCATAGCGGTATATATGATATATCCTGCACCTTATTCGATGGGGAAAGAGCCGAGATCCCTTCACCGGGAGTGACCTCTTTAGCAAAACTGGCAGATGCTACAACACTCGGTTTGACTTTTGACTGCTTTTGGAGTTTTTTTTTTGCATAGTGATATATATGATATGTCCTGCACCTTATTCGATGAGGAAAGAGCCGAGATCCCTTCACCAGGAGTAACCTCTTTAGCAAAACTAATAAAAGCCTCAAAATCACTCCATTTCAAAATTTCACTTGATTCTACAACGATATCAAGTTCATTACGCAATAGGTTTTCAGAAAAACCTGCCGTAGCCCTCCGTCATTTCAGATAAATCCTACTTAGTATTCGTGCTATGTTTGTTGGCCTGCGTCAAGGCGTAGTGTGCGGTAGCTAACTAGTATTTATCTGTTAATGCATATGATGCAGATTGGATTAGGGTAGTCGTGCGACTTTGTTGGCCTGCGTCAAGGGTCGTATGGGTGGGTTTAATTCAATCAAGAAATGACGGGTTGAATTTGACTAGCGCACTATGGTTTGTTGGCCTGCGTCAAGGTCATAGGACGCTAGGGGCAAAATATTATCGAGAATTTCAAGTGTTGAAATTTGCAATGAGATTGCATACCTTCTTTGAGTTAATTGGATCCCGATACCCACTGCGAGTAATTGTTACTCCCGGGAGAGTTTTACACAGGACAATTAGCCGATCAAGTAGGTGTCTAGAAAGGTGTCAACGGGGTTACGCCTCTGGGAAAACGAGTTTTACTTTAATTAGGTCCGTGCGAAAGCATGGGGAACCTCCCTCAAAGTACCTACACTGGCCTTGCTGAAAGATCGGCGAAGTTGTAGGGTGTAATTAATCTCGGCTAGTCTTTCCTTTTAGGGTTTGAAGGAAGATTTGATAAAAACAGTGGGAGCCATCCTGATTAGATAAGATAATAACCAATCTGATCTTGCAAGAGCATACGCTAAAGTGTTTTCTTCTCTCTCTCTCTCAAGGTAGCGACCATGTCATGCCTTAATCAAGATAATAATATGGATGTATTGACTGAACCCGCATGTTATACTGTGCTGGGGAGCGTTGGTTCCGTTCTTTCTTATAAGAGTTATAAGACTGAACAGGATATAGGGGAATACCAGGATTCCCATACCACCCGAATAAAGAAAGTACATGTTGATGCATTTTCTTTGGGTGTGTTCATTAAAGAGAACTGTTTCTCCATTTGCCCTACGTCTTGGGTATTAGATACCGGGTCAGGATCCCATATATGTAATCAGTTATATGGGCTTAGGAAAGGTAGAGAACTTGGAGAAGGTGATAAAGACATAAAAGTTGGAAATGGTGCAATTGTTGCAGCTAAGACCGTCGGGGAATATCACCTTGCATTACCAACTGGTAATACATTGATTCTGAACGAATGCTATTACATGCCGAACCTGATATGCAACATTATATCGGTTTCTTTGTTGAGTAAAGAGGGATATAATTTTGTATTACAGGATAATGTTATGAACATTTTCCGTAACCAACAGTTGGTTGGATCAGGCACGTTGTGCAATGGCATTTATGTTCTAAATCAATCAACAGTTCTAAGTATAACAAACACACACAAAAGGAAGAGTTCAGAACTGAACGAATCCTTCTTGTGGCATTGTAGACTGGGTCACATCAATGCGACACGACTAGCTAAGTTGCATAAGGATGGAATTTGAATCTGTTTGAATTATCATCTTATGACACTTGCCAGTCATGTCTCAAAGGCAAGATGACCAAAACTCCGTTTACGGGACACGGAGAAAGAGTTACGGAACTCTTGGGACTGGTGCATAGTGATGTATGCGGTCCAATGTCTACACATGCCAGGAATGGTTCTGCGTACTTCATTACATTCACTGACGATCTCTCTAGATTCGGATATGTGTTCCTGATGAAACACAAATCAGAAGCTTTTGAGAAATTTAGAGAATATAAACAAGAAGTCGAGAACCAAACCGGAAAAAGTATTAAAATCCTTCGATCTGATCGAGGAGGTGAATACTTGAGCATTGAATTCCTGGACTTCCTAAAAGAGAATGGGATTCTCTCTCAGCTGACTCCTCCATATACACTACAGCACAACGGTGTATCAGAACGGAGGAACCGCACCCTATTAGATATGGTGCGCTCTATGATGAGCACAGCTGAGTTCCCTATTCCTTCTGGGGGTATGCACTGGAAACAGCTGCAGACCTATTGAATATGGTTCCCACCAAATCCGTGCCAACCACTCCATATGAGATATGGAAAGGAAAGAGACCATGTCTTAATTATGTTAAGATATGGGGTTATCCGGCATATGTAAAAACGCATAATCCGGACAAACTCGCGGCAAGGTCTATTCTATGTAAGTTTATTGGATATCCCAAACATTCGCATGGGTATATCTTCTACCACACCGAGGAACAAAAGGTGTTTATTTCTCGACATGCCACCTTTTTAGAAAAGGAATTTCTTGAAAAAGAGATTAGTGGCAAGGAGGTAGAACCGGAAGAAGTTCCAGCAATACAGACTACGACAGAAGATTTGGTTGAACCAGAGAATTCGGTAGTTCCCAACGAACCTCAGCCTCTCCGCCGATCTAGTAGGGTTCCTCGCCAACCTGAGAGATACTACGGTTTTCTCATGGATGGTGGCAGCGAGGATTGCATCATGGAGGATGATGACCCAACTAGCTTCGAGCAGGCCATCATGAGTGGGGACTCAGTGAAATGGCTGGATGCTATACGGTCCGAGATGGAATCCATGTACACCAACAAAGTATGGACTTTGGAAGATGCTCCTGAAGGGGTAAAACCCATTGGGAGCAAGTGGATCTTCAAGAAGAAACTTGGTGTAGATGGGAAAGTGGAGACTTTCAAAGCTAGACTTGTTGCAAAGGGTTTTCGTCAAAGACCAGGTGTGGACTATGACGAGACCTTTTCTCCAGTGGCTATGCTTAAATCCATCCGGATCATGCTTGCCATCGCTGCATATCATGACTACGAAATCTGGCAAATGGATTGTCACGCCCCGAAAGTACGGAACGTGACTGGCACTTAGATTGCGAGACGTCTAAAGGCGTAACATAACCTAAGTCAGCCAAAACCCAGAAAAATCTAAACCAAAACCAAAAGAGTGAAGGAAAAGCTTTCATGAAAAAAACTTGAAATCAATTAAGTTGCATTGAACCCTTTTTTAAAAACATCAAAAATTCCCGAAAATTTCGGCAGAGTCTCCTTTGTAAATTCTATCCCCCAAAATGGGTACAACAATATATATAAACCTGTAATCACAAAATGGCATCCCCAAGCGGGAGCTAGCTCTTTGCCCAAGGCGGATCATAACCACACGCAATATATATATGTAATCTCAAAAAAAAGAGCATAAAGAAATGCAAAATACAAGAAAACACAACGTCGGCTCAAGTGAGCTCGACCAAAGAAACCACATATACACAAATCACTCAGTCTCATCACTAGGTCGCATATACACATAAGAAGTGGTAGATGGAGAATACTAGATACAAAAAAGTACAAAAAGGGATAATAGGACTCTCGCAACCCACCTACGAGAAATGTCGCGAGTCTGAGCAAAAGAAGTCACTAATAAGATAAGCCGCCGCTACTAGGCTGATGAGTCCGACCTGCAAGACACTGTGGCACAACGGGGGTGAGTTGCCAGCTCGTGAGTAGAATATAACATCTAGTAAGGCTATCGTAAGAATGCACGCAAATGCGTCACAGCATGTATGTCTAGATATGATGTAATACCTCTAGTATGCATGCACATGTATGCAATGTCTGTTTCCTGATTTAAAATCAGGAAAGGTTACGAAGAAGGGTCGCGTGCTCCCACGTGACCAGCAGTCACGTGTTGGCACGTGACATTTAAAAGCATCGGCAAGGCAGATTCAGCTTCCCGTACAACAAGGAAAAGGGCTCCAAAAGAGGTCACGTGCTCCCACGTGATCAGGGTCACGTGTTGGCACGTGATACTCAAAAGCAGCAGACTTGTTCTAAAGTGAAATCAAGGAAAGAGGCTTCAGACAAGGGTCACGTGCTCACACATGACCAGTGGTCACGTGTTGGCACGTGATGACCAAGCAGCGGCAAAGGTAAAGCGCAAAAGAAAGAAGAGGGCTCATTCCAAAGAGGGTCACGTGCCCACACGTGACCATGGGTCACGTGGTCACACGTGACCGGCTTTCAAAGCCCATTTTGTTAACAGAATTAAATTCTGAAAGAGATTCAAATCTTCCAAAGGAAAGCGATTATCTGGAACCAACCAAATTAAAGATTTAAAGATGATTGAATATCATCTACCTATGGGAAAATCCTGAACTTGGAAAGATTTCCCCTTAAAATCCAACCGAAATAACAAAGGAGGATCTCTGGGTTTAAAATCCAATGGTGGATAAAATTCACCTAATAATCCAAAGGTCCAGATGAATGATGGATGCAAATCAAATCTCTCAATGAAAGATTCACCAAAAACCAATTGATTCGGTTGCTTCTCCTATAAATAGGAGCCAAGAGACACGCAAAAAAGATATACGCAGAGGGAAGAAAAGAGAGAGAGCCTTGATACTTGAGAGAAATTTGGATCTTCTGCAAAAGAAAACCCTAGGTAAGAAAGGGAAGGTTTCATTGAAAGAAAGAGAATTTAATTCTCAACAGAGTTTAACTCTGATGTAAAACAGAAGGACATATTTCTTCTCTCTTTGGTGGAGGATCTGTAAAGTGCACATCTCCCCTTGAGTTGAGAATTTAATTCTCAATGGGTTGAGATCCTGCCATGCAGATCCAAAGCATAGAGAGGGAATGGAAGCACGAGAATTTAATTCTCACAGAACTATAGGAATTTAATTCCTTCAAAATAAAATTAGGGTTTGACCCTGTGTTACGGGAATTTAATTCCTTCAGAACAAAAAGAATCAGGGTTTAACCCTAGTTAAGAACTTAGTTCTGTTAAAACAACAAGAATTTAATTCCCTTAATCTTATTCCCCAGAATAATTCTCTAACAGAGAGTGTGGGTTTAATTCCTTAAAGCTTTTATTAGGGTTTAACCCTATTCAGTTCTTCACATATATGAGGAATTTAATTCCTATAGAAGATTCAGAGTTCAACTCTTCAAAAGGAACTAGGAATTTAATTCCTCTGAAATTATTGTCAGTGTTCAACCCTATGAGGAATTTAATTCCTGAAAGGGATTAACAGATCTTCAAAACAACTACAGAAAAGCAGGGTCACGTGTCACCACGCGACCCCCCCAAAGATCTACAGAAAGCCCTTTGAGGCAGTGCCTCACGTGACCCACGTGACCTCTGAAGCACAAGGAATAGAAAAGAGCTCTAGGGCGCCCTCACGTGTCACCACGTGACCCCTAGTCAGCATTATAACGCACAGAGCATGGGCTGTCATCACGTGCTCGCACATGATGGCCACCAGAACTAAAGTGTTAAACACTTACCTGCAGAATAAAATAAGAGGAATCAGGGCCCTCTCACGTGTCCACATGTGACCCCTCTCTCCTTAGTGTTTAACACTAATCTGAAGACTTTGTCCTCAGTGTTTAACACTGATTTTCTTAGTGTTTAACACTAATTTGGAAAACTCTATTTGCAGTGTTTAACACTGATTTGCTTAGTGTTTAACACTAATGCGAAAACTCTGCTCCCAGTGTTTAACACTGATTATCTTTTAGTGCTTAACACTAACTTGCTAATCTTATTCCCAGTGTTCAACACTGTTGGTTTCTAGTGTTTAACACTAGCTTTAGCCCAATTGGCTAAGTTTCAGAGGCAAAGCCTCTCCTTCAATGGACCAGCAGAGGGTCAATGTTTCAAACATAATTGGACTTAGCCCAAATTGGCCATAAGTTCTTAAATCATCTTAAACTGAGCACACTTGCTCTTTCAACAAACTCATTGGTTCAAGGGTACATCTCTGAACTCCTCTGACATCTGTCGTTGTAATCCTTCAACGTCGTCAGAGAGGTGACGGGTCCCGACAACCACACATCAACACGGACTGTAGGGTCCTTAAACTCATGGACTAATGCGTCCTTAAATCAAGATACGGACTGTGGGGTCCTTAAACCCATGGACTACGACATCCTTAACCTTGACCGAGATGTCTTAAAACTAACAATGGACTGTGGGGTCCTTAAACCCATGGACTACGACGTCCTTAACCTTGACCGAGATGTCTTAAAACTAACAATGGACCGTAATGTCCTTAAACTACCCATGGACCGCAATGTCCTTAAACTAGCGATGGACCACTATGTCCCTAAACTAGAACAATAGAGCCAATCGCTCTTTTGTTGGATCTAAACGATCCCGTTTAAGTTGATCTTAGCCTTAAATATGGCTAACGTATCCTTAAACCTTTCAAACAGACTTTAGTCTCAAACTGGACTATAGATTCCCCCAATCAACTTTGGCTCAAGGGTACATCTCTGAACTCCTCTGACATTTATCGTTGTAATCCTTCAACGTCGTCAGAGAGGTGATGGGTCCCGACGGCCATACATTCAATGGACCACCATGTCCCTAAACTGGAACAATGGAGCCCAAATGCTCTTTTCTCGGATCTAAACGATCCCGTTAAGTTGATCTTAGTCTCAAATTGGACTAACGTATCCTTAACAAACGTTTAAGTTGATCTTAGCCTCAAATATGGCTACCGTATCCTTAAACCAAAACCCCAAACCCAAATCTAAGAAAATACGGATTTGGACTAGTCCACGCCCTACGGGCGACGACATAACTCAGTCTCCGTATACAATCCACGGGCAATCACAAACAAAACAAACATCCACGACACGAAGTGAAATTCTGGAGAAGGAGGAAGTTGTTGCCGCGAAGTGGTAGCGTAATTAACTGCAGGGGCTTGCGCCTGCAGGGAAGAGCGTCCCCACAATCAAAAACCCCTGGTGCGAGGGGGAATCTGACGAAGTTTGCTACATCGGACGCATCCGTTTAAACCTTCGATATACGGTGCCATAAATCAACTTGGCATCTTCGGAGAGGTGGACGGATAGCACCAATTAGCATCTGCCCCGAACCTCAGGCGAGACGTCCATGTCTCGGCCGCCGTTCGGAGGGGAACAGATTCTGGCACGCCCGGTGGGACCTCTTCCTCTTTCCACTCCACACTTCGTGTGTCGTGATTCGCGAACCAAACACGGTTTGCTAATAGTTGCCCTGGGGTTTCAAGGTACTAAGATTCGGCGTCTTGCTCATTGCAAAAAGCAAAGGATCGATGGCTTCTACTTCTGCGAAATGCTCCAACTGCTCTGACTGCAATTGCGATCAACGCTCTGCCTCGCCAGTAGGTATAGCCTACGGACCCCAAGCTGCTTCATTGTTTACTATGCCCGTGGAACAGGTCACTCGAGCCCCCACAGGATTGTTCTTTGGGACCATGTTCCCGCCGACAAGATTCACCGCTCCGATGCTGACAAAGGAAGCTCCCAAGAAGTCGGTCTTTGATCGTCTTACCCCTGCCGTGGACCCTCTCAATGGGTCCCCCAACACCAGCGCCTCGGTCTTCTCTAGATTGGGCTACCTGTGGATCCACAATGGGACCTACAATCCCAGAGAAGGCTGCTTCTAAGAAAATGACCAGTCCTGCTCCCGAAGTCGTTAAGGCGGCCCCCTCTGCCAAAAAGTCGGTCTTTACGAGATTGACTGTTCCAGCTCCCGCTTCTGTTACCCAAAGGACATCGGTCTTTGATAGGCTGACACCAGCAGAAACCCCCCACTTGCACAAGGGGCAAGACGAAGCCGTTCTCACCGCTGAACCAGTGCCGTCCGCTCGACACGCTCGACGTCGCCACTGGCGCCGAGTAAGGAAGGCTGGGGGCAACTCCCCCTCTGGGCTAACTCCAGCAGCCCCGACGACAGAGGTTGATGCTGCTGTTCCAAGTGGGAACAGCTTCGAGATGCTAAATAAGGTGCGAAGGAATTCTCCTACCGCGGTGCTAAAGAGGTCTCCCCCTCCGCCAAAAAGGGCTATAGAAGTGAAGCCAGAGCAGCTCCAATCCCCTCAACGGCTGTCTTCCAAAATCTATAAGGTTTGGCGGCAGGCCCGAGATTCGATAATCGATCCAAACTTCTCCCGCCAGCACAAGAAACTGAAAATCCAATCGGAAGCCGGTCACCAGGCTAAACCGCGAAAGGCTGTCTGGACGCCCACCTCAACGGCCCCCTCAACCTCCATTGCTCATAAAAGGAGGAAACTAGAGAAGATCCCCCAGCCTGCAACGACAGCTAGAGGCACTAAACCCAGAAGCCCTAAGTCTGGGGGCATGATGGTCCATACCGTATACATGGCATCAGGAAAAGAAGAAGGCCGTCCGTCTACAGGTCATAGACCGCTTACACGGTCGGTGACTAAAGCTCAGGAGCAACAGCAAAAGCTCCAGGAAATGATGAATGCTATGGCCGCACTTACCGGGCCAAAAGAAAACCCAGAAACGTCCTCGGACGAACGCCAGGAGGAAGAAACCGACGCTGAGTTCCTTCGCCGAATATTGGAGAAGAAGGACAAAGAGGCTGCTGAACAAGCAGCCAACATACAGCGTATGGGCCTTCTCTTCCAAGATATGATAGGGATGATGATCCAACAGGATCCACCCGCTGAGGATCCCCCGATCGTCCTTGAAGAAGACAGGGGAGAAACGTCAAATCCACCACCGGCCCTCTCAACGGCCAAGGAGGAGACAATCTCTAAGGCTGATTTGGTCGACTATATAGCCCAGCAAATCCGGGTTCATCATGCGACGGAGGCAGCTGGTCAAGTCGTAAAAATGGGGCGGCCATATCCAAGCTGGTACGACCAAATCAAGTACCCGCCGGGTTACACAATTCCCAAGTTCCATGTTTACAAGGGGACCGGCAATCCCCACCAACATGTCGCCCAATTCAGGGCCCTTTGCGGTAACACCGGAGGAGATGATAAACTGTTGCTTCGCCAGTTCGTGGGCAGCTTATCAGAAACAGCGTTCGAATGGTATTCGGAACTCCCGAACGATTCTATCAAGACGTTCGCTGAAATGGAGTTACTATTCACTCAGCGATTCGCAAGCGCCAGCGAACGCACTCCAATAACGGCACTAATCAACGCCAGGGTAAAACCAGGCGAAACTTGGGTCCAGTATGCTATACGATGGCGGAATTTGTGGTCGAAATGCGAGCAACGCATTGAGGAAGCCCCGCGGTAGGCATGTTCGTGGGAACCCTAGACCCTCACGCCACTATCTCCCAGTTTATGATGTTCTTTAAGCCAACCACATTCCAAGCTTTAATCGACAAGTTGGCTCAGATGGACCAAATGGGTCATAGACCGTCTCCCCCGAAGCCGGAACCTCGGAATGACAAGGGTAAAGGAAAGGCCACCTTCGTCGCGAATGCCCAGCAGCAACCCGATGCCCCAAAGCTGACGGATCAACTGGAAGAAAGACGCCGGTATTATAATGAGAAGATGAAGCGTCCCTACTCGTTCCTACGGGACAAGACGAAACGGTTATTCGAGCTAGCAGTATGCTACAGGTTTATAAACCTGCCAAATCCAAGGCGACCGCCACAACCCACTGAGGTGAATAACCCTAACTATTGCCCTTACCATCAAACGGTAAGTCATCCGATTGAGGATTGCTTCGTCTTCAAAGGATGGATTGAAGATCAATACCTCCAGGGGAAGTTTGCACTGTCCGAAAAATGGAAGGTGAACCCACCACAACCGCATACTCCTAAGAAAGCAGATACACCGGGGGCAACCTGTTCCTTTATTGAAGAAGCTCCATGGGAGGTCGTGCTGTCAACTAAAACCAAAAGAATGCTGAGGGACCTTCATGCGTGCCCGGTGGTCGAATGGAAGGACCCGCTCGAACCTCAAATTATCGAAGGGATGTTGAAGTCGCGCCCAACTACGAAGACTCGTGGTGATGGCCCAAGTACTCATGCCCAACCGTCAAAATCTTCGAAGAAAAAGAAGAAATCTAAGAAACCTGTGAAGCCTGGAGACAAGCGCACGAACTTGCAGAAGCAAATCGACACGCTGGAAGAGTACAATCAAAAAGCGCGAACTCCTGTCACGCTGCAAGAGTTCCTCAACCACATCTTTCAAGAGGAAGATGATGGAGAGAGTTCGTCGGATGAATCCGGGGAATATGTGGCGAGTTGTCATGTGATTTCCCACTCGGAAGATGAAAGAACTCCTGACACTGAGAAACTGGGGGTACGACCTGAACCAGAACTTGCATGGCCAACGGATGAAATGATCGACGCCTTTCTAGACGAGATTCGTTTGAAAAGTAAAGCCGATCAGGAGCGTGAGATGGCTGCATCGGAAGGAGCCAAACGCAAGCGACTGAACGAAAGAGTCGAAGCACTCCCGCCAGATCAAAAGACATCCGATGTTGACAAAAAGATATTCAAGACGAGGAAAAGGTTTGCCAAAGCCATGTCAATGGGAATGAAGCTACCACCCTCGGAAGAAAACACGCTCAATGGGGTGGAGAGGCACCCTGATTATTATGCATATCATCAGAAAATTTCACGCCCCACGGAGGAGTGCGACGCCTTTAAGAGATGGTGGCAAGGATATGTTGCTCATCGGCAACATTTTAAGCGCATGAAACGCAAGACTCGTCGAGAACAAAGAAGTACCGCTGACGAGCACAACGGGACCACTGGCAACTGTTACATGGTTAACGCCGGAAGGTCACAAGTTCTCACCTTTGGGAGCGACTCCGATGAAGAAATGGCTCTGGGCCCTCTCTTTAAAGAATCCGTTTTAGGGAAAGAGGAGAAATCGGAGGCCTGCGAGAACATTCAGCTGCGCAGTCACACACTCCCAGAAAAGAATCTCGGGCCCGCGAGTAGAAAAGATAAGGGAAAGGAAAAGGTCACTGAAGATATCACTTTAGATGACCAAGTCATGAAAGAGCTGGCTACCAAAGACCCTCCTAGGAAGGGTAAGGTGGACTATAACATCCTAGCGCATCTAAGGAAGCTACCTTCCCAGCTTAGCATTCTCGATGCCCTCCTATTATCAAAAGAAGCGCGAAACTCACTAATTAAGGCGTTACAAGAACCTGAGCAATTCCAAGCCTTCCTCGCCACTGAAAGGATGAAGGAGGAATTAGAGGAAGTGCATACGGCCGACATCACTTTCGGTGACGAAGACCTCCTTCTCGGGATGTGCGACCACAACCGTCCCCTATATGTCTCTGGATACTGCCATGATATCAAGATAGGCAAGATCCTAGTGGATAATGGATCCTCCGTCAATCTCCTTAATGTTCGGGTGTTGAAGGAAATCTGCATGAGTGTGCAACACCTCGCTCGTGACAAAATTACTATCTCTGGTTTCGATTCACAATCGTCACGGACTCTCGGATCCGTGATACTAACATTACGCTTTGGACTCCTCATCACAGACATCAAATTCCATGTCATTGACGCCAAGACATGCTACAACGCCTTGCTCGGTCGTCCTTGGCTACATGAGTACAACATCATCCCTTCTACACAACATCAGTGTATGAAGTACTTTAAGGATGGTTTCGAGTATACCGTAACAGGTGAGTTGAACCCATTTTCCGTGAACGAAGTCCGCAAATATGAAGATGCGAAGTACTTTTTGCCAGATTTCGAGGATACAGAAAGGTGCCGCAAGCCGGAGAACAAAGCCGCCGCCACCATCCCTGTTTTCGGGAGCGATACCGAAGAAGAAGAAGAGATAGTTTATGCCGGGCCATCTCAACGCAACAACACGGGGACGTCCGCCCCCATGTTGGTCTTCGGAAGTGGCTCGGAAGATGAGATTAATGCCGTGTTCTCCAATCGGCTGTCAATACAAGCACCCCCTAGCGATGATCAGAGTTTGCAAATCACCATGGTGCCGCGGGAACACTATAAGGATCTCGACACACTTCAAGCTCACAATGTGCAGGACCTGCAAACATTTTGCGTCCCTCCCAGGCAAAGGGGTGAGAAGTTAATTCTATTCTACCGATCCTCAGAGTCGAGAGCAGAGAAAGAAATCTGGCATGGCCCGGATGCTACACTCGACAGGCTCCAACCCATCCATTTGCCCAGATACTACACAAATGGATTAAAGAGGCTATTGAAGCGCCAAGGAATACCCTTAGAACAGACTGTTCGACAAGCTCGATTCTACAACAGGATTTGGGATGTCCCTGGGACTCAACGCAAATTGCCCAACGGGAAAGTGGAAACACTTGGGCCTGGATACGTGAGAGCCGGAAAACGGGAACGGGCCCACAGTAGCTATGCTATATATACCTTTGATGAAGAGGAAGACGCCCTGTCAGGAAATGCCAACCCCTCATCAAAACTAGATCCCGTGATTGAAGTGCCGAGTCCGTCGTTTGAAGAACGAGTAGACAAGTTTATCAGGAAAGTGGGTCAAAAAGCTCGGGAAGACCACAACCGCGAGATGGCCATCTACGAGAAGGCCAGGACGCAACGTCTGTTTCAACAGGCTGCAAAAGACAAAGATGCTCATCCTTGTCAACCCGTTGTACGAACGGCCCGACGCAGAGGCAGAAATAAATCAAGAAGCGGAAAGAGGAGCCGACAACAACGACGCAGGATTAGAGAGTCACGTGAGCGGGCATTACGCGGTCCGGATTTGTCCCTCGCGAAGAAGATGAGTCGAGCGTATTCCTTCCCTCGAGACAAGACGGAGAAGTTACTCGAGCTCATTATAATGTAGGGTTCCTAGGCACGCTAGTGAGGTCTCCCAAGCCATCAACCAGGGCAATTTCAAAAATTATGGTGCCGAGAAACCCTAAACTACGGATCGATAACTAGATGTCTAGGCGAAAAAGAACTAGTTAACACTTAACTAATGAGAAAACGGAAATACAACCTTTGTAGATCCGGTGCTCCACCTTCATAGCTCCGCAACGAAGTCATCTCCGCTGTCCAAAAAGAATCCGGGCTCTAGCGTCGGCTTCGTCGGAGAATGGGCGAGCTAGGTCGTCGATGTCCATGCCGAAGATGATCTACGTCGAGGCATCGCTAAATCAAGCTCTGACTTCATCAAGTCAAGAAACTTGTGAAGAAAACACACTCTACTACTTGGCAAGAGGTAGAGGATGAAGAAATAGGAAGTGGGTTCAATTTAGAATTGGATTTCTCACTCTTTATCATCAATCACCATTGATGAAGAAAGCTTTTTCTTCATGAAAGAAGATGAAGAAGAAGAAGAATATTGTGATAAGATTATTCAAAAAAGAAAAGAATAACAATACTTATCATAATATTAACTCTAGTCAAGTGTAGAGAATGAATCATGGTTAGTGGGAATGGTTAGGGTTAAGGATGAGATAAGAATGGTTGACTTGATCAAAGTTTCATGAAGCTTCAACTAAACTCCAAATTAAGCCACCATTCTTTTCTCCTTTCCATTTATTTTCCAAAAGAAATGGATAAATAAATAAGTGAATAAAACAAAACCCTAACCATAATCATGTAACCATGGTTTGATCTTTACACAAAAACCCTAGCATAACATGTATCATCAAACATGATACAATGAAGTGCACAAAAGTATATCACATATACAATGTGTACAATCCGAGTGAGAAAATCCATTTAAAGTGAACCAATACTAGTTAACACAAAGTAATATATCAAATATATAATTACGCATTAAATCATTAAATCAACACTTGATTTAACGATCCGGTCATATCGCATATAACCGATTAGTATCCAATGTATCGGCTTATCGAATCAACCCACGATTCGATAACTAGGTTATATCGCATATAACCATACGACACATTCATCGCGAGAATGGAATACGGTATCACATACACGTATTATTCTCGGTCCCGCACATATCTCATATGCGCTCCTATTTCATTTCGCTTGAGCCAGGAAACCTCTGTGTAGGACTCTAAAGACTCGTCAATACACCGGCAGCAGGTGATGATCATATCAAACACCCACAAGCCGCAAGCGGTCTGCTAAACGTAACGGCCACCTGGGTATTGAGCGATCTGAAGATCGACGAGCAAGCCTGCTCACACTCCAGTGAATCCAACCAGTAACACTACCGTACAGTCCGGTCTGATCGTCTGATATGTCGCATATCTCGCCTAGGGGTGGTAAACGTCAGACCCCAATAGCTCAATAAGTCGTATCGATATGAGGTCTATAACTGTTCGAGAAACTACTGGTAACACTTACCAGTAAATCTCAGCAACCCTGGCCAGGGATTTCCTGTTATAGCCAATCGAACACAGCGCAACATCAACCCCTATACCGGGAGAGACGAATCCCCTCCTATCGCTCATTGCCTCCATGTGACTCGGGACTGTACCCAAAAACCACCGTTTTGCACGCCCTCTTGGATGTGGTAAGATGGAAATCAAAGCACAGTGGGAACCACACAAGACTCTATGACGATCTCGGGTCAACAGACTACTCTGTACCAGTGTCACCAGAGAACTGCCATCTGACGTGAGGTATAATACCATCTGGGAGTTCTCGGTGAGTCCGTCCAGTGTACCCAGTCTCTACTGAGCACCCGTATATCATCTCTGATGTCAAACACCGATGGATATGGGATCATCCATCGCCCATCTGTATGGGTCGAGAAGGTATACGCTAGTCTACTCTGGTATATCGATGCCCCGTCTCGATACACCCACGACTAGGGACTTTGAAGGATGTACTTATGGACTACCATGTCCCCACTAGTATGATCCGCATCATAGTCCAGGTAGTCAAGTACAGATCCTAAGGGCTTTACCAACATGTAACAGAGAGACAATCAGTGTACACGTTAAGGTAAAGAGCAACCAGATAGCATACTATCATGTCGAGCAAGAAAGTTCTCCCTATATATGTCCCAGCATCCACTACAATATACATCCAATGTACAGTAATGGCCTCTAGGGCATACATATAACTAACAATCTCCCACTTGCACTAGGGCCATCTGTAGCAGTGGTTGTAGTATCTCATACTCAACCATCCCATAAAAGTCTCTCTCTGGGAACAGGCCTTTGTGAGTGGATCTGCTGTGTTGTCCTCTGAGTCTACTCTCCTTACCTTGATCTCCCTGGAGATCAACCATCTCCATGATCAAGTGATACTGCCTTAGAATATGTCTGGATCACTGATGGGACCGGCGTTCCTTGGCATAAGCCACAACTCCATTGTCACACAATGGGAGGAACATAGTTCATCTCATGAACCAATATACACCCAAACAAGCCTCTTTGGTAGCATCTTAAGTGGCGACGTATCCTGCCTTTATCGTCTAGTATGTCACGGTATTTAGCTTGGAACTCTTCCAACTTACCGTCCCTTTACTGAGGGTAAAGACAATGCCTGCGACTGACATTCAGTCGTCTTTATCACCCTGGAACACTTCCAGTGATTCTCCCCAGGATCAATTGATACTATCTCACTACAACTAGTAAGAATCCTAACATCCAATTAGATCTATCTCATAGATCCAAAATCCAGGATTTAATAGGTATCACTTTGATCCTATTTGGAGAATCCTAGTGATAAGCGGAGATTGACCGAGCGTAGCATAAGAAACTCTTTTCTTATCAAGAGTATGTCATCCACGTGCTCTACGAGGATCGTCACCATACTCCCTACTACCTTTTTGTATATACAAAGTTCATCTACCATTTTGATGATATCAACTTCTTTGACTAATTCATCAAAACAGATGTTCCAACTCCGCGATGCCTGCTTTATCATATAAAACATCTTGCACACGTTTCCGCTGCTCCCACTGTCTACGAGGCCCTCTGGCTGTGTACTTATAGACGCTCTCTTCTAAATCATCATTTAGAAAAGCAGTCAAGACACCCAACCACCAGATATCGCAGTCATGGTATGTAGCCGTGACAAGTAGGATCTGGATGGACTTAAGCATAGCTACTGGAAAAGGTTTCATCATTATCCACGCCTGGTCGGTGACGAAAACCTTTAACAATTCTAGCTTTGAAAGTCTCAACTTTTCCATATACACCAAGTAATCTTCTCAAGATATACTTGCTCCTGATGGGGATTTAACCCTTCAGATATAGCAACCAAAGTCCATACTTTGTTGGTGTATAAGGATTCCATCTCAGATCAATAAACATCCAGCCATTCTTACAGAGTCTCACTCCTGATGGCCAGCTCGAAGCTAGTTGGGTCATCATCTCATGATGCAATCCTCGCTCCCACTGTCATAGAGAAACCGAAGTATCTCTCAGGTGGGTGAGGAACCCTACTAGATCGGCGGAGAGGCTGAGGTTCGTTGGTAACTATCGAATCCTTTGGTTCTTTCAAATCATCTGTTGTAGTTTGTATAGCTGGAACCTTTCCAGTTCTACATAACAGACCTTGCCTTGAGCTTGTCCGGATTTTGCTTTTAGACAAAGGCTGGACAACCCCAAATCTTAACTAGCTTAAGATATGGGCTCTTCCCTTTCCATATCTCATATGGAGTGGTAGGCCACTGATTTGATTCGAACCTATTCAATAGGTATGCAGCTACTCAAGTGCATAACCCCTAAAAGGAAATAGGTAACTCAGTAATACTCATCATAGAGCACACCATATCATATAGGGTGTGATTGCTCCGCCCCGATATACCATCGTGCTATGGTGTATTCGGAGGAGTAATGCCGAGAGAGAATCTCATTCTCCTTTAGAATAGTCCAGGATTTCCGTGCTCAAGTATTCTCCTCCTTGATCACATCAAAGGACATAATACTTATACCCGTATTTTGGTTCTCTACTTCTAACTTATATTCTGTGAATATCTCAAAAGGTTCGGACTTGTGTTTCAACAGGAACATATGTCTGAATCTAAAGAGATCATCAGAGAACGTAATGAAGTATAAAGAACCAGTTTTGGCATGTGTAGACAGGGGACCTACATACATCAACATGCATCATCCCAAGAGTTCACTAACTCTTTCTCTGTTTCCAATAAACAGAGCTGTGATCATCTTATCTTTGTGACATGACTGGCGAGTTTCACAAGATGTAAGTTCAAACTAATTTAAATATGCATCTTTATGTAACTCTAGCCAGTCGGGTCGCATTGATCTGACCTAGTCTACAATACCTCAAGAAGGATTCGTTCATTTCTGAACTCTTCCTCTTGTGTGTGTTCCATATACTAAGAACTGTAGTTTGATTTAGAACATCAATGCTTTTAGATAACGTGCCTGAACCGATCAACCTTTGATATAGGATATGTTCAAAACATTATCCAACAATACAAAATTTTATCATTTCTTTACTAATAAAGAGATAGATACGATTTTGTATATCAGGTTCAGTATCTAATAACATTCGTTCAGAATTAATGTATTACAATACAGGGTGACAGTGACCGACAGACTTGGCTGCAACACTTGCCCCGTTTTCTGCCTCATGAAACTTATCACCCGTTCTCAGTTCTCTACCTTTCTGTAGCCCTATGTAACAGATTACATATCTGGGATCCTGATCTGGTATCACATACCCAGGACGTAGAGGATATAGAGAAACAGTTCTTTGTAATGAACACACCCGAAGATGATGCATCAGCATGCACTCTCTTCATTTGGGCGGCACGGGAAATCTGGTATTCCCCAATTTCCTGCTCTGTCTTATAACAATTATAAGTTGGAGCGGGACCTACGTTCCCCAGCTCAGTATAACAAGCGGGTTCGGTCAATAATCCGTATTATTATCTTGATTAAGGCGTGATATGGTCGCTACCTGGAGAGAGAGAGAAGAAAACACTCAGCGTGCGCTCTTGCAAGAATAGATTGGTTATTATTTTATCTAATCAGGATGGCTCCCACTGCTTTTTATCAAATCTTCCTTCAAACCCTAAAAGGAAAGACTAGCCGGGATTAATTACACACTACAAGTTCGCCAATCTTTCAGCCAGGCCAGTGTCGGTACTTTGAGGGAGGTCCCCCGTGCTTTCGCACGAACCTAATTAATGTAAACCTCGTTTTCCCAGAGGCGTAACCCCGTTGACACCTTTCTAGACACCTACTTGATCGGCTAATTGTGATGTGTAAAACTCTCCCAGGAGTAACTCTTACTCGCAGCGGGTATCGGGATCCAATTATCTCATAGAAGGTATGCAATCTCATTGCAAATTTCAACACTTGAAATTCCCGATAATATTTTGCCCCTAACCTCCTATGACCTTGACAAAGGCCAACAAACAATAGGATGCTAGTCAAGTTCAACCCGTCATTTCCTGATTGAATTAAACCCACCCGCACGGCCCTTGACAAAGGCCAACAAGGTCGCACGACTACCCTAACTCAATCTGCATCATATGCATAAGCAGATAAGCACCAGTTAGCTACCGCACACTGCGCCTTGACAAAGGCCAACAAACGCAGCACGAATACTAACTACTACTTATCTGAAATGACGGAGGGCTACGACAGGTTTTTCTGAAAACCTATTGCGTAATGAACTTGATATCGTTGTAGGATCGAATGAATTTTGAAATGGAATGTTTTTGAGGCTTTTCTAGTTTTGCTAAAGGAGTCACTCCCGGTGAAGGGATCGTCGGTCCTTTCCTCGTCGAATGAGGTGCGGGATATATCACATATATCACTGTGCAAAGCAAAAACACTTAAAAGCAATCAAAAGACAAACCGAGGGTGTAGCATCTGCCAGTTATTGCTAAAGGAGTCACTCCCGGTGAAGGGATCTCGGTCCTTTCCTCATCGAATAAGGTGCAGGATATATCACATATACCGCTGTGCAAAGCAAGAACTGTAGCTACCTGTTTTATTTTGAAATTCGATTCTACAACATCTTAGGTTTCTTTTATTTCATTAATCATATTAATGAAGTCCCATCATTTAATGTACCTAAACATCACAGATAAATACGACGTACACTTATGCCATCCGCATTCGCCTCGATGTCCCCTCGTGCACCGTTAGGTTAGGTAACTAACGGCAGAGCGGGGCAGGGCTAGCGCGGGTGTAAAACATAAGTAACGTCTATATAATATATCATATATACTATATATGTATCTATCACAGAACATCACATGATCACATCACAGTTATCGCAGCAGAAGAATCATATGAAATATTGGATATACTAGGACGTCCGTGTTTTCAATAGGAGCCAGTATAAAACACGGATTCCACGGTCGTTATGAATAGCCAAACCCACACCCCTAGACCCCTACGAGAGCGACAAGCAACCCTACCAATTCTGGAGTTAGGAGACCCGGACTCGACTCCTCGAGTTGGTCTCCCACTGGACTCCAGAACCCGGTTACTTGTGCCCTCCTCCTTGGGTCTATCCTAGTGCGGAAAAGTAAATAATATACAAGAGGTGACAACTTCCGCAACCTGGAAGTGCCCCAATAAAAGAATATTACATACAAGTTTTTACATGAATGAAAATAAAAAACACTCATCTCACATAAAAACCCCCGGCTATTCAAACACGACGATCCAATATAACTTATTAACATCACATGTCATCAACGTAAGTAAATATGCGCATCCCAATTGTCGTTGACATATAGCAACGAAACCGGCGATATCACATATTACACTTACGGTCACAGAAAAGAAAGTGTAAAACTACAACAGTTGGAATCCGCAACCACCTCAGACATCGCATGCCTGACCAAATGAATTACTTAGACATCGCATGCCTAACAATTATAAACCCCGCATTTTAGTCTCAAAATCGAAAACACTTTTCAATATCAAGTCGGGCAATTCAACAAGATTCCCGACATCCTGATCGAATGCTCGTCGCAAAATTCAGTAGACGGCCACACCCCCGATACCGTCGACGAAGTGCACCAAGGCGGAACACCGCCACCGCGAGCACCCGAACGGATGCTTTCGGCGACGGGGTTCTCCTACAGTCACTTGGTCGGGGCTATGGAGTGAAGCTGTCTATTAAGTTTACCCGGCGAGTATCCGCGTACGCTACGTGATTGCGACGGACTTTTGATCACATCAAAATTCCGTGGCAACCGATCAAGTGATACTATAGTGCTATGTTTATAACATTCATTCAGTTATCTCATAACTTTTTGTGAATTCCAATTATTGTATCCCATTCCAGATAAATAGAAAATGTTAAACTTTCCGATCGAACAATCGAACACCCAAGTTTTCCCGATATAGATCAACACATGAAACAAGCCTAACAACATTCAGTTCGTGCCTCAGTACCAACGGTCCAGCCGTAGAATGGTCAAGCCAACGCCTCACATGTGGCACACCGTACTGCCCCAAACCCGAAGGTTCAAAGGGCAGTTCAAGATGGTCACATAATCGAGTTAAGGTTTTTTGTCTTCTAGAGGGACCATCGCATTACTTGCACTACTTAGAACGTCGTTAAACTACGGAAAAATCCAACACTTGGAAATTTCCCGACAGGGGAAAAATTGGGTATTTATATCCGGTCGAACTTTTTAACATATTCTAAAATTTATCCGGAAAGCCACATAGACAAAATTTGATACTCCGATCGAAACACCGAATCCCCAAAAACACAGCAGAAAAATTTAACTCTTGAATAAATATTAAAAATTCCCAGAAAACTCAGCTCTTTGAACTAGGAATTACTGTGCAAAGGAACAGGGCTGACGTCATCAAGTGGCCGCTGATCCGCCGCAGAAGACATGCTTCTGCCGCGGATCCGCCACGAAATTTACTGTTCACCAGAAACTTTTTGCACCGTAATTCTTATTTTTCCCTGCTGAATTTTTTAGCAATTTTTAATTTGGAAAAACTCACTGTTTTCAAAAAAGTACAGAGAGCAAGATTGATTTGGTGTTTCGGGTTCGTTCGGACTTCAAATTCCGTCTGGACTTCGCCTAAGGCTCTAGCTAGGCTCTGATACCACTGTAGGTCAGGCAGCCACCCCATCCAATGGGGTCGCCGTGGCACCAACGGGTCCCTCAGCCGCTACTTTTTACGCATGCCCCCTCGCGAGGACTACAACCCGCCGGAACACCTTTCGGTCTCGGGACACCCTGGGGGTAAGAGCCTATGCTTCGCCACACTGTCACACAGTGAGAACCCCCCATAGGTCGACATCCAATGCCTAGTAGCTCTGATACCACTGTAGGGTTCCTAGGCACGCTAGTGAGGTCTCCCAAGCCATCAACCATGGCAATTTCAAAAATTATGGTGCCGAGAAACCCTAAACTACGGATCGATAACTAGATGTCTAGGCGAAAAAGAACTAGTTAACACTTAACTAATGAGAAAACGGAAATACAACCTTTGTAGATCCGGTGCTCCACCTTCATAGCTCCGCAACGAAGTCATCTCCGCTGTCCAAAAAGAATCCGGGCTCTAGCGTCGGCTTCGTCGGAGAATGGGCGAGCTAGGTCGTCGATGTCCATGCCGAAGATGATCTACGTTGATGCATCGCTAAATCAAGCTCCGACTTCATCAAGTCAAGAAACTTGTGAAGAAAACACACTCTACTACTTGGCAAGAGGTAGAGGATGAAGAAATAGGAAGTGGGTTCAATTTAGAATTGGATTTCTCACTCTTTATCATCAATCACCATTGATGAAGAAAGCTTTTTCTTCATGAAAGAAGATGAAGAAGAAGAAGAATACTGTGATAAGATTATTCAAAAAAGAAAAGAATAACAATACTTATCATAATATTAACTCTAGTCAAGTGTAGAGAATGAATCATGGTTAGTGGGAATGGTTAGGGTTAAGGATGAGATAAGAATGGTTGACTTGATCAAAGTTTCATGAAGCTTCAACTAAACTCCAAATTAAGCCACCATTCTTTTCTCCTTTCCATTTATTTTCCAAAAGAAATGGATAAATAAATAAGTGAATAAAACAAAACCCTAACAATAATCATGTAACCATGGTTTGATCTTTATACAAAAACCCTAGCATAACATGTATCATCAAACATGATACAATGAAGTGCACAAAAGTATATCACATATACAATGTGTACAATCCGAGTGAGAAAATCCATTTAAAGTGAACCAATACTAGTTAACGCAAAGTAATATATCAAATATATAATTATGCATTAAATCATTAAATCAACACTTGATTTAACGATCCGGTCATATCGCATATAACCGACTAGTATCCAATGTATCGGCTTATCGAATCAACCCTCGATTCGATAACTAGGTTATATCGCATATAACCATATGACACATTCATCGCGAGAATGGAATACGGTATCACATACACGTATTATTCTCGGTCCCGCACATATCTCATATGCGCTCCTATTTCGTTTTGCTTGAGCCAGGAAACCTCTGTGTAGGACTCTAAAGACTCGTCAATACGCCGGCAGCAGGTGATGATCATATCAAACACCCACAAGCCGCAAGCGGTCTGCTAAACGTAACGGCCACCCGGGTATTGAGCGATCTGAAGATCGACGAGCAAGCCTGCTCACACTCCAGTGAATCCAACCAGTAACACTACCGTACAGTCCGGTCTGATCGTCTGATATGTCGCATATCTCTCCTAGGGGTGGTAAACGTCAGACCCCAATAGCTCAATAAGTCGTATCGATATGAGGTCTATAACTGTTCGAGAAACTACTGGTAACACTTACCAGTAAATCTCAGCAACCCTGGCCAGGGATTTCCTGTTATAGCCAATCGAACACAGCGCAACATCAACCCCCTATACCGGGAGAGACGAATCCCCTCCTATCGCTCATTGCCTCCATGTGACTCGGGACTGTACCCAAAAACCACCGTTTTGCACGCCCTCTTGGACGTGGTAAGATGGAAATCAAAGCACAGTGGGAACCACACAAGACTCTATGACGATCTCGGGTCAACAGACTACTCTGTACCAGTGTCACCAGAGAACTGCCATCTGACGTGAGGTATAATACCATCTGGGAGTTGTCGGTGAGTCCGTCCAGTGTACCCAGTCTCTACTGAGCACCCGTATATCATCTCTGATGTCAAACACCGATGGATATGGGATCATCCATCGCCCATCTGTATGGGTCGAGAAGGTATACGCTAGTCTACTCTGGTATATCGATGCCCCGTCTCGATACACCAACGACTAGGGACTTTGAAGGATGTACTTATGGACTACCATGTCCCCACTAGTATGATCCGCATCATAGTCCAGGTAGTCAAGTACAGATCCTAAGGGCTTTACCAACATGTAACAGAGAGACAATCAGTGTACACGTTAAGGTAAAGAGCAACCAGATAGCATACTATCATGTCGAGCAAGAAAGTCCTCCCTATATATGTCCCAGCATCCACTACAATATACATCCAATGTATAGTAATGGCCTCCAGGGCATACATATAACTAACATATAAAACATCAAATGATCACGCTTCCAGAATCTAGACACCCTGAGCAAGCTAACAGGGCTTCTCATCTGAGCTATTGCTCTTATCACCGAGCCATAGGACATCCTACCGAAGACTGCTTCACCTTCAAGAACTGGGTCGAGGACCAGTACCAACAGGGCAGATTTGCTTTGTCCAACGGCTGGAGGGTAACGCCGCCACAAAAGCTCGAACCCAAAGCCGCAAGAGCAGGACCGGATCCACCTCGGTCCTGGAAGCGAATTCGTACCTGTTATACGATTACAACATCAAAAGAAGAGCCCGAGAACATGGATGACCTTCCCTGGTGCTTTGAGAACAGCGATGATGAGGTGGTCTCAGAATTTCCGCCAGCTCCGAAAGAACTGGAAGATGGCATACATACTACTGCAGATAACCTCAGGAAGATTGAGCTGGGATCGGCAGATGATCCGCGACCGACATTCGTCAGCGAGCTGCTATCTAAAGAAAGGGTGGCCGCATTAAAGAACGTGCTTCTACAGCATAAAGACTTCTTTGCGTGGAACTATTCCGAGATGCCAGGATTTGATCCGGAGATTGCTATGCATAAATTAGCGATATCCCCAGATATCAAGCCAGTCAAGTAGGCGCCAAGAAGGATGCGACTCGAGCTTGAAATGAGCATCAACGCCGAAGTCAAGAAGCTGATCGGTTCTGGATTTATCCAAGAAGTCCAGTATCCCGACTAGATCGCCAATATCGTCCCGATAATGAAGAAGAATAGGACAGTGCGCATATGTGTGGACTTCCGGGATCTCAATAGAGCCTGCCCGAAGGACGACTTCCCAGTACCGGTCACCGAGCTAATGATAGATAACACGTCCACTCACGAGTTTTTCTCTTTTATGGACGGCTCGTCAGGATACAATCAGATAAAGATGCATCCCGAAGACCAGAAGCATACCGCTTTCCGAACCCCTTTGGGTATATTCTGCTACAGGGTTATGCCCTTTGGTCTAAAGAACGCTGGCGCTACCTATCAAAGGGCCATGACAAAGATCTTCGACGACCTCATACATGACATCGTCGAGTGCTATATCGATGACCTTGTAGTAAAGAGCATGTCATACGAAGAGCATTTAAAGCATCTGGAGACTGTATTTCAACGCCTCCGGCAATATAATCTGAAGATGAATCCCCTCAAATGCGCTTTTGGAGTCTCCTCGGGTAAATTCCTGGTATTCATCATCCGACACCGAGGTATCGAAATAGATCCATCTAAGATCAAGGCGATCATGGAAATGCCTCCGCCAAGAACCCTCAAACAGTTACGGTCTCTCCAAGGGAAGCTCGCATACATCCGGCGATTTATCGCCAATCTTTCAGGCAAATGTCGTCCTTACAGCCACCTGATGAAGAAGGGAACTCCATTCGTTTGGAATCACAAATGCCAAGGTGCACTAGACGAGATCAAGCAGTACCTGCAGAACCCTCCGGTGTTAGCTGCGCCGGTCAAGGGAAAACCCCTCATTCTTTATACAACCGCCCTCGAAGGTTCCTTAGGCGCATTATGGGTACAAGAGAATGATCAAGGGAAAGAGAAAATACTCTACTACTTAAGTCGAGTTCTGCTGGGGGAAGAAAACAATTACTCGCCCATTGAAAAACACTGCCTGGCGTTAATCTTTGCGATAACAAAACTCAGACACTACGCGTTGGCGCATGAAGTCCGTCTCATCTCGAAGGTGGACCCTCTTAAATATTTGATGTCGAAGGCTATACTGATGGGTCGACTCGCTAAATGGGCTCTACTTCTGATGGAGTTCTCAATAACGTATCGACCTCTTAAGGCAGTGAAAGGCCAGGCCATTGCCGACTTCCTCGCTGAGCATCCAATACCTTCCGGTTCTCCTCTGAACTGCGATTTGCCGGACGAACATGCATTCGACACGATCGGCGGTGGTGATACCCGATGGGAACTCTATTTTGACGGGGCATCTTCCATGAAGAAGCGCAAACAATGTACCCCCATAATCAAATCGGGAGTAGGCCTCATCTTCGTAACCCCACAAGGAGGGATAATGCACTTTGCTTTCTCCTTAACGGAATCGAGGACGAACAATGAAGCCGAATACGAAGCTTTGATAGCGGGCCTCGAGATCGCTATTAACATGGGAATTGAAGACCTCTCTATATACGGGGATTCTCAATTGGTTGTTAGTCAAGTAAATGATGACTACCAAACGTATAAACTGGAGTTGGTGAAATACGGCGAAAAGGTGCAGCAACTATTGACCCAAATTCTCTCCTACACTTTGGAAAGTATACCACGTGCGGAAAATAGCAAAGCAGACGCGTTAGCTAAGCTCGCTAAAGAACTGGCTGACGAGAACCTCGATGACGTCAGAATTGTGGTACAAAGCCGTCGAGCGCTCGCCCCGGCACAAATGTCTCCAGAATTATACGAAGAAAAGGGGGCGACTGAGCAGACGACCCTACAAATAAAAGACCATGAGAAGGCCGAGGACTGGAGGGAAGTCTTCATAGACTAGTTTAAGTCCCACCGAATGCCCGAAGAAGCGTCTTCAAGACATCAGCTCATGAAACGAGCTCTATTTTTTGCTTTTGTTAATGACACTCTATACAAAAGATCGTTTGATTCTCTATGGCTGAGATGCCTAGGACCTGACGAAGCAGAAAGAGTCGTTCAGGAAGTTCACGATGGACTCTGCGGTTCTCACCAAGCAGGCCGAAAGATGAAGTTAAAAATTAAACGGATGGGTTACTACTGGCCCACGATGATCCAGGACTGCCCCGAGTATGCGAAGCAATGCCATTCGTGCCAGATTCATGGAGACTTTATCCACCAACATCCGAACCCACTACACCCAACGGTGGCTAGCTGGCCATTCGAAATATGGGGGACTGACATAGTTGGCCCCATCGAGCCAGCATCGTCCCGGGGACATCGTTTCATCCTGGCGACAACTGATTACTTCTCCAAATGGGCAGAAGCAGTACCGCTGAGGGAAGTGAAGACAGAGAATATCCTCCACTTCTTCAAGACGCACGTCATCTATCGGTTTGGAACCCCATGGCGGATTATCTCCGATAATGGGCCAGCCTACAGAAGCCATAAGATTAGCCGCTTCGCACAACAGCACAATATCGACTGGAGATATTCTTCAGTTTACAATCCACGAGCTAACGGTCTGGCCGAGGCCTTCAATAAGACCTTGACGAAGATCATAAAAAAGACGATGTCCCGAAATAAGAAAGACTGGCACGATAGGCTGCAAGAGGCCCTTTGGGCCTATCGAACTACATTCAAGACGGCCACGAACACAACGCCGTACGCGTTGGTATTTGGGACGGAAGCAGTGCTCCCCCTCGAGATAGAGTTACCCTCTCTACGAGTGGCAGTCCACCACGAGCTGACAGACGAAGAAAATGCTCACCTTCGGCTTGAGGAGCTCGATGCCCTTGACGAAACCCGACTCATACCGCAACAAAATCTGGAAGCTTATAAAGCAAAGATGACGCGCTCATATGAAAGATTGACCCGACCGAGGACATTCCGCCAAGGCGAACTCGTGTTAGTGGTCAAAAGGCCTATGATCCCCAACCGAGCCAAGCGGGGAAAATTCGAGCCAAACTATGAAGGCCCATACATCATAGATAAGGTCTACCAGGGTAGGGCCTATCTACTCATGGACATGCACGGTGAAAGGACTTTCAGGCCGATAAATGGTCGCTTCCTAAAGAGATACTACGCTTAACGAGCCACGGCCTAGATCAATGATAGATGACGACGACTATGTCCGCTCGCCATCTTCCTAAGCTCGAGCTTTATAAGCGGTAGCCGGCCTTCTCCATGTCGGACCGAAATGTCCTTAAACTAACGACGGACCGAAACGTCCTTAAACTAACGACGGACCGAAACGTCCTTAAACTAACGACGGACCGAAACGTCCTTAAACTAACGACGGACCGAGACGTCCTTAAACTAACGACGGACCGAAACGTCCCTAAACTACTACCGCAGCATCCTTAGGCTGACACAAAAAGGGAGAAAAAGAAAAATATATATAAAAAAAATGACGATGATAAAAAAAAAACGGTATGTCCATAAGCGAAATGGGCACGGATGAAAACGCGAAAGGGCTCCGTGAGTAAAAACAGTAGGACTACCGGCGAGTGCTTGTGAAAACCCGAAAGGGCGCAAGCTCGTTAAAAGACACTTACAGGGTCCTCTCAACCTTGTAAGGAGAAAACACCCGCGTGAGATCCTTACGACTCACAAAAGAGCAACACACTTAGGGATCTCCACGATTCCTAAGGAGAAAATACACTTGCGAGATCCTCATGACTTGTAAGGAGAATTCTCTTATGGGACCCTCACGGCTCATGAGACTTGAAATTCTTAAGTTACAGAAACCTAAACCTGTTCTTAAGCAAATCCCCCACAACCTTCGATAATGCCCTAGAAGTAGTCCAATATTGACCCTTGTATACAATCCACGGGCGCGAATAAACATTTCCCTAACTAAGTCCCATCCGAGACTAGGGATATGTTTGCATGGTAAACAACCCTTGTAAATCCTCTCGACTTACAAGGAGAAAACCCTCCTGTAGGATCCTTACGACTTACAGAGGAACAATACACTTAGGAACCCTCACGATTCCTAAGGAGAAAATACACCTATAAGATCCTCACGACTTGTAGGGAGAAATACCTTTGTGAGACCCTTACGGCTCATGAAGTCAAAAGCCTTAGTCGACAGGACCTTAACCCTGTTTGCTAAGCCACCTCTGTTCAACATCGACAGAGGCAAATGATGATTCGCTCCTGTCAATATTCCAGTTGCAGCGATGCTGATGCCTAAACCGGTATCAAATCCCAAGTTCTTTCATGGCAAATGATGATTCGCTCCTGGCAATATTCCAGTCGCAGCGATGCTGATGCTAAGATTGGTATCAGATCCTAAGTTCCACACTCGCGATATATAAAAAAATCAGCGAGCCAAAAATGCATATGAAATAGCCGAAATGATGGGGCAGCTTGTAATAAAAAAAACAGCAAGTAAAAATGTATGCATGAAAAATAGCCGAAATGATGGGGCAACTTGCAATAAAAAGCAGCGAGTAAAAATGAAATAAATAGCCGAAATGATTGGGCACCACGAAAAAAATAGCCGAAATGATAGGGCAATCGCGACCTTCGCGATATAAAAGATGAAATGATAGAGCATCGCGGACAAAGAAATAAGATAAGAATAAAATTTATGCCCTACAGGTGATGTTACATCAACCCCTGTATACAATCCAGGGGCATGAACAAAAAAGAAAGAAAGGGAACATACCTCCCCCCAGGTTTCATCATAAGAAGAAGCAAAATCTCGACGGGCCGCAAGCGACCAAGAGATCATCCCAGCACTCGTCTCGTAACGACGGACACAACTTCAAGCTAAACGGAACATCGGCAAATCCCAGTTCCATGGCTCGGTGGTATACATATCGCCAACAGTCAAACCTCCATCCCGTGAAATGCGGATATAATCGACAAAATTCCTGGTTACGTGGAACGCGGATAACGTTACTCTTTGACCCCGTGGAAAACGTCCAGAGAGGATCCTGGTCCTCGCAGAGCGCGGCAGTGAACCTGTATGAAGCATCCAGAGCGGAGCCTAGTCCTCGCCGAGTGCGGCAGTGAACCCGTGTGAAGCATCTAGTGCAAAATTCCTGGTTACGTGGAACGCGGATAACTTCACTCTTTGACCCCGTGGAAAATGTCCAGAGCGGATCCTGGTCCTCGCAGAGCACGGCAGTGAACCAGTGTGAAGCATCCAGAGCGGAGCCTAGTCCTCGCCGAGCACGGCAGTGAACCCGTGTGAAGCATCTAGTGCAAAATTCCTGGTTATGTGGAACGCGGATAACGTCACTCTTTGACCCCGTGGAAAACGTCCAGAGCGGATCCTGGTCCTCGCAGAGCACGGCAGTGAACCCGTGTGAAGCATCCAGAGCGGAGCCTAGTCCTCGCCGAGTACGGCAGTGAACCCGTGTGAAGCATCTAGTGCAAAATTCCTGGTTACGTGGAATGCGGATAACGTCACTCTTTGACCCCGTGGAAAACGTCCAGAGCGGATCCTGGTCCTCGCAGAGCACGGCAGTGAACCCGTGTGAAGCATCCAGAGCGGAGCCTAGTCCTCGCCGAGCGCGGCAGTGAACCCGTGTGAAGCATCTAGTGCAAAATTCCTGGTTACGTGGAACGCGGATAATGTCACTCTTTGACCCCGTATGAAGCATCCAGAGCGGAGCCTAGTCCTCGCCGAGCGCGGCAGTGAACCCGTGTGAAGCATCTAGTGCAAAATTCCTGGTTACGTGGAATGCGGATAACGTCACTCTTTGACCCCATGGAAAACGTCCAGAGCGGATCCTGGTCCTCGCCGAGCACGGCAGTGAACCCGTGTGAAGCATCCAGAGCGGAGCCTAGTCCTCGCCGAGCACGGCAGTGAACCCGTGTGAAGCATCTAGTGCAAAATTCCTGGTTACGTGGAACGCGGATAACGTCACTCTTTGACCCCGTGGAAAACGTCCAGAGCGGATCCTGGTCCTCGCAGAGCACGGCAGTGAACCCGTGTGAAGCATCCAGAGCGGAGCCTAATCCTCGCCGAGCGCGGCAGTGAACCCGTGTGAAGCATCTAGTGCAAAATTCCTGGTTACGTGGAACGCGAATAACGTCACTCTTTGACCCCATGGAAAACGTCCAGAGCGGATCCTGGTCCTCGCAGAGCACGGCAGTGAACCCATATGAAGCATCCAGAGCGGAGCCTAGTCCTCGCCGAGCACGGCAGTGAACCCGTGTGAAGCATCTAGTGCAAAATTCCTGGTTACGTGGAACGCGGATAACGTCACTCTTTGACCCCGTGGAAAACGTCCAGAGCGGATCCTGGTCCTCGCAGAGCACGGCAGTGAACCCGTGTGAAGCATCCAGAGCGGAGCCTAGTCCTCACCGAGCGCGGCAGTGAACCCGTGTGAAGCATCTAGTGCAAAATTCCTGGTCACGTGGAACGCGGATAATTTCACTCTTTGACCCCGTGGAAAACGTCCAGAGCGGAGCCTGGTCCTCGCCAAGCACGGCAGTGAACCCGTGTGAAGCATCCAGAGCAAATACCGGACTGTGGAGTCCTTAAAATCCACAGACTATGACGTCCTTAACCTCGACCGCAATGTCTTAAAACTAACGATCAACCACCCCGATTCCCTACGGATTCTCCCTTGGTTAAAGGGTATATCTCTTCACTCCTTTGATACTCGGCGTTGTAATTCCTCAACGTCTTCAAAGAGGTGACGGGTCCCTGCGACCAAACATCGGACTGTGGAGTCCCTAAATCCATGGACTATGAGGTCCTTAACCTTGACCGTGATGTCTTAAAACTAACATCGGACTGTGGAGTCCTTAAATCCATGGACTATGAGGTCCTTAACCTTGACCGTGATGTCTTTAAACTACGATACCTTGAGCGACCCCTGACCCCGTGAAACACGGATAAGGGCGACCACATCCAACACTTGCAGGTCCTCACGACCTGCGAGGAAGAAAAACTCTCTTGTGAGATCCTTACGACTTTCAAGGGAAAACCCACTTAAGAACCTTCACGATTCTTAAGAAGGACTTACACCTATGGGATCCTCTCGACCTGTAGGGAGAAAAGCTCTTTATGAGACCCTTGTGGCTCTTAAAATGCAAAAGTCTTAGGAAGCAGATCTTAACCCTGAGTCCTAAGCTATCGCTGCCCTGCGAGGAGATCAAGATAAATTGTCCACAAACGCATTCAATGAAAGGGGACAAATCGTTAAGAAGAAAAATGTATCTTTTATTCATAAACCAAAATGGATACAAAGTACAATTCATGAAAGAAACAAAAAAGAAAGATACTCTCATTCATGAGTATGTAAAAAAAAAAGGGGGGGGGAGAAAAGATACAAGTCCTCAAGCCGGCGGGCGGTGCAGTAATTTTACCAGCTCATCGTTCTGTTGCTGAGCCACGGCTTCATGACGCAAGATCTCCAAAAGACGAGCCTCCGACTGAGCTTGCTGAGCCTGATACGAAGCAAGCCGAGCCTCGAGCTCTTTCTCGGTGGCTTTATGAGCCTCAACCCTCTCACGAGTGAACGTGGCAGCTTTATCGAGAGCCACCACCTCTTTTATGGACTCCTGGAGCACTCGCCAGAGTTCGTATGCTTTGTTGGCCTTGGCTGTGAGGCTGGCCTGAAGCTCGTTCAGCGCCTTAGAAGCCAATTCCTTCTCCGAGAACTTACGGCCAAGCCTCTTCTCGTATGACATCATGTTAGCCGCACATCGTGCTATCAGACCCCGCAACTCCGCTTTTGCAGCCATGGCTTTCAAGGAAAGGCGAGAACATTCAAGAGCGTGCAAACAAGCCTCCACCTTCCTACAGAACTCCACCCAGACCCGCACCACCTCCTCGCCATGATAGGTGGCGAGAAAAGGAAGAGAGCCGTTAGCCTCAGCAGCAAACGCTTCGGCCGTGGTCGCGCTAGCAGCACGGAGCTCCTCGACGAAAGATGATAGGGAGACAAGGCTTAATTAGGCCAAGCGTTCTGAAGCCCGCAAAGCATAAGGGCCGGGCGGCATCACGATGCGCGATTCCAACGCCATGGAGACTGGCAGGGCTGTTCAAATTTGACAAATGATTAGTAAAATTCTTAAACACAGGACGAACGGGATTATAATAAAATGTCACTCACCGACAATCATGCAAGCAGGAGCTGAAGGTTCCCCTGGCCCTTCAATGACCTCGACCTCATCGTCAGCTTCCAAAACTATAAGAGACATCAACGTCATTTCGCAAGATAGTAACAATGCTATGGTAAAAGAAAAAATGGCGAATGACACTAACGTTGCCCGGAGGAAAGGACAATACGCTGAGGGGAGATCGCCTGCGGAGCCGCCATCTCCAATAAACGCTGAAATGACTGTCGAGGCGACAGATCAGCGATAGTGGCCGCCAAACCGCGCAATTCTGGAAAAGATAAAAGAGTTTAGACTATGAAAGGGTGGCTAAATTAAAATGCTGAGGGTTACCTTCAACGCTCCTCCCATTCTGAGCCGAGGGGATAGCAGCTTCAACAGCCTCCGCCATAACGTCAGGATTCAACAAAGGAAGAGTAGTCCCGACTACTTCTCTTCCAGCCTCTGAGCCGTCCTCAGTAAGGGTCATTGGGGCGGCGACCTCCAAAGGAACTTCCCCCAAAGGGGCAAGCGCTCCCTGATCAAGAACCACCGCTGGAGGCTCTACCATGAGAGGAGTAGCCTCATCAGTCCCCTCTACATCAAGCGAGGCTTCATCGAGAATTTTGGCGGGCTTTAGTTTTAATGAGCCCGTAGGGAGCTCCCCCAGCGTCGAAGATTCTGCAAGATTCAAATAAGAATAAGGATACATATGCACGGGCATAAACACTCTGAAGAACTATGAAAAGAACCACAACGTACCGATGCGCAAAGAAGCCCTCAATATGGCTTCTTCAAGCCGCTGCTCCTTCTCAAGGAGGTGGGCTCGCCGGGGTTCAAGGGTAGACTCATGACCACCGGTCCATAAAGAAAGTGCGTCAGCTGCATCTTCTGAAGCGGCCTGCTTCAAAGCCCTCTCCCCCCATTCCTCCAAAGGACCAATAAATCGCCACCGAATCCACGAAGGGTCTTCGTAAAAAATTACAGCGGGATAAGACTTCTTCGGAACCTTGGCGTTATGAGACGCGTCTTTTGAATGCTGTATGGCCTCAGCCAACTGTGCGGCCTCCTCATCAGCCGAACTCGGGAAGAGAAGTCCAGCGTCTGACTCTTGCAGGGCCAATGGTTCATCTTCAAGAATAGGCTCAGACTCCGCCAAAGAATCAAGCAGGGTAGTGGCCTCTTTCCTCTGCCGTTTAGACCCAGAGCCGGTCGCTGAGGATGACCGCTTCCTCCCTCGCGAAGCCTTAGGGCGGCGCTGGCCCACATTACCCTCAGCGCCCTCATCCCTGTTACTCTCGCTCGGTGCCACAACCGAGGATGACATCGCCATTGTCGACGCCACAGAGGGCGGTACCGCCACCGGCAGGGGTGCTACCACTGGGGCCCATTTACCCCGCGATCGGGAACCCAAGAGCATACCAGCTGTTGGAGTAAGGTCTACCCCTGACTCCCCCGGAATGAGCGCAGCGCCAATCTCCCTCAAAGGGAAGCGGACCGGAACCCTCGGTCGCAGCTTAGCCCCCGAAACCTGAGGAGGAGCATCGTGACCAAGAAGCACTCTTCTTTCTTCAAGAATAATTGGGCTGATCCGATGAAGATACCAGCCCGTAAATGCACCCACACACCGGGGCATGTACTCAGCTTCAGGGACCATGAAACGAGAGCCGGTGTTCAGCCTCATGAAATGATGAGCGGCATCGCGAACAGCATCGAGCGAAGGGGTCGGGGCGACTATAAAAGCCTCAAAAGGAACACCCTGGTCGTATCCAAGCTGTCGGGCGAATCGATGCGGATTATACCGCATGAAAAGAGCTGCACTATCTTGGCGAAACACCAAATAGCCCGGTCTAATTGTATACAAATGCGCGGCCTCCCGGGGCTTCAAAGAAGGTGCGTTGTCTTTCGACTGGTCCCAGAGTTGTTGAACTGGACCCGAGGGAGTAGACAAGACCCGATCATTAAAAACCAGCCCGCCAGCGGCGGCATGAGGAGAAATCAGCACCCAAATAGCCCCGAATTGAGTCGGGTCGGCAGCAGAAGTACCCACCAGTCGCATAAGTCGCGGGAAGGGATAGGCGTCGTAAAACGCGGGCCTCTGATGCATAGCGAAAGCTCCCAGCACATGCATTTCGACCCAGGACGTGAAATAATGAAGCGAAAAGTTCACTACATCCACGCCGGGTGTAGAGGTATTAGCTGCGGTGCCTAACCCATGATAAAGGTGCGCCAAGGCCGGGATGCCGATGGCCAACCGCGTCCCCTCAGCAATACGATGAGCCGGGTAGATGACCGAGGCTCTCATGAAGCGGCGATGCATGGGGATAACGAACCAACTGAGCCAGACACTAACAAACGCCACGAAGAACGTCTCCTCGTCCATGCCGGGAACAGCGATGGATTCAAAAGAGGTCGGTGACATAATAGGGATGTAGTACTGAGGTAAGTCCGATTCAGTGGTCGGCAGCTTCTTCGGACCGAACCCAAAGGGGTCTCCAATGTTGGCAAACTTCGGAGCCGTCTTCGATAGGGCGTCCTCGCGAAGGAAACGAGCAATGAAGCTCTTGAAAGTAACACCCTGCTCTTCGGATTCGGTGAATAATCGGTCGGAAATACCTAGCGCCTTGATTAAACTGGGACGCTTGTGGCGGATGGCATTCTCAGCAGACAGGCAGTCAACTGGGGCGGGCTCGGGTTCAAAATATACTCGTCAGAAGGAAGCAACTCCTCGTATAGACTACCCCTGTTTGGCAACCCCGAGATGTCATAAAATTCGGCCAGAGAGATCGAGACCTCGCAATCTCCTAGAATGAAAGTGTTGGTGGGAAGATTCCATTGGTTTAAAAACGCCTTGACCCACCAGACATGCGGAGACTTATAATGAAAGAGTGACGCGTATATTGCCTGATAAAGCCCGACTTTCTGCAACCGCGCACGATGGGCAGAAAGGATGTAGCGAGCCCAGAGAAGGTAGCCCGTAGGGTGCCGAGGAGTAAGCCCTATCTTATAAATATGCTCCCATGGGTGGGCCTCACCCTGGCAGATACGCCGCCCCAAGATGTCTATGGCCGGGATCGGATGGTTCGGAATACCGGTCGTCGAAAGCTCGAGCCTCCCCGTTGGAGTCCAGTTGGGCATTTCTACAGCAAAAGCCGTCCTCGGAGGATCCATCGGTAAGAATGGGAAAGTGGGCCCCGTCGGTACCACGCAAAGAAAACTCCGGCGACCCTGAATAATCTGACTATACCAAGATTCCCATTGAAGAAGGTTGGTACAGTTCGGGTCATGGGCCCGGATCATCGCCATCGCTTCCTCATCAGATGGCGACTGAGGAAAAGCAGCCTCCGAGCGAGAAAAGGGAAAGAACGGAACAGAAGCCATCGCACTTGAAATCCAATAAAAGGAGACCGTTAAAAGCAAAGTCAGCGATATATATCCATGCATGAACATGAAGACTAGTTAAAGAAAGCAACAACAGAGTTTTCTGGGACTATTGGCTACAAAACACATGGGCCCCACAGAATCCGGATGACGGCTCATTAATAATGAGACCAAATAGTTACAATAAAACAAAGGGAATATCCTCATTTAATAAAGAATGGTAACCCTACACATCCCCCTTAGAAGACAAATCTGTCTCGGGCCCCACAACAGATCCAACAGGAGCAAAGGAATTAAATTCCCACAGAAGATATCATTACAAAACTCCTGTTCCATCAATTGCAGAAGGACAACCTCGGGCCAAGAGGCCCCAAGAAGGCTCCATGTGAAGAAACTGAGTTCTTCACAGGAATTAAATTCCTTTTAGAAAAGGGAATTAAATTCCCATAAGACATTTTTGGGAAGGAATTAAATTCCATAGATTGTCATCATCATTTCCCTAAAGACCGCTTAAGCCCTAAGAGAGCTACAGTTTGAAGATTAAATGGCTTTCTGTTCCTGTTGATGAATTTGAAGAAAATGGGATCATACTAAAAGAGTAAAACTCTTGTTTTGAATTTAAAATCCAGAAGAACGTGAAAGTCCATCGTTTGCCCAAGAACATTACCTGAGGGAAAGAAGTCCTTTCAAGCAGAGTTAAACTCTGAAAATTGTTTCAAGGCAGAGAACTAAGCTCTGAAAGAAGAGAATTAAATTCTCAGAGAAAGTTTGTGAGGAGGAAGACAAGCAAAGTGGAGGCGTCCCTGAGATGACCCCTATATTTATAGGATGCGATGGAAACGCTTCATCTCCCTGAATCCCTAGAAGAATCCAGCGGTCACAAAGAGTGACAGCGTTGCACTCACGTGAAAACACGTGAGAACAACGCTGTGGGGGCATTTGTTTCCTGATTTAAAATCAGGAAAGGTTACGAAGAAGGGTCACGTGCTCCTACGTGACCAGCAGTCGCGTGTTGGCACGTGGCATTTAAAAGCATCGGCAAGGCAGATTCAGCTTCCCGTACAACAAGGAAAAGGGCTCCAAAAGAGGTCACGTGCTCCCACGTGACCAGGGTCACGTGTTGGCACGTGATACTCAAAAGCAGCAGACTTGTTCTCCAGTGAAATCAAGGAAAGAGGCTTCAGACAAGGGTCACGTGCTCACACGTGACCAGTGGTCACGTGTTGGCACGTGATGACCAAGCAGCGGCAAAGGTAAAGCGCAAAAGAAAGAAGAGGGCTCATTCCAAAGAGGGTCACGTGCCCACACGTGACCATGGGTCACGCGGTCACATGTGACCGGCTTTCAAAGCCCATTTTGTTAACAGAATTAAATTCTGAAAGAGATTCAAATCTTTCCAAAGGAAAGCGATTATCTGGAACCAACCAAATTAAAGATTTAAAGATGATTGAATATCATCTACCTATGGGAAAATCCTGAACTTGGAAAGATTTCCCCTTAAAATCCAACCGAAATAACAAAGGAGGATCTCTGGGTTTAAAATCCAACGGTGGATAAAATTCACCTAATAATCCAAAGGTCCAGATGAATGATGGATGCAAATCAAATCTCTCAATGAAAGATTCACCAAAAACCAATTGATTCGATTGCTTCTCCTATAAATAGGAGCCAAGAGACACGCAAAAAAGATATACGCAGAGGGAAGAAAAGAGAGAGAGCCTTGATACTTGAGAGAAATTTGGATCTTCTGCAAAAGAAAACCCTAGGTAAGAAAGGGAAGGTTTCATTGAAAGAAAAAGAATTTAATTCTCAACAGAGTTTAACTCTGATGTAAAACAGAAGGACATATTTCTTCTCTCTTTGGTGGAGGATCTGTAAAGTGCACATCTCCCCTTGAGTTGAGAATTTAATTCTCAATGGGTTGAGATCCTGCCATGCAGATCCAAAGTATAGAGAGGGAATGGAAGCACGAGAATTTAATTCTCACAGAACTATAGGAATTTAATTCCTTCAAAATAAAATTAGGGTTTGACCCTGTGTTATGGGAATTTAATTCCTTCAGAACGAAAAGAATCAGGGTTTAACCCTAGTTAAGAACTTAGTTCTGTTAAAACAACAAGAATTTAATTCCCTTAATCTTATTCCCCAGAATAATTCTCTAACAGAGAGTGTGGGTTTAATTCCTTAAAGCTTTTATTAGGGTTTAACCCTATTCAGTTCTTCACATATATGAGGAATTTAATTCCTATAGAAGATTCAGAGTTCAACTCTTCAAAAGGAACTAGGAATTTAATTCCTCTGAAATTATTGTCAGGGTTCAACCCTACGAGGAATTTAATTCCTGAAAGGGATTAACAGATCTTCAAAACAACTACAGAAAAGCAGGGTCACGTGTCACCACGTGACACCCCCCCAAAGATCTACAGAAAGCCCTTTGAGGCAGTGCCTCACGTGACCTCTGAAGCACAAGGAATAGAAAAGAGCTCTAGGACGCCCTCACGTGTCACCACGTGACCCCTAGTCAGCATTATAACGCACAGAGCATGGGCTTTCATCACGTGCTCGCACGTGATGGCCACCAGAACTAAAGTGTTAAACACTTACCTGCAGAATAAAATAAGGGGAATCAGGGCGCTCTCACGTGTCCACATGTGACCCCTCTCTCCTTAGTGTTTAACACTAATCTGAAGACTTTGTCCTCAGTGTTTAACACTGATTTTCTTAGTGTTTAACACTAATTTGGAAAACTCTATTTGCAGTGTTTAACACTGATTTGCTTAGTGTTTAACACTAATGCGAAAACTCTGCTCCCAGTGTTTAACACTGATTATCTTTTAGTGCTTAACACTAACTTGCTAATCTTATTCCCAGTGTTCAACACTGTTGGTTTCTAGTATTTAACACTAGCTTTAGCCCAATTGGCTAAGTTTCAGAGCCAAAGCCTCTCCTTCAATGGACCAGCAGAGGGTCAATGTTTCAAACATAATTGGACTTAGCCCAAATTGGCCATAAGTCCTCAAATCATCTTAAACTGAGCACACTTGCTCTTTCAACAAACTCATTGGTTCAAGGGTGCATCTCTGAAATCCTCTGACATCTGTCGTTGTAATCCTTCAACGTCATCAGAGAGGTGACGGGTCCCGACAACCACACATCAACACGGACTGTGGGGTCCTTAAACTCATGGACTAATGCGTCCTTAAATCAAGATACGGACTGTGGGGTCCTTAAACCCATGGACTACGACGTCCTTAACCTTGACCGAGATGTCTTAAAACTAACAATGGACTGTGGGGTCCTTAAACCCATGGACTACGACGTCCTTAACCTTGACCGAGATGTCTTAAAACTAACAATGGACCGCAATGTCCTTAAACTACCCATGGACCGCAATGTCCTTAAACTAGCGATGGACCACTATGTCCCTAAACTGGAACAATAGAGCCAATCGCTCTTTTGTTGGATCTAAACGATCCCGTTTAAGTTGATCTTAGCCTTAAATATGGCTAACGTATCCTTAAACCTTTCAAACAGACTTTAGTCTCAAACTGGACTATAGATTCCCCCAATCAACTTTGGCTCAAGGGTACATCTCTGAACTCCACTGACATTTGTCGTTGTAATCCTTCAACGTTGTCAGAGAGGTGATGGGTCCCGACGGCCATACATTCAATGGACCACCATGTCCCTAAACTGGAACAATGGAGCCCAAATGCTCTTTTGTCGGATCTAAACGATCCCGTTAAGTTGATCTTAGTCTCAAATTGGACTAACGTATCCTTAACAAACGTTTAAGTTGATCTTAGCCTCAAATATGGCTAACGTATCCTTAAACCAAAATCCCAAACCCAAATCTAAGAAAATACGGATTTGGACTAGTCCACACCCTACGGGCGACGACATAACTCAGTCTCCGTATACAATCCACGGGCAATCACAAACAAAACAAACATCCACGACACGAAGTGAAATTCTGGAGAAGGAGAAAGTTGTTGCCGCGAAGCGGTAGCGTAATTAACTGCAGGGGCTTGCGCCTGCAGGGAAGAGCGTCCCCACAATCAAAAACCCCTCGTGCGAGGGAGAATCTGACGAAGTCTGCTACATCGGACGCATCCGTTTAAACCTTTGATATACGGTGCCATAAATCAACTTGGCATCTTCGGAGAGGTGGATGGATAGCACCAATTAGCATCTGCCCTGAACCTCAGGCGAGACGTCCATGTCTCGGCCGCCGTTCGGAGGGGAACAATGTCAATACTAAATCTTTAAGTATTTAAATGCTATGAGTTCTGCATTCGTAACTTTAAAAAAAAGAATGTCTGGATGATAGCTAAATACCATAAAGAAATCATCTAAAACCCGTGTCAAGCATCGACACCAAATATGAAAACACATCTGTCTTAATGTCTCACTGTATCAATGTCTCAATACATCGGGCTCCGTCAGTCCGGATCGGCCCATATCATTAAATCTCACGACAACGGTCAGTATCCTCCGGATATCCGCCGTGCCAGACATCACCGGAAGGTAGTCTTCCCCTGCCAGGCTCATCGTCTACAACTCGATCTTCTTGCCCCGGGATACCATACCGGGCCTACCATGTACCCGAGACGGTTCATCCACTCCTCGAATCGGGTCTCGAAATCCAACAGAAAACATGAAAACTCATGGTAGACGACACATACATCACGAGAAAACCACAACTTTGGTTTAAAAATGATAGATATAAGCTTTTGTTAAATTCTTGAGGTTTTCCCCCAATATCCAGAAATCGCAGCAATACTGAAATCCTCAATAAAATCATAATACTCAACATGTTGTATATGATAAATGTCTATGATATCAAGGTATGCGATGTGAATTGTGGCTAGAATCTATGTAAGTATGAAGATGATGCGAGGTATATACATGCTATGCGATTTCATATATCATGTATAATGCAAATGGTGATACTAAACTAAACAGGTCCTACAGTGCTCGTGGCATGGCAATTACCAAAGGCATGTGTGTCACATGAATAGTGCGCGTGCAACAGGAGCCAATGGTATTGGTGTTCGTGTCCTACGAAGTGATATCGCACATGTGTATATGGATATCCTATGCAAATCTTGCAGACGAATAGCTATACGTGTATGAAATGTGCATGAGGGGGTTAGCTAACTAACAATGCAAATCTTGCAAGAAATAAAGTAATCCTAACTAAGGGGCGCCTCGCGCCATCCAGACGATTCCCCCATAGATGAATACATCTACTCACCTGAATGCCTCACTAATCCGATCCGACCACCGCCTTGCCTTTGCGCCCCGCGTCCGATGTTTCCGCGACCGATCCTAAAATTGCATAACACACAATATAAAATTACAGATTCCTGAAATGACGCAACTCATAATATGAAAAGATCGACACTCTCGAATTTATCACAACGTGCACTCAGTGCACGGAAAACGCACGAAAATCGCTAAAATCTTAACTAAAATCGCCGTTTCGGGGCAATCGTCAAAACTAGAACCCGACTAGACAAAACCCCGCATTCGTGCACACTAATAGTCGTATATGATACTAATTATATCACTAATATAACGCAATTAGATCGCCTCCTAATTTTTACAAAAACCTAGTAAGCGTTATCATACCGATTTCGATGCAAATATCGCGAATTAACGATATCGTGATCACAATCCAACTCCAACATCCAATTCAAACTACTAGATGCCCACAACACAAATTTAACCCAATTATCATACTTCAAACCCTAATTAGAACATCTATCATTTTCTTGAGATTCATTAGCAAGCAAAAATAACTAAATTTCACACTTTAAATACTAATTTAGCTTATTTAAACTACAAATTTAACAACTAGTTTAAAACTTATACCTCCCAAGTTATGATTCCCTTGCACTAAGCCTCCAAAGTGGCCTCCTTTATTCACTTCTCAAACAAATTAGGGTTAGGGAAGGGATGGATTAGGGTTTTGGTTTAGATTTGCGAAGGAAAATTGTGAATTTTTATGGATTTTTGTTGATTTTTGAAGCAATTTTGAAGCAAGAAAGAGAAGGGAAAATGTGGAGCTGCAGAAATAGGTTTCGGCCAGAGCTATGATGGGGAGAAAAGTGAGGGAAATGTGTAGAATTTTCTAGGAGGAAAGTCTCTTCAAAGGCATTAAATGCATATCACACAAATTTTACAAAAAAGCCCCCTTTTTAAGCCATTTTTGCTTTAATTTTTTAACCATAGAACTAAAATCTTGAAATGTCTTGATAAAATTTTATCAACACTAAATTTTAGTTATAATGTTTCCTAAGTGTGTAATTTACCTAATTAAATTTGTATTTATCACTAATTTAATGTATTTTTAAAAGCTTAAAATAATATTAAAAAATAATTAATTAAGGAAAGAATTTTAATTAACTAGAAAATTTTAAGTGACATTTTAGTGAACAATTTAAAGCAATATCTTATTTAAATTTTGTATAATTAGGTCTATAATGAAAAATACCTATTTTGACTTTTTACGGAAAAAGCTGCTAATTCAGCCGATTACCGAAAAACTGCCTAAACGATTTTCGAAGCGTTACAATCTTCCCCCTTAAAGAAATTCGGTCCTCGAATTTAGAATTTAACTACGCGTACCTTCAAAAAGATGGGGATATCTATTCCTCATCTCGACCTCGGTCTCCCAGGTGACCTCCTCGCTGTTCGGGCCACGCCAAAGGACTTTGACGGACGGTATAACCTTCGACCTCAATTTCTTCACCTGCCGATCCAAAATGACCACCGGCTGCTCGATGAATGAAAGATCACGCTCTAGATGGATCGTCTTGTGATGAATTGCATGGGAAGGATCATGAAGGTACTTGCGGAGCATCGAAACATGGAACACGGGGTGAACATCGGAGAAGCTGGGCGGAAGAGCTAACCGATAAGCGACTGGACCAACACGCTCTAGGATCTTGAAGGGACCAACATATCTAGGACTCAGCTTCCCTTTCTGCCCAAATCTCATCACACCCTTCATCGGAGAGACCTTCAGGAAAACATGATCGCCAACAGCGAACTCGAGTCGGCGACGGCGCCTGTCAGCATATGATTTCTGCCTACTCTGTGCCGCTCTGATCCTGTCCCGAATCAGCTGTATCTTTTCGGTCATCTCCTGTACGATCCGCGGCCCCAAAATACTGCTATCCTTGAGCTCTGTCCAACATACAGGCAATCGACATCTCCTCCCATATAAAGCCTCGAAAGGTGCCATCTGAATCGTCTCCTGGAAGCTATTATTGTAGCAGAACTCGATCAAAGGCAAATGACGATCCCAGCTACCACCAAAATCTAAAACACAAGCTCTGAGCATGTCCTCAAGAGTCTGAATAGTACGCTCCGACTGACAGTCAGTCTGCGGGTGAAAGGCTGTGCTAAAACTCAATCGGGTGCCCAATACTTCCTGGAGTTTCTGCCATAATCGGCTGGTAAACTGGGTGCCCCGGTCGGACACGATGCAAGTCGGAACGCCATGCAGTCGCACGATCTCATCAATATAAACCTAGGCGTACTGAGAAAATCCAAAAGTGGTCCTCACTGGCAGGAAGTGAGCCGCTTTCGTCAGTCGATCCACAATCACCCAAATAGAGTCATACCCTCGACTGGTCTTGGGTAGACCCACAATGAAGTCCATGGAGACATGTTCCCACTTCCACTCAGGGATGGGCAAAGGCTGTAACTCGTCGGCTGGCCTCTGGTGCTCAGCTTTGACTTACTGACAAGTCAGGCATCTCGACACAAAGTCTGTTACATCCCTCTTCATCCCGTCCCACCAGTAAACCTCTCTCAAATCATGGTACATCTTGGTGGAACCTGGATGAATACTGTATACTGATCTATATGCTTCCTCGAGGATATCGCGCCACAGTCCCTCAGAATCTGGTACGCACAGTCGAGTCCCAAATCGAAGTATCCCCTGATCATCAATCACGAACTCAGAAACTCTGTCCTGCCGAATCTGCTCAATAATCTCTAAAATACGGGCATCGCCGGACTGTGCCTCGCGGATATGGTCAAGTAATTGTGGGCGTTCTCTGAAATGGGCCAGCTGTCACCTATAGGAGTAAACTCGAACTGCACTCTGCTGTTACATAAAATCTGCCAATCCGCTATCGACTGCATCTGTACTGCGCTCAAACAATATAGACTACCTCCGGGCCTCCTACTCAAAGCATCTTCCACCACATTCGCCTTGCCCGGATGGTATAAAATCTCGCAGTCATAATCTTTCACCAACTCCATCCAACGGCGCTGTCTCAGATTCAGATCTCGCTGCTGAAAGATATACTTCAAACTCTTGTGGTCAGTGAATATCTGGCATGACTTGCCGTATAGGTAATATCTCCAGATCTTAAGTGCAAATACCACTGCAGCCATCTCTAAATCATGGGTGAGGTAGTTCTGTTCGTGTTTCCTCAGCTGCCGAGAAGCATATGCGATAACTCTGTCGTCCTGCATCAATACACAGCCCAGCCCCACTCGAGAAGCATCACAATATACCACGAACCCGCCTGATCCTGAAGGCAATGCTAACACAGGTGCAGTGGTCAGACGAGTCTTCAACTGCTGGAAACTATCTTCACATGCCTGGGTCCAATCAAAAGGGACCCCCTTCCGGGTCAACCCGGTCAGCGGTGCAGCAATACGGGAGAAATCCTGGACAAAACGTCGATAATAGCCGGCAAGACCTAGAAAGCTGCGAACCTCTGTAACTGATACCGGTCTAGGCCAACGCTGAACTGCCTCGATCTTCTTCGGGTCCACACAAATACCATCTCTCGTCACCACATGACCCAAGAAGTCGACACTATCTAACCAGAATGCGCACTTGGAAAATTTGGCGAACAGCTGATGCTCCCTTAAAGTCTGCAATGTGATACGTAAGTGCTGCACATGCTCCTCCTGGCTCCGAGAATAAACCAAGATGTCGTCAATGAACACAATGATGAACTGATCGAGATACGGCCTGAATACATGGTTCATCAAGTCCATAAATGCTGCCGGGGCATTGGTGAGCCCGAACGACATCACCAAGAACTCTTAATGACCATATTGAGTACGGAAAGCGGTCTTCGGAATATCCTCCTTCTGAACCCGCAACTGGTGATAACCTGACCGTAAATCAACCTTTGAGAAAAACCCTGCACCCTGGAGCTGATCAAATAAGTCATCAATGCGGGGTAGGGGATATCTGTTCCGCACAGTAACCCGGTTCAGCTGACGATAATCAATGCATAAGCGCATACTGCCGTCCTTCTTCTTAACAAACAAGACGGGAGCACCCCAAGGTGACACACTCGGTCGGATAAGTCCTTTGTCCAGCAAGTCCTGTAACTGATCCTTCAGCTCTCTCAGCTCCATCGGGGCCATCCGATAAGGCGGTATGGAGATAGGCCCCGTGCCGGGGATCAAGTCGATGCAGAACTCAATCTCACGCTCTGGTGGCAGACCAAGCAGCTCGTTGGGAAATACATCAGGGAACTCTCTCACAACAGGAACCTGGTCTAATGGAACCTCTGTGGAACTAGTATCACAAACATAGGCTAAGAATCCCTGACACCCTTTCCTTAAGAGCTGACCGGCGCGAAGAGAAGAAATCAAGCTGGGAAGGGTAGTGCTACGATCTCCCTGAATAACCAGAACCGGCTCACCAGGAAAACTGAATCTGACTGCGTTCTCACTGCAGTCCACAGATGCATAACAGGTGGCTAGCCAGTCCATACTAAGAAGAACGTCAAAGTCTAGCATATCGAGGAGAATCAAATCAACTGAAGAATCTTTCTCCCCGATACGAACGGAACATGATCGGTACACAAAACGAGCAACTAACGACTCGTCTACCGGTGTAACAAGCGGCTGATCTAACGGAGAAGACTCTCGGCCCAACCTCGGTGCAAAGTACGTGGATACATAGGAATGTGTGGAGCCTGGATCAAATAATACCCGTGCATTAAAAGAACATACTGGGAGAGTACCTGTCACGACGGCATTAGATGCCTGTGCATCCTGAGGAGTCAATGCGAACACTCGGGCCTGTCCACTACTAATAGCTGGCTGTCCTCTGCCTCTACCTCGGCCTCTGCTTCTGTTGCCTCGTCCTCTCTGAACAGGACCGCCACGCCCACGACCTCTAGGAGCATCTGGCTGGCGTGGAGCATCATCAGGGGTAGGAAGTAGAGCTCTCTGAGGAGGTGGTGAGGGTGGTAAGGTCACATGCAGGACTGTCGCCGTGCCCTGGCGTCCTATAGTACAGTCTCTGATACGGTGCCCTGGCGTCCTATAGTACAGTCTCTGATAAGGTCACATCCTGGCGACGATTGCTGGGTCTGTGGATATGAACCAAATAATCGACCTTGTCTCAATCCTCGGCCTCCACCATCTCCCGGAAATAATCTATCGCGGTGTCTACCTATCTGCCGCTGAGCTGGCATATCAGTACGGATCCTCTTCGGCCCAGAAACGACCGGAGTCTCAGAAATACGCTCCTCCAAAAGTAAGGCTGCGTCCATCGCAGCTGCGTATGTATCAAAGTGCTGGGTGCCGATGGCAAGGAAGAGCTGTGTATCAAGCCCTCGCACAAACCTTTTTATTCTCTTCTCTTCCATGTCTACTAGGTATGGAGCATATCGAGACAACTGGGTAAACTGTATATCATACTCCGACACCGTCATCCCAGGAGTCTTGCGCAGAGACTCAAAACTACGGGATCGAGCATCTCGGACACTCTCAGGAATAAAACGGGCAAGAAACGCAGCTGTAAACTCATCCCAGGTCATAGAAGGTAGACCTGCCGCTCGGCCTCTCTCTACTGAATCGTACCATGTCTGGGCAAGACCCTCCAGACGAAAACTCACGAACTCCACCAATCTATCATCAGAACACCTCAACGAACGGCAAATCCGAGCCATCCTATCAAGAAATGCCTGTGGGTCCTCTGTCGCATCTGTACCGGTAAAAGCTGGAGGTCTCAATCTCATAAACTCCTGTAGTGAAATAGGGATAGTCGCAGTAGCAGCAGGAGTGACCATCTGTGCAGCAGGTACAATCGTGGTCTGTGCGGTGGAAGGAACGTCCTCGGATCTCTTTGCCCGACTGGACTCAACTAAAGATCCCATCATCTGTCGCAACTCCTGCATGCCAGCCTCTAATCTGGCAATACGGTCTGGATAAGGCGGATCAATATGACCCTGAGGGGTAGGCGTATCATCCCGCTCGATCCTCGCCTCAGACGAGCCCGCTCGAATCTCATCCCTAGTGGCAGCCCGCTGAGCTCTCGTAGTCTTTGGCGGCATCGAAGCTGGAATAAGAAACAGGAGCGATAAAACATTGCAATTGAATCAAAGAATGCAAGGAATCAAGAAAGGAAATACAAGCAATTATTTCCTAAGGTCACTTAGGTGGAGTACCGTATCGTAAGTATGCCGCGGATCATACCCACGCTACGCCACTCTGCTTAAGTCACCTACTCCATCTACCAAGGCCGTCCTACACTCAAAAAAGTAAAACCTACGCTCTGATACCAACTTTGTCACGCCCCAAAAGTACGGAACGTGACTGGCACTTAGATTACGAGACGTCTAAAAGCGTAACATAACCTAAGTCAGCCAAAACCCAGAAAAATCTAAACCAAAACCAAAAGAGTGAAGGAAAAGCTTTCATGAAAACAACTTGAAATCAATTAAGTTGCATTGAACCCTTTTTTAAAAACATCAAAAATTCCCGAAAATTTCGGCAGAGTCTCCTTTGTAAATTCTATCCCCCAAAATGGGTACACCAATATATATATAAACCTGTAATCACAAAATGGCATCCCCAAGCGGGAGCTAGCTCTTCGCCCAAGGCGGATCACAACCACACGCAATATATATATGTAATCTCAAGAAAAGAGCATAAAGAAATGCAAAATACATGAAAACACAATGTCGGCTCAAGTGAGCTCGACCAAAGAAACCACATATACACAAATCTCTCAGTCTCATCACTAGGTCGCATATACATATAAGAAGTGGTAGATGGAGAATACTAGATACAAAAAAAATAGTACAAAAAGAGATAATAGGACTCTCGCAACCCACCTACGAGAAATGTCGCAAGTCTGAGCAAAAGAAGTCACTAATAAGATAAGCCGCCGCTATTAGGCTGATGAGTCCGACCTGCAAGACACTGTGGCACAACGGGGGTGAGTTGCCAGCTCGTGAGTAGAATATAACATCTAGTAAGGCTATCGTAAGAATGCACGCAAATGCGTCACAGCATGTATGTCCAGATATGATGTAATACCTTTAGTATGCATGCACATGTATGCAATGTCAATACTAAATCTTTAAGTATTTAAATGCTATGAGTTCTGCATTCGTAACTTAAAAAAAAAGAATGTCTGTATGATAGCTAAATACCATCAAGAAATCATCTAAAACCCGTATCAAGCATCGACACCAAATATAAAAACACATCTGTCTCAATGTCTCACTGTATCAATGTCTCAATACATCGGGCTCCGTCAGTCCGGATCGACCCATATCATCAAATCTCACGACAACGGTCGGTATCCTCCGGATATCCGCCGCGCCAAACATCACCGGTAGGTAGTCTTCCCCTGCCAGGCTCATCGTCTACAACTCGATCTTCTTGCCCCGGGGTACCATACCGGGCTGTAGCGTTTTGAAAATCGTTTCGGTGAAATTTCGGAAAATCGGTAAAATGAGGGGGTTTTCTGTAAAAAGTCAAAATACAAATATCTTATTATAAAAATTAAATATACATATTCTAGCTATGTAATTGCTATTATTTGGTGTTTATTGAGCCGCTGGTGAAATTTCAAATTTTCTGAAAAAAATATTGTTTTATTATTATTTTAAGCCGTCACTAATACATTTAATTAGGGAAAATTACAAATTGGAATGAGTTGAAACAAATTTTGTGCATCATAAAACATTAAATAAAAATTTATCATGTGGTTTTTGGAATGAAATCATTTGCCAAAACGGTTTAAAAATTATTGAAGAAAAAAGGCTTTTTTTGGCGTAAATGGATGTTTGGGGTATTGTATTTATCATTTTTCATCACCCCACACCCGTACCCACACACCCATACACCCCCACTTACTCCTCCCCATGGCTGAATTCAGCAGCCACCATATTTTTCCCCACTTGATTTTCAAGGGAAAAGAAATGAAAGAAAAGAAAAGAAAATAGATGAATTAGGTGGACTTTTGACCATACATTGACCTTGACTTTCCTCCCTTGTATTTTCCCTACCTCCCTCTCTCTCCTCACATTCCCAACCTGGCAGAAATCCCTTCCCACAGCAGCAACAGCCCCTCCCCCATTTCCCTTCTCTTTTTTCTTCAAAACTTCATCAAAAAATTGCCCAAAATCCATCAAAAAAAATCCCAAAAACCAAATCCGACTCCTACCCATTTTAGCTTAGCCCGTATGGCATGGATCCTTGTGAAAAGAGAGCATTTTGAGAGGCCATGGATGCTTGTGGATCTTCAAATGTGTTTGGGTATAATTCTAAATTTTTTTTGCTTAAATTGTTACTTGTTTCTTAAAGCTATTTTAATTAAGTGTTAATGTGGTTTATGTGAATTAAATTGCATGATTAAGATTTCAAGTTAGGGTTTGTTGTGGAAATGAGTTGTGTTTCATTGTGTATGGTTTAGTGATGTGGATTAACACATTTAGTTTTGTAGAAAACTAATCTTATTGTTAATCACAAATGGTTACTTGAAAATTTGTATTAATTTGCTAATTGCTTACTAGGTTTTTGAAATTGGTTAAATATGTGAGACTAAAAATCTAATTAGGTTTTTCATGACTTCATTAACTTTATTAAGTGTGGTTTAATGCTTTAGATCATGCAAATCTAAGCTAGATTGTAGTTTGTTCATTTTTGCTTTGAAATTGTTAAAAAGGGTATTTTTGTAAACTAGAATATTAGGGTTTTTGGAATTTAATGAGATTAAATTCCGGAAATGGTTTCTATGACTTATTTATGATATTTAATAAATATATTGGCCACTACATTCATTTAAAAATCATGTTTTGTACAAAAACGGCGAAATGTGCTTGCTAGATTTTCGGAAAAATGACCTTTTAAGTGAAATTGGGGTTTTTGTGAGTTTTAACCTAGTTTATATTAAAATTAGTGTTCGTGAATGTGCAAATGAGTGTGATTGGATTTTTCTCGATGGTTTGACGTTTGTACATCGACATCGAGGGTTGGTTTTACTATTCTTGCATGCGTAGGCGATAGGTTTGGACCTATGCGTGATACGCGTGCCGATTTGATTTTTGTATGCCGTTTCGATTTCGAATTTAGTTTTAATACGATATGGTGCGTTATGATATGTAGGTACCCCCATGTGGACTTCGAGACGACAAGCAAGCGCATGGCGACGTCGGCACCGGCTAGCGAGGACCAGGTGAGTAGATTTATATCTACGGGGAGAAGTCGGGTGGATGGCGTATAGCACCCCCGCAGTCCGTGGTGGTGTATACGGATGTGTATACACATCAACAATTATTATATGTTATTTAGGATTAATAACGATGCTTAGGATGGATATTGGTGTGTTGGATTACTTTAGTTTTGCGAACCCTAGGGTAGTGTTACACACACACATACACACATACATACTTGCATACATTCCTATTGATATGTGCTCATGGGATTCTTTATAGTTATGTGTTCACATGGGTATGGGACTATGTGTTCGCATACGGATTGAGGATGATACTTGGGATTGAGCTGAGTCGATGAGATTTGATTTGAGGCCGTGAGATCGGTGATATAGCAGAGTTCGTATCTTAGATACGACATGACGTTGTAGCGGGTCCTTGATGTAGTGTTTCACACACGTCCATGCATACGTAGGCGGTATCAGTATGGTACTAGACGTAGATCAGTACCCCGATCATGATATTTGATAAAGATGATACCAGGTGAATAGTATGATGAATGTGATATTGACCCGTACCCAGATTGGGATGCCGTACGACGGATTTACGTACGAGGTATATTGATGATTGATCCGCACTCTTGACTTGGGATGCCTGATTATAGATATGGTATCGGATATGATATTATTGAGGCGGGATCACCGACTATACATATACAGGTAGGTATATGTATCGACTCAGATGATAGGCGGTTTCCTTACCTGTAGTTCAGCTTGTTAGTTCAGCCGTATAGTTTAGTGTAGTTGTTAGATTAGATTAGACTCCTACCTATTTCAAAACCAACGAATCGTGGGTATCTTAAAGGACAGCCCAAGGGATCTTACGGATATTTCAAAAGACGTATCTTTTCATAAAAACACCGTAGCCCCTATTTTCAAAACCCCATGATTCGTGTTATTTCAAAAGGCACCATTTGTAGGACTTATATTAGATTATTATAGATTAGTTATCGTTGTGTCTAGTATTCAGCTCCCGCACATCATTGCTGTTCGCTCTGCCTCGCATACTTATTGTGCTGCATATTCCATTATTGATATCATGCTGTTAGGACACCAGCACCATTACCGATGATGCGTATGTACCACGTACACCTACTTGCCGGCTCACACACATCTTCATCGGTAATTGCCATATCACGTACACTTTAGAGAATATATTTGCTTGACTTAGCTTGTTAGCTAGTAGTTCTGACATGATATTAGTGTACTTCCCTTATATGCCAGTTTAGACATTGTAGTTATTACTTGTTACTTCATGCATACTGTTATTCAATTGTTCATGCCTAGTTTATTAATCATACATTGCAACTTGGTTATTGATACCATATACATTCATTATCATTGACATATGCACTTGTGATGATTTCTTGAGATTTATGATATTTCTGGATTTCGGGGAAAGTCGCAAAATTTACAACTTATGATCTTTTAAAATATAAAATGTTGCGGTTTTCTAATGATGTAAAGTGTCGTCCACCATGAGTTTGCTGTGGTTTTCGAGATCCGTATCGAGGAGTGGAGGAACCGTCATGGGTACATGGTGGGCCCGGTATGGTACCCCGGGGCAAGAGGAATGTGGTGTTGACGTTGAGCCTGGCTGGGGAGCAATACCTACCGGTGATATTACCCAACGCGTCGGATATCCGGAGGATACCGTCGTGGTCTTGAGATGGATGGTAGGGGCCGGTCTGGACTGACGGCGCCCTAGATATTGAGATTGAGACATTGATATTTCGAGACAGTGAGATTTATGTTTTGTGTCGATGCTAGACACTGTTGATACTGATTTCATTATGATACCTCAGTTTAAAAATACGAAGGAAATCTCACTAATTTATGAAAACAGTTTCTTCATTTACATGTATTCCGTTTCATGCATTCATACCTCATTCATATGATATATTGCTACCTGAGACACTGACACGGGCACATGAAATTATACTCGGGTTAGATGTTACCCTAGCCATTGTTATAGGCTGCCTGTTATACTTATATTTGAGGATATATTATGATCATTGACCTAGGTTGCGTTATTTATGCGATTTCTGTGCGTAGATGTTTTTCTATTCACGAGTTGGCAACTCACCCCCGTTGTGCCCCAGTTTCTTGCAGGTTTGCCGTACAGGTTTCATTACGGCTTGCGGGCTCAGTTTCATTCGGGTGACTTGCTAGTAGGTGGGTTTTTCTTGTATCGTACCCATCATATTACCTTGTATGATATTATTCAGTTGTATCTAGTAAATTCCATCAACCAAACATGTGTTTTTTGAGATAGAGACCAGTGTTGTTTATTCTTTAAACCTTAGAGTCGCTCGTTATGTTTCTGGTGGTTTTGAGTTTCCTTTTGAGTTTTGATCCTCGCCGTTGGCGTTGTATATTATATTGCTTGTGTGGTTGTGACCGTCGATTGACGAAGAGCTAGCTCCCGCTTGGGGATGCCTTTTTCTTGATTTCGTATACTATTCATGTTGTATCCCGTTTGGGGGCCAGTATTTACAAAGGAGACTCTGCCGAAATTTTCAGTAAATTTTTGATGTTTTAAAAAAACCGCATAATTCGGCTTATGCTTTTGAAACTACTTGCTTTAAGTTGGTTTTTCCTGCACTCTACTACTTTTCTTGGTTTGGATTTCTGGGTTTTCGGTTTACTTAGATTACGTACGCCTCGAGACGTTCGTAGTTTAAGTGCCGGTCATGTTCCGTACTTTCGGGTCGTGACAAAGTTGGCATCAGAGCGTTAGGTTTTAACCTTCGGAGCGTAGGATGACCCTTGGTTGATGGAATAGGTGACTAAAGTAGAGTGACGTACCGTTGGTATGTTCCACGGCATATTTACGACACGCCACTCCACTTATGAAGCCTTAGGATGTACATTTCCTTGTTCAGTATTATATTCCTTCCTGATCTAGCCTCATCGGTACCAGTTTGGTTTTGCTACTACGGGCAGGGAGAGCTACGGCTAGAGTTGCGGTCAGCACAAGCTCGTCACGAACGAGGACTGACCAGGGCGAAATTCCGGCGACACATGACTGCAGAGATGTGTCTTTTTACTGTGTTTCCGCGCCACGAGCGTTTGGCGGATCGCCTTTATGAGGTTACTCGGAGGTGCTGATCGACACTAGAGGATTGAGCCAATGATAGAGGCCAGCCAGATTTTGATGACCGTTGGTGTGTTTCTTACTCCTGATGATTGAGGTACTGTTCAGCGTGCAGACGAGCGAGCCAGTTGTTGCTGCGAGCGACGAGATATCGTCCCGTATGTTGGAGCTATTGCGGGGCGACTTGTACGAATGAATGATAGAAGGTCGCTAGTCACCCGATGATGAATGACTAGGACAGGTGGTTCGTTCGCTTACCCCGATACGAGGTCATCAGATAGATTGATTCCAGCTAGAGACGACTTCACGCGGAGACGTTGGGAGTCGACAGAGACGATCGAATGTCAGAAACCTATTTATCCAAGTTTAAAGTAGTCGGAAAGACAAGCAGGCAATTCTATGGTCCCTCTAGAAGCATGAAACCCTAACTCGACTTAATGACCGTGTGAAAGCCTTTGAACCTTCGGGTTTACGGCAGTTCTACGGCGCCATTAGTGAGGCTTGGGTTTGCCCTTCTACGGCTGGACCACCGATGCTGTGGTATGTATTCGATACTATTAAACTGTACCCAAGAGGTTGAGCTCTTGGGGGATTATGAGGTTTTGACGAATCGATCGAATGGTTCGACTTCAATCGGATGCTAGGTGGTGAGATGCATTCTTGGGAGACTCCAGATACGAGGATAGTCGTTGGAGCTCAGTCCATGCAGCCGCGACGAGACGAGTCCAAAGCAGACGACATTAGAGAAAGTGGAGTAAGAGGTTCGTATAAGATCCAGATATGATGACGTTCCCCTCCGCCGACATCAGAGATGCGATGCGCATGCCTAGGCAGAGTACTGGATATACCTTCCAGAAGGAGTCACGATGGGTATGCAGCCGTTCCAGAGCAAGATGCAGATATAGGAAAGGACGATGACTTCTGGACAGTTGGCAGAGACGAGACATGGAAGAGACCGTGAGCAGGATTCCTTCCAGGACACTGCTGCAATGATACTTGCACCCAGGATCAGATGTGTCACGTACATTCAGAGAGCCAGAGGCCGACGCTAGTGATATGCTGTCTTACGAGTGGTTGCGATGATTGACCAAGAGATGACCAGAGAAGTGCCAGAACGGAATCGTCCCCGTTAGCACACCTGACAGGGCCGATGAGCCGATGGACCGAAAGATTGGTAATTCACAGTGAAGACCTTGACCCAGGAGTGGTCATGGTTACGCATACCAGCAGGACAGAGTTCATGATCATCGACGAGACGTCCCACTAGTGACCGCGACAGTTGGCCGAGATTCTTAGAGGATGCGCTTGAGCAGTACTATTCTGCCATTATTGATTACGATGTTTTGGGTGATTTATTCGTATGATTTGATTTTGATGATTGAGGATTTACGATCTTTGCACAGTGTTGCACTTGATATCGTTTTTGTGCTTTAGTTTCACATGTTTGTGATTTTACGGTTTTAACCAGTTGAGTTGGTTTTGTGCGTATGCATGCACACGATTTCGTTCCTGCACTCGGTATAGTTTATATATGCTTGCAGTGCAGTGATACGCCTTTTGTGCACTTAGATGCACTGGACTTCGATTTCGATTGTGATACTCGATATTTGTTTTGTGCACCTGATTGATTTTGCGCACGTTCGGCGCTTGATATTGGATTTCATGATTTCGTGCACGATGGATGCACCTGATTTGGATTTTCGCGCATGTTGGGCGCATGTTTTGAAGGGTGATTTTGGTGCACACCAGAGGCACTAAATCGAGAATTCTTCGTGCGTGTCAGACGCACCTGTCCTTGCTGTTAGGCACACATGTTGCCTACGACAGATGTTTCGTACACACCCGATGCACTTAGATGTTGTTTCTGTGCGCATGTATGGCGCATTCATGGATTTTGATTTCCGTGCGCACCAGACGCACGTAGTATTCATGTGCATATTTTGGGATTGATTTCGTATAGAGCCGTACGTTTTTATGATATTGCTATGTGTTTTCGTACTGAGCAGGACTAGTCAGAGGACAGTACCTAAATATATTTTGCATGCATTGATAGTTATTGAAGGGATTTCCAAAAAGCGAGCTATAGCCTCAGTATTTACCTACGTGTCTGATATGACACGAAATGTTTAAAACAAGGAGACCCTTCTGAATTGTTTCCAAAACGGCGGAACGTACGTTTCAAACAAAGGTATATATGTATATAGTTATTTTCTTATGATAGACGTCCGCCACTGTGCAGTGTTATACACGTTGCACAGCGACTTAAAAAGATTTGGCATGCATTTCCTTCAGATACTTACAGATATAGATTCGATATTTACATGTATAGTTTCGAGTTATATCATATTGGTTTTGATTTGGATTTGGCATTGATGTCTTCTTCTTGACTCCGATGATTGCGGGATGCTTGACGGAGTTTTGATTTGAGTTATATACTCATTTTTCAAGCGCATGCGCTGCGCTACGATTTGTTTTATGTATTTACAATTTCGGAGCCCCGACGACTTGATGGTTTTTCTTAGATGTTTTAGTATTTGGGGGAGTTTGAATTTAAATTCGGGGACCGAATTTCTTTAAGGGGGGAAGATTGTAGCGTTTTGAAAATCGTTTCGGTGAAATTTCGGAAAATCGGTAAAATGAGGGGGTTTTCTGTAAAAAGTCAAAATACAAATATCTTATTATAAAAATTAAATATACATATTCTAGCTATGTAATTGCTATTATTTGGTGTTTATTGAGCAGCTGGTGAAATTTCAAATTTTCTGAAAAAAATATTATTTTATTATTATTTTAAGCCGTCACTAATACATTTAATTAGGGAAAATTACAAATTGGAATGAGTTGAAATAAATTTTGTGCATCATAAAACATTAAATAAAAATTTATCATGTGGTTTTTGGAATGAAATCATTTGCCAAAACGGTTTAAAAATTATTGAAGAAAAAAGGCTTTTTTTTGGCGTAAATGGATGTTTGGGGTATTGTATTTATCATTTTTCATCACCCCACACCCCTACCCACACCCACACACCCCCACTTACTCCTCCCCATGGCTGAATTCAGCAGCCACCATATTTTTCCCCACTTGATTTTCAAGGGAAAAGAAATGAAAGAAAAGAAAAGAAAATGGATGAATTAGGTGGACTTTTGACCATACATTGACTTTGACTTTCCTCCCTTGTATTTTCCCTACCTCCCTCTCTCTCCTCACATTCCCAACCTGGCCGAAATCCCCTCCCACAGTAGCAACAGCCCCTCCCCCATTTCCCTTCTCTTTTTTCTTCAAAACTTCATCAAAAAATTGCCCAAAATCCATCAAAAAAAATCCCAAAAACCAAATCCGACTCCTACCCATTTTAGCTTAGCCCGTATGGCATGGATCCTTGTGAAAAGAGAGCATTTTGAGAGGCCATGGATGCTTGTGGATCTTCAATTGTGTTTGGGTATAATTCTAAATTTTTTTGCTTAAATTGTTACTTGTTTCTTAAAGCTATTTTAATTAAGTGTTAATGTGGTTTATGTGAATTAAATTGCATGATTAAGATTTCAAGTTAGGGTTTGTTGTGGAAATGAGTTGTGTTTGATTGTGCATGGTTTAGTGATGTGGATTAACACATTTAGTTTTGTAGAAAACTAATCTTATTGTTAATTACAAATGGTTACTTGAAAATTTGTGTTAATTTGCTAATTGCTTACTAGGTTTTTGAAATTGGTTAAATATGTGAGACTAAAAATCTAATTAGGTTTTTCATGACTTCATTAACTTTATTAAGTGTGGTTTAATGCTTTAGATCATGCAAATCTAAGCTAGATTGTAGTTTGTTCATTTTTGCTTTGAAATTGTTAAAAAGGGTATTTTTGTAAACTAGAATATTAGGGTTTTTGGAATTTAATGAGATTAAATTCCGGAAATGGTTTCTATGACTTATTTATGATATTTAATAAATATATTGGCCACTACATTCATTTAAACATCATGTTTTGTACAAAAACGGCGAAATGTGCTTGCTAGATTTTCGGAAAAATGACATTTTAAGTGAAATTGGGGTTTTTGTGAGTTTTAACCTAGTTTATATTAAAATTAGTGTTCGTGAATGTGCAAATGAGTGTGATTGGATTTTTCTCGATGGTTTGACGTTTGTACATCGACATCGAGGATTGGTTTTACTATTCTTGCATGCGTAGGCGATAGGTTTGGACCTATGCGTGATACGCGTGCCGATTTAATTTTTGTATGCCGTTTCGATTTCGAATTTAGTTTTAATACGATATTGTGCGTTATGATATGTAGGTACCCCCATGTGGACTTCGAGACGACAAGCAAGCGCGTGGCGACGTCGGCACCGGCTAGCGAGGACCAGGTGAGTAGATTTATATCTACGGGGAGAAGTCGGGTGGATGGCGTATAGCACCCCCGCAGTCCGTGGTGGTGTATACGGATGTGTATACACACCAAAAATTATTATATGTTATTTAGGATTAATAACGATGCTTAGGATGGATATTGGTGTGTTGGATTACTTTAGTTTTGCGAACCCTAGGGTAGTGTTACACACACACATACACACATACATACTTGCATACATTCCTATTGATATGTGCTCATGGGATTCTTTATAGTTATGTGTTCACATGGGTATGGGACTATGTGTTCGCATACGGATTGAGGATGATACTTGGGATTGAGCTGAGTCGATGAGATTTGATTTGAGGCCGTGAGATCGGTGATATAGCAGGGTTCGTATCTTAGATACGACATGACGTTGTAGCGGGTCCTTGATGTAATGTTTCACACACGTCCATGCATACGTAGGCGGTATCAGTATGGTACTAGACGTAGATCAGTACCCCGATCATGATATTTGATAAAGAGGATACCAGGTGAATAGTATGATGAATGTGATATTGACCCGTACCCAGATTGGGATGCCGTACGACGGATTTACGTACGAGCTATATTGATGATTGATCCGCACTCTTGACTTGGGATGCCTGATTATAGATATGGTATCGGATATGATATTATTGAGGTGGGATCACCGACTATACATATACAGGTAGGTATATGTATCGACTCAGATGATAGGCGGTTTCCTTACCTGTAGTTCAGCTTGTTAGTTCAGCCGTATAGTTTAGTGTAGTTGTTAGATTAGATTAGACTCCTACCTATTTCAAAACCAACGAATCGTGGGTATTTTAAAGGATAGCCCAAGGGATCTTACGGATATTTCAAAAGACGTATCTTTTCATAAAAACACCGTAGCCCCTATTTTCAAAACCCCATGATTCGTGTTATTTCAAAAGGCACCATTTGTAGGACTTATATTAGATTATTACAGATTAGTTATCGTTGTTTCTAGTATTCAGCTCCCGCACATCATTGCTGTTCGCTCTGCCTCGCATACTTATTGTGTTGCATATTCCATTATTGATATCATGCTGTTAGGACACCAGCACCATTACCGATGATGCGTATGTACCACGTACACCTACTTGCTGGCTCACACACATCTTCATCGGTAATTGCCATATCACGTACACTTTAGAGAATATATTTGCTTGACTTAGCTTGTTAGCTAGTAGTTCTGACATGATATTAGTGTACTTCCCTTATATGCCAGTTTAGACATTGTAGTTATTACTTGTCACTTCATGCATACTGTTATTCAATTGTTCATGCCTAGTTTATTAATCATACATTGCAACTTGGTTATTGATACCATATACATTCATTATCATTGACATATGCACTTGTGATGATTTCTTGAGATTTATGATATTTCTGGATTTCGGGGAAAGTCGCAAAATTTACAACTTATGATCTTTTAAAATATAAAACGTTGCGGTTTTCTAATGATGTAAAGTGTCGTCCACCATGAGTTTGCTGTGGTTTTCGAGATCCGTGTCGAGGAGTGGAGGAACCGTCATGGGTACATGGTGGGCCCGGTATGGTATCCCGGGGCAAGAGGAATGTGGTGTTGACGTTGAGCCTGGCTGGGGAGCACTACCTACCGGTGATATTACCCAACGCGTCGGATATCCGGAGGATACCGTCGTGGTCTTGAGATGGATGGTAGGGGCCGGTCTGGACTGACGGCGTCCTAGATATTGAGATTGAGACATTGATATTTCGAGACAGTGAGATTTATGTTTTGTGTCGATGCTAGACACTGTTGATACTGATTTCATTATGATACCTCAGTTTAAAAATACGAAGGAAATCTCACTAATTTATGAAAACGGTTTCTTCATTTACATGTATTCCGTTTCATGCATTCATACCTCATTCATATGATATATTGCTACCTGAGGCACTGACACGGGCACATGAAATTATACTCGGGTTAGATGTTACCCTAGCCATTGTTATAGGCTTCCTGTTATACTTATATTTGAGGATATATTATGATCATTGACCTAGGTTGCGTTATTTATGCGATTTCTGTGCGTAGATGTTTTTCTATTCACGAGTTGGCAACTCACCCCCGTTGTGCCCCAGTTTCTTGCAGGTTTGCCGTACAGGTTTCATTACGGCTTGCGGGCTCAGTTTCATTCGGGTGACTTGCTAGTAGGTGGGTTTTTCTTGTATCGTACCCATCATATTACCTTGTATGATATTATTCAGTTGTATCTAGTAAATTCCATCAACCAAACATGTGTTTTTTGAGATAGAGACCAGTGTTGTTTATTCTTTAAACCTTAGAGTCGCTCGTTATGTTTCTGGTGGTTTTGAGTTTCCTTTTGAGTTTTGATCCTCGCCGTTGGCGTTGTATATTATATTGCTTGTGTGGTTGTGACCGTCGATTGACGAAGAGCTAGCTCCCGCTTGGGGATGCCTTTTTCTTGATTTCGTATACTATTCATGTTGTATCCCGTTTGGGGGCCAGTATTTACAAAGGAGACTCTGCCGAAATTTTCAGTAAATTTTTGATGTTTTAAAAAAACCGCATAATTCGGCTTATGCTTTTGAAACTACTTGCTTTAAGTTGGTTTTTCCTGCACTCTACTACTTTTCTTGGTTTGGATTTCTGGGTTTTCGGTTTACTTAGATTACGTACGCCTCGATACGTTCGTAGTTTAAGTGCCGGTCATGTTCCGTACTTTCGGGTCGTGACACGGGCCCACCATGTACCCGAGACGGTTCATCCACTCCTCGAATCGGGTCTCGAAATCCAACAGAAAACATGAAAACTCATGGTAGACGACACATACATCACGAGAAAACCGCAGCTTTGTTTTAAAAATGATAGATATATGCTTTTGTTAAATTCTTGCGGTTTTCCCCCAAAATCTAGAAATCGCAGCAATACTGAAATCCTCAATAAAATCATAATACTCAACATGTTGTATATGATAAATGTCTATGATATCAAGGTATGCGATGTGAATTGTGGCTAGAATCTATGTAAGTATGAAGATGATGCGAGGTATATACATGCTATGCGATTTCATATATCGTGTATAATGCAAATGGTGATACTAAACTAAACAGGTCCTACAGTGCTCGTGGCATGGCAATTACCAAAGGCGTGTGTGTCACATGAATAGTGCGCGTGCAACAGGAGCCAATGGTATTGGTGTTCGTGTCCTACGAAGTGATATTGCACATGTGTATATGGATATCCTATGCAAATCTTGCAGACGAATAGCTATACATGTATGAAATGTGCATGAGGGGGGTTAGCTAACTAACAATGCAAATCTTGCAAGAAATAAAGTAATCCTAACTAGGGGACGCCTCGCGCCATCCAGACAATTCCTCCATAGATGAATACATCTACTCACCTGAATGCCTCGCTAATCCGATCCGACCACCGCCTTGCCTTTGCGCGCCGCGTCCGATGTTTCCGCGACCGATACTAAAATTGCATAACACACAATATAAGATTACAGATTCCTGAAATGACACAACTCATAATATGAAAAGATCGACACTCTCGAATTTATCACAACGTGCACTCAGTGCACGGAAAACGCACGAAAATCGCTAAAATCTTAACTAAAATCGCCGTTTCGGGGCAATCGTCAAAACTAGAACCCGACTAGACAAAACCCCGCATTCGCGCACACTAATAGTCTTATATGATGCTAATTATATCACTAATATAACGCAATTAGATTGCCTCCTAATTTTTACAAAAACCTAGTAAGCGTTATCATACCGATTTCGATGCAAATATCACGAATTAACGATATCGCGATCACAATCCAACTCCAACATCCAATTCAAACTACTAGATGCCCACAACACAAATTTAATCCAATTATCATACTTCAAACCCTAATTAGAACATCTACCATTTTCTTGAGATTCATTAGCAAGCAAAAATAACCAAATTTCACACTTTAAATATCTAATTTAGCTTATTTAAACTACAAATTTAACAACTAGGTTAAAACTTATACCTCCCAAGTTATGATTCCCTTGCACTAAGCCTCCAAAGTGGCCTCCTTTATTCACTTCTCAAACAAATTAGGGTTGGGGAAGGGATGGATTAGGGTTTTGGTTTAGATTTGTGAAGGAAAATTGTGAATTTTTATGGATTTTTGTTGATTTTTGAAGCAATTTTGAAGCAAGAAAGAGAAGGGAAAATGTGGAGCTGCAGCAATAGGTTTCGGCCAGAGCTATGATGGGGGGAAAAGTGAGGGAAATATGTAGAATTTTCTAGGAGGAAAGTCTCTTCAAAGGCATTAAATGCATATCACACAAATTTTACAAAAAAACCCCTTTTTAAGCCATTTTTGCTTTAAATTTTTTAACCATAGAACTAAAATCTTGAAAAGTCTTGATAAAATTTTATCAACACTAAATTTTAGTTATAATGTTTCCTAAGTGTGTAATTTACCTAATTAAATTTGTATTTATCACTAATTTAATATATTTTTAAAAGCTTAAAATAATATTAAAAAATAATTAATTAAGGAATTTTTTTTAATTAACTAGAAAATTTTAAGTGACATTTTAGTGAACAATTTAAAGCAATATCTTATTTCAATTTTGTATAATTAGGTCTATAATGAAAAATACCTATTTTGACTTTTTACAGAAAAAGCTGCTAATTCAGCCGATTACCGAAAAACTTCCTAAACGATTTTCGAAGCGTTACATGGATGTTAAGACCGCATTTCTAAACGGTGATTTAGAAGAGTGCGTGTACATGACTTAGCCAGAGGGCTTCGTAGATAGTGGGAGCAGTGGGAAGGTGTGCAAGCTGCTTAAATCCATTTATGGATTAAAGCAAGCATCGCGGAGTTGGAACATCTGCTTTGACGTCGTTATGAAAGAGTTTGATTTCGTCAAAAACGTAGATGAACCTTGTATTTACAAGAATGTGACAGAGAGTAAGGTTGTTTTCCTCGTATTGTACGTGGACGACATACTCTTGATAGGAAATGATATTCTTATGCTGCAATCTGTCAAGCTCTTCTTATCACGAAGATTCTCAATGAAGGATCTAGGTGATGCCTCCTGCATATTGGGAATTAGGATCTATAGAGATAGATCCAAACGGATATTGGTGTAAGTGCACGGCGGCGCCCCGGCCGTCAATCCGACGCCGGAATGCGGAAGCGGTGAATAACTTAAATTTTTGCGGACTTAGCAAAACGGCACCACCGCGCACTATAACCGGATCGAACCATTAACTAGTCCTAGCTAACTATAAGAAAGGGAATAGAGATATACTGACGATCCAAGTCCTCCGGTCTTCTCGTCATGGTCCCGATCTCTTGCGGAAAAGTCCCGTCTCCTCCTCGTCGCCGGAAGTGCACCACATCGCCTACTTTGTTTACGGGCTCCCACCTCAATGCCGAGACAACTCGGGCACGAAGCCGGCTACTCAACGTGCCCAAGATTCGCTGTAGAATGTGTAGTAGAACTTGTGTCTCCTTTTGGGGTAGTGGAGATGCCATTTGGTGGAGGGATGAAACAAGAACAATATGGAGGAGCTAGTGGGTATTTTGGAGCATAATATGAACCAAAAATACACACCCACAATTTTTGGACAGCCCCAATCCTAAGTGGCCGGCCAAGGAGGTGAGGAGAAGAGTATGGAGTGAGGGAGTGATATGATAAAAACCAAAAGATCAAAAACCACAACCATAATCAAAAAGAGAGAGAAAGGAATGGTTATGATATCAAGTAATGATCACAAGCAAAACCAACACTCATCCAACCATCATCACCAAACTCATCATCAACAACCATGATGATCACTAAAAGTCAAGCAATCATGAAGCTAGAAGTCAAGGTCAAGGAGAGGCTATCATGATAAAACAAAAATGCAAAGACCCCCTCCACAAATGCCTATTTGCAACAATGCAAATAAGCCCTCCTCCACCAATCTTCGGCCAATGAACGGAACAATGGAAATTGGCCGAAACGGAAAGCAAACTGGCAACTCCAGAAAACTGGTCCCGTAATAAATTACAGGAAAACCCCGATACTGTGCATACACACCCGCATCTGTATTTCGACCGAAATACAGATGCAATGAGACAAACACTACACTGTACTATACAAGGATCCGGCTTATACCAAAGCCGGCCAGTAATATCCGTTCGATCCTGATCCGTGCAATACCGCACGTATCTGATCGAACCCTGCCATATAACCATACGGCCTATAGTACAAACTGTCCGATCCTGATCCGTGCAATACCGCACGTATCCGATCGGACCTTGCCATATCTCCATACGGCCTCTACAACCTTTCGCACGAAAGCTGAGTAACTGAATGTGGGGGACTCTAAAGACTCATCAACACCTTGGTTGTGGATTTAACCACTAGCACGTTAGAGGTATAAGCCAATACATAACGGGCTACCAGGTATTGACTAAAAGGGACGTCCGTGAGCGAACTCAGCCTGACACCCTACTGAGCCTGTCAGTGACAATATCCGTGCAGTCCGGTCCGTTCGTCTATGAGTATCGCATGGCGGGCCTAGGGGGTTGGTAAAAGTCAGACCCCCAAAAGCGGTACAAGTCGTGTCGGAGTGTAGCCCAGAACACCCTGAGATACTACTGGAATACCTACCAGTAAATCTCCTTGCCTTGGCCAAGGACTTTGTGTAATGGCTCTCCTAGACACAGCAAGACCTCACCCCCAATACCGGGAGAGACGAACCCCTGAAGATACGCTCACTGCCTCCATGTGGCTCGGGACTGTACCCAACTAAAACCTGTTTGCACGACTCCTTTGAGCCGTGGTAGGGTAGTAATCAAAGTACAGTGGGAACTCACACGAGACAAATGACGATCCGCAGGTCGATGAACTAACCTGCACACATGTCACCAGGGAACTGCCATCTGACGTCTGGTATATGACCAACTAGCATGTTCCCGGCGAGTCCTGTCCGGTGTACTCATAACCCAATGAGCACCTGTATACATCTTAGGTGATCCAACTGACACCAGTGGCTTGTGAGACCGGCCACCGCCCCTCGTCGGGGTCTCGACTGTATACACTAGTCTACTAATGGAGTATCGATGCCCAGTCTTGAAACTCCCACGACTAGGGACCTTTTAAGGATAAGCTTATAGACCCCAGCTCCCACTTATATGATCGCCCTCATACTGCTGGTGGTCAAGCAAGAATCCTAGGGGCTCTATCAACGTGTAATAGCGACGTGTCAGGTCACCTAAAGCAGTACACGATGATAAAGGCAAACCAGATAGCATACTATCATCTCGAGTAAGACTGTCCTACCGGGATAGGTCCTCCCTCAATCATTACAATCACGTACCTGTGACCTAATAATTGACTCTGAGGGCACTATCTCCAACAATCTCCCACTTGCACTCAAGGCTAATTATTGCGATGTCGCATACTCACAGCCCGTGTGATACCGAACATCCAACTCCTCTACTAGTCAGTCTCACAAAGCTCGTTTGCGAAACTATTGCGTTCGAGGAATAGCCTCAGTGAGTGGATCCGCTTAGTTGTTTCTTTCTATGTCTCTCTATATCTCAAGTTCGCGGAGAAACCCATCTCCCGAAATGAGCAATACCTGTCTTAGAATGTGTCTGGATGTCTGATGGGACATAGCTCATAAATGAACTCCAAATCCAAACTTCTTAGACTGTATCGTCAACTGAACTTAATCAGTATCCTGCGCCATGCCTCCCTCAGTATTGCCTTGGATCACCTGTCCAAAATACTGCCCCTCATCAGAAGGAAAACTATAACTCTGACAACCTCCTTGTCGTCCATGTCACCTTGGAAGCCTGGAATGATAACTGTCTCCTCAACGAGGCTGTCGTTATCATATCCCTAGAACATCCACTTATGTTCTAAAACTGCTTCCGACTGTTTCTCCAGGATTGGATTAATGTCAACTTATTGCATCTAGTGCAAGAACAATATCTGGTGTGGTACTTGACATCTCATGATTGACTCAATTGCCTGAGCAAGTGATCTGCCAATCATGGACATCCCTCTCCCCTTTAGTCTGTAAGACACCTTTAGAGAGGGTGACTCCATCTTCTGCAGGTACACTACCGTGCATGGAGTCGTCCATTCTAAATACCCTTAGAATGCTGTCTAAGTACCCTGATTGGGAAACCACCCAAATCTAGATCTAAAACCATAGATCTAGTAACCAGTATGTCAGATATAAAATCCATTTCCTTTGTGGAGAAACCACTGTGTGACGACCAAAGTATAACCGATCGTAGTGTAGGAGTTTCCTTTCCTACTCTGTGTATATCATCCAAATACCAGGATATCACACCCTACTACCTTCTCAACAGATCCATCCCCTATTCTGATGAAGTCAAACCCATGACTGTCACGTCAGAAATAGATGATCTATCTCCACTACATATGCTCTAGTCTATAAATAGACATAAGCTACCTGTCCACCAATGCTTCCGCTGCTCCCACTGACTACGACAACCCTCTGGCAGAGTCATATAGACGTACACTTCTAAAGCAAGTTTAGAATGACGCTATACTCATCCTCCTGCCGGGTCTCACTGTCTGGAACAACAGCAATGGCAATTGTGGGTAAACAAGAACTTCCCTGTCACCGTCCTTGAGGCTACCGTAGTACCTCTCGGGTGCCTGAAGTTACCCACCTTATCTGCGGAGTGGCCAATGGAATGTCAATCTAGATTGAATCTTTAGGTTCCTTATCAAATCTTAAGTAATCGTTTGTGGTTCTGGAATCACTTCCAGTTCTACCATACTCCCACTACTGTTTTCTGAAAAAATCCATTTTTAATAAAACTGTGGCGAGTCTAGAACAATATCGCTATTGTTCATCCAGATGGTAGAAAGTCAACCCTCGTCATAGCCTGGGTCAACCTACAAACAGCCATTACAGAAACGTGCCTTGAGTTATCCAGTGTCTGGTTTTAATCATAAGCCGGACAACTCCCCGTACCTTAACAACGTTAAGATATGAACTATTCTATATCCAATATAGAAACAGAGGCACCGATTTAATTGAACCAGATTCAAATCATGCAGCTGTCCCTAGTGCATGTCTACTAAATGGAAGGAGGCCGATCAGCGTTACTCAACTTAGGAATACTTCCAATTATGAGTAACCTGAAAGAGAAGCAAGATCTCTTTATCATTACTATCAACCGAATACCATACACAAGTATCTACATCTTCGATCTCTTTGAAGAATCCCGATACTTGCTATATCTGGTTCTCTACTCTATTCAAATACCTATAACTTCTCAAAATTTGGACCCTGTGTTTCCGCGAAACACCTGTCTAAAAACTAGAGAAGTCATAAGTAAACCGAATATAGTACGAGGACCAACCCCTCTGTCCTGATGGACCCTGGACAACATACAATCCTTTGTATAAGTCCCTTGAGTCTGATAACTCATTCACTGTGTGTCGTAGGTTGAAAACTGTACTTATGGTTAAGAAGAATTACACCGCTGTTTAATGCTCCTTACCTAACCATCCACTGATATAGGTAAATGTCGTAGACATAATTTCAGAAAGGTATATCTCACTCTATGAAAATAGACGTACAGATATATCAATTTGAAATTGGTGCATAATAGCGGATATTCAAAACCAAATATTTGCCGACCGGCAAACAGCCCAGGTGATTTCCTCAAATATCACCGATTACAACGAATCCCGATATAATGAGGATAATCACCCAATTCCCAATAACTTACTCCCACTCATCATCTGTAAAACCATACAGATGTGAGAATCGTACCTGGTAAATACATACCCTGGAGTAAGTATCTAATCGGGAAATCAGTTTTCCTTTAACATTACACAGTGAAACTGAAACATTGAAATGTTCCGATGGGGTATTCTGGTATTCCTAGTAATGCCTCTTCCAGATTCACGACTGTAACCGTATAGTTCTTTGCCACCTCTCCAAATCCCTTCATATGTCTTTAGTCTTTACCTTCTGCACACCCTTTTAGGCCAAATGGTTTTCTTCCTTCCCTACCGTTCGGCACCAGCCTATGGTTTGGAAGAAGACTATCCAATAAGCATAATGGGTGTACTGTCCCAATCCTAGGAACACTTGCAATGAGAGAGGGTGAAGATAAAAGACAACCGAATAAACCTTATTCCTATTTCTCCTGAACCAGAATCCATCCCCGAACTGGAACAAGTTCCATTCGAGTTCGTATATAACCATACGATGGAGTATCCAAAAAAAACTGTGGATCTTCGTAGTGATACGGAGTGTCCTGGAGAAATACAAAGGTGATGTAGGAGTGGTAACGAAATATTTGGTTTGGTCGTGAATGTCTGTTGTAATTTACTTTGCCCTCTTACTAATCCCTTGCTTTGTCTGAACTTAATACCTTCTGCACACCATCGTTATGCTAATTGGTTTTCTTCATTCCCTACCGGTCGGCACCAGCCTAAGGTTTGGAAGAAGAAAATCCAATTTGCGTAATAGGTGTACTACCCCTAAACCAAGGAGTACTCGTAACCTGAGAGAGGGTAAAAGGAAAAGACAACTGAATAATCCTATCCATTTTCTCCAGAACCAGAAACCATCCTCGAATAAATTCTTTCGAGTTCGTATCTAACCATACGATGGTTTTGTCCAATGGAAGTGGACGTTCGTAGTAACACGGGGTGTCCTGGAGAAAAGGGTAAAAGTAGGAGTGGCAATGAGGTTTGCAACTCTGACAATCCAAAAGCCAGTGTTTAAGAAGGTTCGGTCAACTTGGTCACTGAGTCAAAGTCTTAGGGTCGGGTCAATGGTCGCTGCCAAAGAGAGAGAGAAAAGAAACACTCAGCGTGCACTCTAACCTAGATCAGAATGGTTACCAATTTATCTAATCTGGAAACCTCCCACTGTACCTCAAATTCTCCTCCAAACCTGAAAGAAGAATTAGTCGGGGTCACCCGAGGAGTAAACTAACTCATCAGTGGGAATCGGGATCCAACTCTCATCGCATGACAACGTGACGGAATCCGCTCACGGTGTCACACTCCAGAAGGTATGCGCATATCTGGCAAGTTTCAGTTCTTTTGAAACTCCCGATGTGATTTTTTACCCCATGCTCTTATGACCTTGACTAAGGCCAACAAATCATAAGTCACATGTCAAGTTCTACCCGTCATTATCCAGGTTGATTTGAACCCACCCGTACAAGCCCTTGACTAAGGCCAACAAGGCTATACGACTGTCCCAAACCAACGCATCTATCTATGCAGCATATGAATACCCAATAGCTACCAAACACTGTGCCTTGACTAAGGCCAACAAACACAGCTTGAATACTATTGACTACCCATATGAAACGACGGAGGGCTACGAATGGTTTCTGGCGAAAACCTTTAACGTAATGAACTTGATATCGTTGAAGGAACTGATAGCTTTTTGAAAATATAGTGACGAAAACCGTTGCTAAAGAGGTCACTCCCGGTGAAGGGATCTCGGCTCTTTCCCCGTAGAATGGGGTGCAGGATATTCCAACTGAATACCACGGTGCAAAGCAAAAGTAATCGGCTATAGTGAAGTTAATGCCCTGACGCAAACTTTTTGTCCAAGGGGTCACTCCCGGTGAAGGGATCTCGGCCCTTGCCTCGTCGACTGAGGAGCTGGATATTCTAAATGAATACCACGATGCAAAACAAAAGTGAACGTCCTTGCAATAACAGCTTTTTGAAAAGTGTTCCAACAACATCAGATTAGGTTTGTTTTTAACTTGCATTGATCCGAATCAATGCAGTCCCATCAATTGATCACACCAAAAAGAACGAAAATATACTGATGTACGTATATGCCATCCGCATTCGCCACTGGGTCCCGTCATTACCCGTTAGGTTAGCTAACTAACGACAGAGCGGGGACTGGACTAGCGCGGATGCAAAACATATACAACATCTACTAATATATATACCAATATATTATATTTCGCTCAAGGCGTGAAAGAAAAGCAACATCACAGAAATGTACAGCATCACAGAAACAATACAGATATCTGGGATCCCCGGGTTTCACAGAGCCACTACTGAAACCCGACGTTCCCCTGGTCGTGTGGATAGCCTGTGCAATGAGAATCCTAGACCCCTACGGGCGCGGCAAGTCACCCGCCAAAACCTGAAGCGAGGCAGCCCCCTTCAGCACCGTGAATGGACCACCCAGCACTTCACGGAATCCGGTAACTTGGGCACCCCTCCTGGGTCAAACCTGTACCCCCTACGAGTGCGGCGAATAGCCCGCCAATCCTAGAGTGAAGCCCCCTCCCTCTCAATGCCATGAGATGCGGGCTTGTTGCCCTCTAGAACCCGGCTATCCGTGCACCCCTCCGCGGGGCAAACCTAGTACAGAAAGTAAAATATACATACAACGGGTACATCGACCGCAACCAGGTCGTGCCCCAAAATAATAATACAAACTGGCAGTGACGGCAGTCCACATGTCGGACGCTCGCCCCGCAATATCAAATGTACATAATACAACCACAACTGTACTAGCATTGCATCCAGGCTATCCCCACGACCGATCCGCAACATCACAGCAAGTACATAGAACATCAACGTGAAAGTCACGTTCGCAAATCCGTCTAACCGGGCTATAGCAGTTAGACCGGATTTACCGATCGAGTGACATTCACGGTCGCAGATATAATGTAAATACTGTGAAAAATGTGTTTAAAATATCCGACCGATGAAATTATATCAAGTGGGCCCCAAAACAATACTGTAGCAGTTACAGAAAATATGGGCCCAAAATTAATGTTCCAGAAACCCAAATTTAACCCCAGAGGCCCACAGGAAAATTTCCACAAACTGATCCATGATTACGGCGGCGGAAGCGCGGCAATAAGTGGGTATTTGCCGCGCTTCCGCGCTCCAATGTGAGACTCAGTGTGTCGAATTTTTTCAAGGGTCTTAGATCTTCAAGAACAGTACTTTAATGGAACCTGAAAAATTTTTGGAGACTGAAAAATTTCAACAGAAACTGTCGTGGGTAAAATGCAGTTTTGGAACTTTTTGATCGATCGGATATGCAAACACATTACACAAAGCTAGACTAAGTTAATGGGGAGGCTCTGATACCACTGTAAGTGCACGGCGGCGCCCCGGCCGTCAATCCGACGCCGGAATGCGGAAGCGGTGAATAACTTAAATTTTTGCGGACTTAGCAAAACGGCACCACCACGCACTATAACCGGATCGAACCATTAACTAGTCCTAGCTAACTATAAGAAAGGGAATAGAGATATACCGACGATCCAAGTCCTCCGGTCTTCTCGTCATGGTCCCGATCTCTTGCGGAAAAGTCCCGTCTCTTCCTCGTCGCCGGAAGTGCACCACATCGCCTACTTTGTTTACGGGCTCCCACCTCAATGCCGAGGCAACTCGGGCACGAAGCCGGCTACTCAACGTGCCCAAGATTCGCTGTAGAATGTGTAGTAGAACTTGTGTCTCCTTTTGGGGTAGTGGAGATGCCATTTGGTGGAGGGATGAAACAAGAACAATGTGGAGGAGCTAGTGGGTATTTTGGAGCATGATATGAACCAAAAATACACACCCACAATTTTTGGACAGCCCCAATCCTAAGTGGCCGGCCAAGGAGGTGAGGAGAAGAGTATGGAGTGAGGGAGTGATATGATAAAAACCAAAAGATCAAAAACCACAACCATAATCAAAAAGAGAGAGAAAGGAATGGTTATGATATCAAGTAATGATCACAAGCAAAACCAACACTCATCCAACCATCATCACCAAACTCATCATCAACAACCATGATGATCACTAAAAGTCAAGCAATCATGAAGCTAGAAGTCAAGGTCAAGGAGAGGCTATCATGATAAAACAAAAATGCAAAGACCCCCTCCACAAATGCCTATTTGCAACAATGCAAATAAGCCCTCCTCCACCAATCTTCGGCCAATGAACGGAACAATGGAAATTGGCCGAAACGGAAAGCAAACTGGCAACTCCAGAAAACTGGTCCCGTAATAAATTACAGGAAAACCCCGATACTGTGCATACACACCCGCATCTGTATTTCGACCGAAATACAGATGCAATGAGACAAACACTACACTGTACTATACAAGGATCCGGCTTATACCAAAGCCGGCCAGTAATATCCGTTCGATCCTGATCCGTGCAATACCGCACGTATCTGATCGAACCCTGCCATATAACCATACGGCCTATAGTACAAACTGTCCGATCCTGATCCGTGCAATACCGCACGTATCCGATCGGACCTTGCCATATCTCCATACGGCCTCTACAACCTTTCGCCCGAAATCTGAGTAACTGAATGTGGGGGACTCTAAAGACTCATCAACACCTTGGTTGTGGATTTAACCACTAGCACGTTAGAGGTATAAGCCAATACATAACGGGCTACCAGGTATTGACACGTCCGTGAGCGAACTCAGCCTGACACCCTACTGAGCCTGTCAGTGACAATATCCGTGCAGTCCGGTCCGTTCGTCTATGAGTATCGCATGGCGGGCCTAGGGGGTTGGTAAAAGTCAGACCCCCAAAAGCGGTACAAGTCGTGTCGGAGTGTAGCCCAGAACACCCTGAGATACTACTGGAATACCTACCAGTAAATCTCCTTGCCTTGGCCAAGGACTTTGTGTAATGGCTCTCCTAGACACAGCACGACCTCACCCCCAATACCGGGAGAGACGAACCCCTGAAGATACGCTCACTGCCTCCATGTGGCTCGGGACTGTACCCAACTAAAACCTGTTTGCACGACTCCTTTGAGCCGTGGTAGGGTAGTAATCAAAGTACAGTGGGAACTCACACGAGACAAATGACGATCCGCAGGTCGATGAACTAACCTGCACACATGTCACCAGGGAACTGCCATCTGACGTCTGGTATATGACCAACTAGCATGTTCCCGGCGAGTCCTGTCCGGTGTACTCATAACCCAATGAGCACGTGTATACATCTTAGGTGATCCAACTGACACCAGTGGCTTGTGAGACCGGCCACCGCCCCTCGTCGGGGTCTCGACTGTATACACTAGTCTACTAATGGAGTATCGATGCCCAGTCTCGAAACTCCCACGACTAAGGACCTTTTAAGGATAAGCTTATAGACCCCAGCTCGCACTTATATGATCGCCCTCATACTGCTGGTGGTCAAGCAAGAATCCTAGGGGCTCTATCAACGTGTAATAGCGACGTGTCAGGTCACCTAAAGCAGTACACGATGATAAAGGCAAACCAGATAGCATACTATCATCTCGAGTAAGACTGTCCTACCGGGATAGGTCCTCCCTCAATCATTACAATCACGTACCTGTGACCTAATAATTGACTCTGAGGGCACTATCTCCAACAATTGGGATTGTCCCAATCCAAGTACATTGACACCATACTAAAGAGGTTTAGTATGGAAGAATCCAAGCGTGGGAACTTACCCACGATCTCTGGAGTCACTCTCTCCAAAGAGATGTCTCCCAAGACTGATTTGGAGAGAGCTCGCATGCAAGGGATACCCTATGCTTCGGCTGTTGGCTCTATCATGTACGCGATGCTATGTACCAGACCCGATGTAGCATACTCACTAAGTGTAGTGAGCAGGTATCAAGCTGATCCTGGAGAGAGTCACTGGACAGCTGTGAAGAGCATTCTCAAGTACTTGCGAAGGACTAAGGAGATGCTCTTGGTGTATGGTAACGGAGAACTCCAAGTGGAGTCCTTTACCGATTCGAGCTTCCAGAGTGATAAGGACGACTCTAAGTCGCAGTCGGGATTTGTCTTTACCCTTTACTGAAGGGCGGTTAGCAGGAAGAGTTCCAAGCAGGAAACCGTGGCAGACTCGACGATGGAGGCTGAATACATCGCTGTCAACGATGCTGCCAAAGAGGCTGTCTGGATCAAGAAGTTCATTACTGAACTTGGAGTAGTTCCATCCATTGAGCATCCAATACCTTTGTATTGCGATAACAATGGAGCGATGTCTTTGGCCAAGGAACCCAGGTCCCATCAGCGATCCAGGCATATTCTGAGGCGGTATCACCAGATCCGGGAGATAGTTGATCGCCGGGAGATCGAGGTCAGGAGGATTGACACGAAGAACAACACAGCGGATCCACTCACGAAGGCCATTCCCCAGATACAGTTTGAGAGACTCTCCGGGATGCTCGGTATGCGATACTACAGCTGCTGGCCCTAGTGTAAGTAGGAGATTGTTAGTTGTATGTATGCCCTAGAGGCCAGTATTGTACAGATGATGTATATTATATTGGATGCTTGGACATATATAGAGATGACTTTCTTGCTCGATATGATAGTATGCTATCTGGTTACTCTTTATCTTAACATGTATACAAGTCTCTTTATACTGTCTTATAGTTACATGTTGATAAAGCCCTTAGGATGTGTACTTGACTACCTGGACTATGATGCGGATCATACTAGTGGGGGCATGGTAGTCCATAAGTACATCCTTCAAGGTCCCTAGTCGTGGGTGTATCGAGACGGGGCATCGATATACCAGTGTAGACTTGCGTATACGCTTCTCGACCCATGAGATAGGCAATGGATGATCCCATATCCATTGGTGTTTGACATCAGAGATGGTATACGGGTGCTCAGTGGAGACTGGGTACACTGGACGGACTCACCGAGAACTCCCAGATGGTATTATACCTCACGTCAGATGGCAGTTCTCAGGTGACACTTGTGCAGGTTAGTCTGTAGACCCGAGATCGTCATGGAGTCTTGTGTGATTCCCACTGTGCTTTGATTTCCACCTTACCACGTCCATGAGGGCGTGCAAAACGGTGGTTTTTGGGTACAATCCCGAGTCACATGGAGGCAATGAGCGATAGGAGGGGTTTCGTCTCTCCCGGTATTGGGGGTTGATGTTGCACTGTGCTCGATTGGCCGTAACAGGGAAGTCCCTGGCCAAGGCTGATTAGAGATTTACCGGTAAGTGTTACCAGTAGTTTCTCGACCCGTTATGAGCCTCATATCGGCACGACTTATCGGTTATTGGGGTCTGACATTTACCACCCCTAGACTTGATATGCGACATATCAGACGAGGAGACCGGACTGCACAGGTAGTGTTGCCGGTTGGCTCGACGGGAGTTGTAGCAGGTTCGCTTGTTCTCTTCTGATCGTTCAATACCCGGATGGCCATTACGTTTAGCTGACCGCTTGCGGCTTGGGGTGCTTGATATGATCATCACCCACTGCCGGCGTATTGACGAGTCTTAGAGTCCCACAAAGGAGTTACCTAGTCCAGGCGAAACGTTGTGGTGCGCGTATGCGATATGCACATGGACCCGATTAAAATACGCGTATGGAATACCGTATATTGATCGGGCGGCTTACTTTTGGTGGGGTCATATGTGATATGGCCGGATTGATAAATCAAGTGTTGATTTATCATTTAACCATTAGTTTTCTCACTTAAAATATTTTCTTATACATGATGGATGTATGCATGCATGTATGTTTTCTTTCTTTTAGATTCATGCACATATGGATATACATACACACACACACATACATACATCCTTCATGGTTGTACATACATGAAAATGGTGGCAATATAAGACTCACACCATGGTTAGATTTCTATATAAATTATTATTGCATTTGATTTAAAAACAAAAGAAAAGAAAAGGATAATTCATGGATGCTTTCTACACTCTTCTTGACCTAACCATACTCACCCACCATTTAACCATGGATTACTTTTCCTTTTGGTTTTTAACTCAAGTTCAATAATTGTTCGACCATGGTTTGAGATGAGAGATAAAAACTATATAAAGATATATTTTCTATTTTTCAAAGAGAGGTTTTCTTATCTCATATTCTAAAAGGCCACCATCTTCTTCCTCCTTCATGCTTTGCTCTCTAGATTTATCTAGTGAGCAAATTATTCATCAAGATAGGATTTTGAAGTGAGAAAAGCCACCACAACATCATTCTACACAAGTCTTGCCCACTTGTTTAGAGTGTTAGGTTCGATTTTCATTCTTGATCTTGCGAAGTTGCTAGCTTAGACAAAGCGGACTCCGGGTGGATCATCGGTGACCTAGAGGAGTTCAAGCGGAGCTTTTCCAAACCCCAAGTAGCCAAGGAGTCTAGCGTACGGAGCTACAAAGGTTGTACTCTCAAAACCCTAGCTTTTCTTTCATGAGATGATATGCAAATTTGGAACCTTAATTTTTCTAGGAACAATTCTTTGTTTGTTAACTTAGCACCCTAAAAATTCAATCTTTGGTACATGTGATACTTCCAAACCCTTCATGAGGTGCTAGGTTAACCCAACAACTGTACGGGAGTGTTACTGACTGGATTCACATGAGAATGTACATGCTTGCTTGTTGATCTTCTGATCGCTCAATACCTGGGTGGCTGTTACGTTTAGCTGACCGCTTGCAGCTTGTGGGTGTTTGATATTATCATCACCTACTGCCGGCGTATTGACGATTCTTTAGAATCCTACACAGAGCTTTCTTGGCTCAGGCAAAACGGAGTAAGAGTACATATATGATATGTGCGGGATCGAGAACAATACGTGTATGTGATACCGTATTAGATTCTCGCGATATGAGATATCGGCCGGGTATATGTGATATAGCCGGGTCATCGGATCAAGTGTTGATTCGATGAACTGATACAGATTATATTAGTCGGTTATTTATGAAATAGCCGGATTATCGGATCAAGTGTTGATTCGATAATTTAATGTATAATTATATATTTGATATATTAAATTATATTAACTAATATAAGCTCACTAAAAGATCTTTTTCTCACTCGGGTAATACATTGATATATATGCGATATATGTTAATTGTATTATTTTATTTTGTTACAATAAATATTGTATATATGATATATAATATTGTAACATGTTAGGGTTATTAATGAAACATGTTTAGTGGAGATTAAACATGGTTAGGGTTTGATTTGGGTTAATCTTTTCTAGAACCTTCTACAAGGTTTTGTTTTGTTTTGTGCAAAGATATTTGTGTTGATATTTTGCATAGATATTTGTTTAACCCAACCAAACCTTTTAACCATGGTTCAATCTCTACAAGGGTTAGTTCTTCTAACTTATACCATGGTTGCATTTCTAACCTCACACTTGAGTTATTCATTATTCATCACAAAGAGAATGGTTCTTCTTCTTCTTCTTCTTCTTCTTTGCATGAAATGTTTTCTAGCTTTTTATGAAGTGATGAAAATGAGTGAGATAAAGAAAATAAATGAGAGCTAAATTCCTACTTCATCATCCTAATCTATTCTTGCCAGTTAGATTAGGGTGTTCACTTCATTTAGTGAGTGAGAGCTTGTGTTAAAGAAACTTCAAGGTAGATCATCTTAGTTATCAAAGATCGGAAGCAAGCTTGTATCTTTCTCTTCGTGGAGCCTCTCTAGAGTCCGGGAACATGATGATCGCAGCGAAGGGACCTCAACATAGAGCTTTAGAAGTGAAGGACTGGACTACAAAGGTTGTAATCCCAAACTCTTAGAAGTAAAGTTGTTTACTTGCTTTGTTTCGCCTAATCTCTAGTTTAAATATCTTGGTTTAGGGTTGTTTGGCATGGGTAAATTTTAAATCGGGCATGGTTGATGTCTTGTAGAACCTTGTTAGAGTGCCTAGTAACCCTACATCACTCACGTGTGCGCCACTAAATTGAAAGTGCAATGCGCTCATAAATTAGCGCTCAGTGGTCATAAACTGACACAATGCGCCCATCATCTGGCGCTTAGCGCCAAGCGCGACACGTGTCCTCCATATGTGCACTACTTGGTAGAAGCGCATTGCGCTCTTTAATTGGCGCATTACGCTCTTTAATTGGCGAAAAGCACCTGGCGCGCCACGTGTTGCGCTGACAGAACATAAATCTTTCTTTAATAAGCCAAAGCTCTAATGAATGCTTTGCATTCCATACGAGACAAAAATATTGTCAGAAAGGCCAAGCCCAAATAAAGGCTCAATAGCCAGAATAAAAATGTTAAACATTTATTGGACTTAGCCCAATATTGGCCATAAGTCCTCAACTTATATTTAATTAAGCCCATTTGCTCATGAATATTTAACAGATCTTAGTCCCAAATTGGGCTACAGATCTTCCAACCAACTCACACCGGTTCGAGGGTACATCTCTTTACTCCTCTGATATTTGTCGTTGTAATCCTTCAACGTCTTCAGAGAGGTGACGGGTCCCGACAACCAAACACTCTACGAACTGTGGGGTCCTTAAGCCCATGGACTACGATGTCCTTAACCTCGGACTGTGGGATCCTTAAACTAATGGACTATGATGTCTTTAAACTTTACAGACTATGATGTTTTTAAACTACGGACTGTGGGGTGCTTAAACTCATGGACTCAGACTGTGGGGTCCCTTTAAACCCATGGACTATGATGTCCTTAACCTTGGACCACCATGTCCTTAAACTGGTAATCGACCGCAATGTCCCTAAACTAAACAATAGAGTTCAAGTGCTCTTTTGTTGGATCTAAATGATCCTGTTAAGTTGATCTTAGTCTAAAATTAGACTAACATGTCCTTGACAAACGTTGAGTCGATCTTAGTCTAAAATTAGACTAATGTATCCTTAACAAACGTTTAAGTTGATCTTAGTCTCGAATAAGACTAACGTATCTTCAAACTCAAACCAAAACCCAAATCTAAGAAAATACGGATTTGGACTAATCCACGCCCTACGGGCGAAAACATAAATTAGTCTCCATATACAATCCACGGGCAACCACAAACAAAACGAAACGACACGAAGTGACCATCTGGAGAGGGAGAAAGTTGTTACCGCGATGCGGTAGCGTAATTAACTGCAGGGGCTAGCGCCTGAAGGGAAGAGCGTCCCCATAATCAAAAACCCCTCAAACAAGGGGGAATCTGACGAAGTCGGCTACTTTGGCCGCATCCGTTTAAACCTTCGATACATGGTGCCATAAATCAATCTGGCATCTTTGGAGAGGTGGACGGATAGAACCAATTAGCATCTGCCACGAAATTCAGGCGGGATGTCCGCTGCGTCTCGGTCCGGTCTTTCGGCGGGGAACAGATTCTTGCACGCCCGGTGGGACCTTTTCCTCTTTCCACTCCACACTTCGTGTGTCGTGTTCGCGAACGAATCGCGGTTTGATATGGTTGCCCTTGGGTTCGTGGTACTAAGATTTGGTGTCTTGCTCCGTACAGAAAATAGAAAATCAATGGCTTCAACCCGCACTAACTGCAGCCGCAACTCTTGCCCCATACCGTCCGGAGGAGTGACTTATGGGCCCCAACTGGCCTCCATCTTCACTATGCCGGTGGAACAGGTCACTCAGGCCACCACTGGATTGTTCTTCGGGACCATGCTCCCGCCAATGAGCTTCAGCGCTCCTGTACCAACACAAAAAGCTCAGAAGAATTCGGTCTTTGATCGGCTTACAACCACTGCGGCCCCTCTCAACGGGCCGCCCAGCTCCAACGTTTCAGTCTTTGACAGACTAGGCCAAAGCTCAGTAGGGCCCATGAAGAAGCCCGCGATACCAGAAAGGGTTGTCCCAAAAAGGATAGCCATCCCTACTCCCAAAGTCGTCAAGGCGGCTTCTCCTGCCAAAGGGTCTGTCTTCACAAGACTGACTATTTCAGCTCCTGTTCCAGGTGAAATCGTCAAGGTTGTTTCCCCTGCCCAGAGGTCTGTCTTTGGCAGATTAGACGTTGTGTCTCAACGGACGTCGGTCTTCAAGAGGCTAGTATCAGCAGCGCCTCACCAGAACAGGGGCATGACGAAGCCATAGCTGAACCAATTCCAACGGCTCGACACGATCGACGTCGCCACTGGCGCCGAGTAAGGAAGAATGGGGGCAACTCCCCCTATGGGTTAACTCCACCAGCCCTAACGGTGGAAGTCAATGCTGCTGTTCCAACTGGGAACAGCTTCGAGCTGCTTAACAGGGTGCGCAAGAATTCATCCACCTGCCGTACTGAAAAGATCTGCTCCACCCGTAGAGAATGTTACAGAAACAAAGCCGGAGCAGTCCCCTTAGCGGCTGTCCTCCAAAACTTACAAGTCTGGCGACAGGTTCAGGACTCAGTAATTGATCAAGAATACTCTCGCTGACAGAAAAAAGTGAAACTTCAACAAGGATAGAACCGTCTTGTCAAGCCACAAAAGACGACAGCTACCTTGGTGCCCGCTGTAACGGGCCCCTCAACTTCAACTGCTCAAAAGAGAAAGAGGCCAGAGAAAGCCCCTGTGAACGTGGCAAACCGTAAAAGCGCTGAATCTAAATGCCCCAAGTCTGGGGGCATGATGGTACATACCGTTTATATAGCTTCCGGAAAAGAGGAAAGCCGCGCTTCTACGGGTCACAGACCACTCACCCGATCCGTGATAAAAGCCCAGGAGCAGCAACAGAAGCTTCAGGAAATGCTAACGCAAATGGCCACACTCACCAGGCCAAAAGAAAGCCCAGAGGCGTCATCAGAGCAGCGTCATGAACAAGAAACCGATGCTGACTTCCTCCGCAGAGTCCTCGAAAAGAACGACAGAGAAGCGGCAGAACAAGCGGCTAATATAAAACGAATGGCGCTTCTCTTCCAAGACATGGTCGGGATGATTTTACAGCCAGAACCTCCAGCTGAAGACCCTCCGACCATCATTGAAGACGACAAAGGGGAGACATCGAACCTTCCTCCGGCTCTTTCAGCAGCCAAAGGGGAAACCATTTCCAAGGCCGCTCTGGATGACTACATTGCTCAGCAAATATGAGCTCACCAGGCGAATGAAGCAGCCGGCCAGGTTGTTAAAACTAAGCGATCATATCCAGGTTGGTACGACCAGATAGAGTACCCACCGGGATACACGATCCCCAAATTCCATATATATAAGGGGACGGAGAATCCACACAGCATGTCACCCAGTTCAGGGATCTATGTGGCAACACCGGAGGTGATGATAAATTGCTACTTCGCCAATTCGTTGGCAGCTTGTCGGAGACGGCATTCGAGTGGTATTCTGAACTTCCAAACGACTCCGTCAAAACTTTTGCAGAGATGGAGCTACTATTCACCCAGCGTTTCGCGAGTGCTAGTGAACGCACCCCAATAACGGCATTGATCAATGCCAGGGTGAAGCCTGGAGAAACATGGGTCCAATATGCAATACGATGGTGAAATTTGTGGTCGAAATGCGAGCAGCGCATCGAAGAAGCGCCTGCGGTAGGCATGTTCGTGGGTACTCTTGACCCTCAAGCAACTATTTTCCAATTCATGATGTTCTTCAAACCGACCACGTTCCAGGCCTTGATTGACAAGTTGGCCCAAATGGACCAGATGGGTCATAGATAATCTCCTTCAAAGATGGATCCTCGAAATGAAAAGGGGAAAGGAAAAGCAACTTTCGTTGCCACTACTCAACAACAATCGAGCAACTTAAAACCGGTTGTTCGCCAAAACAACGTGCGTCCACGCCCATCCCTCGAGAAAAGACTGGGACGTCCTTACTCGTTTCCCCAGGATAAAACGAGGAGACTGTTCGAGCTGGCAGTGCGCAACAGGCTCATAAATTTGTCGGATCCAAAACGTCCGTTGCAGCTAACTGATGTCAACAATCCTAATTACTACCCTTACCACCAAGCGGTAAGCCATCCAATCGAAGATTGCTTCATCTTCAAAGGCTGGATTGAAGACCAATACCAACAAGGCAATTTCACATTATCCGAAAACTGAAAGGTGAACCCGTCACAACCTCACGCCCCAAAAAAAGTGGACGTGCCTGGGGCATCGTGCTCATTCATAATGGAAGCCCCATGGGAAGTTGTTCTTTCGGGAAAAATGAAAAGAATGCTGAAAGATCTCCAAATGTGCCCGGCAATCAGGTGTAAAAATCCACTCCCGAGATCGTCGAGGGAATGCTGAAACCGTGCCCAACTACAAAAATTGGTGGTGATAGTCAAAGCGCTCGCACCCAGTCGTCAAAGTCTTCGAAGAAGAAGAAGAAGACCCAAAAGCACGTGAAGCTTGATAACAAGCGCACAGACCTGCAAAAACATATTGACGCTCTGGAAGAATATAAGCAGAAGGCACGGACCCCGGTCACACTCTAAGAATTTCTCAACAATATCCTTGAGTACAGAGATAATGACAATAACGACAGGGATGACTCGTTAAAACAATCTGAGGACTATGTGGCAAGTTGCCACATGATCTCTCATTCGGCATTAACTAATGAAGAAACGCACTCGGCGATAGAAGACAGCATAAACGAGCTGGGGGCAGGATCGAATCCAAAACCCTTGGAACCGTCTGACGAGATGATCGACTTGCTACTGAACGAAGCCCGTCAGAAAAGCAAAGCCAATCGAGAGCATGAACTGGCTATATTCGAAAAAACCAAACGCCGACGACTGGAGGAAAAGGTTGAGACACCCCAACCGGAGCAAAGCACCCCTATCGCCAGAAAAATCAAGCTTAAAGTAAGGAAACGATTCGCTAGGGCCCTGGCAATAGGAATGAAGTTGCCCTCTTTCAAAGGAAATTTCCCTGGCAATATGCGTCTTGATGAAGCGGACATACATCCTAACTTCTTCCTATACCATCAGAGGATTGCACACCCTACCGAGGAGTGCATAGCCTTTAAAAACTGGTGGCAGGGATATGTTGCCCATCGATGACACGTTCAACGAGTGAAGCGCAAGGCTCGTCGGAAACAGAAAGGCATGACAGATGAACGCGAAAGAGCTGCTGGCAACTGTAACATAGCCGACACTAAGGGATCGCAAGTTATCACCTTTGGAAGCGACTCTGACAAATAAATAGCCCTCAGCCCTCTCTTCAAGGAATCCACCTCTGACACAAAACATGCGAAGATCTGCGGCAAAATCTAGCTGCATAATCGTACATTGACTTATGACCGAAACGTCGTTAAACTACTACCGACCCGCGGCATCCTCAGGCTGATGTGGTAAAAAAAACGGTACGTCCACAAGCGAGATGAGAATGGATGAAAACCTGAGAGGGTTCCGTGAGTAAAAACAGGAGGGCTACCTGCGAGTTTTGTGAAAACCCGAAAGGGCGCAATCTCGTTAAAAGACACTTGCAAGGTCCTCTCGACCTTGTGAGGAGAAACCATCTGCGTGAGATCCTTACGACTCACAAGGGAGCAACACACTTAGGGATCCCTACAATTCCTAAGGAGAAATTACACTTACGAGATCCTCACGACTCGTAAGGAGAACCCTCTTATGGGACCCTCACGGCTCATAAGATTCAAAAGTCTTAAGCTACAAGGATCTGAACCTGTTCTTAAGCGGCCACCACAACCTTCAACACTGCCCTACAAGCGGCTCAAGGCTGACCCTTGTATACAATCCACGGACGCGAATAAACATTTCCCTACCAAAATCCTACCCGCGACTAGGGATATGTCTACATGGTGAACAACTCTTATAAGTCCTTTCGGTTTATAAGGAGAAAACACTCTTGTAAGATCCTTACGACTTATAAGAGAACACACACTTAGGAATCTTCACGATTCCTAAGAAGAAAACGCACCTACGAGATCCTCACGACTCGCAGGGAGAAATACCTTTATGAGACCCTTACGGCTCATGAAGTCAAAAGCCTTAGTTGACAGGATCATAACCCTGTTCACTAAGCCACTTTTGTTCGACATCGACAGAGGCAAATGATGATTCGCTCCTGGCAATATTCCAGTTGTAGCGGGGCTGATGCCGAAATCGGTATCTAACTCCAAGCTTGTAGCAAAGAAGCTAGCGAGCCACACGTGCATACGAAATAGCCGAAATGATGAGGCAACTTGCAACAAAATCAGCAAGTAAAAATGTATGCATGCAAAATAGCCGAAATGATTGGTCAACTCGCAATAAAAAGCAGCGAGTAAAAATAAAATAAATAGCCGAAATGGTTAGGCCCCGCCAAAAATAGCTGAAATGATTGGGTAATCGTGACCTTCGCGATATAAAAGCTGAAATGATAGAGCATCGCGGAAAGAAATAAAGAAAAATGAAATTTATGCCCTACAGGTGATATCACATCAATCCCTGTATACAATCCAGGGGCACAAACAAAGAAGAAATCAAACCTTCCCTCCCCAGGCTCCATCAGAAAACGAAGCCAAATCTCGACGGTTCAGGGATAGCCTAGAGATCATCAACAGCGTTCCTTCACATTCCAGCAGCATTCAGACGTTGCAATTAACCCTGGAGATACGGCAAAGCCCCTACTCTAAATCTCAATGGTTCTCAGACAACCTAGAGACCACTTCAACATTCGTCTCATTACAACAGACGCAACGTCATCCACATGACCCCGTCACGGAAATACGTCATCCACATGACCCCGTCTCGGAAATACGTCATCCACATGACCCCGTCGCGTAAATACGTCATCCACATGACCTCGTCACGGAAATACGTCATCCACATGACCTCGTCGCGGAAACACGTCATCCACATGACCCCGTCTCGGAAACACATCATCCACATGACCTCGTCGCGGAAATACGTCATCTACATAACCCCGTCGCAGAAACACGTCATCCACATGACCCCATCGCGGAAACACGCCTGTCGTGGAGACATGTCATCCACATGACCCCATCGCGGAAATACGTCATCCACATGACCCCGTCGCGGAAATACGTCATCCACATGACCCCATCACGGAAATACGTCATCCATATGATCCCGTCTCGGAAATACGTCATCCACATGACCCCGTCGCGGAAACACATCATCCACATGACCCCGTCTCGGAAAAGCATCATCCACATGACCCCATCGTGGAAACACGTCATCCACATGACCCCGTCGCGGAAACACGTCATCCACATGACCCCGTCGCAGAAACACGTCATCCATATGACCCCATTGCGGAAACACGTCATCCACATGACCCCGTCACGGAAACACGTCATCCACATGACCCCGTCGCGGAAACACGTCATCCACATGACCCCATCACGGAAATACGCCCGTCATGGAAACACGTCATCCACATGACCCTTCGCGGAAATACGTCATCCACATGACCCCGTCGCGGAAATTCGTCATTCACATGACCTCGTCGCGGAAATACGTCATCTACATGACCCCGTCTCGAAAAAATGTCATTCACATGACCCCGTTGCGGAAACACGTCATCTACATGACCCCACCTCGGAAATACGTCATCCAACGACTCCGTGGAACACGGCCAAAGTTAACCTTGACCCCGTGGGAAACGCCCGAAGCAACTTCTGACGCCGTGAAATGCGGATAATGTCAATCTCATTAAACACTTACGGGTCCTCTCGACTCGTAAGGAAGAAAACTCTCTTGTAAGATCCTTACGACTTATAAGGGAAAACACACTTAGGAATCCTCATGATTCCTAAGGAGAAAATACACCTACGAAATCCTCTCGACTCGTAGGGAGAGAAGTCTTCATGAGACCCTCAGGGCTCATGAAGTTGAAAAGTCTTAGGTAGCAGATCTGAACCTTCTTTCTAAGCCATCACTACCTCTCAAAGAGTTCAAGACGAAATGCTCTCTATCATCTACAGGTTACGTTTACTAAGGTAACAAGCTGGCAGTAAAGAAAAGAGTAGAAAGCAGTAATAGAACAAAAAAATATATGTATCTTTTATTCATGAATTCAGTGTAGTACAAGTTGAATCGTATGAAAGAACAAAAATGGATACATGTTATTCAAAGATTACAAGCAAAACAGCTACTGAGAAAGAAGCGTTTTCAACAAGTCTGCGAGCTGTTCTCGTACTCCTTTTAGTGCCTTCTCGTGATCAGCCGCCGCGGCTAGCTCCGCTTCAATTCGAGCCCTTTGCTGCAAGCATGATGAAATCTTCTCATCGATTTCCCATTGGGCAGCTTCGCGACTCTGCATAACCCGCTCAATAGAGTCGAGCTTACGACTCAATGCAAGCCCGTCCGAGATACATTGCTGTTAGGTGTCAAAAGCAGCTCTCAGTTGTGTAGAATTCACTTCGACCTGGGAACGCAATTGGACAGACTCAGCAGAAGTCGCCTCACTTTCCTTTCGCTTTAGGATCGCCTCTTGTTCGAAATGACGAAGGAAAATGGCACTTTTCTCAACCCATGCAGTCCGCTGGGAATTCACGGCCAGAATTTCAGGAGCAGGACGCCTAAGCTCAAGCTTATGCAGGCAGGCCTCAATCTTCTTGCAGTGATTAACCCAAGACTCGACGACGCCTTCATTATGGAAGTTCACAAGCATCGCCGGCATGGGATTAACCTCGGCAGCAAAGTCTGCAGTGAATGTAGAGGCCTCCGCGTCAAGCTCCTCGACGCACTTGCTCAGCATACGCAGGCTGGTCGCAGCGCCTTTGGAAGATGGACGTCTAGAAAAGGGCCCTGCCGGCATTATGATCCGAGATTCGAACGGAGCTAGAGTCGACATGATTTCTGCGAAATAAATCATAGTCAGATGTCGGCTCAAGAAATAAGGAAAATACACGAACAATAGAGTCTATTATACCGGCTGCAACAGAGGGCAAAGCTGGGAGCTTCGATGGCGCGGCGATACCCTTGACCCTTCCTTCAATTTGTAAGGCTACGAGCAATGCAAAGAAGAATTAGCAATAACGTGACAGCCCGTTAAAGAAAAGAAAGGACGTCGGTTAGAAAAGATACTTACCGACACCAGCGGGTGGACTAATCTCCGACAGGAAAGAGAAGTGCGGGTTCAGCACCTGATACAAATGATCAAAAAGAACTCCTGCGAGATCACGATGATATATGGTCAGTACACGAAAGATGCTGTCCCCGATTTAAATTTATCACAAACCCATACCTTCCAGCATTTGAGAAGATATAAGAGAAGGTAGAGGAGTGGTCACCGTCAAAGCGGTAACTGATGGCACTGCCTCAGGTAGCGCAACCTCAACGCTTGCCATGCCTGCATTAGAAACGAGATAAATACTGTCAGGAAAGATTGAAAGGGATTGCAGAATAAAAGAGAAGCAATGAACCAAAATCTACCTGGTGAGTCGCCGGTCGGAACCGCAACAAGGGCATCACTTGATATAGCAACTGTTTCACCCTCCTCCATCGGAATGGTTTCGCCGCCCGTGGCTTCATCCCCCAACTCCATGAGAATCGTCGTGATACTCACAGCGCCCGGCAACGGTAGGGAGCCGCAAGGGGAAAGAGCCACAACTAGAGCAGCTTCAGACTCTTGAGAAAGGGTGGCCACTTCAGGCTCAATGGTGGCCGCCATCTCACCCACCGCTACCTCGAGTTCGGCAATTGTAGCCATCTCGCCTACCGCTGCCTCGGGTTCGGCGATCATGCTACCTCCTCTACCGCTAACCTAGGCTCAGTGGTCGCCACCAATTCTTTGGTAAGATTCGGCCCTGCAAGATAGGATATATGAGAACTGAAAGTTAAAACTTTGACAACAGAACCCAATGTCACGTTACCTTGAGTTGGTCTTCCGATTGCTTCCCGAGCCGCACGTGCTGCCTGTCTATGGGTGGTGGACAAGGCAGCCGGAGCATCCTCTGAAGGAGTAGGGGCAGGGGTAGCGGTGCTCAAACCTGCACCTGCGGCTAAGGCAGCACTACGCTCCTTTCCCGCATACATCCTACGCTTCCTCTCCGTCCGGGCCGTGAGGGCGGATCTTCTAAAGGCCTCCTTCAACAGGACATCCTCGTCCGCGCCAATATTTACTTCTGGAGCCGTCATGACATCCATCATCGGTTGCTTAAGCGAAGCTTCTGTCGGCAATACCGGCGGGACTGAGATAGCCGGTTCAGGAAGCGTCTCCGCACCACCCTGTGAAGTCAGTGCCACGCTTGGAATAACCTGAATAGAGGTAGTTCCTGCGATAAGAAGAAAAAGCGGGGTCAGATCACCTATAAAAAAAGGGGAGCGGAGACACGATAAACTGAAGCATACCGATGCCTAAGGATGCTTGAAGTCCTTCCTCTTCCTCAAAAGTCTTGAGAGAAGCTGCGAGAGCTTCTTTTGTGGAAATGCCTGTTAAAGAAGAAAAAAAGCGTTAGTCAAAACATGATGATATAAATATGATGCAATGACGAAAGATACAGCTGATGGTTACCTGATCACGCGAGGATAGCCAGTCCGGCTTCATGGTTTGCCAATTGCTCAGAGGCTGCAATGGCAGCCGCCAGATCAGTATCATCCGGCGGCATGGATAAACCTTCGTTTGTCCCATACTCGCTCAAACCCTAGCCATAAGGAGCGTGAGGCTCCTGGCCAAGTACAACGTCGACTGAAAGGATCAACTTTTTCTTCCTCTTCTGTGAGCGAGCTCTGGTCGCAGCCAGCACTAGCTTGCACTTGGTGGGCACTTTGGGACGGCGAGTCCCGATATCTGAGCCCACTCCAGACTTAGGGGAAGCTGCATTTACCGTCTCCACGGGAGTACGGGGCACCGATAGTACATCCGCCGTCTCCACGGGAGCACGGGGCACCGGTAGCTCTGGCCTGTCGTGGGGGACTTCAATCATGGCAGCTTCTCTTAGCGGAGGAAGGACAATGGTCCGTCGCTTCAAGGGGATGTTTCGATCACCAGCAGGGGGTGCACCCTTGCGGTCGAGTAGTAGTCGCTTCTCCTCCCTGATAACAGCACCCATTGCATGTTGGTACCAGGCCACGTGTACATTAAGGGCCTTCGGGACACAACTCGGTTTGCTGATAAAGAAGTGAGACCCCGTGTTCAGGCGCATGAAATGATGCAGCGCATTCCACATTCCCTCTTCGGTGGCAGCAGGTTCTACGAGGAAAGCCTCCAGTGGGACTCCCTGATTATAACTCAGCTGCTGGGCAAAACGATGTGGGTTGTATCTCATGAATAACGCCGCATCATTTTCCCTGAGTACGAGAAAGCCCGGCCTTATCGAGTACAAATGATGAATCTCCCGGGCTTTCAACACGGAGGCCCTGTCTTTAAAAGTGTCTAGCAATGGCGCACCGCCTTTGAAGTTTCTTGGTCAATGGTTAAGACCTTGTCTGTGAAAGATATACCATCTCTAACCGTGCGCGGACGGATGAGCAAGCCCCTAGCTTCCTGTGGTGACGGACTCACGATAGAAACGTCAACCACCTGCATTATCCGCGGGAACTTGCATCTGTCATAAAAAGAAGGTCTTTTGTGGATGCCAAAGACCCCAAGCACGTGCAGCTCCATCCATGAAGTGAAGTAATGCATCGGGAAGCTGGCAAGATGCACCCTGGGTTCAGTGGTATCTGCCGCTAAGCTAAGACCGTGATATAGGTGGGCTAACCCGGTGATCCCGATGGCCACTTGTATTCCGGCAACCATGCGATGCGCGGGGTAGAAAACGGAAGGCCTCATGTAACGAGGATGCATAGGAAGCGCAAACCAGCTCAACCATAGCCCAAGAAACCCAAGGAAAAATGCTTCCTCATCAATGCCCGGAGCGGCGATTTCTGACAGAGGGACGATTGCGACGTCAGGAAGGAAGAAACCCTTCTGATCAGCTTCCAGCATCGGCGGACGGTCCAAGCCAAAACCGAAGGGATCATCAAGCTTAGCAAACTTTTCGCCTTGTCACGACAAAATTTCCAGGCGAAGAAAACGGGCAATGAAGTCCACAAAACTGACCCCCCGGCCTCCGAATTCAAGGAAGAGGCTCTCGTACATGTTCAACACCTTAATCAGACTTGGGAATTGGTGCCGAATCACGTTCTCTGGCGTGAGGCCCATCACCACTGGCTTGGTGGCAAAAACATATTCATCCGGAGGAAGCATCTCCTCGTAGTGCTCCCCCTGACCGGTAAACCAGAAACCTCGGCCAACTTTTCTAAGAAAATGGAGACCTCTCTATCCAATAAAGGGAAGGTATGGGTCGGGATGTTCCACTGCTCCAAAAACGCCTTGATCCACCATATGGGAGGTGCAGAATACTGGAACAAGAAAGCGTAGACCGCAGGGTATAAGCCGAGCTTTAGCATCTGCGATTTCTTCGCCGACAAGATATACCGGGCCTACTGCAAGTACCCGGCCAGATGACGGGGAGTTAGCCCATTGTTGTAGGGCTGTCCCCAAGGGCGCGACTCACCCTGGCATATGCGCCGCCCTAGGGTGTCCAAAGCCGCTGGCGGCTGCACGGGTACGGCGGCGATCGTAGGCTGAAGGAGACCCTCCGAAGTCCAATTAACCACCTCTACGGCATAGTTCACCAGGGGTGCATCTGCATACGGATCGCCGAGATAGGCTCCGAAGGCGTCGCACAAGAAAAGCTCCGGCGGCCTTTGATAATCTGGTCATACCATCTACCCCACAAGTGAAGATTTTTGTGTTCCGGGTCATGGTCTCTGATGATCGCGAGAACCTCCCGGTCCACAGGCGCCTCAGGGAATCCTCCCTCTGAACGGTCAAACAGAAATGATGTGTCGAAAAACATGTCACCTGCGCAAAAAGGGACAAAATTCAACAGTCAGTGCTATAATTTAATTTAAATTCTGATACTTGGTATTTTAAAATCCATACCGTACTGCAATGCAGTTAAAAGGGACCAAAGGGGACCCACAAAATCTAGATGACTGTTCATCATTAATAAAACAGCCTCATCATTGGATATGGCTGTCATTAAAAGAGGAAATCCTCAAGAGATTCTCATTAAATGAGGAATCCCTCGGGCAGAGGAGTAAAACTCCCATTGAGAGCAGCGCTCTTCACTAGACAGACATCTTTCAAAGTCTAATGATGAAGGAATAAAATTCCTTAAGAGCCTGGCTCTGTAATGATGATGGAAAAATCCATCAGAAAAGAATTAATTAAAATCAATTTTTATGAATTAAAAAATTCTGGGATCTTCAAGATCCATGAACAAACTCTTAAGAGTTCTTCACAAGAGATTAAAAAAAATCTACATGTTATCAAAAGAGCAGAGCTCTGTTCATGGGCTAAGAAGCCCCAAGAAAAGATCTCCTTAGATCTATGGGTTCATGATCTGAAGAGAGCAAAGCTCTATTAATGAAACCCTAAAAGGGTTTTCTTTAGATCAAAGATCTATGAAGAGCAAGGCTCTGTTAATGGGTAAAACCTTAGTTTATTAAAAGTTTTAAACTTTACCTAAGTTTTGACACAGTTTTTACTCTTCAAAAGTTCTTGAACTGAAGGGCAATGCTCTGAATAAAAGTTCTCAAAGAAGAAGATGAAAATCATCTAAGGGACCAAAGGTCCTATTTATAGGTATTGAAATGCCTCTTCAACTTCTGAGTTGATCCAAGGGCACAGATGCTGCCACCGCTGCACTCACGTATGGCCCACATGAGCGCAACGGTGGGGGGCATTTGTTTCCCCCAATCAGAGCAAAGCTCTGTTTGAAATTTGAATTTCAAAAAAATTGAAGTAACGCTTCAGATCCAGCGCTAGACGCGCTGCACAACACGGGTCAAACACGGATGCGCTAGCGCCTGGTGCGCTGCGCCCTGAGCAGCGCACCACGTGTCAAATACAGGTGTGCTAGAGCAAAGTACGCTGCACTCTGAGCAGCACACCACGTGCAAAGCACGGGTGCGCCAGCGCTAGAATTAAAAAAACTCCCCACCGTTAGATCAAAAGATCTAATAATGATAAATCATTAATTAATCTGAATTAAAATTCTGTTATGGAAAGATATTCTCAATCTTGTTAAAAACAAGAAGATTGCCTTTTGTAAAACAGAAGCCCTAGGATCAAAGATCCAACGGTGGGAAACATCCCCAAATCAATCAGAGAAAGATCTCTTTAACTGATTCAACAAATCAGCTTGCCCTATATAAAGGCCCCAAGACTTCAAGTCTGATATAGAAACCCCCCATAAACTTTGAAAAATTCAAAGAAAGAAAGGAAGCTCTTGCAAGAAGATTATTTCTTCAAGGTAAAGATGATGAATGATAAACACAGAGATGAAATCATCTCATAAAGGGAAGAATTATCTTCTTAAAAGATCATAGATCTACAAAGACCAAAGTCTTTCATAAAAAAGGTCAAAAGATCTCATCACATAATAAAAGAAGAACATATTCTTCACAAAGATTATTGATCTATAAAGGCAAAGCCCTTTCAAAAATAAGAACTGTTGTTTTTGAATCTTGAGACAAAATCTCTTTTAAAAGAACATAAATTTGTTCCCAGATCACAAAATTGATCAAATGCGCTTTGCACTATTGATCTACGCCTTGCGCTCTTGAACAACGCTTCTGCGCTCTTTGGACCGGCGCTCAACGCCAAAATGCGCCACGTGTCAACCACGTGTGCAACTTGCGCTTTGCGCTTCTGAAATAGCGCACTGTGCTCATGAGCTGGCGCTCAGCGCCAAGCGCACCACGTGTCACTCATGTATGCGCCACTAAATTGAAAGTGCAATGCACTCATAAATTAGCGCTCAGCGCTCATAAACTGGCGCAATGCTCCCATCATCTGGCGCTTACCGCCAAGCTTGACACGTGTCCTCCATATGTGCACTACTTGGTAGAAGCGCATTGCGCTCTTTAATTGGCGCAAAGCGCCTGGCGCGCCATGTGTTGCGCTGACAGAACATAAATCGTTCTTGAATAAGCCAAAGCTCTAATGAATGCTCTGCATTTCATACGAGACAAAAATATTGTTAGAAGGGCCAAGCCCAAATAAACGCTCAATAGCCAGAATAAAAATGTTAAACATTTATTGGACTTAGCACAATATTGGCTATAAGTCCTCAACTTATATTTAATTGAGCCCATCTGCTCATGAATATTTAACAGATCTTAGTCCCAAATTGGGCTACAGATCTTCCGACCAACTCACACCAGTTCGAGAGTACATCTCTTTACTCCTTTGATATTTGTCGTTGTAATCCTTCAACGTCTTCAGAGAGGTGACGGGTCCCGACAACCAAACACTCTATGGACTGTGGGGTCCTTAAGCCCATGGACTACGATGTCCTTAACCTCGGACTGTAGGGTCCTTAAACTCATGGACTATGATGTCTTTAAACTACGTACTGTGGGGTCCTTAAACTCATGGACTATGATGTCCCTAATCTCGGACTGTGGGGTCCCTTTAAACCCACGGACTATGATGTCCTTAACCTTGGACCACCATGTCCTTAAACTGGTAATCGACCGCAATATCCCTAAACTAAAAAATAGAGTTCAAGTGCTCTTTTGTTGGATCTAAATGATCCTGTTAAGTTGATCTTAGTCTAAAATTAGTCTAACGTGTCCTTGACAAACGTTGAGTCGATCTTAGTCTAAAATTAGACTAATGTATCCTTAACAAACGTTTAAGTTGATCTTAGTCTCAAATAAGACTAAAGTATCTTCAAACCCAAACCAAAAGCCAAATCTAAGAAAATACGAATTTGGACTAATCCACGCCCTACTGGCGACAACAGAAATTAGTCTCCGTATACAATCCACGGGCAACCACAAACAAAACAAACACCCACGACACGAAGTGACCATCTGGAGAAAGAGAAAGTTGTTACCGCGATGCGGTAGCATAATTAACTGTAGGGGCTTGCGTCTGCAGGGAAGAGCGTCCCCACAATCAAAAACCCCTTAAACGAGGGGGAATCTGACGAAGTCTGCTACATCGGCCGCATCCGTTTAAACCTTTGATACATGGTGCCATAAATCAATTTGGAATCTTTGGAGAGGTGGACGGATAGCACCAATTAGCATCTGCCCCGAAATTCAGGTGAGACGTCCGCCGCGTCTCGTTCCGGTCTTTCGGCGGGGAACAAGTACATTGCTGCAAATGATGCTGCCAAGAAAGCCGTCTGGATGAAGAAGTTCATCTCGGAGCCAGGAGTAGTTCTAACCATTATTGATCCAATACCATTTTATTATGATAATAATAGGGCTATGGAGTTGGCCAAAGAGCCCAGGTTCTATCAGCGATCCAGACACATCCCGAGGCGATATCATCTGATCCGGCAGATAGTTGATCACCGTGAGATCGAGATTCGGAGGGTAGATACAAAGAATAATACCGCAGATCCACTCACCAGGGCCCTCCCTCTGCCGCGGCATGAGTGTCTTTTTTAGATGTTGGGTATGAGATACGCCAATAATTGGCCTTAGTGCAAGTGGGAGATTGTTGGATATATGTATGCCCTAGAGGCCATTATATGATAGTGGATGTATCGGTATGTGTGTGTATATATATTCAGAGGACATTCTTTTTCGACATGATAGTATGCTATCTGGTTGTACTTTATCTTGACGTGTTCATTTGATCATGCATCTTACTCATTTGGTACATGTTGATAAAGCCCTTAGGATATTTGCTTGACTACTGGGATTATGATGCAGATCATACTAGTGGGACATGTGTAGTTTATAAGCATATCCTTGAAATATTCCTAGTCGTGAGTGTATTGAAACGGGGCATCGATATTCCAGAGTAGACTAGCGTATACGGTTCTTGTCCTATATGATGGACGATGGATGATCCCATATCCATTGGTGTGGTGACACCAAAGACTGTATGCGGGTGCTCATTGGAGACTGGGTACACTGAACGGACTCGTCGAGAACTCCTATGTGGTATTATATCTATCGTCGGATAGCAGTTCTCAGGTGACACTGGTACAGGTTAGTCTGTAGACTCGAGTCATATTGTCTTATGTGTCCTCCCACTGTACTTTGATCTCCACCCTATCACGGCTCTACTGAGTCGTGCAAACAGGCGGATTTTGGGTACAGTCCCGAGGCACATGGAGGCAATGAGTGATAGGAGGGGTTTCGTCTCTCCCGGTATTGGGGGTTGATGTTGCGCTATGCTCGATTGGCTACAACAGGAAGTCCCTGGTCAGGGCTGATGAGATTTACCGATAAATGTTATCAGTAGTTTCTTGATCTGTTTTAGACCATTTACCGGCATGACTTATTGAGTTATTAGGGTCGATGATACCATCCCTAGACTCGATATGCAGCATATTTGACGAAGAGACCGAACTGTACGGAAAATGTTGCTAGTTGGCTCGACAGGAGTTTTGACAGGTTCGCTAGTTTTTCTTCTGATCGCTCAATACCTGGGAGCCGTTACGTACAGCTAGTGCCATTGACGGTTTGTGGGTGCGTGATATGATCACTGCCTACTGCTAGCGTATTGATGAGCCTTAGAGTCCCACAGAGGGGTTTCCTAACTCAGGTGAAATGATGTGGGGGTGCATATAGGATATACGCGGGAGCTCGATTAAATGCGTGTATTTGATACCGTGTTTTAAATCGGGCGTTTTCTATTGGTTGGGTCATATGTGATATGATCGGGTTATTAAATCAAGCGTTGGTTTAATATTATTGACTTTTAGCTCATTTATTTAAAACCTTTTCTTTATGGATGTATGCATGAATGTATGTATTTATATATGTTGATATGAATGCACACATGCATGCATACATGTGTCATGGTTGATGATACAATGGAGGTGGCAATGCAAAACTCACATGGTATAAATATTTATATATATTTGATATTGAGAAAAAGAAAATGATATTAAACCATGGTCGCAATATTCTACACTCTTCTTTACTTAACCTTATTTATAACCATAGTTTAATTTTATTTGTTCTTTAACTCATTAACAAAATATCTAGATATTTATTAACCATGGTTCTATGTGAGTGTGACTATCATTTATATATTTTCTTTTCTCATTTTTATTTGAGAATTATCATAAAAGAGCTCAAGCTTAGCTATCTCATTCTTCTTCCTCCTTCTTGATCTCTACCCTTTTTCAAGTGAGTGAAGGAAACATAAAGGAAAGGTTTTTAAGTGAGATAAAAACCCACATCACCAATCTATATTAGTCTAGCCCACTTGTGTAGATTGTTTGCTCCACTTCTTCAAAGATCTAGAGAAGCTAGGAGCTAGAGCAAAGGGACTCCGTGGTGGATCGTCGTGGACTTGGAAGGATTCAAACGAACCGGTTCAAATCCTAGCTGATCCAAGGAGTCACAAAGAGGAGGTCTACAAAGGTTGTATTACTATCCTCTTAGTATTAAACTACTTCTAGTATGTGATGCTAGTTCTTGTTTCCCTAAATTTCTATTTCAATTCATGGTTGGTATTGTTTAGCACCCCTTAAATTTTTTTTATAGCATGTGTGATGTAACCCAAACTCTAGGCATGGTGCTAAGGAATCCCTATACCATCCTTACTCTTGACGGGCTCCAGCCCATCCACATGCCAAGATATTATGCTAAGGGACTAAAGAAACTGTTACAACGCCAAGGTGCACCTCTCAAACAAATGGTTTGACAAGCCCAATTCTATAAAAAGATTTGGGATATTCTCGGGACTAAACAAAAGAAGCCCAATGGGAAGATGGAAACAACTGGGCTAGGATATGTTCGGTCTAAGAAACGGGAGCAAATCTACAACTGCCACGTCATAAACAACTCGAGTGAAGACGAAAACGCTCTTCCAAATAGCCATGATGTCAAATTGGAGCGAGATCCCACTCTAAGAACGTTAAGTCCGTCGCTCAAAGAGCAAATTGACAAGCTAATAAAAGAAGTTTGTTAGGCGAGCCGAGACAACCATAGCAGCGAAATGGCCATATATGAAAAAGCCAGGACGCAGCGTCTTAATCAGCAATCAGTGGAAGAAGTAGACCGTAATGCTTTTCATCCACAGCCCGCTATTTGCTTTCGCGAAGAGTGAAAATCCTGAAGTGAAGATGAAAATAAGGCTAGGAATGCAAACAACGTTCAAGGACAACAAAGTAGTTCCAAGATGCTGATTAATCGAGAAAAGCTCGATTGGAGACCCTGCTTTATAAAGAAGATGGGTCGGAAATACTTTGTCACGACCCAAAATTGGGCACATGACCGGCACTTAAACTACATAACGTCAACAGGCGTAAAGCAATTAAGTAAGCCGAAAAACCCATCAATCTAAACCATTACAAGAAAGAAAGATAGATCACTTTTAAAAATCTCAATGCAAAACTTTAAACTTAAGTTTGTTTTTCATAAAAATTTCGGTAGCACCTCCTTTGTAAAAGCTAGCCTCGAAACGGGACAAACATAAGAAAAAAGTAAAACATCCCCAAACAGGAGCAAATTTCGCCCAACGGTGGAAACAACCACCATAACAGATATACGATGCCATAGTGAAGAAAAAAGATAATCCACATATATAAAAAGGCCGGCTCACACGAGCCCGACAACCAGAGTCAAAAGAATATACAACATCGATCCTCACAACTCGTCTCTAAGTCAATACATGAAGGTGGTAGATGGAGAGTACTAGATATAAGAAATATACAATGTACATCATCGGATAACCCCAACCCACCTATATTAAACGGCTTCATAGCCAACCGTAGCAGCATACGCAAAAGTAAAGATAATAAGGCGTCCTGCCGCGACCACTCTGATGATCAGACCTGAAAAACCCTGCGGCACAACGGGGGTGAGTTTCCAACTCGTGAATAGTAAATAACATCATATAGAAATCGCAAGTATGTACTAACAGTGATAATCTATCACATGTAATCTGATAGCATAAGTATGATAATATGTATATGCAACAGTCATGAAAGGTACTCTATCAGATACCGCTAATACATAAAGCAAATGCATATCAAATAAAAGAGAAGTATGGGATAAAACATGTCATCCTCACGGAATCCTCATCGTGGCGAAGCAGTGTCCATCAAGACAATCTAAATCCCCAAATTCCCTCAAATCGGCCCCCATATCGGCCCCTCACATCGGGCACATCGGCCCTGATATCGGGCGCATCGGCTCCTCATATCGGGCACATCGGTCCTTCATATTGGAATGAATAAGAATACATGCACAGATCATTATGATGATATATATTATATAGGTGTACATATATATAACAGCGTCCCATACCACTGATATATATACATGTATATATATCAGTGTCCCATACTACTGATATATATACCCAGGAGCTAAACATCCAGGAAACATCATATGAAATCCATATATCAATGCGAAATCCATGAAATTTAATATATGCAACATGAAACAGTAATATGAGCATATAAAGGAAAAACCACTATTTAACTGCAACAAGTTATTAAATATATCATGCGGTTCCTAATTTCTCCGAAACCAAACGCAACATCATATAAAGGTGAACATGTAGCTATAGCCAGGTATGCGTAACCATGTCGGTATAGCAAAATGTGTGTATCTACCTATCAATAATGATGTAATACTCTCCAGGTATGTGTGTAACTATATCAAGCTAGGAATATGTATATACATGTCAATAATGATACAATACCCTCTAGGTATATGTGTAGCTAAAAGTAGGCATGGCAAGGCATATGTGTAAACATATAGATATACATGTATGCTATATGTCATATGCACAATGGAATATGAATCAATGTCTCAATGTCCCTAACCATACAATATCACGTATGTATAGGTGTTGTGCGTGTCATGGCAATTATTGACGGTGTGAGTGGCATATAATCAGTGCTCATGCAACATGAATCGTCAATAATAGTGCAGTGTCCAAGTACATCAAATAATAGTATGCAATGAAGTTTTATGCATAATCTCTATATGTGCAATATAAAAATGCGGCTAATATCATATCATATCTAGCCCTGACGCATAACGCTATGCGGGTGAATTCCCCGGAGATGTTAAATCTACTCACCGACAGTCACGGGCTAGGTAAATCCAATCACCTGCTTCTCTTTCTTCGCAGCGTTTGAAGTCCCCGCCTGCGATCCTATTAACACAAAACATAACTAGTGCAAATCTCAGAAATCGATCAATATCACGTACACAAGACGTTTGACCAACGCACCAACTCAAATCCGACCCACAAGTGTTCGACTAACGGCTAACATGTATGGTGACACACTAAAACCAGCCCAAGCGCAACAGCTATGCAAGATCACGAACCGTGTTGGATAACGTGATACGCGTACCCAAAACACTAGAATATAGCAAAGTGGCCCAGATTTTTATACACAAACAATTGGTGAAAGTTGCAAGTGCCACGAGACCAAAAACAACCACAGAGCCCAAACCCCAACACCCCAGACCCCACTCTGGCCGCAATTTGCGGCCAGAACTAATAAATCTGCGGCCCGATCAATAAGGGGTGGTTTCAGGTTTTTATGGTGAGTTCTAGGTCACAACACTAGGTCACTGTGATGGGAACTTTTCCAGAAAACACCTGGTTCTACAGCAGATCTTAGAGACTCAAAGTTGACACTAAAAATACGATTTTTGCACAAAATTCTACCTTTAGTGTTCTAATCCATAACAATAAGGCAACACAACAATATAACTCCTAACTATCAATTTGAGGACATTACCTAGCCACTCTTGCTCAAAAATCCTAGTTTTCCAAGCTCCAAGGCAACCAAGTGGCTAAATCAAGATATTAGAAGTGTTTTCCATGGATTTTGTGAAGTTTTTTGCAAGGATTTATGAAAAGAAGGTAAGAGTTCAGTTTGGGGTTGAGGGAAATGAGAAATGATGAGAGTGAGAAAATGAGAGAGTGAGAGAGTTTAATTGGTGAGAGGTGAGTGTAGGGTGAATCAAAACCTTACACTCACTCTCCTCCCCTCCCCTCATTAATGCCCATTAATGCATCATGACTCACTAACCACCACTCTCAAATCCAAACAAGATATTTTCTCATACACAAATATCTTAGGAAGGTTAAGACAAGGTTAATTTGGGCAAGATTTAGCTTAAGGTGTTATGGTTGCTAAACAAGGTTAACACTAAATATACCCTCACATTAACATGCACAAGTGTGTGCAACCCATAACAATAAATATAAAAATATTAATTAATTGTTATAAAATGTGAGGAACCCGATTTGGTAAACTTTTCTTTAAAAACCCGCATTAATGCATAATTAACACTAATCGCATTCCAAGGTGTTACAATCTCCCCCCTTAAAGAAAATTCGTCCCCGAATTAAAATTCTTACGAGCGTACCTTCAAAGAGATAAGGGAATTTCTTCCGCATCTCTCTCTCGGCCTCCCAAGTGATCACCTCACTAGTCGGGCTACGCCAAATAACCCTCACAGATGGCAAGACCTTTGACCGAAGTTTCTTCACCTGCCGATCCAATATAACTACCGGCTGCTCGGTGAACGAAAGATCACACTCAAGCTGAACGGTCTCGTGCTGAATCATGTGAGAAGGGTCATGAGGGTATCTATGAAGCATCGACATATGGAACACGGGGTGAACATCTGGAAAACTGGGCGGGAGCGCCAAACGGTAAGCAACGGTACCAACTCGCTCAAGGATCTCGAAAGGACCTACAAATCTGGGACTGAGCTTCCCCTTCCTCCCAAATCTCATAATGCCCTTCATCGGAGAAATCCACAGGAATACATGATCTCCCAGTGCGGACTTAAGTCTGCGACGACGACGGTTGGCATAAGACATCTGTCTTCACTGGGCTGCTCTCATCCTGTCCTGAATCAACTGGATCATCTTCGTAGTCTCCTGAACTAGCTGGGGCCCCAAAACCATACTCTTACAGAGTTTGGTCCAACAGACCGGCGATCGACACTTCCTACCATACAAATCCTCGAAAGGCGCCATCTGAATAGTCTCCTGAAAACTGTTGTTGTAGGAGAACTCAATCAACGGCAAGTGACGATCCCAACCGCCACCAAAATCAAGCACGCACGCCCGAAGAATATCCTATAGAGTTTGTATCGTCCGCTCCGATTGACCATCGGTCTGCGGATGGAAAGCTGTGCTAAAACTCAACCGGGTACCCAAAGCTTCCTAAAGTTTCTGCCAAAGACGGCTAGTAAACTGGGTGCCCCTGTCGGATACAATGCATATGGGAAAACTGTGCAAACGCACAATCTCATCTGTATACAACTGAGCATACTGAGCATAACCAAAAGTGGTATTCACTGGAAGGAAGTGAGCCGCTTTCGTCAACCGGTCAACAATCACCCAAATGGAGTCATACCCCCGACTGGTCCTGGATAGACCCACCACAAAGTCCATAGAAATCTGCTCCCATTTCCACTCAAGAACGGGTAAAGGCTGCAACTCTCCAGCCGGTCTCTGATGCTCAGCCTTGACTTGTTGACAAGTCAGGCACTTCGAAGAGAAGTCCAAAACATTGCGCTTCATCACTTCCCACCAGTAATTGTCTCTTAAGTCACGGTACATCTTGGTGGAACCTGGATGAACGCTAAAGGCTGACTGATGTGCCTGCTCTAGGATCTCGCGTCTCAACCCATCAATATCGGGTACACACAAGCGAGTCCCGCAACGTAGCACACCCTGGTCATCAATCATGAACTCCGAAACTGTACCCTGTCGAACAAGCTCAAGAATCTCAACCAAACGGGCATCACTGGGCCGCTCCTCACGGATACGATCCAAAAGAAGAGGACGGGTGCGGACATGAGCAAGCTGTCCCCCAGTGGAAGTGAACTCAAACTGTACTCTACCATCGTACAAGGTCTGCCAATCCGCAGAAGACTGCCTCTGAACTGCGCTCAACTAGGACAAGGTGCCCTCGGGCCTACGACTTAAAGCGTCAGCTACCACATTCGCCTTGCCCGGGTGATAAAGGATCTCACAATCCTTCACAAGCTCCATCCACCGGCGCTGTCTCAGATTTAGATCCCGCAGTTGGAAGATGTACTTCAAGCTCTTATGGTCTGTGAAAATCTGACACGACTCCCCATACAAGTAGTGTCTCCAAATCTTCAACGCAAACACCACCACAACCATCTCAAGATCATGAGTGGGATAGTTCTGCTCGTGCTTCTTCAGCTACCTAGAAGCATATGCAATCACTCTATCATGCTGCATTAGCACACAACCGAGCCCCACTCGAGACGCATCACAATACACTATAAAGCCACCTGATCCAGAAGGCAAAGATAGAACGGGTGCAGTCTTCAACCGAGTCTTCAACTGCTGAAAAATCTGCTCGCACGCATCAGTCCAAAGAAAAGGAACCCCTTTCCAGGTCAGTCCGGTCAGCGGTGCAGCAATACTCAAAAAATCCTGCACGAAACGGCGGTAATAACCAGTTAAACCCAAAAAGCTGCGGACCTCTGTCACCGATACGGGTCTGGACCAAAGCTGCACAGCCTCGATCTTCTTCGGGTCTACAAGAATACCGTTTCCCGTCACCATATGACCCAGGAAGTCAACTCTATCAAGCCAAAATGCGCACTTTGAGAATTTAGCATATAGCTGGTGCTCTCTCAATGTTTGCAAAGCAATCCTCAAGTGCTGCTCATGCTCCTCCCGACTCCTAGAGGAGACCAGAATGTCATCAATAAATACAATAATTAACTGGTCGAAGAACGACCTGAAAATCTGGTTCATCAGATCCATGAATGCTGTTGGGGCATTGGTGAGTCCGAACAACATCACTAGAAACTCATAATGCCCGTAGCATGTACGAAAAGCAGTCTTCAGAATGTTATCATTCTGAACCTGGAACTGATGATAACCTGAATGCAAATCAATCTTAGAAAAATGTTTCGCACCCTGGAGCTGATCAAACAAATCGTCAATGCGAGATAAAGGATACATGTTCCGCACCGTAACTCGGTTCAATTGACGATAATCAATACACGAGCTCAAACTGCCATCCTTCTTCTTGACGAACAGAACAGGAGCTCAGCATGGCGAAACACTCGGACGCACAAGTCCTTTATCAAGCAACTATTGCAATTGATCTTTAAGCTCTCTAAGCTCCGCCGGAGCCATCCGGTAAGGCGGTATAGAAATAGGCCCCGTGCCAGGAATCAGATCAATGCAAAACTCAATGTTGCGTCGTGGCGGCAAACCAGGTAACTCATCGGGAAAAACGTCGGGAAACTCTCGCACGATAGGAACCCGGTCCAACGACTCTACTGCGGCTCCAGTATCATAAATGAAAGCCAAGAATCCCAAACATCCCCTCCTCAAAAGCCGATTAGCGCAAAGGGCAGAAATCAAACTGCGAGGGGCGGCACCACGGTCCCCCTGCACAACCCGAACAGACTCGCCCGGAAAACTGAAGCTGACCGTCTTCTCACAGCAGTCCACCGACGCATAATAAGCTGCCTACCAGTCCATGCCAAGGAGAACGTCGAAGTCCAATATATCCAGAAGGATCAAATCGATGGACGAATCTCTTTCTCCACTCTGAACGGCACACGACTGAAACACATAACGCGCGACAAAAGAATCGCCAACAGGTGTAATCACAACAAGCGGCTGATCTAGCAAACATGACTCTTGGCCCAAACTCGGCAAGAAGTGCATAGAAACATACGAATGCGTAGATCCCGGATCAAACAAAATATGAGCCTCAAAAGAACATACAGAAAGAGTACCTGAAACCACTGCATTGGACGCATGCGCGTCCTGATGAGTCAAGGCAAACACCCGAGCCTGTCCTCTACCGGCGACTGGCTGACCTCTGCCTCTACCACCCCGCCCTCTCGGCACAAAACCACCATGTCCTCGACCTCTCTGCATAAGAGTCTGACGCGGAGCAACAACAGGCATAAGGGGCAACGCCCTTTGCGGTGGAGTAGGTGGTAAGGTAACCCGCGGTACAGCTACCTCGCGCTCACATGGACCAATACAATCTCGAACCCGATGACCAAAACTCCCGCACTGGTAACATCCAGATGAAAACTGCTGACTCCCCTGAGAATAAGAGGTAAAAAGCTGTCCTCGTCCCGGACCTCCACTACCCCCAGTATCTGAACGGAAACTGTCACAACGTCTAAACGCCGCCTCTGTGCTGAAACACCAGTACGAACCCTCTTCAGTTCCGGAGCAACCGACGTCTCAGAAAGACGCTCCTCAACCAACAGGGCTGCGTCCACCGCTGATGCATAGGTGTCGCAATGCTGAACGCTGATAGCGAGGAACAAATGGGTAAGCAGGCCTTGAACAAACCTCTTGACCCGCATCTCCTCTGTAGCTACCAAATACGGAGCATACACAGACAGCTCGGTAAACAACACATCATACTCGGCCACCGTCATAACCTGAGTCTGGCGTAACGACTCGAATCTGCGCGCTCGAGTATCCCTGACGCGCAAGAAACACCATCACAAACTCAGCCCAGGTCATATAAGAAAGAACTGTGGCTCTGCCCTTCTCTAAGGACTCGCACCACTTTTGGGCCAGACCCTCCAAACGAAAACTCGCGAACTCCACCCATCTCGCGTTGGAGCATCTAAGCGAACGACATATCCTGGCCATCCGGTCGATAAACGACTGCGGATCCTCAGCTGCAGCGGTGCCAGTGATAACCGGAGGCCTCAGCCTCATGAACTCCGATAACGATACGGTGATCACTTCCGTAGCTGCAGGTACAACCGCCTGAACAGTAAGCACCGACACGGTCCCCGTAACGGGTGGAACAACCGCCTGCCCCTGCGCTCGAATGGCCTCAACTAATGACCCCATCATCTGGCGCAAATCCTGCATACCAGCCCCTAGCATAGCCATATGGTCTGTCGAAGGTGGAACAATCTGCTCCTGCACAACGGGCGTACCGCCCTGGTCATTCCTTGTCTCAGACGAGTCAACTCTGACCTTGGCCCTCGCGGCCGCTCTCTGCGCCCTCGTAGTCTTCGGCAGCATAAAGGCTGGAAATGGAAACAGGATTCGATAAGGACACAGAAATCGGGTCACAAGGACATAAATAATCACGGAAGGAATTTCAAGCAATAAGTCCAAAGGTCACTTAGGTGGAGCACCGTATCGTAAGTATGCCGCGGAACATACGCACTCTACGTTACTCTGCTTAAGCTACCTACTCCATCATACCAAGGTCATGCTACACTCCGAAAGGTAAAACCTAGCGCTCTGATACCAACTTTGTCACGACCCAAAATTGGACACATGACCGGCACTTAAACTATGTAACGTCAACTGGCGTAACGCAATTAAGTAAGCCGAAAAACCCAGCAATCTAAACCATTACAAGAAAGAAAGATAGATCACTTTTAAAAATCTCGATGCAAAACTTTAAACTTAAATTTGTTTTTCATAAAAATTTCGGCAGCACCTCCTTTGTAAAAGCTAGCCCTGAAACGGGTACAAACATAAGAAAAAAGTAAAACAACCCCAAACGGGAGCAAATCTTGCCCAACGGCGGAAACAACCACCACAACAGATATATGACGCCGTAGCGAAGAAAAGTGATAATCCACATATATAAAAAGGCCGGCTCACACGAGCCCGACAACCAGAGTCAAAAGAATATACAACATCGATCCTCACAACTCGTCTCTAAGTCAATACAAGAAGATGGTAGATGGAGAGTACTAGATACAAGAAATATACAATGTACATCATCGGATAACCGCAACCCACCTATAGCAAATGGCTTCACAGCCAACCGTAGCGTTATCCGCAAAAGTAGAGATAATAAGGCGTCCTGCCGCGACCACTCTGATGATTAGATCTGAAAAACCCTGCGGCACAACGGGGTGAGTTTTCAACTCGTGAATAGTAAATAATATCATACAGTAATCGCAATTATGTACTAACAACGATAATTTATCACATGTAATCTGATAGCATAAGTATGACAATATGTATATGCAACAGTGATGAAAGGTACTCTATCAGGTACTACTAATACATGAAGCAAGTGCATATCAAATAAAAGCAGAGTATGGGATAGAACATGTCATCCTCACGGAATCCTTATCGTAGTGAACCAGTGTCCATCAAGACAATCTAAATCCCCAAATTCCCTCAAATCGGCCCCCATATCGGCCCTCATATCGGGCACATCGGCCCCTCATATCGAGCATATCAGCCCATCATATCGGAATGAATAAGAATACATGCACAGATCATTATGATGATATATTATATAGATGTACATATATATAACATCGTCCCATACCACTGATATATATATATATATACACACGTATATATATCAACGTCCCATACCACTGATATATATACCCAGGAGCAAAACATCCAGGAAACATCATATGAAATCCATATATCAATGTGAAATCCATGAAATATAATATATGCAACATGAAACAGTAATATGAGCATATAAAGGAAAAACCGCTATTTAACTGCAACAAGTTATTAAATATGTCATGCGGTTCCTAATTTCTCCAAAACGAAACGCAACATCATATAAATGTGAACATGTAGCTATAGCCAGGTATGTATAACCATGTCGGTATAGCAAAATGTGTGTATCTACCTATCAATAATGACGTAATACCCTCCAGGTATGTGTGTAGCTATATCAAGCTAGGTATATGTATATACATGTCAATAATGATACAATACCCTCCAGGTATATGTGTAGCTAATAAGTAGGCATGGCAAGGCATATGTGTAAGTATGTAGATATACAGGTATGCTATATGTCATATGCACAATGGAATATGAATCAATGTCTCAATGTCCCTAACCATACAATATCACGTATGTATAGGTGTTGTGCGTATCATGGCAATTATTGACGGTGTGAGTGGCATACAATCAGTGCTCGTGCAACATGAACCGTCAATAATAGTGCAGTGTCCAAGCACATAAAATAATAGTATATAATGAAGTTTTATGCATAATCTCTATATGTGCAATATAAAAATGCGGCTAATATCATATCATATCGAGCCCTGACGCATAACGCCATGCGGGCTAATTCCCCGTAGATGTTAAATCTACTCACCGACAGTCGCAGGCTAGGTAAATCCAATCACCTGCTTCCCTTTCTTCGCAGCGTCCGAAATCCCCGCCTGCGATCCTATTAACACAAAACATAACCAGTGAAAATCTCAGAAATCGATCAATATCACGTACACAAGACGTTTAACCAACGCACCAACTCCAATCCGACCCATAAGTGTTCGTCTAACAGCTAACGTGTGTGGTGACACACCAAAACCAGCCCAAGCGCAACAGCTACACAAGATCACAAACCGTGTCGGATAACGTAACACGCATACCCAAAACACGAAAATATAGCAAAGTGGTCCCAGATTTTTATACACAAACAATTGGTGAAAGTTGCAAGTGCCACGAGACCAAAAACAACCACAGAGACCCTAAGCCCAAACCCCAACACCCCAGCTCCCACTCTGGCCACAATTTGCGGTTAGAACTAATAAATCTGCAGCCCGATCAATAAGGGGTGGTCTCAGGTTTTTATGGTGGTTCTAGGTCACAACACTAGGTCACTGTGATGAGAACTTTTCTAGAAAACACCTGGTTCAACAACAGATCTCAAAGACTCAAAGTTGACACTAAAAATACGATTTTTGCACAAAATGCTACCTTTAGTGTTCTAATCCATAACAACATGGCAGCACAACAATATAACTCCTAACTATCAGTTTGAGAATATTACCTAGCTACTCTTGCTAAAAAATCCTAGCTTTCCTAGCTCCAAGGCAACCAAGTGGCTAAATCAAGATATTGGAAGTGTTTACCATGGATTTTGTGAAGTTTTTTGCAAGGATTTATGAAGAGAAGGTGAGGGTTCAGTTTGGGGTTGAGGGAAATGAGAAATGATGAGAGTGAGAGAAAATGAGAGAGTGAGAGAGTTTAATTGGTGAGAGGTGAGTGTAGGGTGAATCAAAACCTTATACTCACTCTCCTCCCCTCACCTCATTAATGCCCATTAATGCATCATGACTCTCTGGCCACCTCTCTCAAATCCAAACAAAATATTTTCTCATACACAAATATCTTGGGAAGGTTAGGGCAAGGTTAATTTGGGCAAGGTTTAGCTTAAAGTGTTATGGTTGCTAAACAAGGTTAACACTAAATATACCCTCACATTAACATGCACAAGTGTGTGCAAGCCATAACAATAAATATAAAAATATTAATTAATTGTTATAAAATGTGAGGAACCCGATTTGGTAAACTTTTCCTTAAAAACCCGCATTAATGCACAATTAACACTAATCGCATTCCAAGGTGTTACATACTCCTTCTCTTGAGACAGAACAGGGAAAATCTTCAGCCTTGTCATGAACCACCAAATGATGACGCTTCCGGAATCTTGGCATCCTGAACAGATAAATGAGGTCTACCATCCGGACTATTGCTCCTATTACAGAGCAATAGTGTTGGCTATAGTGCCTCAAGTCAATTATTGGATTGAAGGCACATGATTGCAATGATTGAGGGAGGACCTATACCGGTAGAACAGTCTTACTCGAGATGATAGTATGCTATCTGGTTTGTCTTTATCATCATGTACATACTTCAGTTGACATTACAGATCACTATTACATGTTGATAGAGCCCATAGGATTCTTTCTTGACTACCAGCAGTTTGATGGCGATCATATATGTGAGAGCTGGGTGGTTTATAAGCACATCCTTAAAGTGTCCCTAGTCATGGGAGTTTCGAGACTGGGCATCGATACTCCAAGAGTAGACTAGTGTATACTGATCGAGACCCCGACGAGAGGCGGTGGCCGGTCTCACAAGCCATTGGTGTTAGTTAGTTCACCTAAGATATTTACAGGTGCTCATTGGGTTATGAGTACACCGGACAGACTCGCCGGGAAGATGCTAGTTGGTATTATACCTATTGTCAGATAGCAGTTCCTAGGTGACATGTGTACAGGTTAGTCTATCGACCTGAGATCGTTATTTAACTCGTGTAAGTTCCCACTATGCTTTGATTATTACCCTACCACGGCTCAAAAAAGTCCTGCGAATAGGTTTTAGTTGGGTACAGTTCCGAGCCACATAGAGACAGTGAGTGGATCATCAGGGGATTCGTCTCTTCTGGTATTGGGAGTTGATGTCGCGGTCCGCACGGGTGGCCATCACCAGAAATCCTTAGCAAAGATAGTTGAGAATTACTGATTCAGATCAGTAGTTTCTCAGGTGGTGATGGGCTTCATACCGACACTAAATATCAAGTTATTAGGGGTCTGACTTTATCCACCCCCTAGACTCGATATGTGATACTCATAGACTAACGGACCGGACTGTACGGATATTGTCACTGTCAGGCTCAGTAGGGTTTCAGGATGAGTTTGCTCGTCGGCCTTCCTTTTGCTCAATACCTGGGCAGCCGTTACGTACAGCTAGTACCACTGACGTGCTTGTGGTTAAATCCACTGCCAGCGTATTGACGAGTCTTTAGAGTCCCACACAGAGGGTTTCACTGCTTTGGGTGAAACGTTGTAGAGGCAGTATAGTTTTATGGCAGGGTTCGATCATATATGTGCACTTGTGCACGGATCATGATCGGACGGATAATACTAGTGGGCTTTGGTTTAATCCATATCATAGTATTATATTGTTGGATTATTTTTGTTTCATTGTGTTCGTATTCAGTCAGAATACGGATGTGGGTATGTTTATACGGATGAGAGGTATTCTTGTAATTCGTTACAAGTTTACTTTAGTAGTTGCCATTTCTTTTTGTGGATTAAACATTTAGATTAAATGTTTATTGAGGTGTAAAGTGTGAATGCAAGTTTTGGCTTGGCATTGATGATAACATATGCACTTGGTGACTCATGGTATTGGGTCATGTGTTGATTTATTGTTCCATGCTTGATATTTTTGGTGGAGGATGGTGAGATATTTGTGAGAGGGGAAGATTTTTTTAGTGCTGGGATTTTTCTTGAGCTGCTCATCACAAATAGATCACAACACTCATTTTCACTTGCTATTTTCCTGAGCTCACACCTTTCACTCTTGGCATCTTCTTCAACCACCACCCATACCCTCTCATGAGTTGAGAATCCTTAGGTGTATTGAGACAAAGTGATCACAAACACTCTCTACTTCATCTTGGCTATCTAGGCTAGTAAACTAGATACCCGAGTTGCTTCGGTTTAGAGGTGGGAGCCCGTATTACGAACCCTCAACGTTGATCTTCTTCGACGGAGGGAGATCGGAGATCAAACTTGATCGGGGAAGCCGAGAGGAGCTTGGGACAGGGTTGAAGATCGAATGACACGGATCGATCGGTATAACCTCTCTAAACTCCTTCCTAATAACTAGTATAGGGTTAATGGTACGATCCGTATATTAGGGTTCCATTAGCACTGGGTTTCAAAAGTTTTTGTTCCGCATTTGGCCACGGATTGATGGCCGGGGCGCTGCCGTAACCCAACATGGTATCAGAGCCAACCCATTAACCACATACTAGTTATTTTAGACAAAGTTAAAGTATCGAAACCGAAACAACTCCGAAATACCACTCGATGTATTCTATTCTCTGTCGATTTTTAAATGTTCTTCTAAAAATATTTTAGCAACTTCAGAAGACTACTTAGATGACAACTAGAACATACCCCAAATATGAACCCTTTCCACCTTACTTGACCCAGCCACATGAGGTAAAAATCCATCCTGGCCGGTTTTGTGAGGGGGTTAGGACTTGTGGTCTGGTCTCTGGAATATTAGTTCAGTGGTATTGCTAGTTTAGCCCAGTTTGGATATGGTTTTATCTAGTAGTTTGGGGCTATTCGGGGTTATTTCGAAGTCGATATTTCTAACACTGTTTAAAGTTTACAGTACATACATTTCTATCTGTGACCGTGAATGTCATTAGAGCAGTACAACTTGTCTAATTGCTATAGTTCTTTTAGACGGGTTTGCGAACGTGACATTCACGCTGATGTTCTGTGTTGTGCTGTGTTTATTGCGGAATCGTCGTGGTGGATAACTTGGGTGCAATATTAGTACAGTTTAGTTTCATTTGTACATTTGATATCGTGGGGCGACCGTCTGACATGTGGACAGACGTCATTGACTGTTTGTATATTATTTATTTGGGGCACGACCGGGTTGAGGTCGATGTCACTGTTGAACATATTTTCTTTTCTGTACTAGGATTACCCCGTGATGGAGTGCACGGATAGCCGGGTTCTGGAGGGCAACGGGTCCATATCTCATGGCGTTGAGAAGGAGGGGGCCTCATTCTAGAATTGGTGGGCTATTCGCCGCACTCGTAGGGGGTACAGGTTTACCCAAGGAGGGGTGCTCAAGTTACCGGATTCCGTGAAGTGCTGGGTGGCCCATTCACTTTGATGAAGCAGGCTGCCTTACTTCTGGTTTTGGAGGGTAACTTGCCGCGCTCGTAGGTGTTTAGGTTTTCATTGCATAGGCTATCCACATGACCAGGGGAACGTTGGGTTTCACTTGCGTCTCAAAGGAAACCGAGGGCTCCCAGATTATCTGTATTGTTCTATGATGCTTATCGCTTGTCTGTGATGTTGTATTTATCATGCCTGGAGTGATTATTATATATTATTATAGATATACTAGTAGATGTTGTATATGTTTTACACCCGCGCTAGTCCTGCCCCCACTCCGTCGTTAGTTAAGTAACCTAACGGGTGATGACGGGTCCAGTGGCGAATCTGGATGGCATATACGCACATCATATTTTCGTTCTTTTATGGTGTGATTAATTGATGGGACTGCGTTGATTTAGATCAATGCAAGGAAAACAGACCTATTCGATATTGTTGGAACAATTTTAAAAACAAGCTGTTATTACAAGGACGTTTCCTTTTGTTTTGCACAGCAGTGTTCGGTTATGAATATCCTGCACCTCATTCGACGAGGCAAGAGTCGAGATCCCCTCACCGGGAGTGACCTCTTGGGCAGAAGTTTGCATCAGGGTAATAATTTCACTATAGTCGATTACTTTTTGCTTTGCATCGTGGTATTCAGTGAGAATACCCTGCATCTCATTCGACGAGAAAAGAGCCGAGATCCCTTCACCGGGAGTGACTTCTTTAGCAAAGGTTTTCGCCACTATATATTTGGAAAAAGCTATCCGGTTCCTTCAACGATATCAAGTTCATTACGTTAAAGATTTTTCGCTAAAAACCATTTGTAGCCCTCCGTCATTTCAGACGGGTAGCACTTAGTATTCATGTTATGTTTGTTGGCCTTCGTCAAGGCATAGTGTATGGTTGTTGTTTGTTACCCTTCTGTTGCATAGATAGATGCATTGGTTTGGGACAGTCGTACAGCTTTGTTGGCCCTAGTCAAGGACGAGTACGGGTGGGTTCAAATTAACCTGGACAATGATGGGTAGAACTTGACATATGACTTATGATTTGTTGGCCTTAGTCAAGGTCATAAGAGCATGGGGTAAAAATCACATCGGGAGTTTCAAACATACAGGAAACTTGCCAGGCATGCATATACCTTCTGGAGTGTGATAACTTGAGTAGATTGCATCAGGTTATCATGCGATGATAGTTGGATCCTGATACCTACTGATGAGTTGGTTTACTCCTTGGATGATTTTAGATGATCCCGACTAATTCTTCTTTTGGGTTTGGAGGAGAATTTGAGGATACTGTGGGAGACATGCTGATTAGATAAAGTGATTAACCATTCTGATCTAGATTAGAGTGCATGTTGAGTGTTTCTTTTCTCTCTCTCTCTTTGGTAGCGAACATGGCCCGACCCTAGACTATAACTCAATAACCAAGATAACCGGACCTTCTTAAAACATACTGGCTTTTGGATTGTCAGAGTTGCACACTTCATTGCCACTCCTACTTTACCCTTTGTTTTTCTCCGGAACATTCCATATCATTACGAAGATAAACATTTATTGGATATGACCATCGTATAGTTATATACGAACTCGAAGAAACTTGTTTCAGATTCGAGAATGGTTTTCAGTTCTGGAGAAATTGAATAAGACTATTCAGTTGTCTGTTCCTTTTACCTTCTCTCAGGTTGTGAGAGCTCTTAGGATTAGGAGAGGGTACACCTATTGCGCTTATTGGATAGTCTTCTTCCAAACCATAGGCAGGTGCCGAAAGGTGGGGAAGGAAGAAAACCAATTAGCCTAAGTGTGGTGTACAGAAGGTAATAAGTAAAGACAAATAAAGGGATTAGAAAGAGAGCAAATTAAATTGCGACTGCTATCATTCATGACAAAACCGCGTATATCATCGCCACTCCTACTTCACCTTAGGATTTCTCCAGAACACTCCGTATCACTACGAAGATCCATATTTATTGGATAATCCATCGTATATTAATATACGAACTCGAAGGAACTTGTTCCAATTCGAGAAAGGATTCTGGTTCAGGAGAAATAGAATAAAAATTATTCAGTTGTCTTTTCCCTTTACCTTCTCTCAGGTTACGAGGGCTCCTAGGATTAGGAGAGTACACCTGTTACGCTTATAGGATAATCTTCTTCTAAACCATAGGCTGGTGCCGAACGCTAGGGAAGGAAGAAAACCATTTAGCCTAAGGGTGGTGTACAGAAGATATTGAATAAAGACAAATAAAGGGATTTGGAGAGATGGCAAGGAAATATACGGTTACAGTCATGAATCTGGATAATGGAAGAGGCATTACTATGAATACCCGGCTATCTCTTCGAAACATTTTCATGTTTCAGTTTCACTATGCGTTGTTAATTGAAAACTGATTTCCCAATTAGATCCTTACTCCAGTGTATGTATTTACCAGGTTTGATTCTCACATCTGTATGGTTTTACAGATAATGAGTAAGAGTAAGTTATTGGGAATTAGGTGATTATATCCTCTTTATATCGAAATTCATTGTAATTGGTGATATTTGAGGAAATCGCCCGGGGTTTTTCCTGATGACAAATATTTGGTTTTGAATATCCGTTGTTATGCACCAATTTCAAACTGATATATCTGTACGTTTATTTTATAAAGTGAGATAGAACTTTTTGAAATTATGTCCATGACATTTACCTATATCAGTTGATGATTGGGTAAGGAGTATTAAACAGCGGTGTAATTCTTCTTACCCATAATACAGTTTTCAACCTACGATGCATAGGGTTTGTGTAACGTTTTGAAAATCGTTTCGGTGAAATTTCGAAAAATCGGTAAGATAAGGGTGTTTTCGGTAAAAAGTCAAAATACAAATATCTTATTATAAAAATTAAATATACATATTCTAGCTATGTAATTGCTATTATTTGGTATTTATTGAGCCGCTGGTGAAATTTCAAATTTTCTGAAAAAAATATTATTTTATTATTATTTTAAGCCGTCACTAATACATTTAATTAGGGAAAATTACAAATTGGAATGAGTTGAAACAAATTTTGTGCATCATAAAACATTAAATAAAAATTTATCATGTGATTTTTGGAACGAAATCATTTGCCAAAACGGTTTAGATATTATTGAAGAAAAAAGGCTTTTTTTTAGCGTAAATGGATGTTTGGGGTACTGTATTTATCATTTTTCATCACCCCACACCCGTACCCACACCCACACACACCCATTTCCTCTACCCCTTGCTGAATTCAGCAGCCCCCCCACTCATCCCCCCCCCCCACTTAAAGGTCAAAACAAACAAAGAAAAGAAAAGGAAAAGAATGTATAAGAATGGGCTTGACTTTTCTTTGACTTTGAAACCAACACTCTCTCTCTCTCACTCTCCCACTCACCTCACCCTCCTCAATTTTCGGCCAGAAATTTCACAGCCCTCCCCTCTCCAAATCCTCACATTCTTCACCTCTAAAATCCACAAAATTTCTTCAAAATCCACATAAAAACATCACTAATCTCAAATCCAACCTTGACCCATTATTTCTTTGCCCATGCTAGCTTGAATCCTTGGAGTAAGATGGCATTTTGGGGGCTATGTTTTGGCAAGTGTGGATCTCATTTCAAACTAGTTTAAGGTATAACCCCTTTTCCAAATGATACTTGTTTTAGTCTAAGTTTTAATTAAGTGTTTAATTAAGTTTTGATTGCAAGCTTGGAAATCAAGAAAGGTTTTGATTTAATGTTAGCATTTTGATCTATAAATTATGGTTGTAATGGGTAGCTTACCATCTTAGGATTTGAAGAATGTAAACTAGTAGTTAGATTGCAAATTGTTACATGAAAAATTGTTAAGATTGCATGATTGTGCAAACTAGGTTTTTAGGAATTTTGAATATATTTGAGTGAAAAATCTACTTAATATTTTTGTGACCTAATTAAGTTATTTGGTGAATATTGTGGCCACTAAAATTGTGGAACAAGATTAGTAGTTAGTTGTTAATGGTTAGTTTAAGGAAATTGTGTTAATTATGCTAATTTGCTAACTAGGCTTTTGAAATTGGTTATATAATTGGGATTAAAAATGTGATTAAGGTTTGGATGGCTTTATTAACATTATAAAATGTAGTTTAATGCTTTAAATCATGCAAATCCAAACTAGTTGTTGTATGTGCATTTTGCTATAAAATGGTCGAAATTGGTTAAATTTGCAAACTAGTTTTTGTAAATATTGTGTTAAATCGAGAATTAAAATATGGTTAGGATTTCATCATATCTTACAAATTATATTGAGTGGTTTAACCATTTAAAATATGCAAAACCAAGTTTAATTGTAAAATTATGAATTTTACATTAAAAAGTGTTAAAATTGATATTTTTGCAAACTAGGATTTTGGAAATTATGCAAATTTATGTGATTAAATTATGGAAATGGTTTTATTGACTTATTTAAGATATTTAATAAATATATTGGCCGCTACATTCATTTAAATATCGAGTTTTGTACTAAAACGGGTAATTTTGCTTGCTAGTTTTTCGGAAAAACGGCTTTTAGAGTGAATTTGGGGTTTTCGTGAGTTTTAACCTATTTTATATTAAAATTAGTGTTCGTGAATGTGCAAATGAGTGTATTTGGGTTTTTCTCGATGGTCTGGCGTTTGTAAGCCGACGTTGAGGGTTTTTGGGTCGATTTGTGAAAGCAACCATAGGTTTTGACCTATGTGGGATTCGTGCGTCGTTTTGATCATGAGTCGGATTTTAATGGGATATGGTGCGTTATGATATGTAGGTACCCCCATATGGACTTCGAGACGACAAGCAAGCGCGTGGCAATGTCGGCACCGGCTAGCGAGGACCAGGTGAGTAGATTTATATCTACGGGGAGAAGTCGGGTGGATGGCGTATAGCACCCCCGCAGTCCGTAATTAGTACTATGTAGTATATTTGTATGTGTGATAGTTAGTGTGTTATGGTTAGTTAGGGGTAGAAATAACTAGCGTAGTTCCTAGTTGCGAACCATAGGATAGATTTGCACCCACACGCATACACTTGTATGTTTCTTATACTTGCACGGTGTTTGATGATATGGGATGACTTTGGAGTTGAGTTGATGATGTGGGCTTTGTGCCGCGAGATCGGTGATTTGATATGATCCGTATTTGGGATACGAAATGTGATTCTTGCGGGTTCGGGATATGTGTTTACCCCCGCATTCATACCTTGTAGATGATATCAGTTGTACTAGACTTAGATCAGTACCCCAGATTATATGATATGATAAGTGATATCTGAAATGTGATGAGATAGTGTGGTATTGAACCGTACCCAGCTTTTGGGATGCCGTACGACGATTTACCGTACGAGCCTATATTGATGATAGATCCGCGCTCATGACTCGAGGATGTCATATGATATACTGTATCGTACGCGATACTATTGAGGCGGGATCACCGACTTATATATATATATATCGACTCAGATGTTAGGTGGTTTCCTTACCTGTAGCTCAGCTTGTTAGTTCGGCCGTATAGTTTAGTGTAGTTGTTAGAGTAGATTAGACTTCTTACCTATTTCAAAAACTAACGAATCGTGGGCATTTTTAAAGACAGCTCAAGGGAATCTACGGACATTTCAAAAACGACGTATCTTTTCATAAAAACACCGTAGCCCTATTTTCAAAACCCCATGATTCGTGTTATTTCAAAAGGCACCATTCGTAGGACTTATATTAGATTAATGCAGATTAGTTTTGGTTACGTCTAGTTTCAGCTCCCACTTTTTTTTTTGTGGTTCGCTTTGCATCGCATTCTTATATTATGTTTCATACTCCATTTTAATATCATGCTGATAGGACACCAGCACCATTACCGATGATGCGTATGTACCACGTACACTTACTTGCCGGCTCACACACATCTTCATCGGTAATTGCCATGTCACGTACACCTTAGAAAATATATTATTGCTTGACATAGCCTATTAGCGAATAGTTTGGACATTGTAGTCATTACCTGCTACTTCATGCATACTGTTATTCATTGTTATGCCGCATTCATGGATTCTCATGCATATATTCACTATTTTGCATGCTATTGAGGTTTGGATTTGGATTTCTATGAGATTTTCTGGATTTGGAGGAAAACCGCAAAAACACAAATAAACATATTCTCTCTTTTAAAATAAAAAGTGCGGTTTTCCCATGATGTATGAGTCGTCCACCATGAGTTTGCTGATGGATTTGGAAACCCGATTCGAGGAGACGGATGAACCGTTTCGGGTACATGGTGGACCCGGTGCGGTACCCCGGGGCAAGAGGAATGTGGTGATGACGTTGAGCCTGGCAGGGGAGTACTACCTACCGGTGATTTTACCCGACGCGTCGGATATCCGGAGGATACCGTCGTGGTCTTGAGATTTATGGTAGGGGCCGGTCTGGACTGACGGCGCCCTAGATATTTTGGTTGAGACTTTGAGATATCGGGATATTGGGATTTCGTTTGTGCCGATGCTAGGCACAGTTTTATGCTGATTTCATTATGGTACCTCACTTTAAAAATACAAGGGAAATCTCACTAAAGTATGAAAACAGCTGCTTCATGTAAATGTATTCTGTTTTCACGCATTCATATCTCATTCTTATGATATATTGCTACCTGAGGCACTGACACGGGCACATGAAATTATACTCGGGTTAGATTTTACCCTAGACATTGTTATAGGCTGCCTGTTATACACATATTGAGGATATTTTCTGATCATTGACCTAGGTTGCGTTATTTATGCGATTTCTGTGCGTAGATATTTTTCTATTCACGAGTTGGCAACTCACCCCCGTTGTGCCCCAGTTTCTTGCAGGTTTGCCGTACAGGTTTCTTTACGGCTTTGCGGGCTCAGTTTCATTCGGGTGACTTGCTAGTAGGTAGGTTTTTCTTGTATCGTACCCATCATATTACCTTGTATAATATTATTCCGTTGTATCTAGTAAATTCCATCAACCAAACATGTATTTTTTTTGAGATAGAGACCAGTGTTGTTTATCCTTTCGACCTTAGAGTCGCTCGTTATATTTCTGGTGGTTTTGAGTTTCCTTTTGAGTTTTGATCCTCGCCGTTGGCGTTGTATATTATTTTGTTTGTGTGGTTGTGACCGTCGATTGACGAAGAGCTAGCTCCCGCTTGGGGATGCCTTTTTCTTGATTTCGTATACTATTCATGTTGTATCCCGTTTGGGGGCCAGTATTTACAAAGGAGACTCTGCCGAAATTTTCAGTAAATTTTTGATGTTTTAAAAACCGCATAATTCGGCTTATGCTATTGAAATTACTTGCTTTAAGTTGGTTTTTCCTACTCTCTACTACTCTTCTTGGTTTGGATTTCTGGGTTTTCGGTTTACTTAGATTACGTACGCCTCGAGACGTTCGTAGTTTAAGTGCCGGTCATGTTCCGTACTTTCAGGTCGTGACAAAGTTGGTATCAGAGCGTTAGGTTTTACCTTCGGAGCGTAGGATGACCCTTGGTTGATGGAATAGGTGACTAAAGTAGAGTGACGTACCGTTGGTATGTTCCGCGGCATATTTACGACACGCCACTCCACTTATGAAGCCTTAGGATGTACATTTCCTTGTTCAGTATTATATTCCTTCCTGATCTAGCCTCGTCGGTACCAGTTTGGTTTTGCTGCTACGGTTACCGGCAGGGAGAGCTACGGCTAGAGCTGCGGTCAGCACAAGCTCGTCACGAACGAGGACTGACCAGGGCGAAATTCCGGCGACACACGATTGCAGAGATGTGTCATTTTACTGTGTTTCCGCGCCACGAGCGTTTGGCGGATCGCCTTTATGAGGTTACTCGGAGGTGCTGATCGATACTAGAGGATTGAGCCACTGACAGAGGCCAGCCAGATTTTGATGACCGTTGGTGTGTTGCTTATTCATGATGGTCGAGTCACTGTTCAGCGTGCAGATGAGCGAGCTAGTTATTGCTGCGAACGACGAGATATTGCCCCAGATGATGTCGTTAGTGCAGAACGAGTTGTACTAAGAGATGATAGAAGGTCGCTAGTCATCGAGGATGAATGACTAGGACTTGTGGATCGTTCGCCTACCCTGATGCGAGGTCATCAGATAGATTGATTCCAACTGGAGACGATTTCATGCGGAGACGTTGAGAGTCGAAAGAGACGATCGAATGTCAGCAACCTATTATTCCAAGTTTTAAGTAGTCGAAAAGATATGCAGGCAATTCTATGGTCCCTCTAGAAGAATGAAACCCTAACTCGACTTAATGACCGTGTGAAAGCCTTTGAACCTTCGGGTTTGCGGCAGTTCTACGGCGCTATTAGTGAGGCTTGGGTTTGCCCTTCTACGGCTGGACCACCGATGCTGTGGTATGTACTCGATACTATTAAACTGTGCCCAAGATGTGGAGCTCTTGGGGGATTATGAGGTTTTGACGACTCGATCGGATGGCTCGACTTAATTCGGATGCTAGGTGGTAAGATGCATTTCTTGGGAGACTCCAGATACAAGGATAGCCGTTAGAGCTCAGTCCATGCAGCCACGACAAGACGAGTCCGAAGCGGTCGACATTAGAGAAAATGGAGTAAGAGGTTCGTATAAAATCCAGATATGAAGACGTTCCCGTCCGCCGACATCAGAGATGCGATGCGCATGCCGAGGCAGAGTACTGGATATACCTTCCATAAGGAGTCGCGATGAGTATGCAGTCGTTCCAGAGCAAGATGCAGATATAGGAAAGGACAATGACTTCCGGACAGTTGGCAGAGACGAGACATGGAAGAGACCGTGAGCAGGATTCCTTCCAGGACACTGCTGCAATGATACTTGCACCCAGGATCAGATGTGTCACGTATATTCAGAGAGCCAGAGGCCGATGCCAGTGATATGCTGTCTTATGAGTGGTCGCAATGATTGACTGAGAAATGACCAGAGAAGTGCCAGAGTGGGATCATCCCCGTTAGCACACCTGACCGGGCCGATGAGCCGATGGACCGAAAGATTGGTAATTCACAGTGAAGACCTTGACCCAGGAGTAGTCATGGTTGCGCACACCAGCAGGACAGAGTTCATGATCATCGACGAGACGTCCCATTAGTGACCGCGACAGTTGGCCGAGATTCTTAGAGGATCCGCTGGAGCAGTACTATTCCGCCATTACTGATTTCGATGTTTTGGGTGATTTATTCGCATGATTTGATTTTGATGATTGAGAATTTACGATTCTTGCACAGTGTTGCACTTGATATCGTTTTCGTGCTTGGGTTTCACATGTTTGTGATTTTACGGTTTCAGACATTTGAGTTGATTTTGTGCGTATGCACGCACACGATTTCGTTCCTGCACTCTGTATAGTATATATATGCTTGCAGTGCAGTGATACGCCTTTTGTGCACTTAGATGCACTGGACTTCGATTTCGAATGTGATACTCGATATTTGTTTTGTGCACCTTGTGCACTTGATTGATTTTGCACACGTTCGGCGCTTGATATTGGATTTCATGATTTCATGCACGATGGATGCACCTGATTTGAATTTTCGCGCATGTCTTGAGATGCGATTTTGGTGCACACCAGATGCACTAAATCGAGATTTTTCGTGCATGTCAGATGCACCTGATTTTGCTGTCAGGCACACATGTTGCCTACGACAGATGTTTCGTGCACACCCGATGCACTTAGATGTTGTTTCTGTGCGCATATATGGCACATTCATGGATTTTGATTTCCGTGCGCACCAGACGCACGTAGTATTCATGTGCGTATTTTGGGATTGATTTTTTTTAGAGCAGTACGTTTTTATGATATGGCTATATGTATTCGTACTGAGCAGGACTAGTCAGAGGACAGTACCTGAATATATTTTGCATGCATTGATAGTTATTGAGGGGATTTCCAAAAAGCGAGCTATAGCCTCAGTATTTACCTACGTGTCTGATATGACACGAAATGTTTAAAACAAGGAGACCCTTCTAAATTGTTTCCAAAACGGCGGAACGTACATTTCAAACAAAAGTATATATGTATATAGTTATTTTCTTATGGTAGACGTCCGCCACTGTGCAGTGTTATACGCGTGTACAGCGACTTAAAGAGATTTGGCATGCATTTCCTTCAAATACTTACATATATAGATTCGATATTTACATGTATAGTTTCGAGTTATGGCATATTGGTTTTGATTTGGATTTGGCATTGATGTCTTTTCCATGACTCCGATGATTGCGGGATGCTTGACGGAGTTTCGATTTGAGTTATATGCTCATTTTTCAAGCGCATGCGCTGCGCTACGATTTGTTTTATGTAGTTACAATTTCGGAGCCCCTACGACTTGATGGTTTTTCTTAAATGTTTTAGTATTTGGGGGAGTTTGAATTTAAATTCGGGGACCGAATTTCTTTAAGGGGGGAAGATTGTAACGTTTTGAAAATCGTTTCGGTGAAATTTCGAAAAATCGGTAAGATAAGGGTGTTTTCGGTAAAAAGTCAAAATACAAATATCTTATTATAAAAATTAAATATACATATTCTAGCTATGTAATTGCTATTATTTGGTGTTTATTGAGCCGCTGGTGAAATTTCAAATTTTCTGAAAAAAAATATTATTTTATTATTATTTTAAGCCGTCACTAATACATTTAATTAGGGAAAATTACAAATTGGAATGAGTTGAAACAAATTTTGTGCATCATAAAATATTAAATAAAAATTTATCATGTGATTTTTGGAACGAAATCATTTGCCAAAACGGTTTAGATATTATTGAAGAAAAAAGGCTTTTTTTTAGCGTAAATGGATGTTTGGGGTACTGTATTTATCATTTTTCATCACCCCACACCCGTACCCACACCCACACACACCCATTTCCTCTACCCCTTGCTGAATTCAGCAGCCCCCCCCACTCATCCCCCCCCCCACTTAAAGGTCAAAACAAACAAAGAAAAGAAAAGGAAAAGAATGTATAAGAATGGGCTTGACTTTTCTTTGACTTTGAAACCAACACTCTCTCTCTCTCACTCTCCCACTCACCTCACCCTCCTCAATTTTCGGCCAGAAATTTCACAGCCCTCCCCTCTCCAAATCCTCACATTCTTCACCTCTAAAATCCACAAAATTTCTTCAAAATCCACATAAAAACATCACTAATCTCAAATCCAACCTTGACCCATTATTTCTTTGCCCATGCTAGCTTGAATCCTTGGAGTAAGATGGCATTTTGGGGGCTATGTTTTGGCAAGTGTGGATCTCATTTCAAACTAGTTTAAGGTATAACCCCTTTTCCAAATGATACTTGTTTTAGTCTAAGTTTTAATTAAGTGTTTAATTAAGTTTTGATTGCAAGCTTGGAAATCAAGAAAGGTTTTGATTTAATGTTAGCATTTTGATCTATAAATTATGGTTGTAATGGGTAGCTTACCATCTTAGGATTTGAAGAATGTAAACTAGTAGTTAGATTGCAAATTGTTACATGAAAAATTGTTAAGATTGCATGATTGTGCAAACTAGGTTTTTAGGAATTTTGAATATATTTGAGTGAAAAATCTACTTAATATTTTTGTGACCTAATTAAGTTATTTGGTGAATATTGTGGCCACTAAAATTGTGGAACAAGATTAGTAGTTAGTTGTTAATGGTTAGTTTAAGGAAATTGTGTTAATTATGCTAATTTGCTAACTAGGCTTTTGAAATTGGTTATATAATTGGGATTAAAAATGTGATTAAGGTTTGGATGGCTTTATTAACATTATAAAATGTAGTTTAATGCTTTAAATCATGCAAATCCAAACTAGTTGTTGTATGTGCATTTTGCTATAAAATGGTCGAAATTGGTTAAATTTGCAAACTAGTTTTTGTAAATATTGTGTTAAATCGAGAATTAAAATATGGTTAGGATTTCATCATATCTTACAAATTATATTGAGTGGTTTAACCATTTAAAATATGCAAAACCAAGTTTAATTGTAAAATTATGAATTTTACATTAAAAAGTGTTAAAATTGATATTTTTGCAAACTAGGATTTTGGAAATTATGCAAATTTATGTGATTAAATTATGGAAATGGTTTTATTGACTTATTTAAGATATTTAATAAATATATTGGCCGCTACATTCATTTAAATATCGAGTTTTGTACTAAAACGGGTAATTTTGCTTGCTAGTTTTTCGGAAAAACGGCTTTTAGAGTGAATTTGGGGTTTTCGTGAGTTTTAACCTATTTTATATTAAAATTAGTGTTCGTGAATGTGCAAATGAGTGTATTTGGGTTTTTCTCGATGGTCTGGCGTTTGTAAGCCGACGTTGAGGGTTTTTGGGTCGATTTGTGAAAGCAACCATAGGTTTTGACCTATGTGGGATTCGTGCGTCGTTTTGATCATGAGTCGGATTTTAATGGGATATGGTGCGTTATGATATGTAGGTACCCCCATATGGACTTCGAGACGACAAGCAAGCGCGTGGCAATGTCGGCACCGGCTAGCGAGGACCAGGTGAGTAGATTTATATCTACGGGGAGAAGTCGGGTGGATGGCGTATAGCACCCCCGCAGTCCGTAATTAGTACTATGTAGTATATTTGTATGTGTGATAGTTAGTGTGTTATGGTTAGTTAGGGGTAGAAATAACTAGCGTAGTTCCTAGTTGCGAACCATAGGATAGATTTGCACCCACACGCATACACTTGTATGTTTCTTATACTTGCACGGTGTTTGATGATATGGGATGACTTTGGAGTTGAGTTGATGATGTGGGCTTTGTGCCGCGAGATCGGTGATTTGATATGATCCGTATTTGGGATACGAAATGTGATTCTTGCGGGTTCGGGATATGTGTTTACCCCCGCATTCATACCTTGTAGATGATATCAGTTGTACTAGACTTAGATCAGTACCCCAGATTATATGATATGATAAGTGATATCTGAAATGTGATGAGATAGTGTGGTATTGAACCGTACCCAGCTTTTGGGATGCCGTACGACGATTTACCGTACGAGCCTATATTGATGATAGATCCGCGCTCATGACTCGAGGATGTCATATGATATACTGTATCGTACGCGATACTATTGAGGCGGGATCACCGACTTATATATATATATATCGACTCAGATGTTAGGCGGTTTCCTTACCTGTAGCTCAGCTTGTTAGTTCGGCCGTATAGTTTAGTGTAGTTGTTAGAGTAGATTAGACTTCTTACCTATTTCAAAAACTAACGAATCGTGGGCATTTTTAAAGACAGCTCAAGGGAATCTACGGACATTTCAAAAACGACGTATCTTTTCATAAAAACACCGTAGCCCTATTTTCAAAACCCCATGATTCGTGTTATTTCAAAAGGCACCATTCGTAGGACTTATATTAGATTAATGCAGATTAGTTTTGGTTACGTCTAGTTTCAGCTCCCACTTTTTTTTTGTGGTTCGCTTTGCATCGCATTCTTATATTATGTTTCATACTCCATTTTAATATCATGCTGATAGGACACCAGCACCATTACCGATGATGCGTATGTACCACGTACACTTACTTGCCGGCTCACACACATCTTCATCGGTAATTGCCATGTCACGTACACCTTAGAAAATATATTATTGCTTGACATAGCCTATTAGCGAATAGTTTGGACATTGTAGTCATTACCTGCTACTTCATGCATACTGTTATTCATTGTTATGCCGCATTCATGGATTCTCATGCATATATTCACTATTTTGCATGCTATTGAGGTTTGGATTTGGATTTCTATGAGATTTTCTGGATTTGGAGGAAAACCGCAAAAACACAAATAAACATATTCTCTCTTTTAAAATAAAAAGTGCGGTTTTCCCATGATGTATGAGTCGTCCACCATGAGTTTGCTGATGGATTTGGAAACCCGATTCGAGGAGACGGATGAACCGTTTCGGGTACATGGTGGACCCGGTGCGGTACCCCGGGGCAAGAGGAATGTGGTGATGACGTTGAGCCTGGCAGGGGAGTACTACCTACCGGTGATTTTACCCGACGCGTCGGATATCCGGAGGATACCGTCGTGGTCTTGAGATTTATGGTAGGGGCCGGTCTGGACTGACGGCGCCTTAGATATTTTGGTTGAGACTTTGAGATATCGGGATATTGGGATTTCGTTTGTGCCGATGCTAGGCACAGTTTTATGCTGATTTCATTATGGTACCTCACTTTAAAAATACAAGGGAAATCTCACTAAAGTATGAAAACAGCTGCTTCATGTAAATGTATTCTGTTTTCACGCATTCATATCTCATTCTTATGATATATTGCTACCTGAGGCACTGACACGGGCACATGAAATTATACTCGGGTTAGATTTTACCCTAGACATTGTTATAGGCTGCCTGTTATACACATATTGAGGATATTTTCTGATCATTGACCTAGGTTGCGTTATTTATGCGATTTCTGTGCGTAGATATTTTTCTATTCACGAGTTGGCAACTCACCCCCGTTGTGCCCCAGTTTCTTGCAGGTTTGCCGTACAGGTTTCTTTACGGCTTTGCGGGCTCAGTTTCATTCGGGTGACTTGCTAGTAGGTAGGTTTTTCTTGTATCGTACCCATCATATTACCTTGTATAATATTATTCCGTTGTATCTAGTAAATTCCATCAACCAAACATGTATTTTTTTTGAGATAGAGACCAGTGTTGTTTATCCTTTCGACCTTAGAGTCGCTCGTTATATTTCTGGTGGTTTTGAGTTTCCTTTTGAGTTTTGATCCTCGCCGTTGGCGTTGTATATTATTTTGTTTGTGTGGTTGTGACCGTCGATTGACGAAGAGCTAGCTCCCGCTTGGGGATGCCTTTTTCTTGATTTCGTATACTATTCATGTTGTATCCCGTTTGGGGGCCAGTATTTACAAAGGAGACTCTGCCGAAATTTTCAGTAAATTTTTGATGTTTTAAAAACCGCATAATTCGGCTTATGCTATTGAAATTACTTGCTTTAAGTTGGTTTTTCCTACTCTCTACTACTCTTCTTGGTTTGGATTTCTGGGTTTTCGGTTTACTTAGATTACGTACGCCTCGAGACGTTCGTAGTTTAAGTGCCGGTCATGTTCCGTACTTTCAGGTCGTGACAGTTTGAGTTATTCAACTCAGGGGACCTATACAATGTATTGTATATTGTCTAGTGTCCATTAGGACAAAGGGGTTAGTCCTCGTACTATATTCTGTTTACTTGTGACTTCTCCAGTTTTAGACAAGTGTTTCGTAGAAATACATGGTCCAAGTTTTGAGAAGTTATAGGTACAAGAATAAAGTAGAGAATCATGTGTTGCAAGTATCAAGATTCTTCATGGTGATCGAAGATGTAGATACTTGTGTTTGGTATTCAGTTGATAGTAATGGTTTTGAGAAACTTGCTTCTCTTTCAGGTTACTCATATTTGGATGCGATCCTAATTGAGTAATGATGATCGTCCTCCTTCCATTTAGTTGACATGCACTGGAGACAGCTGCATGATTTGAATCTGGTTCTAATTAAATCAGTGCCTCTGTTTCTATATTATATATAGAATGATTCATATCTTAACGATGCTAAGGTATATGGAGTTGTCCAGCTTATGCTTAAAACCAGACTCTGGATAACTCAAGGCACGTTTCTGTAATGGAAGTTTGTAGGTTATCTCGGGATATGACGAGGGGTAACTTTCTACCATCTAGAAGATCAATAATGATATTGTTCTTGACTCGCCACAGTTTTAACAAAATGGACTTTTTCAGAAAACAATAGTGGGAGTATGGTAGAACTGGAAGTGATTCCAGAACCACAAACGATTACTGAAAATTTAATAGAACTTAAAGATTCAATCGGGTTTGACATTCCATTAGCCACTCCACAGATATGGTAGGTAACCTCAGGCACCCGAGAGGTACTCCGGTATCCTGAAAGACGGTGACAGGGAGGTTCTTGTTTATCCAGAATTGCCATTACTGCTGTTCTAGACTATGAGACCCGGTAGGAGGATGAGTATAGTGTCGTTCTAAACTAGCTTTAGAAGTGCACGTGTATATGATTCTGCCAGAGGGTTGTTGTGGTCAGTGGGAGCAGCGGAAGCATAGTGGGCAAGTAGCTTGTGTTTATTATAGACTAAAACAGGTATAGCGGAGATAGATCTTCTATTTTTGATGTGACAGTCATATGCTTTGAATTCATCAGAATAGGAGATGGATCTGTTAAGAAGGTAGTAGGGTGTGATGTCCTGGTAATGGGATGACATGCACTTTATAGGAAGTGAAATTCCTATACTACGATCAGTTATACTGTGGTTGTCACACAGTTATTTCTCCACATAGGATATGGATATAATATGGGGTATTTTGGTTACTAGATCTATGGTCTTAGATCTAGATTTGGGTAGTTTCCCAATCTGGGTATTTAGACAGTATTCTAAAGGTGTTTTAGAATGGACGATTCCTGGTAAGGTGGTGTACCTGCAGGTGATGGAGTCACCCTCTCTAAAAGTGTCTTATAGACTAAAGGGGAGAGGGATGTGCATGATAGACAAATCACTTACTTAGGCAATTGAGTCAATCATGAGATGTCAAGTACCACACCAGATATTGTTTTTACACTAGCTGCAATAAGTTTCTATTAATCCAATCCTGGAGAAACGTTCGGAAGCAGTTTATGAACATAAATGGATGTTCTAGGGATATGATAACGGCAGCCTCCTTTGGGAGATAGTTATCATTCCAGGCTTCCAAGGTGAGCTGGATGATAGAGTGACTGTCAGAGCTATAGTTTTCCCTCTTTTGAGGGGTAGTAGTTTGGACAGGTGGTCCAAACGGATACTGAAGGAGGCATGGCGCGGGAAACTGATTAAATTCAGTAGACGATACAGTCTAAGAAGTTTGCTGGATTTGGTGTTCATTTATGAACTGGGTCCCATCAGATATCCAGACATATTCTAAGACAGATATTGCTCACTTCGGGAGATGGCTTTCTCCGCGAACTTGAGATAAAGAGAGACGTAGAAATAAACATTAGAGCGGATCCACTCACTGAGGCTATTTCTCGAACGCAATAGTTTCGCAAATAAGCTTGGTGAAACTGATTAATAGAGGAGTTGGGTGTTCGGTATCACACGGGCTGTGAGTATCGCAATAATTAGCCTTAAGTGCAAGTGGGAGATTGTTGGCTATAGTGCCATCAAGTCAATTATTGGATCGTAGGTACGTGATTGCAATGATTGAGGGAGGACCTATACCGGTAGAACAGTCTTACTCGAGATGGTAGTATGCTATCTGGTTTGTCTTTATCATCGTGTATATGCTTCAGGTGACATTACAGATCACTATTACATGTTGATAGAGCCCATAGGATTCTTGCTTGACTACCAGCAGTATGATGGCGATCATATACGTGAGAGCTGGGTGGTCTATAAGCACTTCCTTAAAGTGTCCCTAGTCATGGGAGTTTCAAGATTGGGCATCGATACTCTAAGATTAGACTAGTGTATACTGATCGAGACCCCGACGAAGGGCGATGCCCGGTCTCACAAGCCATTGGTGTCAGTTGGTTCACCTAAGATATATACAGGTGCTCATTGGATTATGAGTACACCGAACAGACTCGCCGGGAACATGCTAGTTAGTATTATACTTATTGTCAGATAGCAGTTCCCAGGTGACATGTGTACAGGTTAGTCTATCGACCTGAGATCGTCATTTGTCTCGTGTGAGTTCCCACTGTGTTTTGATTACTACCCTACCACGGCTCAAAGGAGTCATGCAAACAGGTTTTAGTTGGGTACAGTCCCGAGCCACATGGAGGCAGTAAGCGGATCATCAGGGGATTCGTCTCTCCCAGTATTGGGAAATTGATGTTGCGGTGTGCACGGGTGGCCATCACCAGAAATCCTTGGCCAAGGTAGTCGAGAATTACTGATTCGGATCGGTAGTTTCTCAGGTGGCGATGGGCTTCATACCGACACTAAATATCAAGTTATTAGGGGTCTGACTTTATCCACCCCCTAGACTCGATATGGGATACTCATAGACGATCGGACCGGACTGTATGGATATTGTCACTGTCAGTCTCAGTAGGGTTTCAGGATGAGTTTGCTCATCGGCCTCAGTTTTACTCAATACATGGGCAGCCGTTACGTACAGCTAGTCCACTGATGTGCTTGTGGTTAAACCCACTGCCAGCGTATTGACGAGTCTTTAGAGTCCCACACAGAGGGTTTCACTGATTCGGGCGAAACGTTGTAGAGGCCGTATGGTTTTATGGCAGGGTTCGATCATATACAAATACTAGTGGGGCTTTAGTTTAAGCCGGATCCTAATATTATATTGTTGGATTATTTTCGTCTCATTGTATTCGTATTCAGTCGGAATACGAATGCGGGTATGTATATACGGATGAGGGGTATTCTTATAATTCGTTACAAGTTTACTTTAGTAGTTGCCATTTCTTTTTGTGGATTAAACATTTAGATTAAATGTTTATTGAGGTGTAAAGTGTGAGTGCAAGTTTTGGCTTGGCATTGATGATAACATGTGCACTTGGTGACTCATGGTATTAGGACATGTGTTGATTCATTGTGCCATGCTTGATATTTTTGGTGGAGGATGGTGAGATATTTATGAGAGAGTCAGATCTTTTCTAGTGCTGTGATTTTTCTTGAGCTGCTCATCACAAATAGATCACAACACTCATTTTCTTCACTTGACATTTTCTTGAGCTCACAGCTTTCACTCTTGGTATCTTCTTCAACCTCCATCCATACCTTCTCATGAGTTGAGAATCCTTAGGTATATTGTGACAAAGTGATCACAAACACTCTCTACTTCATCTTGGCTATCTAGGCTGGCAAACTAGATATTCGAGTTGCTTCGGTTTAGAGGCGGGAGCCCGTATTACGAACCCTCGACATGGATCTTCTTCGACGGAGGGAGACCGGAGATCAAACTAGATCGGGGAAGCTGCGAGGTGTTTGGGACAGGGGTTGAAGACCGAGGGACACGGATCGATCGGTGTTACCTCTCTAAACTCCTTTTTAATAATTAGTATATAGTTAATGGTACGATCGGTAGATTAGGGTTCCCTTAATGCCGGGTTTTAAAATTTTTTGTTCCGCATTTGGCCACGGATTGATGGCCAGGGCGCTGCCGTAACCCAACATTGTCATCCACTTAAGGACTACTTCATATTCAAGGACTGGTTCGAGAACGCATCAGTCGAAAATATTGCATTTTTAACACATCAATTTCCGTACTCTTTGTAATCATCTAAAGGTGTTTGGAATAAATATAGCACATATTAGCAATTCGTCTGCAAAATATCAAATAACATGTGTTATACATTATAACTAGCATTATGAGTGAAATTGTGTGTTTATTACTACACGCATGATCTTTGTATATCTCAACATGTTTTATCGAGATTGTGTGCAGAAAATCCTTCAGGTCAAAGAGCCGGAATCACAAAAGTGCCGATAAAATGTAGCAAGTCCAAGCCTTGAGATCTGGAAGCAACCAAGAAATAAATGTCAGATTCCAGGCATCAGAGAATAACCCAAAGACCAACAGAAAGATACCTTGAAAACCTCATGCAGTGAGCTCATTATACGGCCGTGGATCCGCGGCCAAGTTGGCCGATCCGCTGTGGATCTGTGGCTTATTAGACACGTCATCAACTCAAAATTCTCCTGAAGCTTCATCTAACAATCCTGGCTTCTAGAAAACTCTCAAAGACCACGTGGCTTCTTCCAGAAGGCTCTGCATAACAAACTCACTCTAGAATATTCCTTGTAACTACCTTCCTCTAGAATAGTCCCTCTAACAAACTCATTCTAGAAAGCTCTCTCCAACAACCTAGCTTTTGGGAGGGAAATTTGAATTTGAATTTAAAAGGAGATCTAGATCTAGGGTTGAGGTTGTTCATTAGTTAGACAATTAGTTGTTGAATATTGAGCCAAAATTGCATAAGTTGAGTGACACAACTTGATACCAAAACCCTAGCCCAAATCCAAATTCAAAAGCCAAATTAAGATCATTTTGAGAAGCAAATCAAGCAAGAAACCATCGATCTTTTATTCGTGAAGCCAATCTTCATCAAGAGCGCGAGATCCACGACGATCCAAATCTCATGGAGATCGAACGGAGCGAACTTCGACGGATCTAGTTACTTATTCAAAAGGAGCGATCGAGAGCAACATCTTATAACCTCGAATTGAGGGAATGTGTAATTAATCATCGATTTAGTAAAGGTGATAATTAGTTAATTCTTGCTTTCTTTATAATCTTGCACTATGAAATTTCTAGATCTTGAATCTTTTATTTTCATGATACTTGAGTAAATCTCCGCTTGTTATGGAATCGAGAGATTTGGTAGATCTAGTAATGATAAAATCCTAATACTAATCTTAAGTCTTATGAGATTTGTGAACTTGAGGAAAAAAAATCATCAATGACCTAATTTGGATCGAGATCACATTCTTGATAATTTCGTTGTAAATTAGGGATCAAATGATTGATGAATCTCTTTCCTAGAGGTTAGATCCGAATGATGATCAATGAAAAGACAAGGGATAGAGAAGGAGAAACCCTAGTTTCTTCAATAGATCCATAATCTTCATTCATTGCCATCGATCTAGCTACAAATTATCCATAGATAAGATTAGTCATTATTAGATTCATCATTGCTACCAATTCGATCGATTCCTACAAGCTAATCTTCATAATCTTGATAACTAAAGTGATTGGGAAATTTCTTGATTCTTGATTCTAGATCTTATGTTCCTTATATTTCTGGAAATTAAAACTCATAAATTTTGAATCAATTTTCTTGCAATTTCTTTTATCATTTCATTTCGACTCATCTAAAACAAGATCGATCAAAACACACATCTCAGTGGACGATCCGTATTCATTAATGCGCTGCTTCGACACCGTTAATTGATTGTGGTATAAATTTCTTTGGTTGTGATCAAAACTTTTCCAAATACACACGAAGGAAGGGTCAATCAAATGGCGCCGTTACCAGGGATGCGTGCTATATTGTTCGTTTTTGTTATTTGAGTTGAAAAATTATTATTCCATCAAATTTTCATCCAAGAATCGCTTCAAGTGCTTAACGTTTAGTGTTTGAATTTTTGCGAGGGAATCTGGAATCATTTCGCTAGTTAGATCAAGATTCAGAGAAGATCTACAAATTCTAGAGGAGTACAAGAAGCTACGGGAAATGTTTGAAACCCTACTTCCTCCATTCCACTGCGGATCCACGGCGTAGTGCTGGTTTTTGCGGCGGTTCCGCTGCCGTTTAGGCGTTTCAGTGTTCCAAACTTCTGTGGTATATTCTATGTTCTCTCCTCTTCTTTCTGATATTGTCCAATAATCATTTTCTACAGGATTCTTTGCAAAAACTGCGCCGCTAAAATAAAAATCTGTTGCGTTTCTTGAAATTGGTTGTTTGCATATTTTAATACGGAAATTAAGGGGCAAAGACCAAATTCAGATTAGGTGGGGATTTCATTACCCTTCCTAAGCCCCGCAAATCACAAAACTAGCATCCGCATCACCCTCATTAACTGAAAAAGATCTAGACAAGACTCTAAGGACCGTCGCGCTCATTTAGGACAGAAGGAGGTCGTGGGTAATCTATTGGTTATCCGCATTTATTTTGTGGAGTCTAAGGCAAGTGTGTCTAAGGAAAGTGGTTATTTAATTAGGCCCACTACTTACGTAGTGGAGAACCTTCTACTTACCTGGCACTTACCTGGCCACAGAAGGGATAAAGAGGCAGTAGAGGATTTATCCTGCGATTTGTCTTCTGGAAGTCTAGGAGCGGGCTAGTGACTTGACCTAGGTGACCATTAGATCTAGGGTGGTGTGTGCATTTTTTGTGATTTGATTTTTCAAAACCCGTATTTTTCAAAACAAACACCAAACCAACTTTCCCCTAATTATCACAACGCTGCCACTTGTGCTACAACCGTTTAGTACATGTTAGGCTGGACATGGGATTCTATTTCCCATCTTGTCCGCGTTTCTTTTATCGACCCCAGAGTCGGTAATTCTTCGTCTTCTTTCCCACCACCCACCACGACCGAGATGGACGGATATCCATCAAACTTTAACACCACTCTTCCACCGCCCGCAGGTGCGCAGAATCCTCCATGCATTTCTCTCCAAGAGAGATGTTATCCTTCATGTGTTCCCCTTCCCACCTGTCTTTCTATTCTGCCAGCCAATGGGGATAATTTTGAAATTAAACCTCATTTCATCAAACTTTTACCCAAATTTCACGGGCTCGAGTCTGAAGACGCATACTTTTTATCACCAAATTCAAAAACGTATGTGCTTTGATAGGTAATTCACAACTGTTTGTGGATATTATGCGTTTACGTCTTCTCCTATTCACTTTGTGCGATTTAGCCGAGAAGTGGCTTTACAACACAACCGCACATTCTATTTCAACATGGGACGAGTTCGTTGCAGCATTCCTTAAGAAATTTTATCCCAATCATAAGACCGCCCGTGTTCGGAGCAAAATCTTCAAATTTACCCAACTTCCTAATGAACCATTTTGGAAATGCTTTGAACGGTTCAAGGATTTTCTTTTACAATGCCCTCATCATGGAATTCCTAGATGGGATCCGTGTCCAGTTATCTATGAGGGTATTGATCTCACAACTAAATAGATGCTTGAAACTATGTGTCATTGTCAATTCCTGTCTAAAGATGATGGTGAAGCTTAGAAATATCTAATAGATCTTGCTCAAACACTTTACAATGGGAAAGTGTTAGTCAACCATTGTCTGGGGAAAGTATCAATCAGCTCAATATTTCCGTCACAATGAGAGCCGAAATGGCCGCAATACAAAGAAAAATCGACGCTATAGAAAACAGAATCTCTTCAGCCTCCCTAAACCAATACACCCTTCCCAAAACTGTGTGTGGTTGTTATTCCAACCCATCATATTTAACGGAAGAATGTCCTTTGAATGTACCGTTTCAAGGTTACACTAATGCTGCATTTCAGCAACAACCTAGAAACAATCCTTCTTCCACATATAATCAAGGTTTGAGGAATCACCCAGATTTTGCTTGGAACCAACACCAAACTCAAAACACGGTTCCAAACCATAATGGCTTTCATATGGTCCCTCCACAATAGCAACCACCACAACTGAGTCAGCACCCCTTTCAACCACAAAATTTTCAAAATCCGGCCAACAACTTTGATCCTTCTTCTGCCGGTACTGCTATACCCTCTGCACTCGACATGTTCATTGCACAGTCCATGCAAACGAATGACATTTTAACATCTTCTATCCAAATGTTAGTGTAAAACACTGTCTCCCACGGTGAGAGTATCAAATTGATAGAAGCATAAATTGCACAACTGATTGTAGCAATGAGTGCTAGAGAGAAAGGGAAACTTCTAGCTCAACCACCACCTGATCCTGGACCCTCGTATTATAATGATATAAGTGTTATTACCACGTTGAGATCTGGAAGAGTGCTAGACAATCATGTAGGTGAACAAATTGATAATGATGAATTGATCATTAACACCCCGGCTTCCACTTCCACTTCCATTTCCACTTCTACTTCTTACCATATTTCGTCTAATTTAGCTTCTTCTTCCGAGCCTATTCTCCGTTTTCCCCAAGGCTCGAACCCTCCACCCACTTCATCCTTCCCACCCCACAAACTTCTCCACAAATGTTGGACCCAACACTTATTGATAAAGCTCCATTTCCAAACAGATTGAGGGCCAACAAACCTAATGCACAAATGGAGAAGATTGTGGACATGTTTAAGCAAGTTAACATCAATATCCCTCTCCTAGATGCTATCCAACAAGTTCCGTTTTATGCGAAAATTCTTAAGAACTTGTGCACTAGGAAGAGGAAGACTCAAGTGCCTAAAAAAGTTTTCATGTCGAGTACTGTAAACACAGCTTTTCCCCAACAATTACCAAGGAAACATAAGGACCCTGGCTGTCCTACAATTTCTATTTCTATTGGGGGTAAGAATATCAATCGTGCTTTACTCGATTTAGGCGCTAGTGTTAACTTGCTTCCTTATTCTGTGTATGAGCAATTGGATATTGGAGAATTAAAACTATCACAATGCACTTTACAGATGGCAGATCGATCTATCACCCTCTCAAGGGGTATGTTAGATGTTGTGTTAATAAAAGTCGGGGAGTTTATCTTCCCTGTGGACTTTATTGTTCTAGATACACAACCTGTAGCAAACCCATAGAACCAAATTTTGGTGATTCTAGGTCGTCCCTTTTTGGCTACTTTCAACGCTGTAATCAACTGTAGAAACGGCTCTATGAACCTATCTTTCGGAAATAGGTCAATTGAGCTTAACATTTACAAGTTGGGAAGTCAACCCTCCGATTCTCATGCTCGAGTATGTTCTGTCAAATTAGAGGATGTCGACAGCAGCGAATCTGATCAGCATCACGATACAGATCCAGACTTCCTTTATACGTTGTTGTTTGACCCATATATGTATCATATGCATACGAACCCTTCTTTCGAGTTGTCCGGGTCAACATCTAACGTCGATGATGAACCTTTTCTGGAGTCTGAATATCATCCGGTTCTTTCAAATAAGAATATTTTTCAAGATATTGATGAAAGCTTCAAGGAAATGTTCGCTGATAGACTTGCATTCTTAGCAGAAACGGGTATTGAGATGAATCATCTCCAAAACAAAGAATTTGAACCTCCACCCATTCTTCTTGACAATCATAAGAATGCGAGTAATCTATCACCACAATCACTGTGTCGTCTCTCCAAAATGAGACACAAACCCTTTCTTTTAAACCACTTAGCTTTTCCCTACTTCTTCTTGCCACTTTTCAACTCGTTCTTCCACCAACCGGTGCACTACACTGATAAAATCTTTGAATGGTTGGTGTTGACTTTCAGTCTTTGCAAAGCTTGGCATTGACCAATAACTTTGACCCGCTCTTGTGATTTAAAAAAAAGATTAACATTGTTTAACTCAAGTTTGGGAGGGGGGTTTTATTTTTGGCTCTTGAAAATAAAAGTTGTCCTCAAAATTGTGAGCCAAAAATAAGTTTGGGGGAGGATTTTCACGATCATATTTCATGCCCTATGTTAATAAATTTTCCTCCCAAGCTTGCAGGTTTTTGAGATTTAACAGATGATAACAGTGAGGACACTGTTCTAAACAAGTTTGGGGGAGGTTTGTGTTTATTTACGCATCACTTTGCATCATACTTTGCATAAGCACAAAACATATAATGAAAAAAAAATTTGTACATAAATAAGATAATAAAAGATTAGATAGTGAAAAATTACATACAAAATATTAGAAAATTTTAAGAAAACCAAGAAAATTAGAAGTTTTCTTAAATGAAACTAGTAATAAGTAGTTATGAGCCGTTGTCCCAAGGGTTAGTAAGATGAAAGAAGTCACTAATCTGAGGATAAAAATAAGTCTGAAAAATAGTTCCTATTCTGGAAGCCAAACATTTGAATGTTGAAACCCTACTATACGCATTTACACACGTCTTGAAACTCGGGATAGTAGAGAATACCTTGAAATGCTCTTGTCTAAAAGCCAAAGTATGAAGAAAATAATAAATGAATAAAAGACAAAATGGTACAGAAAAATGAACACTGGTTTTGTTATCACTAAGGTAGCAATAAAAAAATATAACGAGGGTGCTTCATCACCTAGTACCTTAGACCAACTAGTTTGGGAGTCACTGCTAAGCCTTAGGTATTGCAAGACGAGGAAAATACTAATACACTTAATCAGCAAGCACATGAGTAATCGGTCGGTTAGTGTCACGACCGAAAGTTTGGCCCGTGACCGGCACTTAACCACGTAACGTCTACAGGCGTAACGCGACAAAGTGAACCGAAAACCCAGAAATCAAACCAGTAAAAGTATAGAGTGTTATAAGTTTTAAATGAAAGCACTTACTAACATGTTAAGAAATCTAAGTAAATAATCACCAAGATAGCAATATACGACGCCGGAGCGAAGATCAAGATCCACAAGTGGGAACATCACAGATAGAATAAACTGCAAAGTACAGTCGGCTCAGAACAAGCACGACCCCAGAAAACAATTAATATACATCATCGTCCTCACACTGTCTCTAAGTCAAATACATACATGGTAGATGGAGAATACTAGATACAACAATATACATAACTGAAAGATAAACACATACCGCGCAAAACCCACCTATTAGCAAAAGAGCTAGTACACCAACTATGGGGGTATCTGTGTCAAAAGATGCAAAACGCAGCCTGCCGCGACTACTCCGAAGGGCAACCTGCAAACACTGTGGCACAACGGGGGTGCGTTGCCAACTCGTGAATAGAGATAACATATAAAGGTAATCGCGAGCATGCACGTACTGCGCTACTCTATCATATGCCAACAGATGATATCAATGCGTGATAAGCAGTATGTGCAATAATCATGCAAGTGTTCTATCAGGTAATATAACTACAGGATGAGGTACGATAATAAATGCTGAGCATGTGCAATATAACATCTACACGGAATGTCAACATGGAGTATATAATCGGTGTCCATCAATGCACCCAGATCCCCCAAATAGCTCAGGCGCCGGCACTCTCATCGGCCCTCTAATCCTGTAAATCTCTGAGAATCACGAGTGCCCAACATCGGCACCCAAATATCATAAATACTCGTGTCCAGCATCGACATGCAAATCCTCATCCATCGGGCCCCATCAGTCCGGGTCAGCCCACGGGCTTCGTCTGCGGTATCGGCCCTCGGCCCCGGCAGTACGGATCACCCCGCATCCATCTATCGACTCTGATCAGTATCCTCCGGATAACTGTCAGGTCCAACCAATCACCGGTAGGTAGTAGTCCCTCTGCCAGGCTCACCGTCTACTACACAGCGAAACCGTTCTCGCCCCGGGGTACCATACCGGGTCCACCATGTACCCGTAATCAGCCTAATCCAGCTCCTCGATTCGGGTTCACCTATATCACTGTAGCACCGAGGAAACACATGGTGGACACACCGAAATATCATATCAAGGGAACCGGGTTTTTAAATGATTACATATTTGAAATAGCCACGGTTCCCAAATCCAGAAATCACATGTAATCCAAACCAATATGCAAGTCAATGATCCGATATGATATGTGCATCAAGTATGAATATCATGTCAAGTCACATAAAGATGAGCTACAACATAATGATCCGATGTGATATATGCATCAAGTATGAATATCGTGTCAAGTCACATAAAGATGAGCTACAACATAATGATCCGATGTGATATATGCATCAAGTATAAATATCGTGTCAAGTCACATAAAGATGAGCTATAACATAATGATCCGATGTGATATTCTACAGTGTGAGTGTCATGGCAATTACTAACGGTGTTTGTATAACATGCAGGATAGTGCTCATGCAACATGAACCGTTAGTAAGAGTGTGGTGTCCTATCAATTCTAGTTTATATACATACATCAGGGAATGTGGTATGCACTCAATAGTAGCCATGAACAGTCAATGTATAGAAATGTAGCTATAAGATCTTATCAGCCCTGACGTAGAATACCATGCGGGCGATATCCGCGTAGATGTTAAATCTACTCACCGTAGTCTCTCGCTAGGTATAGCCGACGACTTGTTCCCTTCCTTCGCGGTGCCCGTCGCACTCGCCTGCGAATCCTAGAATTTCACAATATATCACACATAAGCTTAAACCGTACAAACACGACATTAAAGCTGAACTAGTAACTCGTGTCGTGAACCAAGCGCGCGTGTGCGCGATACGCTAAAACGTGTGATTACGCGCCTGAAGCCACTCTGACGCGTCGCGATACGCAGAACCCCCAAATCCACACACACGTATCACGCGTGTCGCGAAAGATTAAAAATACGGGAAATAGGGTATTCTACTCCAGATTTTGATACAGAACAGATATTACAAATATAGATATACCAAAATAACCCACATAGCAGCAGACTCCAGTGGACCAAACCCCAACCCCCATCTCACCCATCTGGCCGCAAATTGAGCCAGAACGATTATTCCGGCGGCCTCACTTGGGAATTGGGCCCCCAGGTTTGGTGTCTGCACTCTGTACCCCCCATATATGCTACAGAAAAATCTAGTTTCACTCTGAAATATCTCGGGTAGTAGCAGATCCTACAGAGCCTTATTTCTAGTTAAAATCCACACTTTTGCACAAAAATAAAACTTTAGGGTATTTTTGTGGAACCTGAAACAAATCCAGGTCTAAACCCATACTAATAACTCCTTAACAAGCTAATCAAGCCACAACAACATAAATTTTAACATATCATCACTAAATCTCTTCAATAGCACTAAAGTTGCACAAAAAGGTGACATTTTGAAACTAAACATGCAAGTTATGGAGATAGGGTGCTAGGAGTGAGATTTATACCTTCGAAAGACCCTATGAAACACCAAAAATTCCAGCTCCTCCTTCAAGTATGCAGATTTGCCTCCAAACACCACAAAAACTCATTTTTCCTAAGGTTTTGTGAACGAAAAGAGTGGTTTTTGTGTAGGATTTGTGTAGAGATCAAAGAGAAGTGAAAAGGAGAGGGAAAATTGAAGAAAAGCTAGGGTTTTGCTGTTGAATTTCTGCTGGATTCAGAAATGAGGAGAAGAGAGAGAAGAGAGAAAGAAAAAGGGGTCAAAAGTCAAGTTCTCACCTAACCACCATGCCTCATTTGTTTATATGGATTTTAGAATTCTAAAAAGGGTTTTGTTTTGATTAAAGGGTGGGGAATTAACAAGGAAACATGCAAGGAAAGAATGGCTAACACTTTAACTTAGGTCAAGGAAAATTATGCTAAGTATGCATGTGTGCACTAACACAAGAAAATTCCCAATTAGGGTAAACACGACTAATTTATAACTAATAATCCCATGTACACATATAAAATAACACGCACAATTACTAATTATTACGAAAAACATTCTAACGGAAATTTCAAAGTGTTACAATCTACCCCCTTAAAGAAATTCGGTCCCCGAATTTAAAAATCTAACCATACGCACCTTTAAAAAGATGGGGATACCTCTTCCTCACCTCGCTCTCGGTCTCCTAAGTGACCTCCTCTCTGCTCGGACCATGCCAAAGAACCTTGACGGACGGTATGTCCTTCGATCTCAATTTCTTCACTTGTCGATCCAAAATGATCACCGGCTGCTCTATATAGGAAAGGTCACTCTCAAGCTGGATCGTCGGGTGTTGAATCGCATGCGAAGGATCATGAAGATATCTGCGAAGTATCGAAACGTGAAATACGGGGTGCACGTCTAGAAAACTGGGCGGAAGGGCTAATCGATACGCAACCGCACCAACACGCTCGAGGATCTTGAAGGGGCCCATATATCTGGGACTAAGCTTCCCCTTCTTCCCAAACCTCATCACGCCTTTCATTGGGGAGACCCTCAAGAAGACATGATCACCAACAGAAAACTCAAGTCTGCGCCGACGACGGTCCGCATAAGATCTCTGCCTACTCTGGGCTTCTCTCATCCTATCGCGAATCAACTGGATCTTCGCGGTCGTCTCCTCCACAATCTGCGGCCCTAAGATACTGCTCTCACTGAGCTCCATCCAACAAGTGGGCGATCTGCATCTCCTCCCATAAAGAGCCTTTAACGGTGCCGTCTGAATGGTCTCTTGGTAGCTGTTGTTGTAGAAGAACTCTACTAAGGGCAAATGATGATCCCAGCTACCTCCGAAGTCTAATACGCATGCTCTGAGCATGTCCTCGAGATTCTGAATAGTCCGCTCTGACTGTCCGTCGGTCTGCGGATGGAATGCTGTGCTGAAACTCAAGCGAGTGCTCAAAGCCTCCTGAAGCCTCTGCCATAGCCGGCTGGTAAACTGGGTGCCTCTATCGGACACGATACATGTCGGAACTCCGTGCAGTCGTACAATCTCGTCAATGTAAATCTGGACATACTGAGCAAATCCGAAAGTCGTCTTCACCGGTAGGAAGTGAGCCGCTTTCGTCAAACGATCCACGATCACCCAGATGGAGTCGTACCCTCGATTCGTCCTGGGTAGACCCATAATGAAGTCTATAGATATCTGTTCCCATTTCCACTCCAGAATGGGTAACGGCTGTAGCTCTCCCACGGGCCTCTGGTGCTCAGCCTTGACATGCTGACAAGTCAGGCATCTCGACACAAAATCTGCGATGTCTCTCTTCATTCCGTCCCACCAGTAAACACCTCTCAAGTCATGGTACATCTTGGTGGAACCGGGATGCACACTATATACCGATCGATGTGCCTCCTCAAGAATCTCGCGCCGTAATTCCTCAGTATCTGGTACGCTCAGTCTAGCTCCAAATCGTAGTATCCCCTGATCATCGATCACGAACTCGAAAAATCTGCCATGTCCTATCTGTGTCCTGATCTCTGAACAGCGGTCAATCACTGTGCTGTGCCTCATGTATACGGTCAAGCAACTGTGGGCGTGCATGAACATGCGCAATCTGTCCTCCGATCGGCGTAAACTCGAACTTTACCCGGCTGTCGCATAAGATCTGCCAATCTGCCGACGACTGCCTCTGCACTACGCTCAAACAAGATAGACTACCCCCGGGCCTCCTGCTCAAAGCATCTGCCACTACATTCTCCCTGTCCGGGTGATACAAGATCTCACAATCGTAGTCCTTCACTAACTTCATCCATTGGCGCTGTCTAAGGTTCAGGTCTCGCTGCTGAAATATATACTTTAAGCTCTTGTGGTCAGTGAATATCTGGCACGACTCTCCATACAGATAATGTCGCCAGATCTTAAGTGCAAAGACCACTGCAGCCATCTCCAGATCATGAGTGGGGTAATTCTGTTCATGTTTCTTTAATTGTCGCAAAGCATACGCGATCACCCTGTCATGCTGCATCAACACGCACCCTAGCCCCACTCGTAAAGCATCACAGTAGACCACAAATCCTCTTGATCCTGAAGGCAATGATAGCACCGGTGTCGTAGTCAGTAGAGCCTGTAGCTGCTGGAAACTGTGCTCACACTCCTCCGTCCAATCGAAGCGAACTCCCTTCCGGGTCACCCCGGTCAAAGGCGTAGCAATGCGAGAGAAGTCCTGCACAAATCGCCTGTAATAACCTGCCAGCCCTAGAAAGCTGCGAACCTCCGTCACTGACGTAGGTCTAGGCCAACTCCGAACTGCCTCGATCTTCTTCGGGTCTACACATATACCATCTCGCGTAATCACGTGCCCCAAGAAGTCTACGCTGTCTAGCCAGAAAGCACACTTTAAGAATTTGGCGAAAAGCTGACGCTCCCTCAAGGTTGGCAGTGTAATCCACAGGTGCTGCTCGTGCTCCTCTCTGCTCCGAGAATACACCAAGATATCGTCAATGAACACTATGATGAACAGATCAAGATATGCCGGAAAATACGGTTCATCAAGTCCATGAATGCTACTGGCGCATTGGTGAGTCCAAACGACATCATCAAAAACTCATAATGGTCGTAGAGCGTGTGGAAAGCTGTCCTAGAAATGTCCTCCTGTCGAACCCGCAGTTGATGGTAGCCTGATCGCAAATCGATCCTCGAAAAGTATCCTGCCCCCTGAAGCTGGTCGAACAAATCGTCGATGCGTAGCAAAGGATACCAGTTATGCACTGTCACCCTGTTCAGCTGGCGGTAGTCGATACACAAACGCATACTGCCTTCCTTCTTCTTGACAAACAGGACTGGAGCACCCCACGGAGAAACACTGGGTCGAATAAGTCCCTTATCCAGTAAATCTTGCAACTGACCCTTCAATTCTCTAAGTTCCGCCGGGGCCATCCGATAAGGCGGTACTGAATTAGGCCCCGTGCCAGAAACCAAATCAATACAGAAAGAAATGTCACGCTCGGGCGGTAGCCCAGGAAGCTCGTCAGGGAGCACATCAGGGAACTTGCTAACAACTGGAACCTAATCCAACAGAACCACTATAGCTCTAGTATCGCAAACATAGGCGAGAAATCCCTGACATCCCTTCCTCAAAAGCTGTCCCGCGTGAAAAGAAGAAATCACACTGTGAGGGGTGGCCCCACGGTCCCCCAACACAACAACAACCGACTCGCCGGGAAAACAAAAATCGAACTGTCTTCTCGCGGCAGTCAACAGAAGTATAGCACGTGGCTAACCAATCCATGCCCAAAAGAACGTCGAAGTCCAACATCTCAAGAAGGATCAAATCGACGGGCAACTCTCTCTTGCCAATACGGACGGTACAGGATCGGAACACGTGCCTAGCAACAAACGGCTCTCCCACAGGAGTAGTCACAACAAGCGGGTTACCAAGAAAACCGGACTCTCTACCCAAACTCGGCACAAAGTGTGTGGATACATACGAGTGCGTAGAAACATACGAGCCCAAGGATCCGGATCAGACAATACGTATGCAATAAGGGACATACTGAAAGAGTACCTGAAAGCTCTGCGTTGGACGCCCTCACGTCCCGATGAGTCGAAGCGAAAACTTATGCCTGCCCTTCATCTACGACTGACCGAACTCCTCCTTTACTAACCTGACCCCTCTGTGCGAACCCTCCGCGTCCACGACGTCTCAGAATACGACCCTGACGTGGTGTGAAGGAACACTGCCTGATGAGGTGTTGAGCGCTCCCACATCGTAAACATCTACGCGCTGGCTGCCGTCCTCCCTGGGGATGGGAGCCAAACAACTGTCCTTGTCTTAAGCCTCTGCTCTGAGCTGGTACACCAGTACGACTCCTCAACTATTCTGAAACTCTCGCGGTCTCTGGAAGACGTGTCTCGTAAACTGGGGCTGCCTCCACCGGTGCTATGTAGGGGACGGAATACTGCATGATGATCGCAAGGAACAACTGGGTAACAGGGGTGACAACCACCTGTCGCTGCGCTCGAACGACCTCCACCAACGAGCTCATCGCCTGGCGTAAGCCCTGCATCTCTACCACTAGTCTAGCGATCTGAGCTGTCGTAGGGGGAACAATCTGTCCTGGTACAATAGGAGTACAACTTGGATCAGTCCTCGTCTCAGATGAATCAACTCGAACCTCGGCTCTCACGGCCGCTCTCTACACCCTCGTAGTCCTTGGCGGCATAATGGCTGAAAAGAAGGTAGGATTCGATGAGGATACAGAAATCGAATCGCAAGGATGTATACAATCATGAGGGAATTTCAATCAATAAGTCCTAAGGTCGCTTAGGCGGAGTACCGTGTCGTGAGTATGCCGCGGAACATACGCACGCTACGCTACTCTGCTGCAGCTACCTACTCCATCATACCAGGGTCATGCTACACTCCGAAGGTAAAACCTATGCTCTGATACCATTTTTATCACGACCCAAACTTTGGCTCGTGACCGGCACTCACGTAACGTCTACAGGCGTAACGCGACTAAGTGAACCGAAAACCCAGAAATCAAACCAGTAAAAGTATAGAGTGTTATAAGTTTTAAATGAAAGCACTTACTAACATGTTAAGAAATCTAAGTAAATAATCACCAAAATAGCAATATACGACGCCGGAGCGAAGATCAAGATCCACAAGTGGGAACATCACAGATAGAATAAACTGCAAAGTACAGTCGGCTCACAACAAGCACGACCCCAGAAAACAATTAATATACATCATAGTCCTCACACTGTCTCTAAGTCAAATACATACATGGTAGATGGAGAATACTAGATACAACAATATACATAACTGAAAGATAAACAGATACCGCGCAAAACTCACTTATTAGCAAAAGAGCTAGTACACCAACTATGGGGGTATCTGTGTCAAAAGATGCAAAACGCAGCCTGCCGCGACTACTCCGAAGGGCAACCTGCAAACACTGTGGCACAACGGGGGTGCGTTGCCAACTCGTGAATAGAGATAACATATAAAGGTAATCGCGAGCATGCACGTACTGCGCTACTCTATCATATGCCAACAGATGATATCAATGCGTGATAAGCAGTATGTACAATAATCATGCAAGTGCTCTATCAGGTAATATAACTACAGGATGAGGTACAATAATAAATGCTGAGCATGGGCAATATAACATCTACACGGAATGTCAACATGGAGTATATAATCGGTGTCCATCAATGCACCCAGATCCCCCAAATAGCTCAGGCGCCGGCACTCTCATCGGCCCTCTAATCCTGTAAATCTCTCAGAATCACGAGTGCCCAACATCGGCACCCAAATATCATAAATACTTGTGTCCAGCATCGACACGCAAATCCTTATCCATTGGGCCCCGTCAGTCCGGGTCAGCCCACGGGCTCCGTCTGCGGTATCGGCCCTCGGCCCCGGCAGTACGGATCACCCTGCATCCATCTATCGACTCTGATCAGTATCCTCCGGATAACTGTCAGGTCCAACCAATCACCGGTAGGTAGTAGTCCCTCTGCTAGGCTCACCGTCTAATACACAGCGAAACCGTTCTCGCCCCGGGGTACCATACCGGGTCCACCATGTACCCGTAATCGGCCTCATCCAGCTCCTCGATTCGGGTTCACCTATATCACTCTAGCACTGAGGAAACACATGGTGGACGCACCGAAATATCATATCAAGGGAACCGGGTTTTTAAATGATTACATATTTGAAATAGCCACCGTTCCTAAATCCAGAAATCACATGTAATCCAAACTACTATGCAAGTCAATTATCCGATATGATATGTGCATCAAGTATGAATATCATGTCAAGTCATATAAAGATGAGCTACAACATAATGATCCGATGTGATATATGCATCAAGTATGAATATCGTGTCAAGTCACATAAAGATGAGTTACAACGTAATAATCCGATGTGATATATGCATCAGGTATGAATATCGCGTCAAGTCACATAAAGATGAGCTACAACATAATGATCCGATGTGATATATGCATCACGTATGAATATCGTGTCGAGTCACATAAAGCTGAGCTACAACATAATGATCCGATGTGATATATGCATCAAGTATGAATATCGGGTCCAGACACATAAAGATGAGCTACAACATAATGATCCGATGTGATATATGCATCAAGTATGAATATCGTGTCAAGTCACATAAAGATGAGCTACAACATAATGATCCGATGTGATATATGCATCAAGTATGAATATCGTGTCAAGTCACATAAAGATGAGCTACAATATAATGATCCGATGTGATATTCTACAGTGTGAGTGTCATGGCAATTACTAACGGTGTGTGTAACATGCAGGATAGTGCTCGTGCAACATGAACCGTTAGTAAGAGTGCGGTGTCCTATCAATTCTAGTTTATATACATACATCAGGGAATGTGGTATGCACTAAATAGTAGCCATGAACAGTCAATGTATGGAAATGTTGCTATAAGATCTTATCAGCCCTGACGTAGAACGCCATGCGGGCGATATCCCCGTAGATGTTAAATCTACTCACCGTAGTTTCTCGCTAGGTATAGCCGACGACTTGTTCCCTTCCTTCGCGGCGCCCGTCGCACTCGTCTGCGAATCCTAGAATTTCACAATATATCACACATAAGCTTAAACCGTACAAACACGACATTAAAGCCGAACTAGTAACTCGTGTCGTGAACCAAGCGCGCGTGTGCGCGATACGCTAAAACGTGTGATTACGCGCCTGAAGCCACTCTGACGCGTCGCGATACGCAGAACCCCCAAACCCACACACACGTATCACGCGTGTCGCGAAAGATTAAAAATACGGGAAATAGGGTATTCTACTCCAGATTTTGATACAGAACAGATATTACAAATATAGATATACCAAAATAACCCACATAGCAGCAGACTCCAGTGGACCAAACCCCAACCCCCATCTCACCCATCTGGCTGCAAATTGAGCCAGAACGATTATTCCGGCGGCCTCACTTGGGAATTGGGCCTCCTGGTTTGGTGTGTGCACTCTATACCCCCCATACATGCTACAGAAAAATCTAGTTTCACTCTGAAATATCTCGGGTAGTAGCAGATCCTACAGAGCCTTATTTCTAGTTAAAATCCACACTTTTGCACAAAAATAAAACTTTAGGGTATTTTTTTGGAACCTGAAACAAACCCAGGTCTAAACCCACACTAATAACTCCTTAACAAGCTAATCAAGCCACAACAACATAAATTTTAACATATCATCACTAAATCCCTTCAATAGCACTAAAGTTGCACAAAAAGGTGACATTTTGAAACTAAACATGCAAGTTATGGAGATAAGGTGCTAGGAGTGAGATTTATACCTTCAAAAGACCCTATGAAACACCAAAAACTCCAGCTCCTCCTTCAAGTATGAAGATTTTCCTCCAAACACCTCAAAAACTCATTTTTCCTAAGGTTTTATGAAAGAAAAGAGTGGTTTTTGTGTAGGATTTGTGTAGAGATCAAAGAGAAGTGAAAAGGAGAGGGAAAAGTGAAGAAAAGCTAGGGTTTTGCTGCTGAATTTCTGCTGGATTCAGAAATGAGGAGAAGAGAGAGAAGAGAGAAAGAAAAAGGGGTCAAAAGTCAAGTTCTCACCTAACCACCATGCCTCATTTGTTTATTTGGATTTTAGAATTCTAAAAAGGGTTTTGTTTTGATTAAAAGGTGGGGAATTAACAAGGAAACATGCAAGGAAAGAATGGCTAACACTTTAACCTAGGTCAAGGAAAATTATGCTAAGTGTGCATGTGTGCACTAACACAAGAAAATTCCCAATTAGGGTAAACACGACTAATTTATAACTAATAATCCCATGTACACATATAAAATAACACGCACAATTACTAATTATTACGAAAAACATTCTAATGGAAATTTCAAAGTGTTACAGTTAGTACCTCAAGAAGTATTAACGGTCGCATGAAAAATGTGTGAGCAAATCCATCTAATTATTCACTGATTAAAAAGTACTGAGGTAGATGGACAAGAGTATGATAGTTTTAATTGAATTCTCCGAGTGTAGGGATGTCATTTACACAAACGTAAGGGTATATGATCGGTGTTTGGAAGAAAGATAGGAATGAAGAATAAAGACGATGTTTTATTGATGGATGATGTGATTTCTAATATCTTTTCATGACTATTAAGATAGGGCTCATGACAACCGAAAAGCTAGTATTAGTTGGAAACTCTAATTTTCAAAGTCTTTCTTTTACAATTTTTATCTTTATATGTAACTTTCACGGTCTTCCTTTTATTATGGGATTTTGTGGGTGCAATCCGCTGAAAACCTTCAGGAGACAACACTCCTCCTACTAGGGAAACCTAGAGGTTTAAAGGCTTGTTGCACGTGTTCAGTGCAATCGTGTTGCCTACGAAAGTATGCTAGTTAGTTTTTCTCTTTCTTTCTATTTTCTCCTTCTCTTAAAAAATAAAACAAGTTTGCTCGAGACGGCCAAAATTAAGTTTGGGGAAATTTGATCATTCGAAAATATTGCATTTTTAACACATCAATTTCCCTACTCTTTGTAATCATCTAAAGGTGTTTGGTATAAATATAGCACATATTAGCAATTCGTCTGCAAAATATCAAATAACATGTGTTATACATTATAACCAGCATTATGAGGGAAATTGTGTGTTTATTACTACACGCATGATCTTTGTATATCTCAACATGTTTTATCGAGATTGTGTGCAGAAAATCCTTCAGGTCAAAGAGCCGGAATCACAAAAGTACCGATAAAATGTAGCAAGTCCAAGACTTGAGATCTGGCAGCAACCAAGAAATAAATGTCAGATTCTAGGCATCAGAGAATAACCCAAAGACCAACAGAAAGATACCCTGAAAACCTCATGCAGTGAGCTCATTATATGGCCGCGGATCCGCGGCCAAGTTGGCCGATCCGCCGCGGATCCGCGGCTTATTGGACACGTCATCAACTCAAAATTCTCTTGAAGCTTCATCTAATAACCCTGGCTTCTAGAGGTCTCTCAAAGACCACGTGGCTTCTTCCAGAAGGCTCTGCATAACAAACTCACTCTAGAATATTCCTTGTAACTACCTTCCTTTAGAATAGTCCCTCTGACAAACTCATTCTAGAAGGCTCTCTCCAGCAACCTAGCTTTTGGGAGGGAAATTCGAATTTGAATTTAAAAGGAGATCTAGATCTAGGGTTGAGGTTGTTCATTAGTTAGACAATTAGTTGTTGAATATTGAGCCAAAATTGCACAAGTTGAGTGACACAACTTGATACAAAAACTCTAGCCCAAATCCAAATTCAAAATCCAAATCAAGATCATTTTGAGAAGCACATCAAGCAAGCAATCATCGATCCTTTATTCGCAAAGCCAATCTTCATCAAGAGCGCGAGATCCACGACGATCTAAGTCTCACGGAGATCGAGCGGATCGAACTTCGACGGATCTAGTTACCTCTTCAAAAGGAGCGATCGAGAGCAACATCTTGTAACCTCGAATTGAGGGAATGTGTAATTAGTCGTCAATTTATTAAAGGTGATAATTAGTTAATTCTTGCTTTCTTTATAATCTCTCACTATGAAATTTCTAGATCTTGAATCTTTTATTTCCATGATACTTGAGTAAATCTCTGCTTGTTAAGGAATCGAGAGATTTGGTAGATCTAGTGATGATAAAATCCTAATGCTAATCTTAAGTCTTATGAGATTTGTGAACTTTAGGAAAAAGAATCATCAATGACGTAATTTGGATCGAGATCACATTCTTGATAATTTCGTTGCAAATTAGGGATCAAATGATTGATGAATCTCTTTGCTAGAGGTTAGATCCGAATGATGATCAATGAAAAGACAAGGGATAGAGAAGGAGAAACCCTAGTTTCTTCAATAGATCCCTAATCTTCATTCATCGCCATCGATCTAGCTACTAATTATCCATAGATAAGATTAGTCATTATTAGATTCATCATTGCTACTAATTCGATCGATTCCCACAAACTAATCTTCATAATTTTGATAACTAAAGTGATTGGGACATTTCTTGATTCTTGATTCTAGATATTTATTTTCTTTATATTTCTGGAAATTAAAACTCAAAAATCTTGAATCAATTTTCTTGCAATTTCTTTTATCTTTTCATTTCGACTCATCTAAAACAAGATCAATCAAAACACACATCTCAGTGGACGATCCGTATTCATTAATGCGCTACTTCGACTCCGTTAATTGATTGCGGTATAAATTTCTTTGGTTGTGATTAAAAAATTTCCAAATACACACGAAGGAACGATCAATCAAGAACCAATATCAACATGGCATGTTTATGCTATCCGACAGCTGGAGGATAAACCCGCCACAAAAGCACAAGCCAAAGAAGACTTATACTGTCAGGATTGGACTAGCTCGACCATGAAAACGGAAGTGGACTCGTACCTGTCATATGATAACTCTCTCAAAAGTGGGAGGGGACGGGACGTGAGCGACCTCTTCGGATGCTTCACAAATGAAGACAATGACAAGAAGATCTCAAAATTTCCACCAGCGCCAAAATAGGTGGAGGATGGGATACACACCATGGCAGACAATCTAAGGAAAATCGACTTTGGAACATAGGATGATCCAAGGCCGACATTTGTTAGCGAGCAGCTGTCCGAAAAATAGGTAGCCACATTAATAGTTGTGCTCATGTAGTATAAAGACTGATTCACTTAGAACTACTCCGAACTGCCGGGTTTAGATCCAGAGGTAGCGATACACAAACTGGCCATATCACTAGACATAAAGCCAATCAAACAGGCACCAAGAAGGATGCGGTTCGAACTTGAGATGAGTATCAATGCTGAAGTCAAGAAATTAATCGACTCTGGTTTCATCCAAGAAGTTCAATATTCTGACTGGATCGCTAACATTATTCCGGTGATGAAGAAAAATGGGACCGTTCGCATTTGCATGGACTTTCGGGACCTCAATAAAGCATGCACGAAGGATGACTTCCCAGTGCCCGTTACCGAGCTGATGATCGATAACACATCCACCCACGAGGTCTTCTCCTTCATGGATTGATCTACAGAATACAACCAAATAAAAATGGACCATGAGGACCAGAAGCATACCGCCTTCCGGACTCCGTTAAGCATATTCTGCTACAGGATGATGCCCTTCAATTTGAAAAACGCCGGAGCTACATACCAAAGAGCTATGATGAAGATATTCGATGACCTCATAAACGAGATCGTCGAATGTTATATCGATGACCTCGTGGTCTCTTATGAGGAACATTAGGAATATCTAAAGATCGTGTTTGAGCGTCCTCAGAAGCATAATCTGAAGATGAACCCTCTAAAGTGCGCGTTTGGAGTCTCCTCAGGAAAATTCCTAGGTTTCATCATCCGCCGCTGAGGTATCAAAATTGATCCCTAAAAAATCAAGGCGATCATGGAAATGACATCGCCACGAACCCTCAAACAGCTGTAATCTCTCCATAGAAAGCTCGCGTACATCCAGCGGTTCATAGCCAACCTCTCCGAAAAATGTCACCCCTATAGTCATCTGATGAAGAAGGGGACCCCATATCTGGGATCAGAAATGCTAAAATGCATTGGACGAAATCAAACAATACCTGCAAAATCCGCCGGTATTGGCCACTCCGGTTAAGGGAAAACCCCTTATCCTATATACAACGGCCATTAAATGTTCTCTAGGCACACTATGGGTACAAGAGAACGATTAAGAAAAAAAAGAGCTCTGTATTATCTAAGCCGAGTTCACCTGGGGGTAGAAATTAACTACCCCCCATCGAAAAGCACTTCCTGGTGCTGATCTTTGCAATAACAAAGCTTAGGCATTACGCCTTGGCGCATGAGGTCCATCTCAAATCAAAAGTGGATCCTCTGAAGTATCTGATGTCAAAGGCTATACTAGCTGAAAGGCTTTCCAAATGGGCCCTACCGTTGATGGAATTCTCAATAACATATCGACCCCTCAAAGCAATAAAAGGACAAGTCATCGCAGACTTTCTTGCGGAATATCCGATATCGGCCGATTCTTCTCTAGACTGCGAGCTGCCGGATGAACACGCGTTCGACCCAGTCGAAGAAGAGAAGGAAGAAAATAAGTCTCCTTGGGAACTCTACTTCGATGGAGCCTCTTCCATGAAGCGGCGAAAGAGGAACACTTTCATAATCAAAGCCGGGATGGGTCTTATCTTTATGACCCTGCAAGGAGGAATATCATGTTATGCCCTCTCATTGACGAAACCTAGGACTAATAATGAAGCAAAATATAAAGTTTTGATAGCTGGTCTTGAGATCGCTATCGATATAGGAATCAAAGACCTCCTTATTTATAGAGATTCTCAGCTGATTGTCAATCAAGTAAATGGTGACTACAAAACATATAAGACAGAACTAATATGTATAGCGAAAGAGTGGAGTAGCTACTGACCCAAATCCCTTCCTATACTCTGGAAAGCATACCGCGAGTGGAAAACAGCAAGGCGGATGAGTTAGCCAAGTTGGCTAAAGAATTGGCCGACGAAGACCTCGATGACATAAGGATCATTGTTCAAAACCGCAGGATCCTGGCGCCAGTAGATATACCTTCGGAAGATCTGATAGAACTATACGAAGAAAAAGAAATGACCGAACATGAAGTTCTCCAAATAAAGAACGAAGAAGAGGCCAAAGACTGGAGAGAATTCTTCATAGACTACTTTAAGTCCCAAAGCACTCCTGAAGATGCGTCAAATAGACATCAGCTCATGAAACGAGCTCTGTCATTTGCCTTCATCAATGACACTCTGTACAAAAGATCCTACAACTTCATGTGGTTAAGATGTCTAGGGCCGAAAGAAGCAAAGAAAGTCGTCCAAGAAGTACACGACGGACTTTGTGTCTCTCATCAAGCAGGACCAAAAATGAAACTGAAGATAAAAACGATGGGGTATTACTGGCCCACGATGATTCAGGACCGCCTCGAATATGCGAAGTAGTGTCACTCGTGCTAAATACACGGGGACATCATTCATCAGCATACAAATCCACTACATCAGACAGTGGCCTGCTGGCCATTCAAGATGTAGGGAACCGATATAATTGGTCCTATCAAACCAGCGTCATCCAGAGAACATCGGTTTATACTGGCAACAACCGACTACTTTTCTAAGTGGGCAGAAGTAGTACCGCTAAGGGAGGTGAAGACGGAGAATATCCTCCACTTCTTCAAAACCCATGTCATCCAGCGGTTCGGAACTCCGCGATAGATAATCCCGGATAATGGACCTACTTATAAAAGCCACAAAATTAGTCGTTTTGCACAGCAGCAAAAGATAGACTGGGGATACTCCTCAGTCTATGATCCTCGGGCCAATAGTCTGTAGGGTTACTGGGCACTCTAAGAAGGTTCAACAAGGCATCAACCATGCCCGATTAAAATTTTAGTCATGCCGAATAACTCTAAACAAGATCTTTGCTAGATAATTAGGGTAAGACATGCAAGAAAAACTATTTAACACTAAGTGAATATGAAATACAACCTATGTAAATCGGTCCTTCACTTCTAAAGCTCCTTGTTGTAGTCCCTTCGCTGCGATCATCGAACACCCAGACTCTCAGACGGCTCCATGAGAAGAAGCAACGGTATTGCTTGAAGTCTTCGAGGCTGAAGAAGATCTACGTCGAGGGAATACAAACTCAAGCTTCTACTTCACTAACCAAAGAATTATTGAAGCAAACACCCTAAACTAAAGTGCTAGTCTAGTAGAGGATGATGAAATAGGAAATGGGTACACTTTAGAATTTCTTTTCTCACTTTGTATCTCTCTATTTTTCAAACCCTAGAATGAAAATCAAGGAGGAAGAAGATGAGCTCAAAATGAGAATGAAACTTAATCAAGAGAGAGAGAGAGAGAGAGAGAGAGAGAGCTAACCATGGTGAGTGAGTATCATATACTAACTCATGTAGAGACATTACCATGGCTAATTATAGTGGTTAGGTTAACTAATATCTTAAGTAAAACAAAACTAGTGGACTAAGTCAATGCAACCATAAGCTTCATGAAGCTTCATGCATGTGAGCTCATTATCCATTTGTTTTAGAATTACTTTAGATATTAAAAACCTACCAATATAATTAGTATGGTGTATGTCTCATACACCCATGATAGTTGTATCAACAACCATGATACAAAATGTACATAAATAAATATATATTACATATATATTAAGTTGTGCACAAGTGAGGAAAATAAATGCTTAAGTGAACCTATGTTAGTTAATGAAAATTAGTATATCACATATACAATTATACACTAAATTATTAAATCAACACTTGACTTAATAATCCGGTTATATATCATATAACCGACTAACATCCAATGTATCGACTTATCGAATCAACCCTTAATTCGATAACTTGGTTATATCGCATATAACTAATCGACACAAACATCGCGAGAATAGAATACGGTATCATATACTCGCATTATTCTCGGTCCCGCACATATCACATATGCGCTCCTATTTCGTTTTGCCTGAGCCAGTAAAACCTCTATGTAGGACTCTAAAGACTCGTCAATACGCCGGTAGTAGGTGATGATCATATTAAGCACCCACAAGCCGTCAGCGGTACTAGCTGGACGTAACGGCTACCCGGGTATTGAGCGATCAGAAGATCGGCAAGCAAGCCCCCTCTAACTCCTGTAAAAGCCTGACAGTGACACTACCGTACAGTCCGGTCTCCTTGTCTGATATGTCGCATATCAAGTCTAGGGGTGGTAAACGTCAGACCCCAATAACCGATAAGTCATGCCGATATGAGGCTCATAACAGGTTGAGAAATTACTGGTAACACTTACCAGTAAATCTCTAAACCAGCCCTGAACAGGGACTTTCCCGTTGCGGCCAATCGAGTATAGCGCAACATCAATCCCCAATACCGAGTGAGACGAAACCCCTCCTATCGCTCATTGCCTTCATGTGATTCGGGACTGTACCCAAAAATCACCGTTTTGCACGCCCTCTTGGACGTGGTAAGGTGGAAATCAAAGCACAGTGGGAATCACACAAGACTATATGACGATCTCGGGTCTACAGTCTAACCTATACCAGTGTCACCAGAGAAATGCCATCTGACGTAAGGTATAATACCAGCTGGGAGTTCTCGGCGTGTCCGTCCAGTGTACCCAGACTCCACTGAGCACCCGTATATCATCTCTGATGTCAAACACCAATGGATATGGGATCATCCATCGCTATCTGTATGGGTCGAGAAGGTATACGCTAGTCTACTCTGGTATATCGATGCCCCGTCTCGATACACCGACGACTAAGGATCTTGAAGGATGTACTTATGGACTACCATGTCCCCACTAGTATGATCCGCATCATAGTTCAGGTAGTCAAGTACACATCCTAAGGGCTTTACCAACATGTAACAGAGAAACAATCAGTGTACACGTTAAGGTAAAGAGTAACCAGATAGCATACTATCATGTCGAGCAAGAAAGTCCTCCCTATATATGTCCAAGCATCCACTACAATATATATCTCATGTATAGTAATGGCCTCTAGGGCATACATATAACTAACAATCTCCCACTTGCACTAGGGCCATCTGATAACAGTAGTTATAGTATCACATACTCAACCATCCCATAATAGTCTCTCTGGGAAAAGGCCTTTGTGAGTGGATCCGCCGTGTTGTCCTCTGAGCCTACTCTCCTAACCTCGATCCCCTGGAGATCAACCATCTCCATGATCAGGTGATACTGCCTTAGAATATGTCTGGATCACTGATGGGACGGGCGTTCCTAGGCAAAAGCCACAACTCCATTGTTACACAATGGTAGGAACGAAGTTCATCTCATGAACTAATATACACCCAGACTTCCTCTTTGGTAGCATCTTTGGTAGCGATGTATCTAGCCTTTATCGTCTAGTATGCCACGGTATCTATCTTGGAACTCTTCCAACATACCGTTCCTTTGCTAAGGGTAAAGACAATGCCTGTGACTGACATTCAGTTGTCCTTATCACCCTGGAACCCTTCCAGTGATTCTTCCCAGGATCAATTGATACCATCTCACTACAACTAGTGAGTGTCCTAACATCCAATTAGATCTATCTCATAGATCCAAAACCCAGGATTTAGTAGGTATCACTTTGATCCTATGTGGAGAATCATTGTGATAAGCGGAGATTGACCGAGCATAGCATAGGAAATTCCTTCCCTATCAAAAGCATGTCATCCACGTACTCTACGAGGATCACCACCATACTCCCTACTACCTTTTTTGTATATACAAGGTTCATCTGCCATTTTGATGATATCAAACTCTTTGACTAACACATCAAAACAGACATTCTAACTCCGCGATGCCTGCTTTATCACATAAAACATCTTGCACACGTTTCCGCTGCTCCCACTGTCTACGAAGCCCTCTGACTGTGTACTTATAGACTCTCTCTTCTAAAACATCATTTAGAAAAGCAGTCATGACACCCAACCACCAGATGTCGTAGTTATGGTATGTAGCCGTGGAAAGTAGGATTGTCACGACCCAAAATTGGCCCATGACGGCCCTAATACTACGCAACGCCAAAAGACGTAACGCAGTAAAAGAAAGCCAAAACCCAGAAATCTAAACCAAGAAAAATACGGAAAAGATAATATAGTTTTTGAAACATTTGAAATCGCAACCCAAATTCTTTAAAAGTCTTACTTTCTTTCTTTAAAATTTTGGCAACACCCCCTTTGTAAAAACTAGCCAAGAAGAATACAATACAAATATACGACGCCGTAGCGAAGAAATAAAGACAATAGGAAGGAAACTGTATATAAAAGGCAACAAATCCACAAATAATATACAATAGCGTCCTCACCAAGTCTCTAAGTCAACAATACAATAGTAGATGGAGAGTACAAAATACAACGAATGTACAATATGAAATACAGATAATCATCTAACCCACCTAAGCAAAATGGTATACTGTGAGCTGATGCGATATCTATAGCAAAAGATGATAGATGAGAAGCTGAATAGCCTGCCTCGACTACTCTGGGGAACAACCTGAAACACCTGTGGCACAACGGGGGTGAGCTGCCAACTCGTGAATAGTAGATAACATATGCAGGTAATCGCAGGAATGCACGTACAGCATGAATCTAAGATATGCGATTACAGTAATAACATGTCATGCATATGCTGAATAAAGGAAAGTACAGTAGCAGGTACCATCACTATGTGAAGCAATAGTAACATGACAATAATATGCAATAATCAGGCAATAGGGATATGAGAATGTGAATATGCAACTATCATAAGGGTACACTAACAGGTACTACCAATATATGAATCTGTGCATAAAATAGATAAGTGTGAGGTATGGGGTGGAATATGTCATTTCCACAAAAACCTGACATCGTGGCAGGATCACAATCCATCGAGACACTCAAATCCATAATTTCCTCAAATCAGCCCCCCCAAACTGGGCTCTCACAACATATAAGTCTTATATCACCTCAATGTATAATATCGAATAGCTCTCCTATATCTCGAATGTACAAATCAACAATCTCTTTCATATCCAATATCCAATGTCAATGAATCACCTATATCCCAAGTCGAATCTCAGGTAAGTTTCTAACATCCGAAAGGTATATATATTTGCAGAAATAATTATGATGGGGGCAATACACATATATTAGCGTCCCATTCCACTAATATTGGTGTAAGAGTATATATAACAACGGCTAATCCCCTGTTATATATACAAAGGTATTAAAAGAAATATCATGAAAATAATGTGCCAAGCATCGACACAGAAATCCTGATAGGTACGTATCATACGCTGTCCCGAAAGCACGAGTGCCTAGCTCTGACCCTCGCCTTTCGACGTATGCATACGTGCATGACTCCCAACGGTGTCTCCATGACCCCTGTCGAGTCATTAGTACTGTCACCGGTAGGTACTAGCCCGCCTCCAGGCTCAATCGGCAATATCCATCGATCTTCTTGCCGAGGGGAACCATACCGGGCCCCACCATGTACCCTCATATGGCAACATACCTCGTATGGAGTATATAATCAGAACCGATAAATCTCATGGTGGCTGCGCAAATATCATATCAAGGAAACCGGGTTTTTCAATATATGCATAATTTCATGAACTCCCGCGGTTCCCAAATCCAGAAATCATCATGTGAAATCCAAATAACAATGCGCAAATCCAGGAATAAATATATGCGATATATCTGAAATGCGAGCATATAAATCAGAATATGTAGCTGAAACCAGATGTATGCGAAACCAATAAGGTACAACTAAGTAACATCAGTGAAGATAAGTATGTAACTGCAACTGAATATGTGTGTAACATATAGGTGTAGCAATGTATAGGTATCTACCTATAAGAACTGATGTCGTATACCCCCCTGGGTATAAGTAAAATATGTAGGATATCCCCCCGGTATAACTAAAATATATGCAAGGTATACCTATAAGCTACATGTCATGTGTGACAAGCAATAGTATCTATAATGGTTAGTATGTGACATGGCAATTATTGACGGTGTGTGTGTAGCATACAATCCGTGCTCGTGCAACATGAACCATCAATAATATGTGCAGTGTCCTACGTCTACTAGTCACAGTACAACTATATCCAAGGAAATACAGTAAAGGCGCAATTCTAACAATGACGTAGAATATGCGACAGGTATTTGAATCCTAGCCCAGACGCATAACGCCATGCGGGCGATTCCCCGTAGATGTTAAATCTACTCACCTATGCTCCACGCTAGGTGAATCCTACCATCTGCTCCCCCCTGTAGTAGTGTCCGTAGTCCCTGCCTGCAAACCTGCAAATAAGACACAAAAATCATACATAAGCCAAATATTCTGCAAAACGCGATATCGAACCAAAACGAGAAACTCGCGTCGCGAACTAAACGCGCGTGTGCACGATACGCTAAAACGTGTATGTACGCGTCTAAAACCATCGCGACACGCCGCGATAGGCTGGATCACAGAACCCACTCACGTATCGCGTGTATCGCGCAAACAAACGGACACCAAATACGATATATAGTCCCAGATTTTCCTACGGGCCAAATCTTGCAAAACTAGACATGCCAAAGCACTAGACAACACTGCAGACAACCCTAGCCAAGACCCCAACACCCCAGACCCCAACTTGGCCGCAATTTGCGGCCAAACCCATTAAATCTGCGGCCTGGAACAAGAATGAGGGGCTCAGGTTCTGGTGGTGGTATCTAGACCTAGTGAGCATGCCCCAGTTTTCTCAATTTTGTTCTGAAGGATCCGGGTCAAAAGCAGATCACAAAAATGCTAATATATCGCTTAAAAATGCTAATTTGCACAATTTAGAAACCTTATGGTATTTTAGTGTAATCTGGGCTATTTCTCAGTTGAAGTGACCCTATTAACACTAAAATAGGTAGGGTTATCTAACACAAACATCAATTTGCCACAACATCTCACAAAATACCATAATTAGCACTAAACTAGCTAATTTAACACTAATCGAAGCTAATCCACACACAAGCTAGGAAAACTAGGGAAAGAGCTCAGAACTATACCCTAAGCAACCCAAGGAAGCAAGAGAAGAAGTGTGTGGAGGAGATGATGGCTGCTGCAGTTGCTGGAGCTCCTACTGCTGCTCCAGAAGTTGCTGCTGATGCTGCTTTGCTGTTGCTGCCGCTTGCCTCTGTTGCTGCTGCTTCTTTCTGCTGGTGAGTGTGTGTGTGTGTTTGAGAGTGAGAGAATGAGAGCAATGAGTGAGAATGAGAGAATGCAAACAACCCCCCCTTCTCACTCTCTCTCACTTCATTAAAGAGGCATGGCTCACCATGTAGCCCATGCTCCTTCTCTCTCTCAAAAGTCAACATTCAACCAAAATAAAACTCTTTTAAATCCATTTTCATTTTCTTTTTTTTTAAAAGAACAACCATAACTATTTAACCCAAAACACCTAAACAATAATTAACCTAAAGAGAATGGGTTAATCCATCATGCTTGCTAAACATGGTCTAACCCCATCTCTAAACCCTAGTTATCATGCACAAGTGTGTGTGCGCCTAGAAAAATTCTAATAAAATACTCATTAAATAGGATAAAATAATTAAAAACCAATTTGGTAAACTTTTTATTAAAAACCATACATTAAAATATAATTAGCTACAAAACATATTCTAAGGTGTTACAAGGATCTGGATGGACTTAAGCATAGGTACTTAGAAAAAGGTTTTATCATAATCCATACCTGGTCAATGATGCAAACCTTTAACAAGTCTAGTGTTCATATCAGATTTTTGCATTTTCATACCGCCCAATTTTTATCACATTGCATATCGGTAGATACTCTTGAGCCGTGTTTGCTAGTCAATTGCAGGATACAGGTTCTCGGTTCTAAAACGGTGAAATTCATGAAAAACACGACAACATCCGGGTTCCTGCCAACCACAGATAAAACACGGTCTCCGCTCTTCATCCGTATGTTGCCAGATACCAGTTTAGGAAGACAAAATGTCAAATCAATGTCACCTTCATGCACAAGGCTCAATGGCAACAACAAGTTCTAAGAAATCTACGCGGAGCTCGAGGCAATCATGCCAAATCTTGACAAAAAGTCCACCTTTCCCTCAACAAAAATTCTGGAAGAAATGTGGAAGTATTTTCAGAAAACACATATGCCAAACTACAGAGGAAAGCAAACCAGGGGACCACAAGAAAAACGAGACCCCAACTCTACTATATGGCCGCGGATCCGCGGCCAATAGGGGGTCTAGGCCGCGGATCCGCGGCCATATGGTGGCGACAGATGAAGATTTTTCAGGGTTATTTTGGTCTTTTTATTTGTGTTCTGGTGGTTGCCCTAGGTTTCCATTCTCCAGCCTATAAATAGCCCAGAACTTTGAGAAGGAAAGGGTCCATTCTTGTATTTTCATTTTGCTAGGATTAGTTGTGTTTCTTCTTCCTCTTCTCACCTCTTCTCCATTAAAACTTGTAGTAAGCTTGTGAGTGAAGAGTGATGAATAAAGAAGAACCATTTATTATCATGCTTGTCTCTTTATCTTGTTAATTGTTGTAATTTTTATTTATTAAGTAGTTGTTGTTATTTTCTTGTTGTTTCTTTCTTCTATCTTTTTCTTTATCCTTAAATACGACAATGATGCTTACGCTCGATCCTCGCCAAGGTGAGGTCGCAAATAGCTAGTCGTATTCTTCTAATCTCTTTCTTTCTATCTTCCTCTTTTGTTTTGTTTTATTTTTCCGTATCATGATGTGTGAGTAGTTCATACTTGTTAGGGTAGGATAAGGGAAGTTTGAGAGAAGGAAATCTCTCTCACTCTTTCCTTGCCCAACAGCTTAAATCGACTCCCGTTAATTGAACCACAATCCGCTCCCTACGGCACCCTATCCTACATGATAGCGGTGATCCCGTAGTGAGACCGGTTGTGGTTGAATTAACCAGAGGTTATGGCTAAGAGCCAAGAACGGAAGGACAAGCGCTAAAAGGAAGGACTTATGCGTTGGAAAGCCTAGCTTATACTCGCAAGTTCCTTCCTAGTCGTGCTAATCCCCGTTGTTGCCGATTACCGTAACACCGATATTAAGAGGGGCAACGAAAGATGTGGAGACTCCTAACTCAAACTAACCTAATCCTAACCCTAACAAGCTCTCTTTAAAACATCAACTTAACACTTAGATAATCACAAACAAATCTGAACTCTCGGACTTAACTCGTTAAAGCACATAGAAAAAGACTCCCATCTCCCTGCGGACGACCCGTACTCAACCGGGTAGCTACAAGCGAAACCGTCTTGATTGCGGTATTTAAACTAAAACTTGAACACGCAGAACCTCTAACAATCAAATGGCGCCGTTGCCGGGGAGATGGTAGTTTATTTCCTTGTGTAATTTCGGGTTAACTTGTAAATTTAACCGAAAAACAAAACAAAAAAAAAAATACTTTGTAAAAGAAACCATCTTGTTATTCTTGATTAGTTTTTGTGCAAGCGTGCAGGAAAATACGAAGTTTAAGATCGGTGACCAAGACGTTGAAAATACGGAGTTCAAGTACAGTGCCAAAGACGTGGGAAGATAGACCCACATTTCGCGGCTACACCGCGACGGATCAAAACGAAGCAAACGGTCTACTGAAAAATCTGGAGCAGATACAGTGAGCAACTCAGAATTCCACACATCCAGACAAGCAGATGACACCCAACAGAGAACACCCAAATTTAGCCCCAATTCCTCTACATAGCCGCGGAACCGCGGCCTAAGGTGGTGTTTGGCCGCGGATCCGCGGCCAATTGGTGCCCTTGGGCTGCCAACTTCTCTCTGTAAGTCTCTCTTCTTCTCCCCACTCCTCTGGACTCCACTGAATTGTGTTTTCTGCAGCTTTCTTTGCGCAAATTCTTCTCCCCCTTCCAATAAACTGTTCTTGTGCAGGATTCTTTGCGCCGCAAAATAAAAAAATTGTTTGCAGTTGATTTGTTACTGTTTTGCATTTCTTTAATACGGACTTAAGGGGCTTGAAACCAATCCAGATTGGGTGGGGATTTCATCACCCTTCCCAGGACCCCAAAAATCACTAAAGCATATGCATTGTCTATTGTAAATTAAAAAATACTAGACTTCAGCCCTAAGGACTTCGCGCTCATTAGGAGAAGATAAACCGTGTTTAGAACCTCGCTTAACGGTATATTGTTTACGGGGTGTCTAGGAAAGTGTTAAAGGCGCAACCGCCGAAAGAGAAAGGGTTATTTAATTAAGGAACTTCGCGAAAGCGTTGGAAAACCTCCCCTTATCTCTGCACTTACCTGGCCTCGTGATCAGTGTATTTTTAAGCCCGTTTCTCGACACCGTTTAACTTCGACAATCAAGTTCAGGAGCAGGTCTAGTAGACCTAGGTTACCCTAGATCTAGGTGTGATTGTGCATATCTTGTTTGTGATTGCTTAAGCCGTATATCCGTACATATTTCTGTAAATCTCTTTCTAAAAACAAAACAAAAAGAAAAAATCAAAAACTTTTATAAAAACTAGCCCTTTGTCGCAAAATCCATTTTTTACCCTCCACCCATCGCCTTTCTCCATTGACGTTTTCTTACCCTCACCTTCTTTGCTTTGACTATACTAAACTCGTTTAGTGTATGTCCGCTTGGACTCGGGACACTAGCGCCCGTCTAGTCCGCGTTACGTTAGTCGCTACCGACTACGCGATCGACTCCGAAGTCGATGCTCCGTCCACTCCTCTTTCACCCCTTCCTTTGCCGTCCAACTCCGACGTTGACCGGAATTCTGTTCGTACATCTTCACCTTCACCTTCACCAACCTCTTCTTCCACGATGTCGGGATTTAATCCGAACATCTCTTTGACCACCGCTGGATTGGCTCCACCTCCTACGGAGACCAATCTCCCACCATCTCCGCCTGTTGTAGCGCCGCAGCGAATCGCGCTCCAGGATCGTTTCTATCCCACCCGTTCTGCACTTCCCACCTGCCTTTCTCTTCCTCCGGCCAATGGGGACAACTTTGAAATTAAGCCCCATTTCATCAACATGCTTCCACGTTTTCATGGGCTTGAATCTGAAGATGCCTATATCTTCATCAACAAATTTCAAAACGTCTGTGCCATGATGAAAACCACCCAGCTGTCGGACGATGCTATACGTCTACGGGTCATTCCGTTCACTTTATGCGATCTTGCTGAAAAATGGGTGTATAGCACCGCTTCCCACTCAATCACCAGCTGGGACGAGTTTGTTAAAGCGTTTCTAAAAAAATTCTATCCGAATCATAAGACCGCAAGGATTCGAAATGAAATCAACCAATTCTCCCAGCTTCCTTCTGAACCCTTCTGGAAGTGCTTTGACCGGTACAAAGACCTTCTTGTTCAGTATCCTCACCACGGTATAGAGAAATGGCAACTCTGCCAAACCTTATACGAGGGACTGAACCCAGCAACGAAGCAGTTGTTGGAAACCATCTGTCAGGGCCACTTCCTATCGAAATCTGACGAGGAAGCGTGGCAGTTCTTTGACGGCTTTGCGGAGCAAACGCTACAGTGGGAGAGCACCAGACCGACTTCTTCTTCTTCTACCTCCACTTCTACCGGTCAGTCTAGGGTAGGAATCCACCAACTTGACGTCTCTATTGCGATGAAAGCTGAAATGGCTGCAATAACAAGAAAGCTTGAAGCGATAGAAAGCAAATTTTCTTCTCCTGCCCCTGCCCCTGTTCTCCCCCTTCATACCATCTGCGCTAGTTGTTCCGATCCTTCCCACTTGACCGAAGAGTGTCCTTACAATCCACCCTCGCAAGGACAGGATCAGGTTAATGCTGCATTCCAGCAAATACCAAGGAATGATCCATACTCTTCCACCTACAATCCCGGTTGGAGGAACCACCCCAATTTCGCCTGGAATCAGAATCAGAATCAATTCCAGGGCAACAATTTCCAAAGGTCCCCTCCACCGCAACAACAAGCGCAACAACAAACTCAACATCAATATCAGCAGCCCTTCCAACCCTAACCTTTCCAAAATCAGACGAACAACTTTGCACCCAACAATTCTTTTCCACCAAACAACTTTGTTCCGTCAAACAACGATAAGGTTTCCTCGCTCGAGCGAAGTCTGGAGGCGTTCGTTAAACAGTCGACTCAGTCCACCGCCAACATCCAGTCTTCCATTCAATCTTTAGTGCAATACACTGCCGCACACGGGCAAAGCATCAAGACCATCGAGGCCCAGATTGCACAGCTAAACGCGGCCTTAAGCGAGCAAGAAAAGGGGAAGCTCCCGTCCCAGCCACTTCCAAATCCCGGTCACCCACATAATGCACATGTTGCTCTTGAACAACAAAACCATAATGTGAGTGCCGTGACTACACTGAGATCAGGGAGGATGCTGCAAAACAACATTGGCAAACAGATCAACGATGACACCCCGGCCGCTTCTTCTTCTTCTTCTTCTTCTTCGTCTTCTGAGCCTATTCTCCGTTCTTCACAAGGCTCCCCTCCCTCTTCTTCTGCTTTGAACGGACCCACTTCTCACTCCACGAAGACACCTATTCTGGGATCCGTTCCAACTCCACAATCTCCTCCTCCAGCATTAGACTCAACCAATTTTCAAAATGTTCCATTTCCAAACAGGTTGAGTTCTAACAAACAAAATCCACAAATGGAGAAGATTCTGGAGTTATTCAAGCAAGTTAACATTAACATTACTCTTTTAGATGCTGTCCAACAAGTCCCGTCTTACGCGAAAATCTTAAAGGACTTGTGCACGAAAAAGAGGAAGTCTCAGGTACCCAAGAAAGTTTTCTTGGCTAGTGCTGTGAGTGATGCCCTTACCCAATCTTTACCACAAAAACGGAAGGACCCTGACTGTCCTACGATTTCAATTACTATTGGGGATAAGAACATCAACCGCGCACTATTAGATCTTGGTGCCAGTGTTAACTTGCTTCCGTATTCAGAATACGAGCAATTAGGCGTCGGAGAGCTGAAACCCACGCACTGCACTCTCCAAATGGCCGACCGATCGATCACCCATCCTAGGGGTGAGCTAGAGGATGTGTTGATAAGGGTCGGGGACTTCATATTCCCTGTTGACTTCATTGTATTAGATACACAGCCTGTAGCTAACCTCCGGAATCAAATTCCGGTGATACTCGGTCGCCCATTTCTCGCAACCTCAAATGCTGTGATCAATTGTCGCAATGGTTCGATGAACCTCTCTTTTGGAAATATGACGATTGAACTCAACATTTTTAGGTTGGGGAATCAGCCCGCCGAACCTAATGCTCATATACTGGACGTCTGCTCGATCCAGGAGATCACCCCAGAAGAGTGTGAATTCGAGGAGTTTCTGTTTGATCACGATAACCTTGACGCCACTAGTGCGTTTCTCTTCGAACCTGCTGCTGTTTCTGCGCCCGACAACGACTACGAGTGTTTCACGTTTTCGAATGATCTTAGCCGCGCACAACCCGAGTTTGAATCCTTCGACTTTCCGGATGAGTTACCTGAACCATCCAACTCGGTTGCCTACACTCGCTTTGAACCTTTGCTGGAGTCCTTTGAGTTCGAGACCTTTGCACCAGTCTTGCCTTCCATCGTTTCACCTCCAACGCTCGAACTCAAGCCTTTGCCGTCTCACCTTAAGTACGCTTACTTAGGTGAGAACGAGACCCTCCCTGTCATCATCTCGACTTCTCTAGCTCCCGAGCAAGAGAAAGCCCTTCTCGCGGTCTTGCACAGCAACAGGCAAGCTTTTGGCTGGTCCATGGCGGACATCAACGGGATTAGTCCCCTGATCGTTGAGCATCACATTCATCTGATGGATGATGCCAAACCAGCCCGGGATCCACAAAGACGTCTCCATCCAGTCATGAAAGAGGCTGTGAAGAAGGAGATCGTCAAATGTCTAGATAGTGGTATTATTTACCCTATCTCTGATAGCCAGTGGGTTAGCCCCATTCATGTTGTCCCCAAGAAGTCGGGCATCACGGTCATAACCAACGAGGCGAATGAGTTAATCCCTACTCGCACCCAAACTGGGTGGCGAGTTTGCATTGATTACAGAAAACTCAACGCCGCAACGCGGAAAGACCACTTTCCGCTACCTTTCATTGACCAGATGCTTGAACGATTGGCCAGACACGAGTACTACTGCTTTCTTGATGGCTACTCCGGCTATAATCAAATCCCCATCGCCAAAAAAGACCAGGACAAGATCACATTCACTTGTCCTTTCGGCACGTTTGCATATCGACGCATGCCCTTTGGGTTATGCAATGCGCCCGCTACCTTCCAGCGGTGTATGATGGGAATTTTCTCAGACATGGTGGAAAAATTTCTGGAGATTTTCATGGATGATTTCTCCATCTTCGGCGATTCCTTCAACGAGTGTTTGCTGCATCTTGACGCTGTCCTTACCCGATGTAAGGACAAGAATCTCACTTTGAACTGGGAGAAATGCCACTTCATAGTGCGCGAAGGTATTGTCTTAGGACATATCATCTCGCAAAATGGCATAGAGGTTGACAGAGCGAAGATTGAGGTCATTTCCAATGTGCCTCCTCCCCGATGCGTCAGAGATATCCGAGCCTTCCTTGGCCATGCCGGTTTCTATAGACGGTTTATCAAGGACTTTAGCAAGATTGCTAGGCCCTTGACGCTTTTGCTGGCCAAGGACACGCCATTCGACTTCAACTCGAGCTGTGTGACTGCATTCGAGTCACTGAAACGCTCACTCACTTCTGCTCCCGTTCTTTCTTCACCTGACTGGACGCACCCATTTGAGATTATGTGCGATGCATCCGACTTTGCCATTGGTGCTGTCCTTGGACAACACATCAACAAGATGCCGCACGTAATCTATTACGCAAGCCGAACCCTGAACGACGCCCAACTCAACTATACAACAACTGAGAAGGAATTCTTAGCTGTTGTATTTGCTCTAGAAAAGTTCAGGCCCTACCTCATCGGCTCTCCAGTCATTGTCTACACAGACCATTCAGCTCTGCGCCATCTTTTTGCGAAGAAAGATGCAAAATCTCGGTTAATACGTTGGATCCTCTTGCTTCAAGAGTTTGACCTTGTCATTAAGGACAAACGAGGATGTGAAAACGTAGTTGCCGACCATCTCTCACGACTTCCTTCTTTGCCTTCGCTTCCAATTCCGATCAACGACGTTTTTCCGGATGAACAGCTCTTGACAGTATCTTGCGAACCCTGGTTCGCAGATATTGTGAACTATTTGGCCACGGGATTGCTACCGACTGAATGGTCAAATCAGGACAGACTTCGCTTCTTATCCCAAGTAAAACACTTTTACTGGGACGAACCCTACTTGTTCAAGTACTGTCCCGACCAGATTATTCGTCGGTGTGTCCCTGATGAGGAATTCAAGAGTGTGCTGTCATTTTGCCACGATCAAGCGTGTGGCGGGCATTTTGGGCCCAGAAAGACAGCTGAGAAGATCTTGCAATGTGGTTTCTACTGGCCACAACTTTTCAAAGACGCTCATGACTATTGCAAGACTTGCTCCCGGTGCCAACACATGGGCCGGATATCCCGGAGGAACGAGATGCCGCTCCAACCGATCTTGGTTGTGGAGATTTTCGATGTTTGGGGGATAGATTTCATGGGGCCGTTTCCCAACTCTTTCGGGAACTTGTACATCCTTCTAGCTGTTGATTACGTCTCTAAATGGGTCGAGGCTGTGCCCAGCTGGACTAACGACAACAAGGTTGTCGTTAGGTTCCTTAAAGAAAACATTTTCTCCCGGTTTGGGCACCCCCGAGCGATCATTAGCGACAATGGAAGTCATTTCTGCAATAGGACTTTCGAGGCCTTAATGCGGAAATATTCCATTAATCATAAGCTTTCTACGCCCTACCACCCCGAAACCTGCGGGCAGGCCGAAGTTTCAAATCGGCAAATCAAGCAGATACTGGAGAAGACGGTCTCCAAGAACCGTAAGGATTGGTCGCTGAAACTCACTGATGCCCTTTGGGCATTTAGAACCGCTTATAAGACCGACCTTGGCATGTCTCCCTATCGGCTTGTGTACGGAAAAGCCTGCCACCTTCCTGTCGAAATAGAGCATCGCGCATTTTGGGCGATAAAAGAGCTGAATCTATCTCTCGAGGATGCGGGCAGCCATCGGAAGCTGCAGTTGAACGAACTGAACGAGCTTAGGGATGAGGCTTACGATAACGCGGTTGTCGTTAAGAATCGAACGAAGGTGTTTCATGATAAACACCTTTTGCGCAAAACCTTCGTACCTGGTCAGCAGGTACTGCTTTACGACACCCGACTTCACTTCCATCCAGGAAAGCTCAGATCTCGCTGGAAAGGGCCGTATTTTGTGCGGAATGTGTATCCGCAGGGCGTCTGTGGATTTGGAGAATCCAAAGGACGGTTCATTTTTCAAAGTAAACGGACACCGATGCAAACCGTACCTTAGCGCCGAACCAACAGAGGAGCTCCTGTTCCTACAGGAGCCGGTTTACCCTGAATGATCTTCCTCTGCCTACCTCCAAACTTCGGTTATCCAGCCAAGAACAGTGGACACTGTTCCAAATAAGTTTGGGGGTATGTACAAACCATTTTTGTATATATTTGTGTATATTCTTTTTCTTTTCTTTAAAAACAAAAACAAATAAAAATTTATGTATCGCTAACCGACAATTTTGACCCTTCAAATAATCTTTTCATGCAATGACAGTGCGGACACTGTCCAGTTTAAGTTTGGGGGTACGCTTGGTACGCATTTCTTACCTTCGCATTCATATGTATATTTTGCATCTGTATATTAAATCCATAAAATCCATAAAAATCTGAAAATTTTCTAAAAATATAAAAACTTTTTTGTCAGGTTAGCTTGTGGAAGAACTCTGATTCAACATTCGACGTTTTTGTTTGAAAAAAAAATAGGAATAACTAAATCTTATATTTGGATTTTGAAAACCTGAAAGATAACTCTTCTTTGAAGTTAACTATAGCTGATATACGTCTTTACATCACACTACACGTGTCGTGAATTTTGGGAATTAGATGACGAGTCTTTCATGTTTAAACTTTTAAACAGATAAATGATTTTCTGAGGATCAAATGGGTTTGTTCTGAAATAAGTAATGTCAAGAATAGTTTATGAAGTAAAGCGAATATGAAGGAATGTTATTGATGCCGTAATTGGAGCTAAGTCTGAAAAATAACCCATCTGAAACTTGATTGGAATGATTACACACCAAACCTACTAAACACGTCTTTTATCCAAAAAAATAATTGAACTGCCGGTTATATCTCCGTTCGTATTAAATCATCTGATTTTCACGCCAAACTGTCTTTTGTTTTTGGACCTAGGTAACTTGAGTAATTAAGTCCGCTGGGGTGTTTCTACACCTAATGCCCTAAAACCAACTGGTTTGGGAGCATTGGCCCAAAGCTCGCTAAGAAGCCTAGAAAGTCCAGTTTTAAAACAAAGTCAAGCAAGTGTTCTCTCCGAGTTAAAATTCCTAACGGTTCTTTGTGTGAGGATAATCTTGATAAAAGACAGGCTTTTATAAAAAAATTTAGCGGAGATATGAAGGTTTTATTCTATGATAAAGACTATTGCACGTTCACAGAGGTGTGTATGAAATGAAAACAAGAAAAAGGTGGAGTGAAAAATACGACTTAGTTTCCTGTTATGGAAGATAGAAATTCTGAAGTTGAAACCTTACTGGAAAACGAAACTTGAAAAATGCTTAACTCTCTATAAAACTTATATGATCCTTTCAAAATTGTTATCTGGGCTTTATTGTGCGACATGATGACTTTAATCGATCCTTCTGGAACTTAACGACACTATTTGCACTGCACGTAAAGACATATAAAATCTGTAGTTAAAGAAGAAGCGAGGTGTGAAAAATAAAGGTTCGATGGTCTAGACTTAGGATTATAGAATTGTTATTTTCTAAAACAAAAACTTTAGGGTTTGAATCTTAGTTATTTTACAAAACTAACTTGACCGGATTTTGTGGGTAGTATCCGCTGAAAACCCTCAGGAGACAACACTCCTCCTACTAGGGACACCTAGAGGTTTAACGGCTTGTTGCACATGCTCAGTGCAATCGCGTTCCCTGCGAAAGTGAGGTTAGGAAATTTTTTGTGAATAAATTGGCTTTGCTCGGGACGAGCAAATGATAAGTTTGGGGGTATTTGTTCATATCAGATTTTTGCATTTTCATACCGCCCAATTTTTATCACATTGCATATCGGTAGATACTCTTGAGCCGTGTTTGCTAGTCAATTGCAGGATACAGGTTCTCGGTTCTAAAACGGTGAAATTCATGAAAAACACGACAAAATCCGAGTTCCTGCCAACCACAGATAAAACACGGTCTCCGCTCTTCATCCGTATGTTGCCAGATACCAGTTTAGGAAGACAAAATGTCAAATCAATGTTACCTTCATGCACAAGGCTCAATGGCAACAACAAGTTCCAAGAAATCTACGCGGAGCTCGAGGCAATCATGCCAAATCTTGACAAAAAGTCCACCTTTCCCTCAACAGAAATTCTGGAAGAAATGTGGAAGTATTTTCAGAAAACACATATGCCAAACTACAGAGAAAAGCAAACCAGGGGACCACAAGAAAAATGAGACCCCAACTCTACTATAGGGCCGCGGATCTGCGGCCAATAGGGGGTCTAGGCCGCGGATCCGCGGTCATATGGTGGTGGCAGATGAAGATTTTCCAGGGTTATTTTGGTCTTTTTTTTTGTGTTCTGGTGGTTGCCCTAGGTTTCCATTCTCTAGCCTATAAATAGCCCAGAACTTTGAGAAGGAAAGGGTCCATTCTTGTATTTTCATTTTGCTAGGATTAGTTGTGTTTCTTCTTCCTCTTCTCACCTCTTCTCCATTGAAACTTGTAGTGAGCTTGTGAGTGAAGAGTGATGAATAAAGAAGAACCATTTATTCTCATGCTTGTCTCTTTATCTTGTTAATTGTTGTAATTTTTATTTGTTAAGTAGTTGTTGTTATTTTCTTGTTGTTTCTTTCTTCTCTCTTTTTCTTTATCCTTAAATACGACAATGATGCTTACGCTCGATCCTCGCCAAGGTGAGGTCGCAAATAGCTAGTCGTATTCTTCTAATCTCTTTCTTTCTATCTTCCTCTTTTGTTTTGTTTTATTTTTCCGTATCATGATGTGTGAGTAGTTCATACTTGTTAGGGTAGGATAAGGGAAGTTTGAGAGAAGGAAATCTCTCTCACTCTTTCCATGCCCAACAGCTTAAATCGACTCCTGTTAATTGAACCACAATCCGCTCCCTACGGCACCCTATCCTACATGATAGCGGTGATCCCGTAGTGAGACCGGTTGTGGTTGAATTAACCGGAGGTTATGGCTAAGAGCCAAGAACGGACGGACAAGCACCAAAAGGAAGGACTTATGCGTTGGAAAGCCTAGCTTATACTCGCAAGTTCCTTCCTAGTCGTGCTAATCCCCGTTGTTGCCGATTACCGTAACACCGATATTAAGAGGAGCAACGAAAGATGTGGAGACTCCTAACTCAAACTAACCTAATCCTAACCCTAACAAGCTCTCTTTAAAACATCAACTTAACACTTAGATAATCACAAACAAATCTGAACTCTCGGATTTAACTCGTTAAAGCACATAGAAAAAGACTCCCATCTCCCTGCGGACGACCCGTACTCAACCGGCTAGCTACAAGCGAAACCGTCTTGATTGCGGTATTTAAACTAAAACTTGAACACGCAGAACCTCTAACAATCATCTAGCTTTGAAAGTCTCAACTTTTCCATGTACACCAAGCAATCTTCTCAGGATATACTTGCTCCCGTTGGGGATTTAACCCTTCAGATAAGGCAATCAAAGTCCATACTTTGTTGGTGTATAAGGATTCCATCTCAGTTCGCTAAGCATCCAGCCATTCTTACAGAATCCCACTCCTGATGGCCAGCTCGAAACTAGTTGGGTCATCATCTCATGATGCATTCCTCGCTCCCACTGTCGTAGAGAAACCGAAGTATCTCTCAGGTGGGTGAGGAACCCTACTAGATCGACGGAGAGGCTGAGGTTCGTTAGAAACTATTGAATCCTTTGGTTCTACCAAATCATCAGCTGCAGTTTTTATAGATGGAACTCCTTCCAGTTCTACCTCATGTCCACCAATTTCTTCACAAGAAATTTCCTTTCACAAAGGTGGCATGCTGAGAAACAAAACATCTTTTGTTCCTCGGTTTGGTAGAAGATATTCCCTTGCGAATGCTTGGGATATCCAACAAACTTCTACAGAACTGACTTTGCCTCGAGCTTGTCCGGATTATGATTTTAGACATAGGCTGGACAACCCCAAATCTTAACAAACTTAAGATATGGGCTCTTCCCTTTCCATATCTCATATGAAGTGGTAGGCAATTGATTTGATCGGAACCCTATTCAATAGGTATGCAACTTCACAAGTGCATAACTCCCTAAAAGGAAATAGGTAACTCAGTAGTACTCATCATAGAGCACACCATATCAAATAGGGTGTGATTGCTCCGCCCCGATACACCGACGTGTTGTAGTGTATGCGGAGGAATAATGCTGAGAGAGAATCTCATTCTCCTTTAGAATAATCCAGGAATTCCGTGCTCAAGTATTCTCGTCCTTGATCACATCAAAGGATATACTACTTATACTCGTTTTGGTTCTCTACTTTCTAACTTATATTCTGTGAATATCTCAAAAGTTTCGGACTTGTGTTTCAACAGGAACATAAATCTTGAGAGATCAATAGAGAATGTAATGAAGTACAAAGAACCGGTCTTGGCATGTGTAGACAGGGGACCTTCATACATCAACATGTATCATCCCAAGAGTTCACAAACTCTTTCTCTGCTTCCAATAAACAGAGCTATGGTCATCTTATCTCTGTGACATGACCGGCAAGTTTCACAAGATGTAAATTCAAACTAATTTTAAATATGCATCTATATGTAACTTCAGCTAGTCGGGTCGCGTTGATATGACCTAGTCTACAATACTTCAAGAAGGATTCGTTCATTTATGAACTTTTCCTCTTGTGCGTGTTCTGTACGTTAAGAACTGTGGTTTGATTTAGCACGTCTATGCTTTTAGATAACGTGCCTGAACCGATCAACTCTTGATATAGGAAATGTTCAAAACATTATCCAACAATACAAAATTATATCCTTTCTTTACTAATAAAGAGACCGATATGATGTTGTATATCAGGTTCGGTATCTAATAACATTCGTTCAGAAATAATGTATTCTGGTAATACAGGGTGATAGTGACCAACAGACTTGGCTGCAACACTTGCACCATTTCTATTTCATGAAACTTATCACATGTTCTCAGTTCTCTACCTATCTGTAGCCCATGTAACAGATTAAATATGCGGGATCCTGATCCGGTATCTCATACCCAGGACGTAAAGGATACTGAGAAACAATTCTCTGTAATGAACACACCCGAAGATGATGCATCAGCATGCACTTTCTTCGTTTGGGCGGCACGGGAATCCTGGTAATCCCTATTTCCTGCTCTGTCTTATAACAATTATAAGTTGGAGCGGGACCAACATTCCCCTAGCTCAGTATAACAAGCGGGTTCGGTCAATACATCCGTATTATTATCTTGATTAAGGCATGATATGGTCTCTACCTGGAGAGAGAGAGAAGAAAACACTTTAGCGTATGCTCTTACAAGATTAGATTGGTTATTATTTTATCTAATCAGGATGGCTCCTACTGTTTTTATCAAATCTTCCTTCAAACCCTAAAAGGAAAGACTAGCCAGGATTAATTACTCCCTACAACTTCGCTAATCTTTCAGCCAGGCCCGTGTCGGTACTTTGAGGGAGGTTCCGCGTGCTTTCGCACGGACCTAATTAAAGTAAACCTCGTTTTCCCAGAGGCGTAACCCCGTTGACATCTTTCTAGACACCTACTTGATCGGCTAATTGTAATGTGTAAAACTCTCCCAGGAGTAACTCTTACTCGCAGCGGGTATCGGGATCCAACTATCTCATAGAAGGTATGCAATCTCATTGCAAATTTCAACATTTGAAATTCCCGATAATATTTTGCCCCTAGCGTCCCATGACCTTGACGCAGGCCAACAAACCATAGTGCGCTAGTCAAGTTCAACCCGTCATTTCTTGATTGAATTAAACCCACCCGCACGACCCTTGACGCAGGCCAACAAAGTCGCACGACTACCCTAATCCAATCTGCATCATATGTATAAGCAGATAAATACTAGTTAGCTACCGCACACTACGCCTTGACGCAGGCCAACAAACGTAGCACGAATACTAAGTAGGACTTATCTGAAATGACGGAGGGCTACGACATGTTTTTCTGAAAACCTATTGCGTAATGAACTTGATATCATTGTAGAATCAAATGATTTTAAAATGGAATGTTTTTTAGGCTTTTACAAGTTTCGCTAAAGAGGTCACTCCCGGTGAAGGGATCTCGGCTCTTTTCTCGTCGAATGAGGTGCAGGATATATCATATATATATCACTGTGCAAAGCAAGAACTAGAAAAGCAATCAAATAACAAACCGAGTATTGTAGCATCTGCCAGTTATTGCTAAAGGGGTCACTCCCGGTGAAGGAATCTCGGCCCTTTCTTTATCGAATAAGGTGCAGGATGTTCTACAAGGAACACCGCGATGCAAAGCAAGAACTGTAGCTATCTGTTTTTGAAAATTCGATTCCACAACATCTTTTAGGTTTCTTTTCTTTCATTAATCATATTAATGAAGTCCCATCATTTAAACACCTAAACATCATAGATAAATACGATGTACACATATGCCATCCGCATTCGCCTCGATGTCCCATCGTGCACCGTTAGGTTAGGTAACTAACGGCAGAGTGGGGCAGGGCTAGCACGGGTGTAAAACATAAGTAATATCTATATAATATATCATATATACTATATACAGTACTTATCATAACATATCAAATAATCACATCACGGATATCGCAGCAGAAGAAACCTATGAAATATTGGATATATTAGGACGTCCGTGTTTTATTTTGAGCCTTTATAAAACACGGATTCCACGGTCGCGATGAATAGCCAAACCCACACCCCTAGACTCCTACGAGAGCGGCAAGCAACCCTACCGATTCTAGAGTTAGGAGACCCGGACTTGACTCCTCGAGTTTGTCTCCCACTGGACCCTAGAACCCGGTTACTTGTGCTCCCCTCCTTGGGTCTACCTAATGTGGAAAAATAAATAATATACAAATGGTGACATCAACCTCATCCCGGAAGTGCCCTAATAAAAGAATATTATATACATTAAATTTTACATGAATGAAAATAAAAACGTTCATCTCACATAAAACCCCCGGCTATTCAAAACGCGACGATCCAATATAACATATCCAGCAGTACATAACATCACATGTCATCAACGTAAGTAAATATGCGCATCCCAATTGTCGTTGACATATAGCAACGAAACCGGCGATATCACATATTACACTTACGGTCGCAGAAAAGAAAGTGTAAAACTACAACAGTTGAAATCCGCAACCACCTTAGACATCACATGCCTAACAATTATAAACCCCGCATTTTAGTCTCCATATCGAAAACACTTTTCAATATCTAGTCGGGCAATTCAACAAGATTCCCGATAATTTGATCGAATGCTCGTCGCAAACTTTAGTAGACGGCCGCACCCCTGGATGCCATCGACGAAGTGCACTAAGGCGGAACACCACTGCCGCGAGCACCCAAACGGATGCTTTTGGCGACGGGGTTCTCCTACAGTCACTTGGTCGGGGCTATGGGGCATGGCTGTCTATTAAATCTACCCGTCGAGTATCCGCGTACGCTACGTGATTGCGACGAACTTTTGATCGCATCAAAATTCCGTGGCAACCGATCATCTGAGACTAAACTGCTATGTTTATAACATTCAAATTAGTTATCTCATAACTACTTGTGGATTCCAAATATTGTATCACATTCCAAATAAATAGACAATGTTAAACTTTCCGATCGAATGATCAAACACCCAAGTTTTCCTAAATAGTTCTCAACACTTGAGGGGAGTTTAAAAACATCCATCACATGCCACAGTACCAATGGTCCAGCCGTAGAAGGGTCAAGCCAACGCCTCACATGTGGCAACGCCGTACTGCCCCAAACCCTAAGGTTCAAAAGGCAGTTCAAGACGGTCACATAATCGAGTTAAGGTTTGTTGTCTTCTAGAGGGTCCATTGCATAACTTGCACGATTCAGACGTTCTTAAACAACGGAAAAATCCAACACTTGGCAATTTTCCGGGTCGGGAAAAAGTGAGTTATTGATATCCGTTCGAACATTTTAGTACTTTCTAAATATCCGGAAAACATAACGAAATTAAATATTCCGATCAAATCAACGATTACAAAATAAACCCCAGAATACTCAACACTTGAGTCAGTTTTAAAAATACCCAGAAAAATGCAGGAATAGCTAAGGATGTTACCGTACAAAGAACCGTCCCTAATACCCTTTTCTTGCCACGGAACCGCCGCACAAAGTGGCTTATTGCCGCGGTTCCACGGCCACGTGGAGGACTTGGGGGCTCGTTTTTCATGGTAATTCTTAGAAAACCCTGCTTAATTTTTTATGTATTTTTAATACAGAAAAAACCCGGTTTTGAAAAATTTTCCAGAGAGGGGTTTACTTTGTAGTTTCCGGGTTCGATCGGGGTTTTAACTTCGTATACACGTCGCCTAATGCTCTAGCTAGGCTCTGATACCACTGTAGGGTTACTGGGCACTCTAAGAAGGTTCAACAAGGCATCAACCATGCCCGATTAAAATTTTAGTCGTGCCGAATAACTCTAAACAAGATCTTTGCTAGATAATTAGCGTAAGACATGCAAGAAAAACTCTTTAACACTAAGTGAATACGAAATACAACCTTTGTAGATCGGTCCTTCACTTCTAAAGCTCCTTGTTGTAGTCCCTTCGCTATGATCATCGAACACCCGGACTCTCGGACGGCTCCATGAGAAGAGGCAACGGTATTGCTTGAAGTCTTCGAGGTCGAAGATGATCTACGTCGAGGGAATACGAACTCAAGTTTCTACTTCACTAACCAAAGAATTAGTGAAGCAAACACCATAAACTAAAGTGCTAGTCTAGTAGAGGATGATGAAATAGGAAATGGGTACACTTTAGAATTTCTTTTCTCACTTTGTATCTCTCTCTTTTTCAAACCCTAGAATGAAAATCAAGGAGGAAAAAGATGAGCTCAAAATGAGAATGAAACTTAATCAAGAGATAGAGAGAGAGCTAACCATGGTGAGTGAGTATCATATACTAACTCATGTAGAGATATTACCATGGCTAATTATAGTGGTTAGGTTAACTAATATCTTAAGTAAAACAAAAATAGTGGACTAAGTCAATGCAACCAAGCAAGCTCGCTCCAACTCCTATAAAAGCCTGATAGTGACACTACCGTACAGTCCGATCTCCTCGTCTGATATGTCGCATATCAAGTCTAGGGGTGGTAAACGTCAGACCACAATAACCGATAAGTCATGCCGATATGAGGCTCATAACAGGTTGAGAAACTACTGGTAACACTTACCAGTAAATCTCTAAACCAGCCCTGACCAGGGACTTCCCTGTTACGGCCAATCGAGCATAGCGCAACATCAACCCCAATACCGGGAGAGACGAAACCCCTCCTATCGCTCATTGCCTCCATGTGACTCGGGACTGTACCCAAAAACCACCGTTTTGCATGCCCTCTTGGACGTGGTAAGGTGGAAATCAAAGCACAGTGGGAATTACACAAGACTATATGATGACCTTGGGTCTACAGACTAATCTGTACCAGTGTCACCAGAGAACTGCCATCTGACGTAAGGTATAATACCAGTTGGGAGTTCTCGGTGAGTCCGTCCAGTGTACCCAGTCTCCACTGAGCACCCGTATATCATCTCTGATGTCAAACACCAATCGATATGGGATCATCCATCGCCCATCTGTATGGGTCGAGAAGGTATACGCTAGTCTACTCTGGTATATCGATGCCCCGTCTCGATACACCCACGACTAGGGACCTTGAAGGATGTACTTATGGACTACCATGTCCCCACTAGTATGATCCGCATCATAGTCCAGGTAGTCAAGTACACATCCTAAGGGCTTTACCAACATGTAACAGAGATATAATCAGTGTACACGTTAAGGTAAAGAGTAACCAGATAGCATACTATCATGTCGAGCAAGAAAGTCCTCCCTATATATGTCCAAGCATCCACTACAATATACATCTCATGTATAGTAATGGCCTCTAGGGCATACATATAACTAACATAGTCTAGCCGAGGAATTCAACAAGACACTGACCAAGATTATAAAAAAGACGGTGTCTAGAAACAAAAAGGACTGGTACGAGAGACGACATGAAGCTTTTTTGGTATACCGAACAACGTTTAAGATAGCCACAAATACAACACCATATGCATTGGTGTTTGCACCGAAGCAGTGCTCGCACTCGATGTAAAGCTCCCCTCACTATGAGTAGAAGTTCAATATGAGCTTACGGATGAAGAAAATGCTTATCTTAGGCTCGAGGAACTCGATGCTCTCGACGAAACCCGCCTTATAGCACAGCAAAACCTGGAAGCTTATAAGGAAAGAATGACTCGGTCATATGAAAGACTGACCAGACCAAGAACATTCCACCAAGGCGAACTCGTGATAGTCGTCAAAAGACTAATGATCCCCAATCATGCAAAATAGGGGAAGTTCAAGCCAAACTATGAAGTTTCGTACATCATAGATAAGGTTTATCAAGGTGGGGCTTATCTTCTTATGGATATACATGGCGAAAGGCTATTCCGGCCGATAAACAGTCAATTCCTCAAAAAGTACTACGCCTGAAGAGTTGCGACTTAGGTCAATGATAGATGACGACGCTTGTGTCCGCTTGCTATCTTCCTGAGTCAAAACTCTGAAAGTGGTAACAAATGAAATACTTTGTCCCAAATACGGGAATGATGGACCACTACATCCTTAAACTGGTATCAGACCGAAACATCCCTAAACTAATAATAGACTGAAATGTTCTTAAACTAAAATTCATCCTAAATACGGGAATGATGGACCTAAACTTCCCTAAACTAACAATGGACCACTACGTCCTTAAACTGGTATTAGACCGAAACGTCCTTACACTAATACTTCGTACCAAATACGGGAATATTGGACCGAAACGTCCCTAAACTAATTGGATCGAAATGTCTCTAAACTCATAATGGACCGTAATGTCCTTCAACTAACATATTTCCCTCCATATCGATGACCGTATATAATCCACGGGTATAAACAATTCATATCCTTCCCGGTTCCTTCCCGGGTCCCATATGACGTTGTCCTTCCAAGAATGTCATAATCTACAGTTGTCAATGCGTTACCTTATGGGCTGCCTAAAAAAAATGGTACGTCCACAAGCGAGATGGGCACAGATGAAAACCCGAAAGGGCACCGTGAGTAAAAACAGCAGGACTATCGGCGAGCTTGTGAAAACCTAAGAGGGCGCAAACTCATTAAAAGAAAGGAAAAGATGCACTTATAAAGTCCTCACGACTTTATAAGGGGAAAACACCTGCGTGAGATCCTTATGACTCACAAAAGAGCAACGCACTTGGGAATCCATATGATTCCTAAGGAGAAAATACACTTGTGAGATTCTCACGACTCGTAAAGAGAATATATCCTCTATAAGACTCTCACGGCTTATAAAGTTGAAAAGCCTTAAGTTACAGGGATCTGAAACTGTTCTTAAGACATCATAACCGTATAAATTTATGCCCTACAGGCTTTCCAATCTAGACTCTTGGAGGCGTAAATAAATATACTCTCAATCAAGTCCCTCCAAAATTGAAAAAAATATCATTCAACATGGTGAACAGAATTTGCGAGTCCTTACGACATGCAAGAGAAAATATCACTTTAGAGTCCTCATGACTTCCAAGGAGAAAATACACCTATGAGATTCTCTTGACTCGTAAGGAGAAATAGTTTTATGAGACCCCTGCGGCTCATAAAGCTAAAAGCCTTAGCCGACAGGATCCTAACCTTGTTTGCTAAGCTATCTTTGTTCAAATAAACAAGGGCAAATAACGATTCAGTCCTGGTAATATCCCAGTTGTAGCGATGTTGATACCTAAACAAGTATCAAACCTCAAGGCCTCTCACGGTAAATGATGATTCGCTTCTAGCAATATTCCAGTAGTAGCGATATTAATACTATGATTGGTATCAGGACCCAAGTCCCCGACTCGCAACAAAATCAGCGAGTAACAAAAAATGCATATGAAATAGTCGAAATGATGGGGCAACTCGCAGTAAAAATTAGTGAGCAAAAAATATATATACATATGAAACAGCCGAAATGTTTGGGCAACTCGCAATAAAAAAGCAGCGAGCAAAAATAAAAAAAATGACATAGCCAAAATGATGGGGCACCGCGAATAAATAGCCTAAAAGATTGGGCAATCGCGGCTTTCGCGATATAAAAAGCTGAAAAGATAGAGCATCGCGGAAATATAAAAAAAATAAAATAAAACTTTTTCTGCCCTGCAAGTAGATCTATACTGACTCTTGTATACAGTCCATGAGCATAAATGAAAGAAAGGGAACCATAATTTTTCACCATATTTTTTCAAAAGAAGAACCGAGTCTTGATGGCGCATCTACAGCTTAGAGACTATTAGGACGTCCCTCTTACTCCAGTAAAGTATAGCCGCGGCGTCAACAAAGACCCAAGGGTCAAATAAAAGTGGAGTGACGACATATTCCTAGCTCCAGATCTCGATGACAACATCTACAGCCTAGAGATCATCTCGACGATCCTCCTCATTTCAACAGGGTGCGGACGCAACAATCAAATAAAATCAGAGCAATGGCATATTCCTAACTCCAGATCTCGATTGCAATACATACAACATAGAGGTCATATGGATGTCTAGCTTACTTTAGCAAAGAATCGGTGCGACATCATCAAAGAAAAAGCGAAGTGACGACATATTCCTACCTTCTGGTCTTAATGGAAAGTTTAGATACCATTGGATGTCATCCCAACCTAGAAGGGTGCAGTTGTGACTCATCGGGGCTTCAAATTAAGCCTAACCTCAAGTAAAGCACCACGACAATACCTAATGCATGATCATTCGATGGTAATATGGATATTCCAACTTAAGAAGACTACTTGAAGACGTCTTTTCCATCCTCAGAAGGGATCAGAGACACGACAGACGCGGGGCTACTCGAGCAGCAATTTAAAGGATTGCATGTCGAGAATTTATTAGCCAACGCGACGGCACGATGGACTTAACCTACTACCAAAAACCTAATGGACTCTTGTATCGAAAAGGGTTATCTATATTTCATGTTAAAATACACCTGCAGGATCCTCTTGACTCATAGAGAGAAACATCTTTATGGGACCCTCACGGCTCATAAAGATGAAAAGCCTTAGGCGACGGGGATATCAACCTATTCCTAAGCACTATTGCCTATAGGAGGTCAATACAGACTCTTGTATATTATGCAAGGGCCATATGCTCTAAAGTTGCATACCGATGAAGTGAAGAAGCAACTTACGGGTCATCTCGACACATAAGGAGAAAATACTCGTGTGAGATCCTTACGACTCACGAAGGTGAAAGACACTTAGGAATCCCTACGATTCCCAAGAAGAATATGCACCAGTGAGATCCTCTCGACTCATAGAGAGAAAAACCTTCTCGAGACCCTTACGGCTCATGAGGATAAAAAAGTCTTAGGCGACAGGGATCCTAAACCCGTCTCCTAATCCATCAATTCTATGGCGATGCATAACTTTGCACTACTTAACCCACGTACATACTTATGTGGGTAAAGTAGTGGGGGAATTTGTTCTTGCCAAATTTTTTGGCCTAGAGTTTGTTGTTCCCTTTATAAAAATAGAGGGCAGCCCCATGTGTTAAACACGTGAGCGCACTTGCCAGTCTCTTGGAAGCGCCTCACGTGATATCCACATGAGCGCGCCTCATGTGCAATGCACGTGAGTGTTCTTTTTGATAGAATTAAATTCTATGGAGGAAATATTTCCCTGATCTTTCTTTAAAAAAAAAGATCTTCTCTGTTAAATAGAGGATCCTGGGATCAACAATCCAACGGTGATTATAAAATCACCAATTGGTCATCTGATAGAAATAAATTATATCTTAGGAAAATATTTTCCTAATCTTGTTAAACAGATATGAATGATCTTCTTTGTTAAACATAGAGTCCTTGGATTAAAAATCCAACGGTGAATAAAATTCACCGATTGATCTTCAAGATCAATGTGATTGATTATGAAATCAATCAGGATCTCTCAATGAGAGATTTTCTCAAAACAAATTGATCTTTTGTTTCTCCTATAAATAGGAGGAAAAAGATTAAATCTCAAGAGAAAATACCCCCCATGAGCTTGAAAATATTTCAAGTCCTCTTCTTCCTCAACAAAAAATTGCGCAAGGTAGAATGAAGAGAAAACTTCTCTTTTTCCATTAGAAAGCTTTCGCTTTTATACAGAAACCCGTTTCTTCTCTTTGAATCTATCGATTCACTATTAAAAGAGATCAAATGATCATTGGGCTCGTCCTTCATTCTTAAAAAAAGAAGAAAGATATGCACAAGAAAAAGATGGAAACCAAGGTTTTCACTTCTCTGCAAATAAGAGAAGAAAAGAAGAAGATAAAACAGAAGCCATGGTTTCTTAATGAAAGCTTGTGCTTTTTGATAAAAACAAGTACGCACCTAAATCAGTGCATGCTTAATGAAAAAACTGCTGCTCTTGGGAAAATAATCCCTCGGGATGTACGCATTACGTAACATTCACGTGTGCACTCTTGATGAAAACTGCTTCTGAAGGCATGCGCATTACGTGATCCCCACGTGTGCGCACTTGATGAAAACCGCCTCTGAAGGCATGCGCATCATGTGACATTTACATGTGCACACATGACCGCCAAGCGCCAGATGCAACACATGCATGCTTACTAATTACATACACACATACATACATGCACATATATATAATTTGAAACCCATAATAGATGAGTCATGTGATACACATGTGTGCACTCTTTTCAAATGAAATAAATGGGCACGTCCGTCACATATACGCGCACACTTATACCAAAACATCATTTAATCACTTAAACAAGTTTATTTAATGATAAAGCTTCTGTTGATCAAAATATCAATAGACCCAAGTGATCTTAGTCTCAAAGATGACTAAAAATCCTTAATCCATACTTGTTAAGTTGATCTTAATCCAAAAAAGGATTTATGAGCCTTAACTACATACTTCTGAGTTGATTTTAGTCTTGAAAATGACTAATGATCCTTAGATCAAACCTAAATATATCATGAACTGGTGGAATTCATTTATATGAGATCTACTTCCCAAGTTCAAAACCATAAATCTAATATATACGGATTTATATTAATCTACGCCCTACGGGCGACGACATAAATTAGTCTCCGTATACAATCCACGGGCAATCATAATAAACAAAAATACAACACGACATGAAGTGACCTACCGGAGCAGGAGAAAGTTGTTATTGCAATGCGATAACATAAGTAACTACAGGGGCTTGCACCTGTATGGAAGAGCATCCCTACAATAAAAAATAACCCTCACAATTGAGGGGGAATCTGATAAGTCTGCTACATCGGTCGCATCTATCCAAACCTCCGATATATGGTGCCATAAATCAACTTGGTGTTTTCGAAGAGGTGAATGGATATGTTCCATATAGCATATACCCCCAAACTCAGGCTAGATGTCTCAACATCTCGGTCCAGTTTTCGGCGGTAAATAAGGCCAACGCCCAAGACTGAGCGTCTCACGTGATGCTCATGTGAGAGCCAGAGTCTTAGCACCGCATATAATATCTACGTGAGCACCAGAGCATGATCTGGATATTATATCTATAGTCCAAAATGACAAAGTGCTTAGCACTGTTGGGTAATATAAAAACCCAAGACTGAGCCCAAAATTGGTTGAGTCTCTAAAGTTTTAACTTCTTGAGCCCACATTGCTCATTATAGCCGTACGTCTAAGTTGATTTTGGTCTTATATTGTTAGTTATATGTATGCCCTAGAGGCCATTACTGTACATTGGATGTATATTGTAGTGGATGCTGGGACATATATAGGGAGGACTTTCTTGCTCGACATGATAGTATGCTATCTGGTTACTCTTTACCTTAACGCGTATACTGATTGTCTCTCGGTTACATGTTGGTAAAGCCCTTAGGATGTGTACTTGACTACCTGGACTATGATGCGGATCATACTAGTGGGGACATGGTAGTCCATAAGTACATCCTTCAAGGTCCCTAGTCGTGGGTGTATCGAGACGGGGCATCGATATACCAGAGTAGACTAGCGTATACCTTCTCGACCCATACAGATGGGCGATGGATGATCCCATATCCATTGGTGTTTGACATCAGAGATGATATACGAGTGCTCAGTGGAGACTGGGTACACTGGACGGACTTGCCGAGAACTCCCAGATGGTATTATACCTTACATCAGATGGCAGTTCTCTGATGACACTGGTACAGAGTAGTCTGTTGACCCGATATCGTCATAGAGTCTTGTATGGTTCCCACTGTGCTTTGATTTCCACCTTACCACGTCCAAGAGGGCATGCAAAACAGTGGTTTTTGGGTACAGTCCTGAATCACATGGAGGCAATGAGCGATATGAGGGGATTCGTCTCTCCCGGTATAGGGAGTTGATGTTGCGCTGTGTTCGATTGGCTATAACCAGAAATCCCTGGCCAGGGTTGCTGAAATTTACTGGTAAGTGTTACCAGTAGTTTCTCGAACTGTTATAGACCTTATATCGTCACGACTTATCGAGCTATTGGGGTCTGACGTTTACCACCCCTAGGCGAGATATGCGACATATCAGACGACGAGACCAGACTGTACGGTAAGTGTTACTGGTTGGATTCACAGGAGTGTGAGCGGGCTTTCTCGTCGATCTTCTGATCGCTCAATACCCGGGTGGCCGTTACGTTTAGCAGACCGCTTGCGGCTTGTGGGTGTTTGATATGATCATCACCTGCTGCCGGCGTATTGACGAGTCTTTAGAGTCCTACACAGAGGTTTCCTGGCTCAAGCGAAACGAAATAGGAGCGCATATGAGATATGTGCGGGACCGAGAATAATGCGTGTATGTGATACCGTATTCTATTCTCGCGATGAATGTATCGATTGGTTGTATGCGATATAACCTAGTTATCGAATCAAGTATTGATTCGATAAGCCGATACATTGAATATTAGTTGGTTATATACGATATGACCGGATCATTAAATCAAGTGTTGATTTAATGATTTAATGCATAATTATATATTTGATATATTACTTTGCATTAACTAGTATCGGTTCACTTTAAATGGATTTTCTCATTTGGATTGTGCAAGTTGTATATGTGATATACTTTTGTGCACATGATTGTATCATGTTTGATGATACATGCTTATTTGGTTAAGTGTAAAGAACTAAACCATGGTTAAATTGATGATTAGGGTTTTTCTTATTCATTCATTTATTTATTTATTGTTTTTTGGAAATTAAAAGGATAAATTGATATGGTGGCTTTCTTTGTATCTTTCATGAAGCTTCATGAAGTGTTGAAAGTTTGACCACTTTTGTCTCATGCTTAACCCTAACCATTCCACTTAACCATGATTCATTCTCTACACTTAACCATGGTTTGTATATGATAAGAATTGATTTTCATTTTCTATTTTATTATTCTTATCATAACATCATCTTCTTCTTCTTCTTCTTCAAGATGAAGAAGCTTGATTCCATCAATGGTGATTTGATGAAATGAGTGAGAAATCCAATTCTAAAGTGAACCCACCTCCTATTTCTTCATCCTCTACCTCTTGCCAAGTAGTAAAGGGTGTTTTCTTCACAAGTTTCATGACTTGGTGAAGTGGGAGCTTGATCTTGTGATGCCTTGACGTAGATCATCTTCGGCATCGTAGTCGATGATCTAGCCCGCCCATTTCTCCGATGAAGTCGACGCTAAAGCCCGGGATTTGATTTGGACAGCAAGGAGACTTCATCATGGAGCTATGGAGGTGGAGAACCGGATCTACAAAGGTTGTATTTCCGTTCACTTAGTTAAATTGTTAACTAGCTTCTTGTTTCGCCTAAAATCTAGTTAATGATCCGTATTAGGGTTTCTCGGCACTTGTAGTTTTTGAAATTGGCATGGTTGATGCCTTGTGAGACCTTATTAGTGTGCCTAGGAACCCTACAGTGGTATCAGAGCCTAGCTAGAGCCTTAGACGAAGTCTAGACGACGTTTGAAATCCGAACGAACCCGAAAACCTAACTCTAAAATGCTCTCTGGAAATTTTCTGAAAATTTGGATTTTTGTGAATTAAAAATTGCTAAAAAATTCAGCAGGGTGTTATTTGAATTACTGTGAAATTCGAGGGGCTGATTCAACTAAAGAGCGGCGGAACCGCGGCACAAGCATGGCTTGTGCGGCGGTTCCGCGGCCATTTTGTCGCATTAATTTATGAATTTTGCACAGTAATTCATGTTTTCAGGTGCTGAGTTTTCTGGGAATTTTTAATTTGAACTCAAGAGTTGAGTTTTCTGGGGTGTTTTGGAGCTTGGATGATTCGATCGGATTATCAGACTTTGTCTATGTGGCTTTCCGGATATTTTAGAATATGTTAAAAAGTTCGACCGGATATAAATACCCACTTTTTCTCCTGCCGGGAAATTTCCAACTGTTGGATTTTTCTGTGGTTTAATCATGTTCTAAGTAGTGTAAGTAACGCGATGGTCTCTCTAGAAGACAACAAACCTTAACTCGATTATGTGACCGTCTTGAACTGCCCTTTGAACCTTAGGGTTTGGGGCAGTACGGCGTGCCACATGGGAGGCGTTGTCTTGACCCTTCTACGGCTGGACCGTTGGTACTGAGGCACGAAGTGAATGTTTTTGAACTTATTTCATGTGATGATCTGTTTCGGGAAAACTTGGGTATTCGATTGCTCGATCGGAAAGTTTAACATTTTCTATTTATCTGGAATATGATACAATATTTGGAATTCACAAGTAGTTATGAGATAACTGAATGAATGTTATAAACATAGCAGTTTAGTCTCATTTGATCGGTTGCCACGGAATTTTGATGCGATCAAAAGTCCATCTCAATCACGTAGCGTACGCGGATACTCGCCGGGTAAACTTAATAGACAGCCTCACTCCATAGCCCCGACCAAGTGACTGTAGGAGAACCCCGTCGCCGAAAGCATCCGTTCGGGTGCTCGCGGCAGCGGTGTTCCGCCTTAGTGCATTTCGTCGACGGCGTCGGGGGTGCGGCCGCCTACTGAAGTTTGCGACGAGCATTCGATCAGGATGTCGGGAATCTTGTTGAATTGCCCGACTTTATATTGAAAAGTGTTTTCGATTTTGAGACTAAAATGCGGGGTTTATAATTGTTAGGCATGCGATGTCTAAGGAATTCATTTGATTAGGCATGCGATGTCTATGCAGGTTGCGGATTCTAACTGTTGTAGTTTTATACTTTCTTTTCTGTGACCGTAAGTGTAATTTGTGATATCGCCGGTTTCGTTGCTATATGTCAACGACAATTGGGATGCGTATATTTACTTATGTTGATGACATGTGATGTTATGTGTTGCTGGATATGTTATATTGAATCGTCGTGTTTGAATAGCCGGGGGTTTTTATGTGAGATGAGTGTTTTTCATTTTCATTCATGTAAAAACTTGTATGTAATATTCTTTTATTGGGGCACTTCCAGGTTGCGGAAGGTGTCACCGTTTGTATATTATTTACTTTTCCACACTAGGATAGACCCAAGGAGGGGAGCACAAGTAACCGGGTTCTGGAGTCCAGTGGGAGACCAACTCGAGGAGTCGAGTCCGGGTCTTCTAACTCTAGAATTGGTAGGGTTGCTTGCCGCTCTCGTAGGGCTCTAGGGGTGTGGGTTTGGCTATTCATCACGACCGTGGAATCCGTGTTTTATACTGGCTCGTATTGAAAACACGGACGTCCTAGTATATCCAATATTTCATATGATACTTCTGCTGCGATATCTGTGATGTGATCTTGAGATATGTTCTGTGATGGATACTGTATATAGTATATATATGATATATAATATAGGCGTTACTTATATTTTACACCCGCGCTAGCCCTGCCCCGCTCTGCCGTTAGTTACCTAACCTAACGGTGCACGAGGGGACATCGAGGCGAATGCGGATGGCATAAGTATACGTCGTATTTATCTGTGATGTTTAGGTACTTAAATGATGGGACTTCATTAATATGATTAATGAAATAAAAGAAACCTAAGATGTTGTAGAATCGAATTTCAAAAATAAAACAGGTAGCTACAGTTCTTGCTTTGCACAGCGGTATATATGATATATCCTGCACCTTATTCGATAAGGAAAGGACCGAGATCCCTTCACCGGGAGTGACTCCTTTAGCAATAACTGGCAGATGCTACACACTCGGTTTGTCTTTTGATTGCTTGTAAGAGTTTTTGCTTTGCACAGTGATATATATGATATATCCCGCACCTCATTCGACAAGGAAAGGACCGACGATCCCTTCACCGGGAGTGACTCCTTTAGCAAAACTAGAAAAGCCTAAAAAACACTCCATTTTAAAATCATTTGATTCTACAACGATATCAAGTTCATTACGCAATAGGTTTTAAGAAAAACCTGTCGTAGCCCTCTGTCATTTCAGATAAGTACTAGTTAGTATTCGTGCTACGTTTGTTGGCCTGCGTCAAGGCGTAGTGTGCGGTAGCTAACTAGTATTTATCTGCTTATGCATATGATGCAGATTGGATTAGGGTAGTCGTGCGACCTTGTTGGCCTGCGTCAAGGGTCGTGCGGGTGGGTTTAATTCAATCAGGAAATGACGGGTTGAACTTGACTAGCGCACTATGGTTTGTTGGCCTGCGTCAAGGTCATTGGACGCTAGGGGCAAAATTATCGGGAATTTCAAGTGTTGAAATTTGTAATGAGATTGCATACCTTCTATGAGATAGTTGGATCCCGATACCCGCTGCGAGTAAGAGTTACTCCTGGGAGAGTTTTACACATTACAATTAGCCGATCAAGTAGGTGTCTAGAAAGGTGTCAACGAGGTTACGCCTCTGGGAAAACGAGGTTTACATTAATTAGGTTCGTACGAAAGCACGGGGGACCTCCCTTAAAGTACCGACACTGGCCTGGCTGAAAGATTGGCGAACTTGTACTGTGTAATTAATCCCGGCTAGTCTTTCCTTTTAGGGTTTGAAGGAAGATTTGATAAAAACAGTGGGAGCCATCCTGATTAGATAAAATAATAACCAATCTATTCTTGCAAGAGCGCACGCTGAGTGTTTTCTTCTCTCTCTCTCCAGGTAGCGACCATATCACGCCTTAATCAAGATAATAATACGGATGTATTGACCGAACCCGCTTGTTATATTGAGCTGGGGAACGTTGGTCCCGCTCCAACTTATAATTGTTATAAGACAGAGCAGGAAATTGGGGATTACCAGAATTCCCGTGCCGCCCAAACGAAGAGAGTGCATGCTGATGCATCATCTTCGGGTGTGTTCATTACAAAGAACTGTTTCTCAGTATCCTCCGCATCCTGGGTATATGATACCGGATCAGGATCCCAGATATGTAATCTGTTACATAGGGCTACAGAAAGGTAGAGAACTGAGAACGGGTGATAAGTTTCATGAGGCAGAAAACGGGGCAAGTGTTGCAGCCAAGTCTGTGGGTCACTGTCACCCTGTATTACCAATACATTGATTCTGAACAAATGTTATTAGATACCGAACCTGATATACAAAATCATATCAGTCTCTTTATCAGTAAAGAAATGATAAAATTTTGTATTGTTGGATAATGTTTTGAACATTTCCTATATCAAAAGTTGATCGGTTCAGGCACGTTATCTAAAAGCATTGATGTTCTAAATCAAAATACAGTTCTTAGTATACACACACAAGAGGATGAGTTCAGAAATGAACGAATTTTTCTTGAGGTATTGTAGACTAGGTCATATCAATGCGACCCGACTAGCTAAGTTGCACATACATGCATATTTAAATCTGTTTGAATTTACATCTTGTGAAACTTGCCAGTCATGTCACAGAGATAAGATGACCATAGCTCCGTTTATTGGAAACAGAGAAAGAGTTAGTGAACTCTTGGGATGATACATGTTGATGTATGTAGATCCCCTGTCTACATATGCCAGGACTAGTTCTTTGTACTTCGTTACATTCTCTGATAATCTCTCAAGATTCAGACATATGTTCCTGTTGAAACACAAGTCCGAACCTTTTGAGATATTCACAGAATATGATTTAGAAGTAGAAAACCTAAACATGGGTATAAGTATTATGTCCTATGATGAGATCAAGGAGGAGAATACTTAAGCACGGAATTCCTGGATGATTCTAAAGGAGAATGAGATTTTCTCTCAGCATTACTCCTCCGTATACACCATAGCACGATGGTATATCGGGGCGGAGCAATCACACCCTATATGATAAGGTGCGCTCTATGATGAGTACTACTGAGTTACCTTTTTCCTTTTGGGAGTTATGCACTTGAGAAGTTGCATACCAATTGAATTGGGTTCCAATCAAATCAGTTACCTACCACTTCATATGTGATATGGAAAGGGAAGACCCCATATCTTAAGATGGTTAAGATTTGGGGTTGTCCGGGCTATGTCTAAAAGTATAATCAGGACAAGCTCGAGGCAAGGTCAGTTATGTAGAACTGGAAAGGTTCCAGCTATGCAAACTACAGCAGATGATTTGGTACAACCAAAGGATTCAGTAAAATCCAACGAACCTCAGCCTCTCAGCCGATCTAGTAGGGTTCCTCACCCACCTGAGAGATACTTTGGTTTCTCTATGACAGTGGGAGCGAGGATTGCGTCATGAGATGATGACCCAACAAGTTTCGAGCAGGCCATCGAGAGTAAGGACTCTGTAAGAATGGCTGGATGCTTAGTGATCTGAGATGGAATCCATGTACACCAACAAAGTATGGACTTTGGTTGCTATAGCTGAAGGGTTAAATCCCCATCAGGAGCAAGTATATCTTGAGAAGATTACTTGGTGTAGATGGAAAAGTTGAGACTTTCAAAGCTAGACTTGTTAAAGGTTTTCGTCATTGACCAGGCATGGATAATGATGAAACCTTTTTCAGTGGCTATGCTTAAGTCCATCCGGATACTACTTGCCATGGCTATATACCATGACTACGATATCTGGCGGTTGGGTGTCATGACTGCTTTTCTAAAATGATGTTTTAGAAGAGAGCGTCTGTAAGTACACAGCCAGAGGGCTTCGTAGACAGTGGGAGCAGCAGAAACGTGTACAAGATGCTTTATAGGATAAAGCAGGCATCGCGGAGTTGGAACGTCTGTTTTGATGAAGTAGTCAAAGAGTTTGACATCATCAAAATGGTAGATGAACCTTGTATAAACAAAAAGGGAGTAGGGAGTATGGTGACGATCCTCGTAGAGTACGTGGATGACATACTCTTGATAGCGAAGGAGTTTCCTATGCTACGCTCGATCAATCTCCGCTTATCACAAGGATTCTCCATATAGGATCAAAATGATACCTCCTAAATCCTGGGTTTTGGATCTATGAGATAGATCTAATTGGATGTTAGGACTCTCACTAGTTGTAGTGAGATGGTATCAATCGATCCTGGGGAGAATCACTGGAAGGGTTCCAGGGTGATAAGGACGACTGAAAGTCGGTCACAGGCATTGTCTTTACCCTCAGTGGAGGGACGGTATGTTGGAAAAGTTCCAAGCTAGATACCGTGGCATACTAGACGATAAAGGCTGGATACATCGCTACTTAAGATGCTACTAAAGAGGCAGTCTGGGTGTATATTAGTTCATGAGATGAACTTTGTTCCGCCCATTGTGTGACAATGGAGTTGTGGCTTATGCCTAGGAACGTCGGTCCCATCAGTGATCCAGACATATTCTAAGGCAGTGTCACCTGACCATGGAGATGGTTGATCTCCAAGGAAATCGAGGTTAGGAGAGTAGACTCAGAGGACAACACAGCGGATCCACTCACAAAGGCCTTTTCCCAGAGAGAGATTTTTATGGGATGGTTGAATATGAGATACTACAACCACTGCTATCAGATGGCCCTAGTGCAAGTGGGAGATTGTTAGTTATATGTATGCCCTAAAGGCCATTACTGTACATTGGATGTATATTGTAGTGGATGCTGGGACATATATAGGGAGGACTTTCTTGCTCGACATGATAGTATGCTATCTGGTTACTCTTTACCTTAACGCGTATACTGATTGTCTCTCTGTTACATGTTGGTAAAGCCCTTAGGATGTGCACTTGACTACCTGGACTATGATGCGGATCATACTAGTGGGGACATGGTAGTCCATAAGTACATCTTTCAAGGTCCCTAGTCGTGGGTATATCGAGACGGGGCATCGATATACCAGAGTAGACTAGCGTATACCTTCTCGACCCATACAGATGGGCGATGGATGATCCCATATCCATTGGTGTTTGACATCAGAGATGATATACAGGTGCTCAGTGGAGACTGGGTACACTGGACGGACTCACCGAGAACTCCCAGATGGTATTATACCTTACGTCAGATGGCAGTTCTCTGGTGACACTGGTACAGAGTAGTCTGTTGACCCGAGATCGTCATAGAGTCTTGTGTGGTTCCCACTGTGCTTTGATTTCCACCTTACCACGTCCAAGAGGGCGTGCAAAACAGTGGTTTTTGGGTACAGTCCCGAATCACATGGAGGCAATGAGCGATAGGAGGGGATTCGTCTCTCCCGGTATAGGGAGTTGATGTTGCGCTGTGTTCGATTGGCTATAACCAGAAATCCCTGGCCAGGGTTGCTGAGATTTACTGGTAAGTGTTACCAGTAGTTTCTCGAACTGTTATAGACCTCATATCTACACGACTTATCGAGCTATTGGTGTCTGACGTTTACCACCCCTAGGAGAGATATGCGACATATCAGACGACGAGACCGGACTGTACGGTAAGTGTTACTGGTTGGATTCACAGGAGTGTGAGCGGGCTTGCTCGTCGATCTTCTGATCGCTCAATACCCGGGTGGCCGTTACGTTTAGCAGACCGCTTGCGGCTTGTGGGTGTTTGATATGATCATCACCTGCTGCCGGCGTATTGACGAGTCTTTAGAGTCCTACACAGAGGTTTCCTGGCTCAAGCGAAACGAAATAGGAGCGCATATGAGATATATGCGGGACCGAGAATAATGCGTGTATGTGATACCGTATTCTATTCTCGCGATGAATGTATCGATTGGTTGTATGCGATATAACCTAGTTATCGAATCAAGTATTGATTCGATAAGCCGATACATTGAATATTAGTCGGTTATATGCGATATGACCGGATCGTTAAATCAAGTGTTGATTTAATGATTTAATGCATAATTATATATTTGATATATTACTTTGCATTAACTAGTATCGGTTCACTTTAAATGGATTTTCTCACTTGGATTGTGCAAGTTGTATATGTGATATACTTTTGTGCACATGATTGTATCATGTTTGATGATACATGCTTATTTGGTTAAGTGTAAAGAACTAAACCATGGTTAAATTGATGATTAGGGTTTTTCTTATTCATTCATTTATTTATTCTTTTTTGGAAATTAAAAGGATAAATTGATATGGTGGCTTTCTTTGTATCTTTCATGAAGCTTCATGAAGTGTTGAAAGTTTGACCACTTTTGTCTCATGTTTAACCCTAACCATTCCACTTAACCATGATTCATTCTCTACACTTAACCATGGTTTGTATATGATAAGAATTGATTTTCATTTTCTATTTTATTATTCTTATCATAACATCATCATCTTCTTCTTCTTCTTCAAGATGAAGAAGCTTGATTCCATCAATGGTGATTTGATGAAATGAGTGAGAAATCTAATTCTAAAGTGAACCCACCTCCTATTTCTTCATCCTCTACCTCTTGCTAAGTAGTAAAAGGTGTTTTCTTCACAAGTTTCATGACTTGGTGAAGTGGGAGCTTGATCTTGTGATGCCTCGACGTAGATCATCTTCGGCATCGTAGTCGATGACCTAGCCCGCCCATTTCTCCGATGAAGCCGACGCTAGAGCCCGTGATTCGATTTGGACAGCAAGGAGACTTCATCATGGAGCTATGGAGGTGGAGAACCGGATCTACAAAGGTTGTATTTCCGTTCACTTAGTTAAATTGTTAACTAGCTTCTTGTTTCGCCTAAAATCTAGTTAACGATCCGTATTAGGGTTTCTCGGCACTTGTAGTTTTTGAAATTGGCATGGTTGATACCTTGTGAGACCTCATTAGTGTGCCTAGGAACCCTACATATATAAGACCAACTTATCCTTAGCCCATACGCTCAAATATTTAAGTCGATCTTAATCTAAAGCAAGATTAATAATCCTTAAACCTCTGAACTGATGGAACATATGATCTAAGTTCAAACCCATGTCTAATATATACAGATTTGGACTAATCCGCGCCTTACGGGTGACAACATAAACTAGTCTCAGTATACAATCTACGGGCAACCATAATAAACAATATTTATAACACGACACGAAGTGACCTGCTGGAGCAGGTGAAAGTTGTTATCGCAATGCGATAGCATAATTAACTACAAAGGCTTGCGCCTGCAGGGAAGAGCGTCCCCACAATCGAAAACCTCTCAAAAATGGGAATCTGATAAGTCACGCTACATCGAACGCAGCTATCCAAACCTCTGATATACGGTGCCATAAATCAACTTGGCATCTTCGGAGAGGTGGATAAATATGTTTCAAATAGCATCTGCCCTCAAATTCAGGCTAGATGCTTCCACATCTTAGTCCAGTCTTTGTCGGTAAACAAATTCTGGAATGACCAGTGGGACCTCTTCCTATTTTCACTCTACACTTTGTGTGTCGTGTTTCGCGAACAAAATCATGGTTCGCTATGTTCATGGTTACCCTTAGATTCGAAATACTACCATTTGGTGTTTCGAATTTGTGGAGACTTAATGGACTTCAACTGCACTTTCTGCAATAGCAACTCTCACTCCATCCTATCCGGAGGGGTCAGTTATGGGCCCAATGCAGCCTCCATATTCTCTATGCCGACAGGACAGGTCTCCTAAGTTACCACTGGACTATTCTTTAGGACCATGCTCCTATCCTTGAACTTTGGATCCCCAACGCCTATAGAAGAAGCTTCGTGGAAGTCGGTCTTCGATCGACTAGCTACTATGGCGGCCCCCATTAGCAGATCGTCCAACTCTGAAGCTTCAGTCTTCAACAGGCTGAAGCAAAACTCCATGGGCCTTATGAAGAAGCCTATGAACCCTAAGGGGGTTGCCCAATAACTCTCCCTACTCCCGTTCTACGTGAAGTAAATAAGAGTGCTTTACCTTCAAGGCAGTCTATCTTCAACAAATTGGACACCTCTGCTCCAGCTCAAACGAGAACGTCGGTCTTTCATAGGATGACTTTAGGCGAATCCCCCAAGCAACGCCGAGGGCATGATGAGGGAGCCTCTAATGCTGAGACAATTCCCATTGCAAGACATGCTCAACATCACCATTGGCGCCAAGTGAGACAAGCCGGGGGCAGTTTCCCTTTCGGACTTATCCCACCATCTCCTATGGTAGCTATTGATGCTGCTATTCCAACTGGGAACAACTTCAAACCGCTTAGAAGGGTTCTCAAAAACTCCTCTACGGCGGTATTGAAGAGATCACCTCCTCCTGCAGAAACTCCAACACAGCTAAAGCCGGAGCAGTCTTATCAGCGACTCTCTTCACAAATTCACAGAGTCCAGAGGAAAGTCCAGAACTCAATGCTCGACAAAAGCTATTCTCGTAGACCGAAGAAATTTAAAGTTTGACAAGAAAACGATTACTCCTCTGCCATACAGCAGGGGACTTCTCAAAAGGATGTGCCAGTTACAACGGTTCTTTCTGCTACGACCTCTTATAAAAGATCGAGGTCAGAGAAAGTTCTAGTGCCGAAGGAAAAATCCAAAGGCGAGAGCTCCAAACACCCCAAGTCTGGGGGTATAACCATACACACATTCTATATGACTGGTAATAAGGAAGAGAGTCGTGCTTCTGTTAGTCACAGACCGCAAACTCGGTCACTGACGAAAGCTCAGGAGCAACAATAGAAGCTCCAAGATATGCTTGCCAAGATGGCAGTGCTTACCGAGCCTAAAGAGAGTCCGGATGAAGAAATGGAAGAACGCCAGGAGCAGGAAACCGATGTCTAGTTTTTGTGATGGGTGCTTGAAAAGAAGGACAGGGAAGCGGCAAAACAGGGTGCTAATATAAAGCATATAGCTCTTCTATTTCAAGACATGGTTGAGTTGATAATCCAACCGGAACCACCGGCTGAAAAACCAACGGTGATTATCGAAGACGATAAAGGGGAAACATCAAATCCTCCCCAAGCCTTATCAATGGCTAAAGAGGAAACGATCTTCAAGGCAGCATTAGACGACTATCCCGCTCAACAAATTAGAGACCATCAAGCCAATGGAGCTACAAATCAGCTCGTGAAAACTGGACGACCATATCTAGCCTGGTACGGCCAGATGAAATACCCACCGGGATATACGATCCCAAAGTTCCACGTATATAAAGGAATGGGTAATCCTCATCAACATGTTGCACAGTTTAGAGCTCTATGTGGCAATACAGGGGGCAACGATAAATTGCTGCTTCGCCAATTCGTCGGAAGCCTATCAGAGACAGCTTTCGAATGTTACTCGGAGCTCCCAAATGACTCCGTAAAGACTTTTTCTGAGATGGAGCTGTTATTCACTCAAATGTTCGCCAGCGCGAGTGAGCGCACTCCAATCACTGTGCTGATCAATTCCAGGGTCAGAAGAAACATAGGTCCAGTACGCGATCCGATGGTAGAACTTATGGTCCAAATGCGAACAGCGGATTGAGGAGTCTCCAGCTGTAGGGATGTTCATTGGACTATCGATCCTCAATCGATCGTATCCCAATTTATGAACTTCTTCAAGCCTACCACATTCCAGGCACTGATTGATAAACCGACCCAGATGGATCAGATGTGCCATAGTCCTTCCTCTTTAAGCAAGGATCCCCGAAATAATAAGGGAAAAAAGCAGCTTTGTTGCCAATACAAAGCAATAGCTGAGCGGTCCAAAAGCAGCCGTCTGCCAAAACAACAGCCGTATGCGCCCAATCTTAGAAGAAATGATAGGACGTGCATATTCCTTCTCTTGCGATAAGACGAGGAGATTGTTCGAGCTGGCTATGAGAAACATTTTGTTAATATTGCCAGAACCGCGGCGACCCGCACAAGCTGATGATGTTAACAACCCTAGCTACTGCCCCTATCAACGAATAGTGAGCTATCCAATTAAGGACTGTTACGTCTTCAAAAATTGGGTCGATGACCAGTATCAGTAGGGAAAATTCGCACTATCAGATAATTGGAGGATAGATCCGCCCCAAAAGCATGCTCCCAAGAAAATGGATATGCAGGGGGCATCCTGCTCGCTCGTGGAAAAAGCTCCATGGAAAGTATTTCTTTCGGCTGTTTCCTTATAAAAAAAAAGGAGAAGAAGAAGATGAGAGAAAGAAAGAGGGAAACTCCCCACTAAAAAAGCCTCACGTGTTAAACACGTGAGCGTCTATATGCAAGGCATATAGGCCCTGCCATTAAAAATATAAGGAGGCTAAACAAGCCTCACGTGCCAACACGTGAGCGCCTATAAATAGGCGCTGTAATTAAACTACAGATAGGCTAAACAAAGCCTCACGTGTTAAACACGTAAGCGCTTATATGCAAAGCATATAGGCGCTGCAATTAAATTACAGATAGGCTAAACAAAGCCTCAAGTGCTAAACAAGTGAGCACCTATATGCAAAGCATATAGGCGCTGCAATCAAACAACAGATAGGCTAAACAAAACTTCATATGCTAAACACATGAGGACACCTTCTTACGTAGAATTAAATTCTATTTAATGAACCGTTGGATCAAGGATCCAACGGTGATTAAACATAGAATTAAATTCTATTGGGAAGAATATTTTCTATTAGACAGAGAGTTAATGGATCAAAGATCCAAAATATTTTCTATATCGTTCTATAAAGAGAAAGATTATACTCTGTTAAATTAAGCACCCTTGGATTAAAAATCCAATGGTGATTAAAATGTCACCGCTCGACAGAATTTTATTCTATATATGGGAGAATATCCCCAATCTTGTTAAAAACAGGAACAATATCTTCTGTAAAACAGAAGTCCTTCGATCAAAGATCCAACGGTGGGTAAAATTTCCCAAATCAATTCTAAGACCAATTAAATCAATTGGGATCTCTCAAAGAGAGATTTTCTCAGAATTAAACAAACTTCTCACCACTATATAAAGAACCCGAGACTTCAAGTCTCAAAAGAAAGAAAGGAAAAAGAGAAAGAAAAGAGAGAACTCTCCAGAGGTTTTAAAAAAAAAGAATATACAGTGAGCTTTTGAGGAACATGAGAATTTATTTCTCAAAGAAAAGACTTGCCTCCTTGAAACACTAGGCAAAAAGAAAACACCTATCTTTTGCTTCTCTAAGGGTTTAACCCTTCATATAAGAACTCAATTCTTCTCTCTGGTTGAGATTTACAGAAGAAAATCTCCCCACAAGTTGAGAATTTAATTCTCATCGGAGATGAGAGATTTTGCTCGGCAAGATTCAAAACCAAGGGGAAAAAAACTAAGTTATATAAAAAAAAAAGAGAAGAAGAACGGGAACATATAGGAATTTAATTCCTCCAAACAAATTAGGGTTTAACCCTATATAAAAAACTTAGTTCTTCAATAAAAAAAATAGTGATCCAAGATCTCCAAGGCCAAATGTTGGTGCTTAGCACTATTTCGAAACCTCACGTGTTGTCCACGTGAGTGCTTCAAACGAATAAGGAAAATAACCAAAACTTTCTCTCGTGTTTACCACATGATCTCTTTAAGAGGAAAACAAGTAAAAGAAAGAGGAAACTACAGTACTCCAGCAACAATAAAGGAAAAGGGGACACCTACGTGCTTTGCACGAGAGCCAAGTGCTTAGCACTTATATAAAAGAGGGGGGAATAAAACCCAAAGAGCAGTGCCCATATTTGGGGTGCCTCACGTGTATCATGTGAGCGCCATAAAACTCTAGTGTTTAACGCTAGTCTGGCGCCCATATTTGGGGTGCCTCACGTGTGTCACGTGAGCGCCATAAAACTCTAGTGTTAAACATTAATTCAGTACCCACGTGAAACGCACGTGAGCACTGTATTCCTCAGTGCTTAGCACTGTTGGAGACTTAATCTTAGCCCAAATTGGCTAAAGTTTTCTGAGGTTAGACCTCTGTGATACTAAAACAACCGAACTTCTGTGCTCATGTTTTCCCAAATTGACCTTAGTCTTAAAAATGAATAGTGGTCTCCCATTGATGATATCCCAAATGATACTCATCTTATATCTCTTAAGACATTTTAGTCTCAAATATGACTAACATTCCTTAGGTTTACAGCAGCACCATCTTTTCCCTCAAATATTGGATTTGGTTTAAGGGTAAATCTCACCACACCTCTGATATATGTCATTGTAATTCTTCAACGTCTTCAGAGAGGTAGCGGGTACTGATAACCAACAACTCGTTGGTGCACTTCCAAATTGACGTGTACACCTCAAATCAGACTGCGCCCCAAATTGGGCACATTCCATATCAACATCGTTGTTCATCCCGTCACATAACAAATATACGTCCGTGCAAGATGGACAACGGACCGAGACGTCCTTAAACTAAACTCTCATCTCCAAAATGGTGATCAACCGACCGATACGTTCTTAAACTAAAATCTCACCTCTAAAATGGTGATCAACGGACCGAGACATCCTTAACTAAACTCTCAACTCCAAAATGGCGATCAATGGACCGAGACGTCCTTAAACTAAAATCGCACCTCCAAAATGGTGATCAACGAACTGAGATGTCCTTAAACTAATATTTGCCTAAAAATGGCTACAATGAACCGAAATGTCTCTAAACTAAGACAACAGAGTCCAAATGCTCTCTTGTTGGATCTGAAACAAAAATGATCATAACACCTTGTTAAGTAGATCTAAGTCTTAAATTGGACTAACGTATCCTTAACAAAAAAACAACCGAGCCCTAAGTGCTCACATACATTTAAATCGATTTTAATCTCAAACCAGATTAACGATCATTAAATAAAACAAACCCAAATCTAAGATATACGGATTTGGACTAATCCATGCCCTACGGGCGACAATATAAATTAGTCTCCGTATACAATCCATGGGCAACCTAAACAAATAAAAACACACATTACACGAAGTAAACTTCTGAAGCAGGAGAAAGTGGTTATCGCGATACGATAACGTAATTAACTGCAGAGGCTTGCGCCTGTAGGGAAGAGTGTCCCCACAATCAAAAAACCCTTCACAAACGAAGGGGAATCTGACGAAATCTTCTACAATGGATGCATCCGTCCAAACCTCCGAGATACGGTGCCATAAATCAACTTGGTATCTTTGGAGAGGTGGACGGATAAATCCAAATAGCATCTGCCCCCAAAATTCAGGTCAGAAGTCCTAGCGTCCCGGTCGCGTCTTTCGGCGGTGAACAGATTCTGGCACGCCCGGTGGGACCTTTTCCTCTTTCCACTCCACACTTCGTGTGTCGTATTTCGCGAACAAAAATCACGGTTTGCTATGGTTGCCATTGGATTCGAGGTACTAAGATTTGGTGTCTTGTTCCTGTGTAGAATGAAGAAGTGAACATCAATGGCTTCCAGCTGCACAAACTGCAACAGCAACTCCTGCTCCGCCCCAACTGGAGGAGTGACATAAGGGCCTAATGCGGCCTCTATCTTTTCAATGCCGGTAGGGCAGCTGACTCAAGCCACCACTGGATTGTTATTCGGGACCATGCTCTCTCCAGTGAGTTTCAGCGCCCTAGTGCTACCACAGGAAGCTCTAAAGAAGTCAGTCTTCGATCGACTTGCAGCCACCACGATCCCTCTCAACGGGTCATCCAAGTCTGCCACCTCAGTCTTCACAGGCTGAGTCGAAGCTCAAGTGGGCCCTTAAAGAGGTTCGCGATACCCGAAGGGGATATGCCAAAATGAATAGTCCTTACAACTCCTGCTGCGGGTGAAGTCATCAAAGGTGCTTTCCCCACCAAAAAATTGGCCTTCGAAAGATTGGTTGTTCCGTCTCAACGGACGCCAGTCTTCAACAGACTGACACTAACAGTAGCCCCTCATCAAAGCCGGGGGCATGAGAGAGCTGCTTCCACAACTAAGGTGGTCCCATCTGTAAGACACGCTCGACGCCTTCACTAGCGCTGGGTGAGAAGAGCCGGGGGCTACTTTCCCTCTGGACTTACTCCACCAGTTCCAATGGTGGAAGTTGACGCTGCTGTTCTAACCGGGAACAGTTTTGAACCGCTAATGAGGGTGCGCAAAATCTCCCCAAACGCGGTGCTGAAGAAATCTCTCCCACCTGCTGAAAACATGACGCAGGCAAAATCGGAGCAGCCCCATCAACGGCTCTCCTCCTAAATTCACAGGGTCCGGCGGAAAGTACAGGACTCTATGATCAACAAAGACCACTACTGTCAAATGGAGAAAAAGAAGGTTCGACAAGAGGAAAATCACCCCTCCACCATACAGCGAAGGACTTCTTTCACACAGGCGCCTGTTACAATGGCTCCTTTAACTTCGACCTCCCACAAAAAGAGAAGGCCGAAGGATTTCCCACCGTTGGAGGCAAATTCCAAAGGCAATGGACCAAAACATCCTAAGTATGGGGGTATGATAGTGCACATGATTTACATGGCTTCTGGAAAAGAGGAAAGTCGTGCTTTTGTGGGTCATCGGTCGCAAACTCGGTCATTGACAAAAGTGCATGAGCAGCAACAAAAGATACAGGAGATACTGACGAAAATGGCAGCACTCACCGGGCAGAAAGAAAGCCCGGAAGCGGCGTCTGAACAGCGCCAGGAGTAGGAGACCGATTCAGAGTTCCTGCGATGGTTGCTGGAAAGAAAGGATAAGAAGGCCGCGGAACAAGCTGCTAATATTAAACAGATGGCATTTTTGTCCTATGATATGGTTGGAATGATGAGCCAGCCAGAACCTCTAACTGAAGAACCGCCGATAATCATCAAGGACGACAGAGGGGAAACATCAAACCCTCTTCCAGCTTTATCAACATCCAGGGAGGAAACGATCTCCAAAGATGCCCTTGATGATTACATAGCTCAATAAATACGAGCTCATCAGGCAAGTGAAGCGGCTGGCCAAGTCATTAGAACTAGGCGACCATATCCTGGATGGTATGACCAAATCAAATACCCGCCAAGCTATACGATCCCCAAGTTCCACGTGTATAAGGGGACAGGCAATCCTCATCAGCACATCGCTCAATTCAGATCTCTATGTGGCAATACTGGAGGCGATGGCAAATTGCTGCTTCGCCAGTTCGTTGGCAGCCTGTCAGAAACGGCGTTTGAATAGTACTCGGAGCTCCTAAATGACTCCGTCAAAACATTCACGAAAATGGAATTTCTGTTCACACAGCGGTTCGCCAGCGCAAGCGAGTGCACCTTGATCATGGCATTAATCAATACCAGGGTGAAGCCATGAGAGACCTGGGTTCAATACGCAATCCGGTGGTGAAGCCTATGGTCAAAATGCAAACAGCGCATCAAAGAAGCTCTTGCCGTAGGCATGGTCATAGGGACTCTGGATCCTCAAGCAACTGTGTCCCAGTTCGTGACGTTCTTTAATCCGACCACCTTCCAGGCTCTGATCGACAAGTTGGCCCAAATGGACCAAATGGGTCACGGACCTTCCTCTTCAAAAATGCACCCTCGGAATGCAAAGGGTAAAGGGAAAGCGGCCTTCATTGCCAACACTCAACAGCAACCGAGTGACCCGAAACCGGTTGCTCTCCAAAACAAAGCGCGCATGTGCCAATCCCTGAAAGAGAAGATACGACGTGCTTAATCGTTTCCCCGTGATAAAATGAGGAGACTTTTCGAACTGGCAGTGCGCAAGAAACCCATCACTTTGCTAAACCCAAAACGTCCACCGCAGCCCGGTGACGTCAACAATCCCAGCTACTGCTCCTATCACCGAATGGTGAGCCAACCTATTGAAGATTGCTACATCTTCAAGAACTAGGTCAAGGACCAGTACCGTCAAGGGAAATTCACGCTGTCAGAGAACTGGAGGGTAAACCTGCCACAGAGGCACACTCCTAAAAAGGTGGATACGCCGGGGGCATCATGTTCGTTTGTGGAAGAATCTACATGGGAAGTTATCCTTTCAGCTAAAACCAAAAGAATGCTGAAGGATCTTCAAGCTCCCTTTAGTTGGGAGAGAATTCTCAGCATGTCCGGCAATCCGGTGGAAAAGCATACTGGAGCCTGAGATCATTAAGGGAATGCTGAAACCATGCCCCACACCGAAAACTGCTAACGATGGGCAAAATACCCAGGTCAAGCCTTCAAAGTCTTCGAAGGGAAAGAAGAAGACCAAGAAACCCGTGCAGCCTGAAGACAAGCGCACGGACCTGCAAAAGCACATCGACGCGCTGGAGGTGTACAACCAGAAGGCGCGGACCCCAGTCACCCTCGAAGAGTTTCTCAACCATATACTTGAGAACGGAGATAGTGACGATGATGAGGGAAATGGCTCGTTGGGAGAAGTCGAAGATTATGTAGCAAGTTGCCACATGGTTTCTCATTCGTCATTAAATAACGAAGAAACTCTCTCGGCGTCGGAAAGCTATTGCGCCACGGCAGCGCCCCGGCCTCTTGCACGAGGCCAAAATGCGGAATAAAAATTTTCCTTACTCGGAAACCGGCACTACCGCGGACAATGAAAACCCGGATCGTAACCATTAACCTAATGCTAGCAAACAAGAGATAGGGTGAGAAGTATACCGAGTGATCCGAGTCCTCCGGTCTTCTCGTCATCGTCCCGATCTCCCGCGGAAAGTGATGCCTCCACATCGTCGCCTCCTCGCCGGAAAGGGCACCACATCGCCTTCTTCTTTTACGGGCTCCCGCCTCAATACCGAGGCAACTCGGGCATGAAGCCGGCAACTCGACATGCTCAAGATATGCTGTAGAATGTAGTGTAGAAAATGCTTGTCTCTTTTGGGGTGGTGAAGTTGCCATGGAGGGAAAAGAGAATCAAGAACTTTGGAGAATTTTGTAGCAATGGAAAAATGAGATGAAGATTAATTTCCAACACCAAATGAAATATGAACCTCTCTCAATTTTTCCCTCTCCCTCTCCTCAGTGGCCGGCCAAATGTCATGATAGAAATGGTGGTGGTGGTGAGAACAAAAGCAAGAGGGAGGTGATGGTAGGATGAAGGAAGTGGTGACCACAACCAAGGTCAAAGAAACATACACCATACTTCATTTCAAATCACACCATACTCATATCAAATCACATTAAAGCAAGTAATGGATGAAAGAGAACAAAGATATCATAATCAATCTTTATGCAATAAAACCCTCCACAAAGTGTTATTTGCAAACTTGCAAATAACCCCCTCCATCGGAAAAGTCCGGCAGGGAAAGAACAAAGGAAAACCGGCCGGAACGGAATGCAAACTGGCAACTCCAGAAAACTGGTCCCGTAATAAATTACAGGAAAACCCCGACACTGTGCATACACACCCGCATCTGTATTCCGACCGGATACAAATGCAATGAGACAAAATCTACACTGTACTAAACTAGGACCGGCTTAAGCCAAAGCCGGCTAGTAAAATCCGTTCGATCCTGATCCGTGCAATACCGCACGTATCAGATCAAACCCTGCCATATATCTATACGGCCACTAGTACAAAACTGTCCGATCCTGATCCGTGCAATACCGCACGTATCTGATCGGACCCTGCCATATCTCCATACGGCCTCTACAGCGTTTCACCCGAAAGCTGAGTAACTGTAAGTGTGGTGGACTCTAAAGACTCGTCAATACATGGCTGTGGATTTAACCACTGGCACATCAGAGGTATAAGCCAATACATGACGGGCCACCAGCTATTGACCAAAAGGGACGTCGATGAGGAAGCTCACCCCGACACCCAACTGAGCCTGTCAGTGACAATATCCGTACAGTCCGGTCCGTTCGTCTATGAGTATCGCATGGCGGGCCTAGGGGGTTGGTAAAAGTCAGACCCCCAAAAGCGGTACAAGTCGTGTCGGAGCGTAGCCGAGAACGCCCTGAGATACCACTGGAATACCTACCAGTAAATCTCCTGCCTCGGCCGAGGGCTTTGCGTAATGGCTCTCCAAGACACAGCGCGACCTCACCCCCAATACCGGGAGAGACGAACCCCTGCAGATCCGCTCACTGCCTCCATGTGGCTCGGGACTGTACCCAACTAAAACCTGTTTGCACGACTCCTTTGAGCCGTGGTAGGGTAGTAATCAAAGCACAGTGGGAACTCACACGAGACAAATGACGATCTCAGGTCGATGAACTAACCTGTACACATGTCACCAGGGAACTGCTATCTGACATCTGGTATAAGACCAACTAGCAGGTTCCCGGCGAGTCCTGTCCGGTGTACTCATAACCCAATGAGCACCTGTATACATCTTAGGTGAACCAACTGACACCAGTGGCTTGTGAGACCGGCCACCGCCCCTCGTCGGGGTCTCGACTGTATACACTAGTCTACTAATGGAGTATCGATGCCCTGTCTAGAAACTCCTACGACTAGGGACCTTTTAAGGATGTGCTTATAGACTACCAGTTCCCACGTATATGATCGCCATCATACTGCCGGCAGTCAAGCAAGAATCCTAGGGGCTCTATCAACGTGTAATAGCGACATGTCAGGTCACCTAAAGCAGTACACGATGATAAAGATAAACCAGATAGCATACTATCATCTCGAGTAAGACTGTCCTACCGGGATAGGTCCTCCCTCAATCATTGCAATCACGTGCCTGTGATCCAATAATTGACTCTGAGGGCACTATCTCCAACAATCTCCCACTTGCACTCAAGGCTAATTATTGCGATGTCGCATACTCACAGCCCGTGTGATACCGAACACCCAACTCCTCTACTAGTCAGTCTCACAAAGCTCGTTTGTGAAACTATTGCGTTCGAGGAATAGCCTCAGTGAGTGGATCCGCTGTGAAGTTTCTTTCTATGTCTCTCTATATCTCAAGTTCGCGGAGAAAGCCATCTCCCGAAATGAGCAATACCTGTCTTAGAATGTCTGGATGTCTGATGGGACCTAGCTCATAAATGAACTCCAAATCCAAACTTCTTAGACTGTATCAACAACTGAACTTAATCAGTATCCTGCGCCATGCCTCCCTCAGTATTGCCTTGGACCACCTGTCCAAAATACTGTCCCTCGTCAGAGGGAGAACTATAACTCTGACAACCTCCTTGTCGTCCATGTCACCTTGGAAGCCTGGAGTGATAACCGTCTCCTAAAGGAGGCAGCCGTTATCATATCCCTAGAACATCCACTTATGTTCTAAAACTGCTTCCGACTGTTTCTCCAGGATTGGATCAATGTCAACTTATTGCATCTAGTGCAAGAAACAACATCTGGTGTGGTACTTGACATCCCATGATTGACTCAATTGCCTAAGCAAGTGATCTTCCAATCATGAGTATCCCTCTCCCCTTTAGTCTATAAGACACCTTTAGAGAGGGTGACTCCATTACCTGCAGGTGTACTACCGTGCCAGGAGTCGTCCATTCTAAATACTCATAGAATGCTGTCAAAATACCCTGATTGGGAAACCACCCAAATCTAGATCTAAATCATAGATCTAGTAACCAGTATGTTTGATATAATGTCCAAGTCCCATGTGGAGAAAACACTGTGTGACGACCAAAGTATAACCGATCGTAGTATAGGAATATCTTTCTACTACCTTCTCAACAGATCCATCCCCTATTCTGATGACGTCAAACCCATGACTGTCACATCAGAAACAGATGATCTAACTCCGCTATATCTGCTTTAGTCTATAAATAGACATAAGCATGAAGTCCACCAATGCTTCCGCTGCTCCCACTGACTACGACGACCCTCTGCCAGAGTAATATAGATGTGCGCTTCTAAAGCTAGTTTAGAACGACGCTATACTCATCCTCCTGCCGGGTCTCGCAGCCTGGAACAACAACAATGGCAAGTGTGGGTAAACAAGAACTTCCCTGTCACCGTCCTTGAGGCTACCGGAGTACCTCTCGGGTGCCTGAAGTTACCCACCGTATCTGCGGAGTGGCCAATGGAATGTCAAATCAGATTGAATCTTTAGGTTCCTTATTAAATCTTCAGTAATCATTTGCGGTTCTGGAATCACTTCCAGTTCTACCATACTCCCACTGCTGTTTTTGAAAAAAAATCCATTTTTAATAAAACTGTGGCGAGTCTAGAACAATATTTCTATTGATCTGCCAGATGGTAGAAAATCAACCCTCGTCATAGCCTGGGTCAACCCACAAACAGCCATTACAGAAACGTGCCTTGAGTTATCCAGAGTCTGGTTTTAATCATAAGCCGGACAACTCCCCGTACCTTAACAATGTTAAGATATGAACTGTACTATATCCAATATAGAACCAGAGGCACTGATTTAATTGAACCAGATTCAAATCATGCAACTATCTCCAGTGTATGTCAACTAAATGGAAGGAGGCCGATCAGCGTTACTCAACTTAGGAATGCTTCCAATTATGAGTAACCTGAAAGAGAAGCAATTTCTCTTTAACATTACTATCAACTGAATACCATACACAAGTATCTATATCTTCGATCACCTTGAAGAATCCCGATACTTGCACTACCTGGTTCTCTACTCTATTCTTATACCAATAACTCCTCAAAAATCAGACCCTGTGTTTCCACGAAGCACATGTCTAAGAACTAGAGAAGTTAAAAGTAAACAGAATATAGTATGAGGACCAACCCCTCTGTCCTACTGGACAACATACAATACTCTGTATAAGTCCGCTGAGTCTAACAACTCTTTCACTGTGTGTCGTAGGTTGAAAACTGTACTTATGGTTAAGAAGAATTACACCGCTGTTTAATGCTCCTTACCTAACCATCCACTGATATAGGTAAATGTCATCGACATAATATCAAAAGGTATATCTCACTCTATGAAAATAGACGTACAGATATATCAATTTGAAATTGGTGCACAACAGCGGATATTCATAACCAAATATTTGCCGACCGGCAAACAACCCAGGTGACTTCCTCAAATATCACCGATTACAACGAATCCCGATATAATGAGGATGATCACCCAATTCCCAATAACTTACTCCCACTCATCATCTGTAAAACCATACAGATGTGAGAATCCAACCTGGTAAATACATACCCTGGAGTAATTGTCTAATCGGGAAATCAGTTTTATTTTAACATCACACAGTGAAACTGAAACATTGAAATGTTTCGTCGGGGTATGCTGGTATTCCTAGTAATGCCTCTTCCATTATCCAGATTCACAACTGTAACCGTATAATTCTTTGCCATCTTTCTAAATCCCTTTCTGTGTCTTTAGTCATTACCTTCTGTACACCCCTTTAAGCCAAATGGTTTTCTTCCTTCCCTACCGTTCGGCACCAGCCTATGGTTTGGAAGAAGACTATCCAAAAAGCATAAAGGGTGTACTGTCCTAATCCTAGGAGCACTCGCAACGCGAGAGAAGGTGAAGATAAGAGACACCTGAATGTACTTTATTCCTATTTCTCCTGAACCAGAATCCATCCCCGAACTGGAACAAGTTCCTTTCGAGTTCGTATATAACCATACGATGGATTATCCAATAAACTGGGATCTTCGTAGTAATACGAAGTGTCCTGGAGAAATACAAAGGTGATTTAGGATTGGCGAAGAAATACTTGGTTTGGTCGTGAATATCAGTCGCAATTTACTTTGCCCTCCTACTAATCCCTTGCTTTGTCTTAACTTAATACCTTCTGCACACCATTGTTATGCTAATTGGTTTTCTTCATTCCCTACCGGTCGGCACCAGCCTAAGGTTTGGAAGAAGACTATCCAATTTGCGTAATAGGTGTACTACTCCTAAACCAAGGAGTACTCGCAACCTGAGAGGAGGTGAAAAGAAAAGACAACTGAATAGTCCTATCCGTTTTCTCCAGAACCAGAAACCATCCTCGAAGTCCTTCGAGTTCGTATATAACCATACGATGGTTTTGTCCAATGGAAGTGGACGTTCGTAGTAATACGGGGTGTCCTGGAGAAAAGGGTAAAAGTAGGAGTGGCAATGAGGTTTGCAACTCTGACAATCCAAAAGCCAGTGTTAAGAAGGTTCGGTCAACTTGGTCACTGAGTCATAGTCCAGGGTCGGGTCAATGGTCGCTGCCAGAGAGAGAGAAAAGAAACACTCAGCGTGCACTCTAACCTAGATCAGAATGGTTACCAATTTATCTAATCAGGAAACCTCCCACTGTACCTCAAATTCTCCTCCAAACCTGAAAGAAGAACTAGTCGGGGTAACCCGAGGAGTAAACAACTCATCAGTGGGAATCGGGATCCAACTATCATCGCATGATAACGTGACGGAATCCACTCACGTCACCACACTCCAGAAGGTATGCGCATACCTGGCAAGTTTCAGTTCTTTTGAAACTCCCGATGTGATTTTTACCCCTAGGACCCAAGTGACCTTGACGAATAATCAACAAATCAAAAGGTCATAGTCAAGTTCAACCCGTCATTATCTTGATTGCGTTAAACCCACCCGCACGACCCTTGACGAATAATCAACAAAGTCGCACGACTGTCCTAACCAATCCACATATCCATGCGACAGAAAGCATTACAGAGCTACCGCACACTACGCCTCGGCGAATAGCAACGACAAACGTAGCGCGAATACTAAGCAATACTAATCCGAAATGACGGAGGGCTACGAATGGTTTCTGGCGAAAACCTTTAACGTAATGAACTTGATATCGTTGAAGGAACTGGATAACTTTTATAAAAATATAATGACGAAAACCTTTACTAAAGAGGTCACTTCCGGTGAAGGGATCTCGGCTCTTTCCCCGTAGAATGAGGTGCAGGATATTCCAACTGAATACCACGATGCAAAGCAAAAGTAATCGGCTATAGTGAAGTTAATGCCCTGACGCAAACTTCTGTCCAAGGGGTCACTCCCGGTGAAGGGATCTCGGCCCTTGCCTCGTCGACTGAGGAGCAGGATATTCCAAATGAATACCACGATGCAAAACAAAAGTGAACGTCCTTGCAATAACAGCTTTTTGAAAAATGTTCAAACAACATCAGAATAGGTTTGTTTATCTTGCATTGATCCGAATCAACGCAGTCCCATCAATTGATCACACCACAAAGAACGAAAATATACTGACGTACGTATATGCCATCCGCATTCGCCACTGGGTCCCGTCATCACCCGTTAGGTTAGCTAACTAACGGCAGAGCGGGGACTGGACTAGCGCGGATGAAAAGCATATACAACATCTACTAATATATATACCAATATATAGTATTTCGCTCAAGGCGTGAATAAAATGCAACATCACAGAAATGTACAGCATCACAGAACAATGCAGATATCTGGAAGCCCCGGGTTTCACAGAGCCGCTGCTGAAACCCGACGTTCCCCTGGTCGTGTGGATAGCCTGTGCAATGAAATCCTAGACCCCTACGGGCGCGGCAAGTCACCCGCCAAAACCTGAAGCGAGGCAGCCCCCTTCAGTACCGTGAATGGACCACCCAGCACTTCACGGAATCCGGTAACTTAGGCACCCCTCCTGGGTCAACCTGTACCCCCTACGAGTGCGGCGAATAGCCCGCCAATCCTGGACTGAAGCCCCCTCCGTCTCAATGCCCTGAGATGCGGGCCCGTTGCCCTCCAGAACCCGGCTATCCGTGCACCCCACCGCGGGGTAACCCTAGTACAGAAAGTAAAATATACATACACCGGGTACATCGACCGCAACCAGGTCGTGCCCCAAAAGAATAATACAAACAGGCAGTGACGGCAGTCCACATGTCGGACGCTCGCCCCGCAATATCAAATGTACATAATACAACAAAGCTGTACTAGCATTGCATCCAGGCTATCCCCCACGACCGATCCGCAACATCACAGCAGAAACATAGAACATCAACGTGAAAGTCACGTTCGTAAATCCGTCTAACCGGGCTATAGCAGTTAGACCGGATTTACCGATCAAGTGACATTCACGGTCGCAGATATAATGTAAATACTGTGAAATAATGTGTTTAAAATATCCGATCAATCAAATAATTAACAAGCGGGCCCCAAATGAAACTGTAGCACTCACAGAAATAACTGGCCCAATTTTAATATCCCAAAAGCCTTATTTTCAGCCCATAAGCCCACTGCAAAAAAATAATAACACGACCCCACACTTATGCGGCGGAGGCGCGGCTAAAAGGGTGTTTTGGCCGCCCTTCCGCGGTCGTACGGAGCAATCATGTCACCAAATTTTGTCAGTGTTCTTAGAACTCTCTGCACATCATTCTTAGACCACCTGAAAAATTTTTAGACTCCAAAAAATTTCGACAGAAACTGATGTGCAATAAAAATACGGTTTTTGGAAATTTCGGTCGATCGGAAACGCAAACACATCAAACGAAGCTAGGTAAGGTTAATGGCGTGGCTCTGATACCATGTTGCGCCACGGCAGCGCCCCGGCCTCTTGCTCGAGGCCAAAATACGGAATAAAAATTTTCCTTAGTCGGAAACCGGCGCTACCGCGGACAATGAAAACCCGGATCGTAACCATTAACCTAATGCTAGCAAACAAGAGATAGGGTGAGAAGTATACCGAGTGATCCGAGTCCTCCGGTCTTCTCGTCATCGTCCCGATCTCCCGCGGAAAGTGATGCCTCCACATCGTCGCCTCCTCGCCGGAAAGGGCACCACATCGCCTTCTTCTTTTACGGGCTCCCGCCTCAATACCGAGGCAACTCGGGCATGAAGCCGGCAACTCGACATGCTCAAGATATGCTGTAGAATGTAGTGTAGAAAATGCTTGTCTCTTTTGGGGTGGTGAAGTTGCCATGGAGGGAAAAGAGAATCAAGAACTTTGGAGAATTTTGTAGCAATGGAAAAATGAGATGAAGATTAATTTCCAACACCAAATGAAATATGAACCTCTCTCAATTTTTCCCTCTCCCTCTCCTCAGTGGCCGGCCAAATGTCATGATAGAAATGGTGGTGGTGGTGAGAACAAAAGCAAGAGGGAGGTGATGGTAGGATGAAGGAAGTGGTGACCACAACCAAGGTCAAAGAAACATACACCATACTTCATTTCAAATCACACCATACTCATATCAAATCACATTAAAGCAAGTAATGGATTAAAGAGAACAAAGATATCATAATCAATCTTTATGCAATAAAACCCTCCACAAAGTGTTATTTGCAAACTTGCAAATAACCCCCTCCATCGGAAAAGTCCGGCCGGGAAAGAACAAAGGAAAACCGGCCGGAACGGAATGCAAACTGGCAACTCCAGAAAACTGGTCCCGTAATAAATTACAGGAAAACCCCGACACTGTGCATACACACCCGCATCTGTATTCCGACCGGATACAAATGCAATGAGACAAAATCTACACTGTACTAAACTAGGACCGGCTTAAGCCAAAGCCGGCTAGTAAAATCCGTTCGATCCTGATCCGTGCAATACCGCACGTATCAGATCAAACCCTGCCATATAACTATACGGCCACTAGTACAAAACTGTCCGATCCTGATCCGTGAAATACCGCACGTATCTGATCGGACCCTGCCATATCTCCATACGGCCTCTACAGCGTTTCGCCCGAAAGCTGAGTAACTGTAAGTGTGGTGGACTCTAAAGACTCGTCAATACTATTGCTGTGGATTTAACCACTGGCACATCAGAGGTATAAGCCAATACATGACGGGCCACCAGCTATTGACCAAAAGGGACGTCGATGAGGAAGCTCACCCCGACACCCAACTGAGCCTGTCAGTGACAATATCCGTACAGTCCGGTCCGTTCGTCTATGAGTATCGCATGGCGGGCCTAGGGGGTTGGTAAAAGTCAGACCCCCAAAAGCGGTACAAGTCGTGTCGGAGCGTAGCCCAGAACGCCCTGAGATACCACTGGAATACCTACCAGTAAATCTCCTGCCTCGGCCGAGGGCTTTGCGTAATGGCTCTCCAAGACACAGCGCGACCTCACCCCCAATACCGGGAGAGACGAACCCCTGCAGATCCGCTCACTGCCTCCATGTGGCTCGGGACTGTACCCAACTAAAACCTGTTTGCATGACTCCTTTGAGCCGTGGTAGGGTAGTAATCAAAGCACAGTGGGAACTCACACGAGACAAATGACGATCTCAGGTCGATGAACTAACCTGTACACATGTCACCAGGGAACTGCTATCTGACATCTGGTATAAGACCAACTAGCAGGTTCCCGGCGAGTCCTGTCCGGTGTACTCATAACCCAATGAGCACCTGTATACATCTTAGGTGAACCAACTGACACCAGTGGCTTGTGAGACCGGCCACCGCCCCTCGTCGGGGTCTCGACTGTATACACTAGTCTACTAATGGAGTATCGATGCCCTGTCTCGAAACTCCTACGACTAGGGACCTTTTAAGGATGTGCTTATAGACTACCAGCTCCCACGTATATGATCGCCATCATACTGCCGGCAGTCAAGCAAGAATCCTAGGGGCTCTATCAACGTGTAATAGGGACATGTCAGGTCACCTAAAGCAGTACACGATGATAAAGATAAACCAGATAGCATACTATCATCTCGAGTAAGACTGTCCTACCGGGATAGGTCCTCCCTCAATCATTGCAATCACGTGCCTGTGATCCAATAATTGACTCTGAGGGCACTATCTCCAACAAAAGCAACGCAGAGGAACTGGGGGCAGGATCGGTGCCAAAATACCCAGAGCCGCCAAATGGCCTAATTGACAAGCTGCTGAACGAAGTTTTTCAAAAGAGCAGAGCTGACAGAGAACTTGAAACGGCTATATACGAAAAGGCCAAGCAGCGGCATCAAGATGAAGAAGACGCAGCGAGGAAGAGTCACAAAGTACTTCAACCAGATCGAAGCACACCTGTGGTAAACAAAAGCAGTTTTAAGACGGAGAAACGGTTCGCCAAAGCCCTGTCGATGGGAATGAAGCTGCCATCTCTCAAGAGAAATATTCCCGAAGCCACATGCCTCAACGGAGAGATTTCATATCCGAACTATTGCCTATATCATCAAAGGGTCACCCACCCCATTGAAGAGTGCAATGCATTCAAAAAGTGATGGCAAGGATATGTTGCTCACCGACAACACTTCAAGCGGATGAAGCGCAAAGCTCGTTGACAGCAAAGAAGCGCGACCGATGAGCGTGAAGGATCAGCTGGCAACTGTCATATGGTTGGTATTAGTTTGACAAAAGGAAAATCGTAAGTTCTTACATTCAGGAGCAATTCTGAGGAAGAAATAACCATCGGCCCTCTCTTCAAAGAATCCATCTTCGGAAAAGAGGAGGAGGAGAAGAACTGTGAGAACATTCAGCTGCGTAATTGCACACTGCCTGAGAAGAACCTCGGGCCTACAAATAAATGTTCGAGCAAAAGAGACAAGGGGAAGGAGAAAGTCCCTGAGGAAATTTCCCTTGATGATAGAGCCGTCGAAGAGTTCGCAGCCAAGGACCCGCCTAAGAAAAACAAGGTGGATTACAATGTCCTGGCACATCTGAGGAAGATACCCTCACAACTGTGTATATCGGATGCTCTCCTCCTGTCCAAAAAAGCAAGAGATTCTCCGATCAGGGCATTACAGGAACCCGGTCAATTCCAAGCTTTCCTTACAGAAGAAAAGATGAAGGTCGAGCTGGCAGAGGTTCATAAAGCCGACATTTCATTCAGCGATGAAGATCAACTCCTTGGAACGTACTAGCACAACCGTCCTCTATATGTCACAGGGTATTGCTACAACATCAAGATAGGGAAAATCCTGGTTGACAACGGGTCCTCCGTCAACCTTCTCAACGTGAAGGTGCTGAAGGAGATCTGCATGAACGTTCAACACCTGGCTCAGGACAAAATTACCTTTTCTGGATTTGACTCACAGTCATCACGGATGCTTGGGTCCGTAATATTGACGTTACGCTTTGGGCTACTCATCTCTGACATCAAATTTCATGTCATCGACGTCAAGACTTGCTACAATACTTTGCTCGGCAGGCCTTGGTTGCACGAGTACAACGTCATTCCTTCTGCACAACATCAATGTATGAGTATTTCAATGATGGCCTCGAGTACACTGTTATGGGGGAGCTAAATCCATTCTCCGTAAATGAAGTCCGAAAATATGAAGACGCCAAGTACTTCCTACCTGACTTCAAAGACACAAAAAGATGTCATATGCCGGAGAATAAACAAAAAGCCGTTACTACTATCCCGATCTTTGTGAGCGATATCGAGAAGGATGAAGAGATAGTCTACTGGGGTGAACCCTAAGGCAACAGGTTAGGCCCATCTGCTCCTATTTTTGTCTTCGGCAGTGAATCTGAGGAAGAGGCCAACGTTGTGTTCTCCACTGGCCTGTCAGCACAAACTATTACTAGAGCTGATCATAGTTTACAAATCACCATAGTTCCGTCACGGCATTGCAAAGAACTTGATGCGCTTGATACATACAGCGTGCAAGAGCTGCGGACTTTCTACGCCCCTTCCAGGCGAAGAGGTAAAAATGCAATCCTCTTCTACCAATCTACGGAGACTAAAGTAGAGAAAGAAGTCTGGCATGGTGCCGATCTTGAGCTTGACTGGTTTCAACCAATCTGTATGCCCAGATATTATGCAGAGAGATTGAAAAGGCTATTAAGATGCCAAGGCGTACCCTTCAAACAAACGGCTCGACAAGCCCAGTTCTACAACAAGATTTGGGACATTCCCGGGACTCAGCGAAAGATGCCCAACGGAAAGATGGAGACAACTGGGCTCGGATACGTTCAGTCCAAGAAACGGGAGCGATTTCATGGCTGCCGCGTCATAAACAGCTCTAGTAAAGAAGTGAACACTCTTTCAAATAGCCGTGACGTTGAAACAGAACGAGATCCCGCTCTGAGAACATCAAGTCCATCGTTCGAAGAACAAGTTGACAAGCTAGTAAAAGAAGCCTGTCAAAAGATTTGGGATAACTACAATCGCGAAATGGCTATTTATGAAAAGGTCGGGACGCAACGCCTCAACCAGCAATCCACAGAGAAAGAAGACTACAACGCCCTTCATCCCCAGCTCACTGTATGTCCTCGCAAGAAGGAAAAATCCCTAAATAAAGGCAAAAACAGGACAAAGAGCGCAAACAACGTTCGCAAACAATAGGGTATATCTAAGAAGCCGCGCTATCAATAAAAACGTGGTTGGAACCCGTCCTTTATCAAGAAGATGATCGGGAATACTTTTTCCCTCAAGACAAGACAAAGAAAATATTCAACCTTGTCATGAAGCATCAAATGACGACGCTTCCGAAGTCTCGGCATTCCGAACAAATAAACAAGGTCCATCATCCGGATTATTGCTCCTATCATTGAGCAATAGGTCATCCCCTTGAAGACTGCTTCATCTTCAAAGACTGGGTTGAAGACCAGTATCAACAAGGCAAGTTCACTTTGTCTTACCGCTGGAGGGTAAGCCTGCCGCAAAAACATGAGCCAAAAAGGACCGATACAATGAGGACAGGACCAGCTCAACATCAATAATGGAGGCAAATCCATACCTGCCATGTGGTAACACTCTCAAAAGAGGGAGGGCATGAAACTATAGATGACTCCTTCAGGTGCTTCACAAATAAAGATGAGAATGAAGTAATCTCAGAGTTTCCACCAGCACCAAAATAGCTGGAAGATGGGATACACACTACGGCAGACAACCTGAGGAAAATCGACTTAGGCACGGAAAATGAGCTGAGACCCACGTTCGTCAACGAGCTGTTGTCAAAAAAATAGGTGGCCACACTAAAGGACATGCTTATGCAATATAAAGACTGCTTCACATGGAACTATTCCAAGATGACGGGACCGGATCCAAAAATAGCGATGCATAAACTGGCTATATCACCGAACGTCAAGCCAGTCAAACAGGCTCTAAGAAGAATGCGGCTCAAACTCAAGATGAGTATCAATGCCGAAGTCAAGAAACAAATTGACTCCGTCTTCATCCAAGAAGTTCAGTATCCCGACTGGATTTCCAATATTGTTCCAGTGATGAAGAAAAATGGGACAGTGTGCATCTTGGCGGACTTTCGGGACCTTAACAAAGATTGTCCGAAGGATGACTTCCCAGTACCTATTACCGAGCTGATGATCGATAACACGTCCACTCATGAGGTCTTCTCCTTCATGGATGGATCTTCAGGCTACAATAAAATAAAAATGCATCCTGAAGACCAAAAGCACACCGCCTTCCGAACTCTACTAGGCATATTCTGCTATAAGGTGATGCCCTTCAGTTTAAAGAACGCAAGAGCTACCTACCAGAGCGCTATGACGAAGATCTTCGATGACCTTATACATGAGATTGTCGAATGCTATATTGATGACTTTGTGGTGAAAAGCAAATCGTACGAGGAGCACTGGGAACATCTGAACACAGTGTTCCAGCGTCTTTGGAAATACAATCTAAAGATGAATCCTCTAAAATGCGCGTTTGGAGTCTCCTCAGGTAAATTCCTAGGATTCATCATAAGACACCGAGGCATTGAAATAGACCTATTAAAGATCAAGGTGTCACGACCCAAAGTTCGGCCCGTGACCGACTCTTAACCATGTAACGTCTAAAGGCGTAACATGACTAAGTAAGCCGAAAGCCCAGAAATCAAAACCATTTAAAAGTAGAGTGTAAAAATATTTTGTAAAAACGGTTGCAAACGTTTAAAGTACACATGCTTGCATATTATTTCATACCCTGTTCATCCTATATAGGGTTGTTAGATTACATTGCCATGCCTGATTTTCATACATCTGCTCATTACATAAAAGTGCCATTAGATCATACCTGTCACATGATATTAAGTATCCAGTTCATCATATAGATGTTACCTGCTGGCATAGTTTAGAGTATCGCTACACGTGCGTACTCGCGATTACCTTTATATGTTATCTACTACTCACGAGTTGGCAACTCACCCGCGTTGTGCCACAGTGTTTGCAGGTTGCCCTTTGGAGTAGTCGCGGCTGTCTGTTTACTGCACCTTTTGCTACAGATACCATTGCTAGTTGGTGGGTTTTTGTACGGTATCTGTTTACCTTCAGTTGTATCTTGATGTATCTAGTATTCTCCATCTACCTTCATGTATTGACTTAGTGACAGTTGTGAGGACGATATATGTTATTTTGTACTCTGGTGTCGAGCTCGTTGTGAGCCGACTTTATATATGCAGTTTTATATTCTTGCTATCTTCATTACATTTTCACTTAGTCATATCATCATTATTGTGATGCTCTATTTATTCCACATAACAAATTCTTTTATAGGAAAATGTTGCATACAAATAAAATTATTAATTAACCCTTGGACTTAAAATGGATTTTTCTACTAAATTAATTAAAAAGATCTTCTAAACGATCGCAACCATTTTTACAAAATATTTTTACACTCTACTTTTAAATGGTTTTGATTTCTGGGCTTTCGGCTTACTTAGTCATGTTACGCCTTTAGACGTTACATGGTTAAGAGTCGGTCACGGGCCGAACTTTGGGTCGTGACAAAGTTGGTATCAGAGCATAGGTTTTACCTTCGGAGTGTAGGATGATCCTGGTATGATGGAGTAGGTAGCTGCGGCAGGGTGCCGTGGCGTGTGTATGTTCCGCGGCATACTCACGACGCGACACTCCGCCTAAGCAACCTTAGGACCTATTGATTGAACTTCCTTCTTGATGTACACTCTTGTGATTCGAATTCCGTATCCTCATTAAATCCTACTTTCCTTTCAGCCATTATGCCGCCCAAGACTACGAGGGCACAGAGAGTGGCCGCGAGAGCCGAGATGCGGGTTGACTCGTCTGAGACGAGGACTGATCCGGGCAGTACACCTGTTGCACCCAAGCAGACTGTCCCTCCAATGACAGATCAGATCGCCACACTCGGGGCTGGTGTGCAGGAGATGCGCCAGACGATGGGATCCAGCATGCAGAAGATGCGTCAGATGATAGGGTCGCTAGTTGAGACGCTTCGAGCGCAGCGACCAGAGGTAGCTCCACCAGTCACGGGGACCGCGATGGTACCGACAGCATAGGCAGTTACCCCTGCAGCCACGGAGGTGATTACGGTATCGTTAGCAGAATTCATGAGGCTGAAGCCTCCGGTCTTCACAGGCACCAATCCAGCCGACGGCCCGCAGTCTTTCATTGACAGGATGGCACGGATATATCGTTCCCTCAGATGCTCAGATGCGCGATGGGTAGAGTTCGCGAGCTTTCGCCTGGAAGGACTTGCGCAGAAATGGTGCAAATCAGTTGAGAAGGGCAGAGCGGCAGGTCTTCCTCCTATGACCTGGACTGAGTTCGTGACGATGTTCCTTGCCCGCTTCCTCCCCCAGAGTGTTAGGGATGCCCGAGCACGCAGATTTGAGTCCTTTCGCCAGACGCCAGAGATGACCGTGGCAGAGTACGATGTGCTATTCACCAAGCTATCAGTCTATGCTCCGTACCTAGTGGCCACTGAGGAGTTGCAAGTCAAGAGATTTGTCCGAGGCTTGCTTACACCACTGTTCCTTGCGATCAGCGCACAGCATTACGAGACATATGCAGTAGCCGTAGACGCGGCCCTATTCGTCGAGGCATGCCTTGCAGAGACTTCGGCAGTCCCAGAGCCGAAGAGGGTTCGTACTGATTCATCAGCATGGAGACGGCCGTTCAGACGCCACGACAGACACCTTGCAGGTGGCAGAGACTCGAGACGGGGTCAGCTTTTCAGCTCTTATCCCCAGGGGGGTCAGCGAGTAACATCCGGATGTTACCGATGCGGGAGTTCCTATCATCATGTTCGAGAGTGTCCTGAGATACCTCGTAGAGAGGCAGCCGCACCGCATGTCACACTTCCTCCTTCTCCACCCCAGAGGGCGTTGCCCATTGTACCTGCAGTTGCCCCGTGCCAGCCTCAGGTACAGAGAGGCCGTGGTCGCGGAGGGTTTGTTCCTAGAGGACGAGGCGGTCGAGGCAGAGGCCAGCCAGCCACCTGCAGAGTACAGCCAGCTACTAGTAGGGGACCGCCAGTTGCAGGTGGAGGACAAGCACGGGTTTTCGCATTGACGCATCAGGACGCGCAGGCGTCCAATGCGGTGGTCTCAGGTACCTTATCGGTATGTTCTGTTGATGCACACGTATTGTTCGATCCCGGATCCACGCACTCGTACGTTTCCACACATTTTGTACCGAGTTTGGGTAGAGAGTCTGGGTTGCTTAATCAGCCGCTTGTTGTGACCACTCCCGTGGGAGAGTCGTTTGTGGCTAGACACGTAATCCGATCCTGCGTTGTCCGTATTGGCGAGAGAGATTTGCCTGTTGATTTAATCCTTCTTGAGATGTTGGACTTCGACGTCCTCTTAGGCATGGATTGGTTAGCAACATGCTATGCGTCGGTAAACTGCCGTGAGAAGACAGTGAGATTTGTTTTCCCGGTGAGTCAGTTTTTATCGTGCAGGGGGACTATGGTGCCACCCCTCACAGATTGATTTCCTCTCTGCACGCAGGACGGCTTTTGAGGAAGGGATGTCAGGGATTTCTAGCCTACATTTGCGATGCAGGATCCACAGAGATTCCATTAGACCATGTTCCGATTGCATGTGAGTTCCCCGACGTATTCCCTGACGAGCTTCCTGGGCTACCGCCTGAGCGTGATGTTGTGTTCTGTATTGATTTGATTCCCGGTACGGGGCCTATTTCTATACCGCCTTATCGGATGGCCCCAGCGGAGCTTAGTGAGTTGAAGAGTCAATTGCAAGAATTGCTGGACAAGGGACTTATTCGACCCAGTGTTTCTCCTTAGGGTGCTCCGGTCCTGTTTGTCAAGAAGAAGGATGGCAGTTTACGTTTGTGTATCGACTACCGGCAGCTGAACCGGGTGACCGTGCGGAACAGATATCCGTTGCCACGCATCGACGACTTGTTTGACCAGCTTCAGGGGGCAGGATATTTTTCGAGGATCGATTTGCGGTCGGGCTATCATCAGCTGCGAGTTCGAAAAGAGGACATTCCGAAGACAGCTTTCCGTACGCGTTATGGACATTATGAGTTTTTAGTGATGTCGTTCGGAATCACCAACGCGCCAGCTGCCTTCATGGACTTGATGAACCGTATATTGAGGCCATATCTCGATTTGTTCATCATCGTATTCATTGACGATATATTGGTGTATTCCCGGAGCAGAGAGGAGCATGAGCAGCACTTACGGATCACACTGCAGACCTTGAGGGAGCACCAGCTTTATGCAAAATTCTCCAAGTGCGCGTTCTGGTTGGACAGCGTGGACTTCTTGGGTCACGTGATTACACGGGATGGTATATGTGTAGACCCGAGGAAGGTCAAGGCCGTTCGGAGCTGGCCCAGACCTACATCTGTTACTGAGATACGCAGCTTTCTAGGACTGGCTGGCTACTACCGGCGATTTGTTCAGGATTTCTCCCGTATTGCTGCACCCTTGACCGGATTGACCCGGAAGGGAGTCCCTTTCGTTTGGACGGAGGAGTGCGAGCGCAGCTTCCAGCAGCTACGGACTTGCTTGACTACGGCGCCAGTATTATCGTTACCCTCAGGATCGGGCGGATTTGTAGTCTATTGTGACGCTTCACGAGTGGGGCTAGGATGTGTACTGATGCAGCACGGCAGGGTGATCGCTTATGCTTCCCGGCAATTGAAGAAACATGAACAGAACTACCCCACTCACGATTTGGAGATGGCTGCAGTGGTCTTTGCACTTAAGATCTGGCGACATTACCTCTACGGCGAGTCGTGCCAGATATTCACGGATAACAAGAGCCTCAAGTATATATTTCAGCAGCAAGACCTGAACCTCCGACAGCGCCGTTGGATGGAACTGGTGAAAGACTACGACTGCGAGATCTTATATCACCCGGGCAAGGCTAACGTAGTGGCAGATGCTTTGAGTAGGAGGCCCGAGGGTAGTCTAGCGTGTTTGAGTGCAGTACATAGGCAGTCGTCGGCATATTGGCAGATATTATGCGACAGCCGAGTGCAGTTCAAGTTCACGCAGATTGGGGGACAGCTTACGCACGTTCGTGCACGCCCACAGTTGCTTGACCGTATATATGAGGCACAGCGCAGGGATGACCGTTGCTCAGAGATCATGGCATAGATGGGACAGGGCAGATTCTCTGAGTTCGTGATTAATGACCAAGGGATATTGCGATTTGGGTCTAGACTGTGCGTACCAGATGCCGAGGGATTGCGACGCGATATTCTTGAGGAGGCACATCGGTCAGTGTACAGTGTCCACCCCGGTTCCACCAAGATGTACCACGATATGAGAGAGACCTAATGGTGGGACAGAATGAAGAGGGACATCGCGGGGTTCATATCGAGATGCCTGACTTGTCAGCAAGTCAAGGCCGAGCACCAGAGGCCCGCAGGAGAGCTACAGCCGTTACCCATTCCGGAGTGGAAATGGGAACAGATTTCGATGGACTTCGTTGTGGGTCTACCCAGGACTAGGCGGGGGTATGATTCCATTTGGGTGATCGTGGATCGTCTGACGAAAGCGGCTCACTTCCTGGTTGTGAAGACGACTTTCGGATTTGCGCAGTATGCCCAGCTTTATATCGACGAGATTGTACGACTACATGGGGTCCCAACGTGTATTGTGTCCGATCGAGGCACCCAGTTTACCAGTAGACTATAGCAGAGGCTTCAGGAGGCCTTGGGCACTCGTTTGAGTTTCAGTACGGCATTTCATCCGCAGACCGACGGACAGTCAGAGCGGACCATTCAGACTCTCGAGGACATGCTCCGAGCTTGCGTTTTAGACTTTGGTGGTAGCTGGGATCATCATTTACCCTTGATAGAGTTCTCCTACAACAATAGCTTCCAGGACACTATTCAGATGGCACCTTTTGAGGCTTTGTATGGGAGGAGATGTAGATCACCTGTCTGTTGGACAGAGCTGAGCGAGAGCAGTATTTTGGGGCCACAGATCGTACAAGAGACAACTGAGAAGATTCAGCTGATTTGAGACAGGATGAGGACAGCTCAGAGCAGGCAGAAATCGTATGCTGACAGACGCCGACGCAGATTAGAGTTCGTGGTTGGCGATCACGTTTTTCTGAGGGTCTCCCCAATGAAAGGAGTGATGAGATTTGGACGAAAGGGGAAGCTTAGCCCCAGGTTCATAGGTCCTTTCGAGATCCTCGAGCGAGTAGGCGCAGTCGCATATTGATTGGCTCTTCCACCGAGTCTTTCGGATGTTCATCCAGTCTTCCACGTATCGATGCTACGAAGATATCTTCATGACCCTTCCCACACTATCCAGCATCAGACAGTTCAGCTTGAGCCCGATCTTTCGTTCACCGTGCAGCCAGTTGAGATATTGGATCGGCAGGTGAAGAAACTTCGATCTAGGGTCCTACCGTCGGTGAAGGTTCTTTGGCGCGGTCCGAATGGTGAGGAGATCACTTGGGAGGCCGAGGGGGAGATGCAGAAGAAATTCCCTCATCTCTTTGAAGGTACGTGTAGTTTTATGTTGCATGTTTTTTTTAAAATTCGGGGACGAATTTTTTTAAGGAGGGGAGACTGTAACACCTGAGTTTAGGGTTAGCAGTAATTGTGTTCTAATGTGGGGTTTTTGGTAAAAAGTTTACCAAAACGGGTTTCTAGTTATTTATCTGGATTTATAGTTATTTTTGTAGGAATTTATCTCGACCGTACACACTTGTGCACGATAGCTAGGGTTAGGCGTAGAGTGACCTAGCTTGGGTGTGCATGGTGGGTTAGCCATGCTTAGCCACCATGGTAGGATTAGGGCCTTGCTTAAGATGAGTGGATTGATCATGAGCTAATTAGTTTAATTGAGGGTGTTTAAACTTGGGGTTGACTTGCTTGTTGTGTGTGTGAGAGGGAGAGAGAAGGATGTGATGGATATAATGATGGTTTAAGGTTATGTCACCTCATCTCAACTCAAACCTTTTAGCTTGTCGCTTCACCCTCACTCACACTCTCACATCAGCCCCATTTTCCAGCATTTTCAGCCCCTAAACACATCAGAACAGCCACCAAAATAACCCCATCAGCTTCTGAAATCAGCTTCAGCACACTTCAGCCTGATAAATCAGCTTCAGCCACCATTTTTTCTCCAGAACAGCACTCAACTACTGCATAAACAGCCCCTATCATCATTGCAACAGCCCACTTCTTAAACCACACACACCCTAACACCTTTAGCCTCCAATACAACCTTATTACCTCAGTTCCAGACTCTTTTCTTCAGCACTGCAACAGCAGTAGCTAGTTCCAGCAGTGAGCAGATCAGCCATGTCATGATCACACATGCACCCCCACACCACCTTATACATAACCCTACATCACAACAACACCCACAACCTTTTCCCCAGCTGCTACAGCAAAGCAACACAACACAAAATCTAACTTCAGCTGCAGCAATACAACAGCAGACTTCAGCTGCAGCAAGGCAACAGCAGCAACATCAACTAGGCAGCAGTTCAGCTGTAGCAACAGCCTCTTTCCCCCTCCTCCTTGTTCTCTTCTTCTTCACCAAGGATCTCTAAAGGTATAACCCCTCAACTCAACTCCTTATTGCTAAGTTATTGTCAATAGGATAGTTTAGTGTTTATATTATATAGCATAGTGCTAGTTGTAGGGATTTGGGGTGGAATTTAGTTAAGTAATGGTTTTAATGGTTAGTATAACCTTAGTAAGTGCTGTTAAGGCTAGTGGAACCAAGATTTATCCAAGTTTTCACCAGAATAACCAATTTGCCCGACTTGGCGTAAATTAGCGATTTTAGGGACTTTTAAGCCTCTGTGAAATCTGCTGTTGACCCGAACCTTAAATCATAAAATTGCAAGGACTGCAGCATGGTGACCTCATCAGAAACACACACACAGAGTACGGGGACCCACCTCCAAAATGAGGCCGCCGGTTTATTCCTTTTGGCCGCAAATTGCGGCCAGAAGAGGGGCTAGGGTGTTGGGTTTTTGGCTGTAGGGTTCTTATGGGTAGCTTAGGCTTTTGGTATCTGTAACTTTTGTAGTTTGGCCCAGAGGCAAAATCTGGAGCTATAAACGCGTTTTCGATGTTTTTAACCTTGTGTGACACGCGCATGATCCGCGTGGTTCTTGTGGCGCGCCGTGGACCACAGCGCGTCGAAGTTGGTTCTGGAGGGTTCACACGCGTCGCGACGTGTCGTAAGCACGCGTATATAGTTTCACGCACGCGTATATAGTTTCACGCACGCGTATCCTTTTTGCGATAATTTTACGATTTTGATGATTCTTGTGGTTTGGTGTTAGGTAATGTTAATAATAGCTAGACTAGCCAAATTATGAATGGTTAAGACCAAGTTAACCTAGGAAACCCCAGAATACACAAAAATACCCAAAGTTTTCAACTGATACAAAACTTGGCGTTTTGAGCAAAACCAAGCTTTTGAGATCTGCTGCTACCCTTGTAGGTTCAGAATAAAATTGAGGGGACCATAGCCTACTGGTGACACACTGACCCAACTACCAGAGCCCGACCCCACCACCCTCTACTCAGGCCGCCAGAAAATTCATTCTGGCCGCAAATTGCGGCCAGACTAGGGAGTTAGGTCCTATAGGTTTTTCTGCAGGTGTCTGCTACATTTTGTAGGTCTCTGGTATACATAGTTTTGCAATATTTTAATCTGGGTAAAATCTGGGGCACTATATTCTTTTCTGGTGTTTTTGGTCTGCACGATACGCGTGTGGTTCTGTGATTCAGCGTATCGCGGCGTATCGGGGTAAGCGCTAGGCACATACACGCACGTTTCAGCGTATCGCACACACGCGCGCCAATTCGCGACACGAGCTCTCATTTTGTTTTATCGCGTATGCGAGATTTTGATATTATTTGGATTCTTGTGTAAATTCCAGGTTCGCAGGCTGGTACGTCAGACGCCACTGGGAAAGGGAAGCAGGTGGTCGGCTATACCTAGCACACGACCAGGTAAGTAGATTTAACATCTACGGGGAAATCGCCCGTATGGCGTTAAGCGTCAGGGCGCAGTAGGATGTTTAGTTTTATAGGTTCATGCAAACATACTAGTAGCATACCCTTGTTACCTATATAGAGCTGGTAGTATAGAACACTGCACTGTCACTAACGGTACATGCTGCACGAGCACGATTTATATGCTACACTCACGCCGTTAGTGATTGCCATGACACTTACAGTATAGGATTGCTAGAAATTATAGGTTATACTGATTCCATTTCACTGATGTTGTCATGTTTTGCCATACGCGCATATGCATATTTTACCATGTTCACCTTGTAGCTCATCATAATGCTTATGTATATATATCTCTCTTGGACACATATGCATCATTTCCATATTGGTGTACGTGTATATGGCTACACTCACTCAGCATATTTAGCTTCTTGCAGATCCATACCTATACGCATTTTCATATAAAACATACATGGATGATATTGACTTGACTTAAAAACTAAGGGACCGCATTTGGTATTTTCCAAACTGGGTATTTTTAGAAAAAGAGCGGTTTTCCCTTTTCTTCCATACGACACATGGCATGGATTTACGCATTAGATTGATTCATGTGATTTCTGGATTTTGGGAACCGGAGTACTACTTTAAGAAAAATACGCACTGTTTAAAAACCCGGTTTCCTTGATTTGATATTTTAGTGCGTCCACCATGTGTTTTCTCGGTGCTAGAGCGATACATGGAAACCCGAGTCGAGGAGCTGGACGAGGCCGATTGCGGGTACATGGTGGACCGGTATGGTATCCCGGGGCGAGAACGGATCGCTGTGCAGTAGACGGTGAGCCTGGCAGAGGGACTACTACCTACCGGTGACTGGTTGGACCTGGCGGTTGTCCGGAGGATACCGACCAGAGTCGAGAGATGGATACGGGACGACTCGTTCTGCCGAGGCCGAGGGCCGACACCGCAGACAGAGCCCGTGGGCTGGCCCGGATCGACGGGTGCCCGAGATATGAGGTTTTGCGTGTCGATGCTGGACACGAGTTTTCTTGATATTTGGGTGTCGATGTTGGGCACTCACGATTTTATGAGATCACAGGATTTGAGGGCCGATATGGATGCCGGCGCCTGAGTTGTTTGGGATTGGGTGTATTGACATACGCCAGTTATTTTTCCATGTTGACATTCCGTGTAGACATTATTTCTTCCCATACTCAGTATTTATTACTTGACATCTCATCCTATAGCTTGCATACCCGATAGAGTACACATGCTTGCATATTATTTCATACCCTGTTCATCCTATATAGGGTTGTTAGATTACATTGCCATCCCTGATTTTCATACATCTGCTCATTACATAAAAATGCCATTAGATCATACTTGTCACATGATATTGAGCACCCAGTTCATCATATAGATGTTACCTGCTGGCATAGTTTAGAGTATCGCTACACGTGCGTACTCGCGATTACCTTTATATGTTATCTACTACTCACGAGTTGGCAACTCACCCCCGTTGTGCCACAGTGTTTGCAGGTTTCCTTTTGGAGTAGTCGCGGCTGGCTGTTTACCGCACCTTTTGCTACAGATACCATTGCTAGTTGGTGGGTTTTTGTACGGTATCTGTTTACCTTCAGTTGTATCTTGATGTATCTAGTATTCTCCATCTACCTTCATGTATTGACTTAGTGACAGTTGTGAGGACGGTATATGTTATTTTGTACTCTGGTGTCGAGCTCGTTGTGAGCCGACTTTATATATGCAGTTTTATATTCTTGCTATCTTCATTACATTTTCACTTAGTCATATCATCATTATTGTGATGCTCTATTTATTCCACATGACAAATTCTTTTATAGGAAAATGTTGCACACAAATAAAATTATTAATTAACCCTTGGACTTAAAATGGATTTTTCTACTAAATTAATTAAAAAGATCTTCCGATGTGCGCGTTCTGGTTGGACAGCATGGACTTCTTGGGTCACGTGATTACACGGGATGGTATATGTGTAGACCCGAGGAAGGTCGAGGCCGTTCGGAGCTGGCCCAGACCTACATCTGTGAAATCTGCTGTTGACCCGAACCTTAAATCATAAAATGGCAAGGACTGCAGCATGGTGACCTCATCAGAAACACACACACAGAGTACGGGGACCCACCTCCAAAATGAGGCCGCCGGTTTATTCCTTTTGGCCGCAAATTGCGGCCAGAAGAGGGGCTAGGGTGTTGGGTTTTTGGCTGTAGGGTTCTTATGGGTAGCTTAGGCTTTTGGTATCTGTAACTTTTGTAGTTTGGCCCAGAGGAAAAATCTGGAGCTATAAACGCATTTTCGATGTTTTTAACCTTGTGCGACACGCGCATGATCCGCGTGGTTCTTGTGGCGCGCCGTGGACCACAGCGCGTCGAAGTTGGTATCAGAGCGTTAGGTTTTACCTTCGGAGTATAGGATGACCCTTGGTTGATGGAATAGGTGACTAAAGTAGAGTGACGTACCGTTGGTATGTTCCGCGGCATACTTACGACACGCCACTCCACTTAAGGAACCTTAGGATGTGCATTTCCTTGTTCAGTATCATATTCATTCCTGAACTAGCCTCATCGGTACCAGTTATGGTTTCGCTGCTACGATTACGGGCAGGGATAGCTACGGCTAGAGTTGCGGTAAGCACGAGCTCGTTACGCACGAGGACTGACCAGAGCATTGTTCCGGAGACACACGTTTGCAGAGATGTGTCTTGATTGTGTGTTGCACCATGAGCGTTGGATGGATCGCTGCATGGGATTACTCGGACGTGCAGATCAGCACCAGAGGATTGAGCCACTGACAGAAGCTAGCCAGATATTGATGATCGTTGGTGTATTGCTTACTCATGATGATTGAGGCACAGTTCAGCATGCAGACGAGTAAGCCAGTTGTGCTGCGAATGATGAGATATCGCCCAGAAGTTGGAGCTATTGCGGTACGAGATTGTACTAAGAGATTATAGAAGATCACTAGTCACCGATGATGAATGACTAGGACATGTGGATCGTTCGCTGCCCCGATGCGAGGTTATCAGATAGATTGATTCCAGCTGAGACGACTTCACGTAGAGACGTTGAGAGTCGACAGAGACGATCGAGTGTTAGTAACCTATTATTCCAAGTTTAAAGTATTCGAAAAGACATGCAGGCAATTCTATGGTCCCTCTAGAAGAATGGAACCCTAACTCGACTTAATGACCGTATGAAAGCCTTTGAACCTTAGGGTTTGCGGCAGTTCTGCGGCGCCATTAATGAGGCTTGGGTTTGCCCTTCTACGGCTGGACCACCGATACAGTGGTATGTACTCGATACTATTATACTGTACCCAAGATGTTGAGCTCTTGGAGGATTATGAGGTTTTGACGACTCGATCGGATGGTTCGACTTAATTCGGATGCTAGGTGGTGAGATGCATTTCTTGGGAGACTCCAGATACGAGGATAGCCATCGGAGCTCAGTCCATGCAGCCACGACGAGACGAGTCCGAAGCGGTCGACATTAGAGAAAGGTGGGGTAAGAGGTTCGTACCAGATCTAGATGAAATGACATTCCACTCCGCCGACATCAGAGATGCGATGCGCATGCCGAGGCATGGTACTTGGATATACCTTCCAGAAGGAGTCGCGATGAGTATGCCGCCATTCCGGACCAAAAGCAGATATAGTAAAGGACGATGACTCCCGGACAGTTAGGCAGAGATGAGACTCAAAAGTGACCTTGAGCAGGATTCCTTCCAGGACACTGCTGCAATGAGATTTGCACCCAGGATCTGATGTGTCACGTACATTTAGAGAGCCAGAGGCCGACGCCAGTGACATGCTGCTTTACGAGTGGTCGCGATGATTGACCGAGAGGCGACCAGAGAAGTGCCAGAACGGAATCGTCCCCGTTAGCACATCTGACAGGGCCGATGAGCCGATGGATCGTGAGATTGATAATTCACAGAGAAGACTTGGACCCAGGAGTGGTCAATGTTACGCACACCAGCAGGCCAGAGTTCATGATCATTGACGAGACGTCCTACTAGTAACCGCGACAGACACCTTGCAGGTGGCAGAGACTCGAGACGGGGACAGCTTTTCAGCTCTTATCCCCAGGAGGGTCAGCAGGTAACATCCGGATGTTACCGATGCGGGAGTTCCTATCATCGTGTTCGAGAGTGTCCTGAGATACCTCGTAGAGAGGCAGCCGCACCGCATGTCACACTTCCTCCTTCTCCACCCCAGAGGGCATTGCCTATTGTACCTGCAGTTGCCCCGCACCAGCCTCAGGTACAGAGAGGTCGTGGTCGTGGAGGGTTTGTTCCAAGAGGACGAGACGGTCGAGGCAGAGGCCAGCCAGCCACCGGCAGAGTACAGCCAGCTGCCAGTAGGCGACCGCCAGTTGCAGGTGGAGGACAGGCACGGGTTTTCGCATTGATGCATCAGGACGCGCAGGCGTCCAATGCGGTGGTCTCAGGTACCTTATCAGTATGTTCTGGTGACACACTGACCCAACTACCAGAGCCCGACCCCACTACCCTCTACTCAGGCCGCCAGAAAATTCATTCTGGCCGCAAATTGTGGCCAGACTAGGGAGTTAGGTCCTAGAGGTTTTTCTGCAGGTGTCTGCTACATTTTGTAGGTCTCTGGTATACATAGTTTTGCAATATTTTAATCTGGGTAAAATCTGGGGCACTATATTCTTTTCTGGTGTTTTTGGTCTGCGCGATACGCGTGTGGTTCTGTGATTCAGCGTATCGCGGCGTATCGGGGTGAGCGCTAGGCACATACATGCACATTTCAGCGTATCGCACACACGCGCGCCAATTCGCGACACGAGCTCTCATTTTGTTTTATCGCGTATGCGAGATTTTGATATTATTTGGATTCTTGTGTAAATTCCAGGTTCGCAGGCTGGTACGTCAGACGCTGCTGGGAAAGGGAAGCAGGTGGTCGGCTATACCTAGCACACGACCAGGTGAGTAGATTTAACATCTACGGGGAAATCGCCCGTATGGCGTTAAGCGTCAGGGCGTAGTAGGATGTTTAGTTTTATAGGTTCATGCAAACATACTAGTAGCATACCCTTGTTACCTATATAGAGCTGGTAGTATAGAATACTGCACTGTCACTAACGGTACATGCTGCACGAGCATGATTTATATGCTACACTCACACCGTTAGTGATTGCCATGACACTCACAGTATAGGATTGCTAGAAATTATAGGTTATACCGATTCCATTTCACTGATGTTGTCATGTTTTGGCATACCCGCATATGCATATTTTACCATGTTCACCTTGTAGCTCATCATAATGCTTATGTATATATATCTCTCTTGGACACATATGCATCATTTCCATATTGGTGTACGTGTATATGGCTACACTCACTCAGCATATTTAGCTTCTTGCAGATCCATACCTATACTCATTTTCATATAAAACATACATGGATGATATTGACTTGACTTAAAAACTAAGGGACCGCATTTGGTATTTTCCAAACTGGGTATTTTTAGAAAAAGAGCGGTTTTCCCTTTTCTTCCATACGACACATAGCATAGATTTACGCATTAGATTGATTCGTGTGATTTCTGGATTTTGGGAACCGGAGTACTACTTTAAGAAAAATACGCACTGTTTAAAAACCCGGTTTCCTTGATTTGATATTTTAGTGCGTCCACCATGTGTTTTCTCGGTGCTAGAGCGATAAATGGAAACCCGAGTCGAGGAACTGGACGAGGCCGATTGCGAGTACATGGTGGACCGGGTATTGTACCCCGGGGCGAGAACGGGTCGCTGTGCAGTAGACGGTGAGCCTGGCAGAGGGAATACTACCTATCGGTGACTGGTTGGACCTGGCGGTTGTCCGGAGGATACCGACCAGAGTCGAGAGATGGATACGGGACAACTCGTTCTGCCGGGGCCGACACCACAGACAGAGCCCGTGGGCTGGCCCGGATTGACGGGTGCCCGAGATATGAGGTTTTGCGTGTCGATGCTGGAGATGAGTTTCTTGATATTTGGGTGCCGATGTTGGGCACTCACGATTTTATGAGATCACAGGATTTGAGGGCCGATGTGGATGCCGGCGCCTGAGTTGTTTTAGGATTGGGTGTATTGACATACACCGGTTACTTTTCCACGTTGACATTCCGTGTAGACATTATTTCTTCCCATACTCAGTATTTATTACTTGACATCTCATCCTGTAGCTTGCATACCCGATGGAGTACACATGCTTGCATATTATTTCATACCCTGTTCATCCTATATAGGGTTGTTAGATTACATTGCCATGCCTGATTTTCATACATCTGCTCATTACATAGAAGTGCCATTAGATCATACTTGTCACATGATATTGAGCATCCAGTTCATCATATAGATGTTACCTGCTGGCATAGTTTAGAGTATCGCTACACGTGCATACTCGCGATTACCTTTATATGTTATCTACTACTCACGAGTTGGCAACTCACCCCCGTTGTGCCACAGTGTTTGCAGGTTGCCCTTTGGAGTAGTTGCGGCTGGCTGTTTACCGCATCGTTTGCTACAGATACCATTGCTAGTTGGTGGGTTTTTGTACGGTATCTGTTTACTTTCAGTTGTGTCTTGATGTATCTAGTATTCTCCATCTACCTTCATGTATTGACTTAGTGACAGTTGTGAGGACGATATATGTTATTTTGTACTCTGGTGTCGAGCTCATTGTGAGCCGACTTTATATATGCAGTTTTATATTCTTGCTATCTTCATTACATTTTCACTTAGTCATATCATCATTATTGTGATGCTCTATTTATTCCACATGATAAATTCTTTTATAAGGAAATGTCGCACACAAATAAAATTATTAATTAACCCTTGGACTTAAAAAGGATTTTTCTACCAAATTAATTAAAAAGATCTTCTAAACGTTTGCAACCGTTTTTACAAAATATTTTAACACTCTACTTTTAAATGGTTTTGATTTCTGGGCTTTCGGCTTACTTAGTCATGTTACGCCTTTAGACGTTACATGGTTAAGTGCCGGTCACAGGCCGAACTTTGGGTCGTGACAAAGTTGAAACTTTGTCACGACCCGAAAGTACAGAACATGACCGGCACTTAGACTACGAACGTCTCAAGGCGTACGTATGCTAAGTAAGCCGAAACCCAGAAATCCAAACCAAGAAAAGGAGTAGAGAGTAGGAAGAACCATATCAAATCAACCTGTATGCAACATAATATACAACGCCTAAAGGCGAGGATCACAACAGAAATGAAGCTCAACCTGCAAGAACCCAAGGAAATATAACACGCGACTCTAAGGTCGAAAGAATAAATATCACTGGTCTCTATCTCAAATAAATACATGTTTGGTTGATGGAAAATTCTAGATACAACTGAAATATAATATACAATGTATAATGATGGGTAAGATATAATAAACCCACCTACTAGCAAGTCACCCCCGTTGTGCCCGGATCGACGGGTGCCCGAGATATGAGGTTTTGCGTGTCGATGCTGGACACGAGTTTTCTTAATATTTGGGTGCCGATATTGGGCACTCACAATTTTATGAGATCACAGGATTTGAGGGCCGATATGGATGTCGGCGCCTGAGTTGTTTGGGATTGGGTGTATTGACATACACGAGTGAAATGGAATCAGTATAACCTATAATTTCTAGCAATCCTATACTATGAGTGTCATGGCAATCACTAACAGTGTGAGTGTAGCATATAAATCGTGCTCGTGCAGTATGTACCGTTAGTGACAGTGCAGTGTTCTATACTACCAGCTCTATATAGGTAACAAGGGTATGCTACTAGTATGTTTGCATGAACCTATAAAACTAAACATCCTACTACGCCCTGACGCTTAACGCCATACGGGAGATTTCCCCGTAGATGTTAAATCTACTTACCTGGTCGTGTGCTAGGTATAGCCGACCACCTGCTTCCCTTTCCCAGCGGCGTCTGACGTACCAGCCTGCGAACCTGGAATTTACACAAGAATCCAAATAATATCAAAATCTCGCATACGCGATAAAACAAAATGAGAGCTCGTGTCGCGAATTGGCGCGCGTGTGTGCGATACGCTGAAACGTGCGTGTATGTGCCTAGCACTTACCCCGATAAGCCGCGATACGCTGAATCACAGAACCACACGCGTATCTCGCGTATCGCGCAGACCAAAAACACCAGAAAAGAATATAGTGCCCCAGATTTTACCCAGATTAAAATATTGCAAAACTATGTATACCAGAGACCTACAAAATGTAGCAGACACCTGCAGAAAAACCTATAGGACCTAACTCCCTAGTCTGGCCGTAATTTGCGGCCAGAATGAATTTTCTGGCGGCCTGAGTAGAGGGTGGTGGGGTCGGGCTCTGGTAGTTAGGTCAGTGTGTCACCAGTAGGCTATGGTCCCCTCAATTTTATTCTGAACCTACAAGGGTAGCAGCAGATCTCAAAAGCTAGGTTTTGCTCAAAACGCCAAGTTTTGTATCAGTTGAAAACTTAGGGTATTTTTGTGTATTCTGGGGTTTCCTAGGTTAACTTGGTCTTAACCATTCATAATTTGGCTAGTCTAGCTATTATTAACATTACCTAACACCAAACCACAAGAATCATCAAAATCGTAAAATTATCGCAAAAAGGATACGCGTGCGTGAAACTATATGCGCGTGCTTACGACACGTCGCAATGCGTGTGAACCCTCCAGAACCAACTTCGACGCGCTGTGGTCCACGGCGCGCCACAAGAACCACGCGGATCATGCGCGTGTCGTACAAGGTTAAAAACATCGAAAACGCGTTTATAGCTCCAGATTTTTCCTCTGGGCCAAACTATAAAAGTTACAGATACCAAAAGCCTAAGCTACCCATAAGAACCCTACAGCCAAAAACCCAACACCCTAGCCCCTCTTCTGGCCGCAATTTGCGGCCAAAAGGAATAAACCGGCAGCCTCATTTTGGAGGTGGGTCGCCGTACTCTGTGTGTGTGTTTCTGATGAGGTCACCATGCTGCAGTCCTTGCAATTTTATGATTTAAGGTTCGGGTCAACAGCAGATTTCACAGAGGCTTAAAAGTCCCTAAAATCGCTAATTTACGCCAAGTCGGGCAAATTGGTTATTCTGGTGAAAACTTGGATAAATCTTGGTTCCACTAGCCTTAACAGCACTTACTAAGGTTATACTAACCATTAAAACCATTACTTAACTAAATTCCACCCCAAATCCCTACAACTAGCACTATGCTATATAATATAAACACTAAACTATCCTATTGACAATAACTTAGCAATAAGGAGTTGAGTTGAGGGGTTATCCCTTTAGAGATCCTTGGTGAAGAAGAAGAGAACAAGGAGGAGGGGGAAAGAGGCTGTTGCTATAGCTGAACTGCTGCCTAGTTGATGTTGCTGCTGTTGCCTTGCTGCAGCTGAAGTCTGCTGTTGTATTGCTGCAGCTGAAGTTAGATTTTGTGTTGTGTTGCTTTGTTGTAGCAGCTGGGGAAAAGGTTGTGGGTGTTGTTGTGATGTAGGGTTATGTATAAGGTGGTGTGGGGGTGCGTGTGTGATCATGACATGGCTGATCTGCTCACTGCTGGAACTAGCTACTGCTGTTGCAGTGCTGAAGAAAAGAGTCTGGAACTGAGGTAATAAGGTTGTATTGGAGGCTAAAGGTGTTAGGGTGTGTGTGGTTTAAGAAGTGGGCTGTTGCAATGATGATAGGGGCTGTTTATGCAGTAGTTGAGTGCTGTTCTGGAGCAAAAATGGTGGCTGAAGCTGATTTATCAGGCTGAAGTGTGCTGAAGCTGATTTCAGAAGCTGATGGGGTTATTTTGGTGGCTGTTCTGATGTGTTTAGGGGCTGAAAATGCTGGAAAATGGGGCTGATGTGAGAGTGTGAGTGAGGGTGAAGAGACAAGCTAAAAGGTTTGAGTTGAGATGAGGTGACATAACCTTAAACCATTATTATATCCATCACATCCTTCTCTCTCCCTCTCATACACACAACAAGCAAGTCAACCCCAAGTTTAAACACCCTCAATTAAACTAATTAGCTCATGATCAATCCACTCATCTTAAGCAAGGCCCTAATCCTACCATGGTGGCTAAGCATGGCTAACCCACCACGCACACCCAAACTAGGTCACTCTACGCCTAACCCTAGCTATCGTGCACAAGTGTGTACGGTCGAGATAAATTCCTACAAAAATAACTATAAAGCCAGATAAATAACTAGAAACCCGTTTTGGTAAACTTTTTACCAAAAACCCCACATTAGAACACAATTACTGCTAACCCTAAACTCAGGTGTTACACAAGGCAATTATGGAAATTCCCATGCCAAGAACTCTTAAACAACTGTAGTCTCTTTAAGGAAAGCTTGCGTATAACCGGCGGTTCATAGCCAACCTTTCCGGCAAATGTCGTCCCTACAACCATCTAATGAAGAAGGGGACCCCGTTCATTTGGGATCATAAATTCCAAAGTGCACTGGACGAAATCAAGCAATACCTGCAGAACCCGCCGGTACTGACTGCTCCGGTCAAAAGAAAGCCCCTCATCCTGTACACAACGGCCCTTGAAGGTTCTCTAGGCGTGCTAAAAAGAACAGTCAGGGAAAGGAGAGAGCTCTTTACTATTTGAGTCGAGTTCTCCTGGGGCAGAAAATAACTATCCCCCATCGAAAAGCATTGTCTGGCACTGATCTTCGCGATAACGAAGCTCAGGCACTATGCCTTGGCACATGAGGTCCATCTCATATCAAAGGTGGATCCTCTCAAATATCTGATGCTAAGGACCATACTAACAGGAAGGCTTGCCAAATGGGCCCTCCTCTTAATGGAGTTCTCGATAACCTATCGACCCCTTAAGGCAGTAAAAGGTCAGGCCTGACTTTCTCGCTGAGCATCCAATACCAGCCGATTCTCTCTTAAATTGCTAATTGCTAGACGAACACGCATTCGACATAATCGGAGGGGAGAAGGAAGGAAATAATGTCCAATGGGAACTCTACATCGATGGAGCATCTTTCATGAAGAAGCGGAAGCATAATGTCACGACCCGCAGGGTACGGATCATGACCGGCACTTAAGTTACGAAACGTCTCAAGACGTCCGTAAAATAAGTAAGCCAAAGCCCAGAAAACAAAACCAATTAAGCAAAAGAGTGAAGAGAACCCAATCAATTGGAAACAAGTTTATCAATAAGTCATATAAAACCCTTTTTGAAAACAATATCAATTTTTCCGAAAATTTCGGCAGAGTCTCCTTTGTAAATACTGGCCCCCAAAATGGGTACAACAAAAATATATATGAATCCAACAAATAAGGCATCCCCAAGCGGGAGCTAGCTCTTCGCCACAAGGCGGTCACAAATCCCACACAAAATAAAGCAACAACATGCGAAATAATCATAATGAAGCATAAGAAAAACAGCATGTCGACTCAAGTGAGCTCGACCCCAAAATACAGCATAAAAGTCCACAAACCTCACAGTCTCATCTCTAGGTCAAAATACAATAATACTGGTAGATACAGTAGATGGAGTGCACTAGATACAAAGAATATACAAGGTGGTACAAAAATAATGATATAACCCACCTAAGAGCAAAACCTCGAGTCCAGGCAAAGGAGGCAAAAGAACAAGTGCGCCCGCCGCTACTGTACTGACGGAGCGGACCTGCAAAAGGCTGTGGCACAACGGGGGTGAGTTGCCAACTCGTGAGTAATAAATAATATCTACAAAGGCTATCGTATGCATGCACACAAGCATCCTAGCATCTAAAATACAGGTATGACTGGATGCACTAGCCGGTGTGTATACAACATCAGTGTACTAATATGTATGCAACATGAATATCTGAGGTCTCAATAGGTATATATAAGAAACATCTTATCTCTTTTTGTTTTTGAAACTCTTTTAGAATGCCAGCATAATACTCAAAGAATCGACGAGAATCGGTGTCCAGCAACGACACCTAAAAGCTGTCTCAAATCTCATAAATCCATGTCATAGTGTCTCTGGCCTCAGCCATCCGGCTGACCCATCTCAATATCAATATCGCATCCTCTCGCGGCCCCGATCGGTATCCTCTGGATATCCGCCGTGCCCAATGAAGTCACCGGTAGGTAATCCGCCCCCTGCCAGGCTCATCGTCAGCACCACGAGCTTCTTGCCCCGGGGTACCCTACCGGGCCCACCATGTACCCGAGACGGTTCATCCAACTCCTCGAAACGGGTCTCAAAAACCACAGCAAACTCATGGTGGACGACACTTACATCACTAGAAAACCGCAATTTACATGTTTTAAAAATATAATAAGTTTAGAAATTTTGCGGCTTTCCCCCGAAATCCAGAAATATCATAAAATCTCAAGAAATCCTCATAAGTGCATATATCAATGATAATGAATGCATATGGTATCAATAATCAAGTTGCGATGTGTGATTAATAGATTAGGCATGAACAATTAATATGATGAAGTACATGCACATGAATAGCAATCCTACGGTTTCATTTTTTGGAATTAAAGGCAATAGCACAAGTTTAAGTATCAATTAGTAAAAGGTTTCAATTTAAAGGTTATCTAGTGTGGTGGCATGGCAATTACCAGGGTGTGTGTGTAAGCATGAATAATGCTCGTGCTGCAAAAAAAAAACCGTGGCAATGGTGCAGGTGTCCTATAAAATGGTTTCGCATATGTATGTCAATATAATGCGTGGATGCAGCAATAAGCATATAAGTATTTCACCCCTAATTACTAACATCACTAAAAATCTTGTAAGTTACTAAAACTATCGGGCGGCTTGCGCCATCCAACGATAGTCCCCCATAGATGTTACATCTACTCACCGGAATCCCTAGCTAGCTGTGTCCAATCACCGCTTTCCCCTTTCGTGCCGCGTCTGACGTCTCCGCGACCTAACCTGGAATTTACATCAATACCAAACATAAGGTTACCTATCAAGACTGACGCAAAACCCAAACGAAAATACTAATGTTCACTAGCTAGGTACAACGTGCGCAGGGTGCGCGGAACATACGCGAAAATCGCAAAAACTGCCAAAAAATCGCCGATTTGGTCGCCCGGCAAAACTAAAACCCGACCACTCAAAAATCCGCACACACGCATCCTAAATGTCATAGGATACGCTAAAAATATCCCCAAGGTATCACAAATAATTCACCATTTAATTTTAATAAAAACCTAGTAAGCACAAAACTTGCAATTTTGGTGCAAATATCGAAAATTAGCGATAAGGTTATCACAATCCAACACAAATATCCAACCACACAACTAGTTAGCCACAATCACATAAATTCAACTCATTTATCATGCTTCAAAACCCATTTTCCATACATAAACCCTTTCTTGAATTTCCTAAAACAACAATTTACAACCAAAATCACACTTTTAAAATTTAGCAAATTAGCATATTTTAAAGACCACATAACAAGGTAACCTCTTAGATTAGGTTGTGTAGGAACTAGATAGCAAAATAATTTAATTAACCTAATAATGGTTTCAAGAACCCTAGTTTAATTTTTCAACCATAACCTAAGGAAAAACTAGATTAGAACTACACTAAATTAACACTACAACAAGTTAACTAAAGAAACTTAATCAAAAGAATTTAATCAGCAAGAAATTATACCTCAACTAGAGATCTAGCAAGAATAAATTTGCTTCAAATGATGGCCTCAAAGCATCAAGATCCAAGCTAGGGAGGTGAAGGAAAAGAAAGATGAAGGATGGGTTTAATTTGTAAGCTTTAAATTGCAATTTTTTTGAATTAAACTTGAAGAATTTTGAAGAAAATGAAAAGAAAAGAGATGAAGTGGAGGGGGAGCAGGTTTCGGCCAGAGAAGAGGGAAGGGGAGGGTGTGGGTGTGTGGGAAAAGTCACTAGTCAACTCCCCCAAAAGTCAAAGCACCATACTTCAACAAACTATATTTAAAATAAATTCACATACAGACCAATTCAACACATGAAAGAAAATCAAGGTGAGTCCAGAAATTTCTGGACCTGATCAAGGTGGGGCTGTCCTAGGGCTGAGGGAAGAGAGAGAGGGATTTTACAAAAGAAATTTTATGCAAAAAGACCCCCTACAAGTCAAAAATTGCAAGTTTTAGCTTAAAATTCAATAAATTCGTTTCCTATCATAAAATTTTTTTAAAAATCAAAGTAAAATGCTAAAAATTCATGTTACAACTAGATTTTAATTAACATAATTTTAAAGATTAAAATTAGCCCGGAAAAATTTGTATTTATCGCTCATTTAATGTATTTTCTTACCGGCTTAAAATAATATTAAAAAATTGAAAAATTAGGGAAAATTTTTAAACGACCAGAATTTCATAAGTAACTCATTAGCTACTAAAAACAAGCAATTACCTATCCATTTTAGGTATAATTAGCCCTAAACTGCAAAATAACAAAAAAGACGGTTTTCGGAAAAATACCGAATTTTCACCGATTTTCAGGAAAACACCAAAACGACTTTTCAAGACGCTACAATCTTCCCCCCTTAAAGAAATTCGGTCCCCGAATTTAAAAATATAACTACGCGTACCTTCAAAGAGATGGGGATATTTCTTCCTCATCTCGCCCTCGGTCTCCCAGGTAACCTCCTCGCTGCTCGGGCTACGCCAAAGGACCTTCACGGTTGGTATAATCTTCGACCTCAACTTCTTCACCTGCCGATCCAGGATGGCCACCGGCTGCTCTGCAAAAGAAAGGTCGCGCTCTAGCTGGACTGTCGGGTGCTGAATCGCATGCGAAGGGTCGGGAAGGTACTTGCGGAGCATCGAAACATGGAAGACGGGGTGAACATCGGGAAAGCTGGGTGGAAGAGCCAAACGATAAGCAACAGCGCCGACATGCTCGAGGATCTCGAAGGGACCTACGAATCTAGGGCTAAGCTTCCCCTTTTGCCTAAAACGCATCACGCCCTTCATCGGAGAGACTTTCAGAAAAACATGGTCGCCAACTGCGAACTCTAATCTGCGGCGGGGCCTGTCTGCATAGGATTTCTGTCTGCTCTGAGATGCCCTCATCCGGTCTCGAATCAACTGTATCTTCGCTGTCGTCTCCTCAACAAGTTGCGGCCCCAAAATACTGCTCTCGCTGAGCTCTGTCCAACAGACGGGCGATCTGCATCTCCTCCCATACAATGCCTCGAAAGGTGCCATCTGAATAGTATTCCGGAAGCTGTTGTTGTAGGAGAACTCCACTAGAGGTAAATGACGATCCCAGCTACCACCAAAGTCTAAAACGCACGCTCTGAGCATGTCCTCCAGAGTCTGAATGGTCCGCTCTGACTGTCCGTCGGTCTGCGGATGAAATGCTGTGCTGAAGCTCAAACGAGTGCCCAAAGCCTCCTGGAGTCTCTGCCATAGTCGGCTGGTAAACTGAGTGCCTCGATCTGACACGATACAAGTCGGTACGCCATGTAGTCGCACGATCCCGTCAATATAGAGCTGAGCATACTGAGCGAAGCTGAAAGTGGTCTTCACTGGTAGGAAGTGAGCCGCTTTCGTCAATCTATCCACGATCACCCAGATGGAGTCGTACCCTCGACTGGTCCTGGGTAGACCCACAACGAAGTCCATCGAAATCTTCTCCCATTTCCACTCTGGAATGGGTAACAGCTGTAGCTCTCTTGCGGGCCTCTGGTGCTCGGCCTTGACTTGCTGACAAGTCAGGCATCTCGAAACGAACTCCGCAATGTCCCTCTTCATCCCGTCCCACCAGTAGGTCTCTCTCATATCATGGTACATCTTGGTGGAACCGGGGTGGACACTATACACTGATCGGTGTGCCTCCTCAAGAATGTCGCGCCGCAATCCATCAGCATCTGGTACGCACAGTCTAGATCCATATCGTAAAATCCCCTGATCGTCAATCATGAACTCGAAAAATCTGCCCTGTCCCATCTGTGCCATGATCTCTGAGCAACGGTCGTCACTGCGCTGTGCCTCATATATACGGTCAAGCAACTATGGGCATGCACGAACATGCGCGAGCTGTCCCCCTGTCTGAGTGAACTCGAACTCAACTCGGCTGTTGCATAACATCTGCCAATCTGCTGACGACTGCCTCTGCACTGCGCGCAAAAAGGATAGACTACCCCCGGGCCTCCTACTCAACGCATCTGCCACCACATTCGCCTTGTCTGGGTGATATAAGATCTCGCAGTCGTAGTCTTTCACCAACTCCATCCAACAACGCTGTCTGAGGTTCAGGTCTCGCTGCTGAAATATGTACTTTAAGCTCTTGTGATCGATGAATATCTGACACGACTCGCCGTATAGGTAATGTCGCCAAATCTTCAGTGCAAAGACCACTGCAGCCATCTCCAAATCATGAGTGGGGTAGTTATGTTCATGCTTCTTCAACTGCCGAGAAGCATAAGCGATCACCCGGCCATGCTGCATCAATACGCATCCTAATCCCACTCGCGAAGCATCACAGTAGACCACAAATCCGCCTGATCCCGAAGGCAAAGATAATACCGGCGCCGTATTCAAACAAGTCCGTAGCTGCTGAAAACTGCGCTCGCACTCCTCTGTCCAAACGAAAGGAACTCCCTTCCGGGTCAAACCGGTCAAAGGTGCAGCTATACGGGAGAAGTCCTGAACAAAACGCCTGTAGTAGCCTGCCAGGCCTAGAAAACTACGGATCTCAGTAACCGATGTAGGTCGGGGCCACTGCTGAATAGCCTCAATCTTCTTCGGGTCCACACAAATACCGTCTCTCGTAACCACGTGACCCAAGAATCCGACGCTGTCCAGCCAGAATGCACACTTGGAGAACTTTGCAAACAGCTGGTGATCCCTCAGAGTCTGTAACGTAATCCGCAAGTGCTGCTCGTGCTCCTCTCTGCTCCGGGAGTACACCAAGATATCGTCGATAAACACGATGATGAACAAGTCAAGATACGGCCTGAATGTACGATTCATCAAATCTATGAATGCTGCTGGGGCGTTGGTGAGTCCGAACGACATCACCAAAAACTCGTAGTGGCCGTAGCGCGTGCGGAAAGCTGTCCTCGGTATATCCTCCTGTCGAACTCGCAGCTGATGGTATCCTGATCGCAAGTCGATCCTCGAAAAATACCCCGCACCCTGAAGCTGGTCGAACAAATCATCAATGCGCGGCAACGGATATCTGTTCCGAACGGTAACTTTGTTCAGCTGGCGGTAGTCGATACATAAGCGCAAACTTCCATCCTTCTTCTTGACAAACAGGACCGGAGCACCCCACGGAGAAACACTAGGTCGAATAAGCCCCTTATCTAACAAATCTTGCAACTGATCCTTCAGCTCTCGAAGCTCTGCCGGGGCCATCCGATAAGGCGGTATAGAAATAGGCCCCGAGCCGGGAATCAAATCAATGCAGAACTCAACATCGCGCTCAGGCGGTAGCCCAGGTAGCTCATCAGGGAAAACATCAGGGAACTCACAAACTACCGGGACTCGGTCCAACGGAACCTCTGCAGCTCGAGTATCACAAATAAACGCTAAGAATCCCTGACATCCCTTCCGCAAGAGCTGACCAGTGCGAAGAGACGAAATCAAGCTGGGAAGGGTGACGCTGCGGTCTCCCTGAATAACAAGGACTGGCTCTCCCGGAAAGCTAAATCTGACTGCCTTCTCACGGCAGTCCACCGAAGCATAACAAGTGGCTAGCCAATCCATGCCCAGAAGTACATCAAAGTCCAACATATCGAGGAGAATCAAATCAACCGATGAATCCCTCTCCTCGATACGAACGGAACACAATCGAAACACAAAACGAGCGACAAACGACTCGCCTACCGGAGTAACAACAACAAGCGGATGATCTAACGACGACGACTCACGGCCCAACATCGGTTCAAAGTGTGTAGATACGTACGAATGTGTGGAACCTGGGTCAAATAATACCCGTGCGTCGAAAGAACAAACTGGCAAGGTACATGTCACAACGGCATTGGATGCCTGCGCATCCTGCGTGTCAAAGCAAAAACTCGGGCCTGTCCTCCACCGATAGCGGGCTGACCTCGACCTCGGCCTCTGCCTCCTCGTCCTCTCTGAACAGGACCGCCGCGTCCACGGCCACTAGGTGCACCTAACTGGCATGGAGCATCGCCGGTGGTAAGAAGTAGGGCTCTCTGAGGAGGGGGTGGTGATGGTGGTAGGGTCACATACGGAACTGTCGCTGCTCCCTGTCGTCTCGCCGGACAGTCTCTGACAAGATGGTGCAGACTCCCGCACCCAAAACACCCTGGCGACGGCTGCTGCCCCTGGGGATAAGAACCATATAACTGTCCCCGCCCAAATCCTCTGCCAGGCCTATCTCTCGGAAAGAACCTGGCGCGCTGCCTCTGAGACGGTACATCGGTGCGAATCCTCTTCGGCCCAGAAATGGACGAAGTCTGTGATATGCGTACCTCCATCCGCAATGCCGTATCCATAGCAGCTGAATAAGTGTCGTAGTGCTGGGCGCCAATGGAAAGATATAGCTGGGCATCAAGTCCCTGTATGAACCTCTTCACCATCTTCTCCTCGGTATCCACCAAATACTGAGCATATCGGGATAACTGTGTAAACTGGATGTCATACTCAGACACCGTCATCCCAGGTGTCTTGACTAAGGCCTCGAAGCTGCGAGCTCTGGCGTCACGAACGCTCTCTGGGAGGAAACGAGCTAGAAAGACCGCTGTAAACTCGGCCCAAGTCATAGGCGGCAGACCAGCAGCTCGACCTCTCAAGACTGACTCCCACCATATCTGCGCGAGACCCTCTAGTCAGAAACTCACAAGCTCTACCCATCGATCATCCGAACATCTCAGCGAACGGCAGATCCTGGCTAAACTGTCAAGGAACGTCTGTGGGTCCTCCGCTGCCTCGGTGCCGGTGAATACTAGAGGTCTCAGCCTCATGAAATCCTGTAGTGAAACCGGGATGGTCACGGTGGTAGTAGTAGGAGCAGGTATCATGGTCGTCTGTGATGTAGTAGGTACGTCATCCGGCCTCGGTGTACGACTGGCTGCAACTAGGGATCCTACCATCGGACGTAGCTCCTGCATGCCTCCCATCATCTGTCGCAACTCCTCCATACCAGTCTCGAGCCTATCCATACGGCCTGGGGAAGGTGGATCGTTCTGTCCCTGCGGCGTAAGTATACCACCCTGCTCAGTCCTAGTCTCGGACGAACCAGCTCGAATCTCGTCTCTGGCGGCAGCCCTCTGTGCCCTCGTAGCCTTCGGCGGCATAGTGGCTGTTACAGGAAAACGGATAATAAGAACAGTGCAATAGAATCATAGGATACACGGAATTGAAGAAGGAATTTCAATCAAGTATCCTAAAGTCACTTAGGCGGAGTACCGTATCGTAAGTATGCTGCGGACATACGCACGCTACGTTACCCTGCTTAAGTCACTTACTCCATCTACCAAGGGTCATCCTACACTCAAAAAGGTAAAACCTATCGCTCTGATACCAACTTTGTCACGACCCGCAGGGTACGGATCATGACCGGCACTTAAGTTACGAAACGTCTCAAGACGTCCGTAAAATAAGTAAGCCAAAGCCCAGAAAACAAAACCAATTAAGCAAAAGAGTGAAGAGAACCCAATCAATTGGAAACAAGTTTATCAATAAGTCATATAAAACCCTTTTTGAAAACAATATCAATTTTTCCGAAAATTTCGGCAGAGTCTCCTTTGTAAATACTGGCCCCCAAAATGGGTACAACAAAAATATATATGAATCCAACAAATAAGGCATCCCCAAGCGGGAGGTAGCTCTTCGCCACAAGGCGGTCACAAATCCCACACAAAATAAAGCAACAACATGCGAAATAATCATAATGAAGCATAAGAAAAACAGCATGTCGACTCAAGTGAGCTCGACCCCAAAATACAGCATAAAAGTCCACAAACCTCACAGTCTCATCTCTAGGTCAAAATACAATAATACTGGTAGATACAGTAGATGGAGTGCACTAGATACAAAGAATATACAAGGTGGTACAAAAATAATGATATAACCCACCTAAGAGCAAAACCTCGAGTCCAGGCAAAGGAGGCAAAAGAACAAGTGCGCCCGCCGCTACTGTACTGACGGAGCGGACCTGCAAAAGGCTGTGGCACAACGGGGGTGAGTTGCCAACTCGTGAGTAATAAATAACATCTACAAAGGCTATCGTATGCATGCACACAAGCATCCTAGCATCTAAAATACAGGTATGACTGGATGCACTAGCCGGTGTGTATACAACATCAGTGTACTAATATGTATGCAACATGAATATCTGAGGTCTCAATAGGTATATATAAGAAACATCTTATCTCTTTTTGTTTTTGAAACTCTTTTAGAATGCCAGCATAATACTCAAAGAATCGACGAGAATCGGTGTCCAGCAACGACACCTAAAAGTTGTCTCAAATATCATAAATCCATGTCATAGTGTCTCTGGCCTCAGCCATCCGGCTGACCCATCTCAATATCAATATCTCATCCTCTCGCGGCCCCGATCGGTATCCTCTGGATATCCGCCGTGCCCAATGAAGTCACCGGTAGGTAATCCGCCCCCTGCCAGGCTCATCGTCAGCACCACGAGCTTCTTGCCCCGGGGTACCCTACCGGGCCCACCATGTACCCGAGACGGTTCATCCAACTCCTCGAAACGGGTCTCAAAAACCACAGCAAACTCATGGTGGACGACACTTACATCACTAGAAAACCGCAATTTACATGTTTTAAAAATATAATAAGTTTAGAAATTTTGCGGCTTTCCCCCGAAATCCAGAAATATCATAAAATCTCAAGAAATCCTCATAAGTGCATATATCAATGATAATGAATGCATATGGTATCAATAATCAAGTTGCGATGTGTGATTAATAGATTAGGCATGAACAATTAATATGATGAAGTACATGCACATGAATAGCAATCCTACGGTTTCATTTTTTGGAATTAAAGGCAATAGCACAAGTTTAAGTATCAATTAGTAAAAGGTTTCAATTTAAAGGTTATCTAGTGTGGTGGCATGGCAATTACTAGGGTGTGTGTGTAAGCATGAATAGTGCTCGTGCTGCAAAAAAAAAAAACCTGGCAATGGTGCAGGTGTCCTATAAAATGGTTTCGCATATGTATGTCAATATAATGCGTGGATGCTGCAATAAGCATATAAGTATTTCACCCCTAATTACTAACATCACTAAAAATCTTGTAAGTTACTAAAACTATCGGGCGGCTTGCGCCATCCAACGATAGTCCCCCGTAGATGTTACATCTACTCACCGGAATCCCTAGCTAGCTGTGTCCAATCACCGCTTTCCCCTTTCGTGCCGCGTCTGACGTCTCCGCGACCGAACCTGGAATTTACATCAATACCAAACATAAGGTTACCTATCAAGACTGATGCAAAACCCAAACGAAAATACTAATGTTTACTAGCTAGGTACAACGTGCGCAGGGTGCGCGGAACATACGCGAAAATCGCAAAAACTGCCAAAAAATCGCCGATTTGGTCGCTCGGCAAAACTAAAACCCGACCACTCAAAAATCCGCATACACGCATCCTAAATGTCATAGGATACGCTAAAAATATCCCCAAGGTATCACAAATAATTCACCATTTAATTTTAATAAAAACCTAGTAAGCACAAAACTTGCAATTTTGGTGCAAATATCGAAAATTAGCGATAAGGTTATCACAATCCAACACAAATATCCAACCACACAACTAGTTAGCCACAATCACATAAATTCAACTCATTTATCATGCTTCAAAACCCATTTTCCATACATAAACCATTTCTTGAATTTCCTAAAACAACAATTTACAACCAAAATCACACTTTTAAAATTTAGTAAATTAGCATAGTTTAAAGACCACATAACAAGGTAACCTCTTAGATTAGGTTGTGTAGGAACTAGATAGCAAAATAATTTAATTAACCTAATAATGGTTTCAAGAACCCTAGTTTAATTTTTCAACCATAACCTAAGGAAAAACTAGATTAGAACTACACTAAATTAACACTACAACAAGTTAACTAAAGAAACTTAATCAAAAGAATTTAATCAGCAAGAAATTATACCTCAACTAGAGATCTAGCAAGAATAAATTTGCTTCAAATGATGGCCTCAAAGCATCAAGATCCAAGCTAGGGAGGTGAAGGAAAAGAAAGATGAAGGATGGGTTTAATTTGTAAGCTTTAAATTGCAATTTTTTTGAATTAAACTTGAAGAATTTTGAAGAAAATGAAAAGAAAAGAGATGAAGTGGAGGGGGAGCAGGTTTCGGCCAGAGAAGAGGGAAGGGGAGGGTGTGGGTGTGTGGGAAAAGTCACTAGTCAACTCCACCAAAAGTCAAAGCACCATACTTCAACAAACTATATTTAAAATAAATTCACATACAAACCAATTCAACACATGAAAGAAAATCAAGGTGAGGCCAGAAATTTCTGGACCTGATCAAGGTGGGGCTGTCCTAGGGCTGAGGGAAGAGAGAGAGGGGTTTTACAAAAGAAATTTTATGCAAAAAGACCCCCTACAAGTCAAAAATTGCAAGTTTTAGCTTAAAATTCAATAAATTCGTTTTCTATCATAAAAATTTGTTAAAAATCAAAGTAAAATGCTAAAAATTCATGTTACAACTAGATTTTAATTAACATAATTTTAAAGATTAAAATTAGCCTGGAAAAATTTGTATTTATCGCTCATTTAATGTATTTTCTTACCGGCTTAAAATAATATTAAAAAATTGAAAAATTAGGGAAAATTTTTAAACGGCCAGAATTTCATAAGTAACTCATTAGCTACTAAAAACAAGCAATTAACTATCCATTTTAGGTATAATTAGCCCTAAACTGCAAAATAACAAAAAAGACGGTTTTCGGAAAAATACCGAATTTTCACCGATTTTCAGGAAAACACCAAAACGACTTTTCAAGACGCTACACATAACAACCCTATAATCAAAGCCGGGGTGGGCCTCATCTTCGTGACTCCGCAAGGAGGGATAATGCGTTTCGCCCTTTTCTTAACGGAACTAAGAACAAACAATGAAGCTGAATATGAAGCTTTGATAGCGAGTCTTGAGATCGCTGTCGATATGGGAATCGAAAACCTCCTCATATATGGAGACTCCTAGCTGGTCGTTAGCCAAGTAAATGGCGACTATCGGACGTACAAACCAGAGTTGATAAAATATGGTAGGAGAGTGTGGGAACTGCTAACACAAATCCCCTCCTACATCCTGAAAAGCATACCGCGTGCGGAAAATAGCAAGGCAAATGCATTAGCCAAGCTTGCTAAGGAGCTGGCTGACGAAAACCTCGATGACATAAGGATCCTTGTGCAAAGCCACCGGGTTCTCACGCCAGTAGAAATATCTTCAGAGGATTCAATGGAGCCATTTGAAGGAAAAGAAACAACCAAACAAGCGGTCCTCCGAATAGAAGAAATGGTCAAGGATTGGAAGGAAGTCTTCATAGACTACTTCAAATCCCATCGAACGCCCGAAAACGCGTCGTCAAGACATCAGCTCATGAAACAAGCCCTGTCTTTCTCTTTCATCAACGATACTCTATACAAGAGATCGCTTGACAGTTTGTGGCTAAGGTGCTTGGGACCAGGAGAAGCAAGGAGAGCCGTTCAAGAAATTCACGATAGACTCTGCGGTTCTCATCAGGTCAGGCCAAAGATGAAGCTGAAGATCAAGAAAATGGGTTACTATTAGCCCACAATGATTCAAGACTGTCTCGAATATGCGAAGCAGTGTCACTCTGCCAAGTTCACGGGGACTTCATCCACCAACATCCAAATCCTATACACCCAACGGTAGCTAGCTGGTCGTTCGAAATGTGGGGAACTGATATAGTCGGCTCCATTGAGCCCGCATCATCTAAAGGACACCGGTTCATACTGGCAACGACTGACTACTTCTCTAAGTAGGCGGAAGCAGTACCGATAAGGGAAGTGAAGACGGAGAATATTCTCCATTTCTTAAAGACACATGTCATCTACCGGTTCGGAACTCCGCGACGGATAATCTCGGATAATGGACCAGCCTACAGGAGCCATAAAATCAGCCGCTTCGCAGAGAAACATAAATTATACAGGAGATACTCTTCAATCTATAATTCTCGTGCCAACAGTCTAGCTGAAGCTTTCAATAAGACCTTGACCAAGATTATAAAGAAAATGGTGTCCGGAAACAAAAAGGACTGGCATTAAAGACTGCACAAAGCTCTCTAGGCGTACCGAACAATGTTCAAAATGGCTATGAATACAACACCATACGCGTTGGTATTTGGCACTGAAGCAGTCCTTCCTTTGGAAATAGAACTCCCTTCTCTCCAAGTAGCAATTCGATACGAGCTAACAGATGACGAAAATGCCCATCTTCGGCATGAGGAGTTCGACGCCCTCGATGAAACTCGCCTCATGGCGCGGCAAAACCTAGAAGCTTACAAGGCAAGATGACACGCTCATACGAAAAACTAACTAGGCCGAGAACATTCCGCCAAGGCAAACTCGTGCTAGTCGTAATAAGACCTATGATCCCCAATTGTGCAAAACAGGGAAAATTCGACCCAAACTATGAAGGCACTGTTAGTTATATGTATGCCCTAGAGGCCATTACTGTACATTGGATGTATATTGTAGTGGATGCTGGGACATATATAGGGAGGACTTTCTTGCTCGACATGATAGTATGCTATCTGGTTACTCTTTACCTTAACGTGTACATTGATTGTCTCTCTGTTACATGTTGGTAAAGCCCTTAGGATGTGTACTTGACTACCTGGACTATGATGCGGATCATACTAGTGGGGACATGGTAGTCCATAAGTACATCCTTCAAGGTCCCTAGTCGTGGGTGTATCGAGACGGGGCATCGATATACCAGAGTAGACTAGCGTATACCTTCTCGACCCATACAGATGGGCGATGGATGATCCCATATCCATTGGTGTTTGACATCGGAGATGATATACGGGTGCTCAGTGGAGACTGGGTACACTGGACGGACTCGCCGAGAACTCCCAGATAGTATTATACCTTACGTCAGATGGCAGTTCTCTGGTGACACTGGTACAGAGTAGTCTGTTGACCCGAGATCGTCATAGAGTCTTGTGTGATTCCCACTGTGCTTTGATTTCCACCTTACCACATCCAAGAGGGCGTGCAAAACGGTGGCTTTTGGGTACAGTCCCGAATCACATGGAGGCAATGAGCGATAGGAGGGGATTCGTCTCTCCCGGTATAGGGAGTTGATGTTGCGCTGTGTTCGATTGGGTATAACCGGAAATCCCTGGCCAGGGTTGCTGAGATTTACTGGTAAGTGTTACCAGTAGTATCTCGAATTGTTATAGACCTCATATCGACACGACTTATCAAGCTATTGGGGTCTGACGTTTACCACCCCTAGGCGAGATATGCGACATATCAGACGAACAGACCGGACTGTACGGTAAGTGTTACTGGTTGGATTCACAGGAGTGTGAGCGGGCTTGCTCGTCGATCTTCTGATCGCTCAATACCCGGGTGGCCGTTACGTTTAGCAGACCGCTTACGGCTTGCGGGTGTTTGATATGATCATCACCTGCTGCCGGCGTATTGACGAGTCTTTAGAGTCCTACACAGAGGTTTCCTGGCTCAAGCGAAACGAAATAGGAGCGCATATGAGATATGTGCGGGACCGAGAATAATGCGTGTATATGATACCGTATTCTATCCTCGCGATGGATGTATCGAATGGTTGTATGCGATATAACCTAGTTATCGAATCAAGGATTGATTCGATAAGCCGATACATTGAATATTAGTCGGTTATATGCGATATGACCGGGTCGTTAAATCAAGTGTTGATTTAATGATTTAATGCATAATTATATATTTGATATATTACTTTGCATTAACCAGTATTGGTTCACTTTAAATGGGTTTTCTCACTTGTAGTTCACAAGTTGTATATGTGATATACTTTTGTGCACTTGATTGTATCATGCTTAATGATACATGCTTACTTGGTTAAGTGTAAAGAATTAAACCATGGTTATATGAATGGTTAGGGTTTTGGTTTCTTATTTATTCATATATTTATTTCTTTGTGGATAAGATAATGAAAGAAATTGGTGGCTTATTTTGTTTGATTTTGAAGCTTCATGAAGCTTTGACTAAGTGACCATTTTGTCTCATGCTTAACCCTAACCATTCCACATAACCCTAGTTCATTCTCTACACTTGACCATGGTTATTATTATGATAAGTATTCTTTTTCATTTCCTTTTTAAATAACTTATCATAATTCTATCATAATATTTGCTTCTTCTTCTTCTTCTTCTTCAAGATGAAGAAGCTTGATTCCATCAATGGTGATTTGATGAAATGAGTGAGAAATCCAATTCTAAAGTGAACCCACCTCCTATTTCTTCATCCTCTACCACTTGCCAAGTAGTATAGGGTGTTTTCTTCATAAGTTTCATGACTTGGTGAAGTGGGAGCTTGATCTTGTGATGCCTCGACGTAGATCATCTTCGGCATCGTAGTCGATGACCTAGCCCGCCCTTTTCTCCGATGAAGCCGACGCTAGAGCCCGGGATTTGATTTGGACAGTAAGGGGACTTCATCACAGAGCTATGGAGGTGGAGCACCGGATCTACAAAGGTTGTATTTCCGTTCTTTTAGTTAAGTTGTTAACTAGCTTCTAGTTTCGCCTAAATATCTAGTTAACGATCCGTATTAGGGTTTCTCGGCACCCGTAAAATTTGAATTTGGCATGGTTGATGCCTTGTGAGACCTCATTAGCGTGCCTAGGAACCCTACAGGCACGTATATCATAGACAAGGTCTACCAAGGTGGGGCCTATTTGCTCATGGATATGCATGGAGAAAGACCTTTTCGGCCAATAAACGGTCGATTCCTCAAGAAATACCACGCTTGACGAGTCACGACTTAGGTCAATGATAGATGACGATGCTCATGTCCGCTCGCTATCTTCCTGAGTCAAAACTCTAAGTGGTATTCGGAAAAACTTTGCTTCGAACATGGAGACAATGGACCGTAATGTCCTTAAACTAAAGCTTCACCTCAAAAATTGTGATAATGGACCACTACGTGTTTAAACTGGCCATGGAACGAGATGTTCCTAAACTAACAACGGACCAGAATGTTCTTAAACTAGCGCGCTGCCTCAAATATGGCGCATCGCCCCCAAATACGGCGATATCCACCATTAAGATCTGTGTTGCAATTGAAGTCTCAACAACAGAAGTTGCAACTCAAGTCCCACTGGCTAATAGCTACTCCAGCGGTGAAGTCACCCTCAAGTCCCATCGGAAAATAGATGGGTTAAAAAAATGGTATGTCCACAAGCAAAATGGGCACGGATTAAAACTCAAAACGGCGCCGTGAGTAAAAACAGCAGGGCTACCGGTGAGTTTGTGAAAACCCGGAAGGGTGTGATCTCGTTAAAAAAAGTATGTCCACAAGCAAAATGGATACGAATGAAAACCCGAAAGGGCACCGTGAGTAAAAACAGTAGGGCTACCGACGAGTTTGTGAAAACCCAGAAAAGCGCAATCTTGTAAAATTTTTACTTACGAGATCCTCTCGACTCGTAAGGAGAACTCCCCCTATGAGACCCTCACGGCTCAAAGGATTCAAAGCCTTAGGCTACAGGGACCTGGATCTATTCTTAAGCCGTCGTATTCCCCAAGTTTCCTTATAGGCGGTCTAATATTGGCCCTTGTATACAATCTATAGGCACAAATAAATGATTTCCCCTACCAAGTTCCACCAATGACGATGAATGTCCTTATATGGTGAACGACACTTGTAAGTCCTCTTGACTTATAAGGAGAAAACACTCTTGTAAGATTCTTACGACTTATAAGAGAACACACACTTAGAACTCCTCATGATTCCTAAGGAGAAAATACGCCTATGAGATCCTCATGACTTGTAGGGAGAAATAACTTTATGAGACCCTTACGGCTCATAAAGTCGAAAAGTCTTAGTCGACAGGATCCTAACCCTGTATACTAAGCCACCTTTGTTCAAATTAGCACAGGCAAACGATGATTCGCTCCTGGCAATATCCCAGTTGCAGCGATACTGATGCCTAAATTGGTGTCAAACTCCAAGTCCTTTCATGGAAAATGATGATTCGCTCCTGGCTATATTCCAGTCGCAGCGATACTAATGCCAAGATTGGTTTCAGATCTTAAGTTCCATACTCGTAATAAAAATCAGTGAGCAAAAAATGCATATAAAAATAGTCGAAATGATGGGGCAACTCGCAATAAAAATCAACGAGCAAAAAACTATATGCATATGAAATAACCGAAATGTTTGAGCAATTTGCAATATAAAACAGCGAGTAAAAATATAAAAATAGCCGAAAATGATTGGGCACCGCGATAACTGGCCGAAATGATTAGGCAATCGCGACTTTCGCGATATAAAAAGCTTAAAAGATAGAGTATCACGGAAATAAAAAATAAAATAAAATAAAATTTCCTCTGCCCTACAGGTGAATCTACACTGACCCCTGTATACAATCCATGGGCACAAATGAAAAAAGGAACCATAAGGCTCCGTCAAAGGGAGAACCAGATCTCGACGGCAACATCCACAGTCTAGAGATCAGTTTGACGTACCTTCTCATTCAAGCAGGATGTAGACGCAACGTCAACAAAACGCCCAAGAGTCGAAACAAAGCGGAGCCATGGTAAATTCCTAGCTCCAAGTCTTGAGGGTTCATATGCAACCTAGAGACAACCCCGGTGTACCTTCTCATTCCAGCAGGATGTAGACGCAACGTCAACAAAAGGCCCAAGAGTCGAAACAAAGCATAGCCATGGCAAATTCCTAGCTCCAAGTCTTGACAGTTCATATATAACCTAGAGACAACCCCGGCGTACCTTCTCATTCCAGCAGGATACAGACGCAATGTCAATAAAGGCTCTAAATAGCCAAAACAAAGCGGAGTGATGGCAAAATCCCAGCTCCAAGTCTCGATGGTTCACATAAAACTTAGAGACAATCTCGACATTCTTCACGTTACAGCAGATGCAATGTCAAAAAAGGCTCCTAAACATCCACATAAAAAAGGAAGCAAATGCAAAATTCCTAGCTTCAGGGTCTTGACGGCAACTCAAATAAAACCCGAAAGATTATCGGAGATCATTCCACACCAGTGCAGAGTGGTTATGACTCATCGGGGCTCCCAAACTAAGCCTAACCTCAAGTAAAAAGCGACATGGCAAAATTCCTAACGCTTGCTCTTCCAACGGTCAAACTGTCTAAGAAGATTATTTGAAGACGTATTGTCCAACCTCCGAAGGGATCAGAGACACGATAGTCGCGGGGCTACTCGAACAATAGCGTAAAGTCTGCATATCGGGAAATGCATCAGCCAACGCGACGGTACCACGGACTAAAACCCAGTACAGATTTCTCGGTGTGTATGTAGAAAATGTATAGAAATCACAACCAAAAATATCTTTGACCGCAATCAATAACGGTGTCGGATGTAGCGCGTTAGCGAGTGCGGATCGTCCACAGGGAAAGTGTAATCCGTTCGTATTCGAATTAGATGAATTGAAAATTAAAGAAAAGAAAGAAAAGACAATTCAATTCAAGATTTTAAAGTTGAAGTTCAAGAATTAACTAGATCTAAATCTAACATCAAGAAAACATAAAAATCAAGAATCAAGAATTGATGATTTCCAATCCAATAATCAAGAATCGAAGTGAGGCTCGTAGGAATCGATCGAATCTATAGGCGTGATGAAATCTATTGATTAAGTATTCTTATCCATTAATGATTTGATACTAGATCGATGACGATTAATCGAGGTCTAATGATCTTTTAAAGAAACTAGGGTTTCTTCATCTCATCCTTGGTCCTTTCGATGAATCTCATTCAAAAACTAGCCTCGAGTAAATTCAAGAATCAATCGTGCATCACTAATTAAGAGCGAACACAATCAAGAAAGTATCGCTCGAAACTAGGTTGCCGATTCTTCAATTTACTAGAGTTTACAAAACTTATAGGAATTAAGAATCGTTTCAAAATTTGTCACATCATCATCTATTGATTCTCTCGACTCCTTCACGAGCAGAGTTTTACTCAAACCTCATAACAAAATACTCAATCAAGAATTGAGATCGAATCATGATGCAAGAATGTAAAGAAAGCAAGATATAGAAATTTCACCTTTATTTATCAACAATTTAGTTACAATTCTCTCAAGATCTACAAGAGGAAAGAACTTGATCGTCGATTTCGGCTTCGCTCGTCTCTCTGAGTCGCGGATCTCCTTGGATCACTTGCTCCGATGAAGTCGGCGTCGCTTTCTAAAGGATCGAAGGCTTCATGCTTGATTTGGTACTCGGAGTTCTTGATTTTTGGCTTGGATTTTGAATTGGGGATTAGGGTTTACAAGTTGTGTCACTCAACTTGTATTGGGGAGATGAGGATTGAACTAAAGAACAACCTTTGAAAAGAAGCTTTAGGGTACCCTTTATAACCTTCATTAGCTTTGGCTTCCTTTAGAAGCTAGGTTTAGTTTAGCTTCCCTTGTAAGCTAGGTAGTTAGGAGTTAGGCTTTAGCTTCCTTCAAAATCTTGGAGGTTAGGGAGAAACTTCTAGTCTTAGGTGTTAAGTAACTTGCTTTGGAAGCTTGAAGGTGTTTCGCTTGAAGTGTAAGCCTTGCTGTTCTGTCAGAAGATTCTGGAGAGTTCTGGACTTTGAAGTGGCTTGAATAGGTGTAAGCCCCGAAAGAAGAAACCTGACACAACAATTTGCTGACGACGCTTCCTCTTGGCCGCGGATCCGCGGCGCCAAGGGGGCTCTGGCCGCGGAACCGCGGCCATGAAAACTTCAGATAACTCTTGTGCTGACTTTAGGCTTATTTTCTGATGTGTGGAATCTTATAATTATTTCTTGATCACTGCCAGATTTCAAGTCTTGGACTTGGCGTATTTATCTCAGCACTTTTAACTGTTTTGGCTCTTTTACCTGGAATTTCCTGCACAGATTCTCGAAACAAGTGTTGCGCTACACAAAGATTATGCGATGCATTGATAAACACTCAATTTCCCTCAGAAATGTCGGTTTTAATATATAACACAAGTAATTTGGTATTTTACGGCTGTTGTGCTAATATGTACTATATTAATACCGAACACCTATAGATGAGTGTAAATAGTAGGGAAATTGACGTGTTAAAAATGCAATATTTTCAACTGATCAAATTTCCCCAAACTTATTTTCGGTCGTCTCGAGCGAACTGTTTTATTAAAAAGAGAAGGAGAAAATAAAGAAAGAGAAAAACTAACTAGCACACTTTCGTAGGCAACACGATTGCACTGAGCACGTGCAACAAGCCTTTAAACCTTTAGGTGTCCCTAGTAGGAGGAGTGTTGTCTCCTGAGGGTTTTCAGCGGATTGCACCCACAAAATCCAATAATAAAAGGAAGACCGTGAAAGTTACATATAAAGATAAGAATTGTAAAAGAAAGACTTCAAAAATTAGGGTTTCCAACTATGCTCGCTTTTCGGGTGTCATGAGCCCTATCTTAATAGTCATGAAAAGATGTCAGAAATCACATCAGCCCTCAATAAAACATCGTCTTTATTCTTCATTCCTATCTTTCTTCCAAACATCGATCATATCACCCTACGTGTGTATAATATACATCCCTACACCCGGAGAATTCAATTCAAGCTATCATACTCTTGTCCATCTGCCTCAGTACTTTTTAATTAATGAATATTTAGATTTGCTCACACATTTTCATGCGACCGTTAATAATTCTTGAGGTACTAACTGACCGATTACTCATGTGCTTGCTTATACGGTGTTTTTTCCTCGTCTTGCACCACCTAAGGCTTAGCAGTGACTCCCAGACCAGTTGGTCTAAGGCACTAGGTGAAGAGGCACCCTCACTATATTTTTTTATTGCTGCCTTGGCGATAACAAAACCAGTGTTCATTTTTCTCACCACTTTATATTTTATTCATTTTTTTATTTCCTTCATACTTTTGGCTTTTAGGCAAGAGCATTTCAAGGTATCCTCTACTATCCCGAGTTTCAAGACGTGTGTAAGTGCGAATAGCAGGGTATCAACGTTCAAAATGTTTGGCTTCCAGAATAGGAACTATTTTTCAGACTTATTTTTATCCTCAGATTAGTGACTTCCTTCATCTTACTAACCCTTGGGACAACGGCTCATAACTATTTATTACTAGTCCGTATAAGAAAACTTCTAATTTTCTTGGTTTTCTTAAATTTTTCACTATCTAATCTTTTATTATCTTATTTATGTACAAAAATATTTTTATTTTTTGAAAATTTTTAAATTTTTATAGGTTTTTAGAAATGTTTTGTGCTTATGCAAAGTATGATGCAAATGATGCGAAAATAAGCACAAACCTCCCGCAAACTTGTTTTCAACAGTATCCTCACTGTTGCCATCTGCTAAATCTCAAAAACCTGTAAGCCTGGGAGGAAATTTATTAATAGGGGCAAAATATTTAAGTGAAGATCCTCCCCCAAACTTATTCTTTTCACTCACCTCCATTCAAAAGATGATGTAGTAATTTACAGGACATGGAGGTGAGACGGAGGAATTTTAATCAAGATAAAGTGGCTCCTGTAAGAACAGGAGCTCCTCCGTGGGGCCAGTGGAAAAATACGGCTTTAATCTATGTCCAATCACTTTGAAAAATGTACCGTTTTTAACATTTTCTACCTTAACTGCCCCGTGCGGGTATACAGACCGCACAATGAAAGGTCCCTTCCACCGAGATCGTAGCTTACCCACGTGAAGGTGTAGTCGTGAATCATAAAGAAGGACTTGTTGACCAGGTGAAAATGTTTTCCTCAAAATATTTTTATCGTGAAATACCTTAGTCCGATTCTTTACAATCACAGCATTATCATAAGCTTCATCGCGGAGTTCGCTTAGCTCATTTAATTGCAGCTTCCGAAAGTTGCAGGCTTGATCTAAGTCAAAGTTGATTTCTTTAATAGCCCACATTGCTTTGTGCTCAATCTCGACTGGCAAGTGACAAGCCTTCCCAAACACTAACCTATAAGGAGACATCTCTAGATCGGTTTTATATGCAGTTCGGAATGCCCAAAGAGCATCCATCAATTTGGTTGACCAATCTTTTCTATTCTTCGCAACAGTCTTCTCCAGGATTTGTTTGATCTGTCTATTTGAAATCTCAGCCTGCCCGCTCGTTTGGGGATGATAGGGTGTAGAAAGTTTGTGGTTGATTACGTATTTCCACATCAAAGTCTCGAACGACCTGTTGCAGAAATGCGTCCCGTTATCGCTAATGATAGCGCGTGGGTGTCCAAATCGTGAAAATATATTTTCTTTTAAGAACCTAATGACAACTTTCTTGTCATTAGTGCGACAAGGAATAGCTTCAACCCACTTTGAGACGTAATCAACCGCAAGCAGTATGTACAGATTCCCAAAAGAGTTGGGAAAGGGACCCATAAAGTCAATACCCCAAACATCGAAAATTTCAACCACTAAGATGGGTTCTGTGGCATCTCATTTCTCCAGGAAATCCTACCCATGTATTGACACTGTGAACAGGTTTTGCAATGATCAAATGCGTCTTTGAACAAGGTCGGCCAATAAAAACCGCATTGCAAAACCTTCTCCGCCGTCTTTTTAGGACCAAAGTGACCCCCACATGCCTGATCATGACTAAAAGATAGAACACTCTTGAATTCCTCATTCGGGACACACCGGCGAATGATCTGATCAGGACAATACTTAAACATATAGGGTTCATCCCAGTAAAAGTGTTTTACTTGGGATAGAAAACGATGTTTGTCCTGTTTTGACCAATCGCTGGGTACCAGTCCCGTGACAAGATAGTTCATAATATCCCTGAACCACGGTTCATCGGATACGTTCAAGAGTTGTTCGTCTGGAAACGAATCATTGATCGACAGGGTCACAGGTGAAGAAGAGATGCGTGAAAGATGATCGGCTACAACGTTTTCACATCCTTTCTTATCTTTGATAACAAGATCAAATTCTTGTAATAGAAGGATCCAACGTATTAGCCTACCTTTTGCATCTTTCTTCGCCAAAAGATGTTTCAAGGCGGAGTGGTCAGTGTACACAACTATTGGTGAGCCAATCAAGTAAGGCCTGAATTTTTCTAATGCAAATACAACTGCCAAAAGTTCTTTTTCGGTAGTTGTATAGTTAATTTGAGAATCGTTCAGGGTCTTACTTGCATAATAGATCACGTGTGGCATCTTTTCAATGTGTTGTCCTAAGACTGCACCAACTGCAAAATCTGATGCATCACACATAAACTCAAAAGGGTGGTCCCAATCTGGAGACGATAGAACGGGGGCTGTAGTGAGGGAGTGTTTGAGTGAGTCGAATGCTGCCTCACAATCCGAGTCAAAGTGGAAGGTCGTATCCTTGGCCAAGAGAAGAGTTAAAGGTCTAGCAATTTTGCTAAAATCCTTAATGAATCTCCTATAAAAGCTCGCATAGCCAAGAAATGATCGGATATCCTTGACGCTTTTGGGATGAGGAAGGTTTTGAATGACATCTATCTTAGCTCTGTCAACCTCAATGCCTTTTCGTGAAATAACATGTCCAAGCACAATTCCCTCTTGGACCATAAAATGGCATTTTTCCCAATTCAAGGTTAAGTTCTTCTCTTTGCAACGAGTAAGAACTGCGTCAAGATTCGATAGGCAGTCAGAAAAGAGTCTCCGAAAATCGAGAAATCGTCCATGAAAATCTCCAAAAAATTCTCGATCATGTCCGAGAATATCCCCATCATACACCGCTGAAATGTAGCGGGAGCATTGCATAACCCAAAGGGGCATGCGACTATAAGCAAAGGTACCAAAAGGACAAGTAAATGTGGTTTTATCTTGATCCTTTTTGGCAATGGGGACCTGATTATAGCCAGAGTATCCGTCCATAAAGCAATAATACCCACGTCCAGCTAAGCGTTCCAGCATCTGGTCAATGAAAGATAGAGGAAAGTGGTCTTTCCTCGTAGCGGCATTGAGTTTTCTGTAATCAATACATACACGCCACCCAGTTTGGGCGTGTGTCTGAATTAACTCATTTGCCTCATTGGTAATAACAATGATGCCAGATTTCTTAGGGACGACATGGATTGGACTCACCCATTGACTATCGGAGATTGGGTAAATAATACCATTGTCAAGGCATTTGACGATCTCTTTCTTCACCGCATCCTTCATGACGGGGTTCAACCGTCTCTGTGGTTCTCGGGTTGGTTTGGCATCATCCATCAGGTGTATATGATGTTCTACAATCAAAGGACTAATCCCTTTGATGTCCGCCATGGTCCAACCAAACGCCTGCCTATTAGATCTCAATACCGTCAAAAGTGCATTCTTTTGATCTGATGCTAGAGAAGCGGATATGATAACCTGTAAAGACTCATTCTCACCTAAATATGCATATTTAAGATGAGAAGGTAAAAGTTTGAGACCTAATGCTGGCGGAGAAATAATAGAAGGTGGGATCATCAAATGATTTTCGGAGTCACAAAGAAGCTCATAGCCTGCGAAAGATAGAGACTCGGATGGTGATGAGTCAGGGGTGTCAGACTCAAGCGTGGAAAATGTGTCCTCACTAAGATGTGCAAGATCAAACATTGATGTGGTAGTGTTGTCGAGATCTTCAAAGCAAAGTTCATCAACTACGCAACTTTTGAGAGCAATCTCGTGGACAGAGCACACATCAAGGATATGAGCAGAGGGTTCAGATGGCTGACTTCCAATTTTGTAGATGTTCAGTTTAATTTTCATATTTCCAAATGATAAGTTCATTGAACTGTTTCTATAATTAATGACAGCATTGGAAGTGGCAAGGAATGGTCGACCCAAAATCACCGAAATCTGACTCCGTGGGTTTGCTACAGGTTGTGTATTGAGAATAATGAAGTCCACAGGGAATACAAATTCCCTGACTTTTATCAACACATCCTCTAGTTCACCCCTAGGTTTGGTGATTGAACGGTCTGCCATTTGGAGAGTGCAGTGGGCTGGTTTCAACTCTTCAATCCCTAGCTGCTCATAAACAGAATATGAAAGCAGGTTAACACTTGCGCCAAGGTCTAGAAGAGCATGGTTGATGTTTTTACCCCCAATAGAAATCGATATCGTAGGACATCCTGGATCCTTACGTTTCTTTGGTAGCTGTGGGATAAAAGCACTGCTAACATTATTAGACATGAAGACCTTCTTTGGCAGTTGAGTCTTCCTCTTCTTAGTGCACAAGTCTTTAAGAATTTTCGCATAAGCGGGGACTTGCTGAATAGAATCTAGGAGAAGGATGTTGATGTTAACCTGTTTGAACATTTCCATAATCTTCTCCATATGTGGACTCGATTTATTACCCCTTAACCGATTCGGATAAGGAGCTTTAGCAATAAGCGCTGGGTCTATCATAGGAGAAGGTGGTGTGTGTAGACGTGATCCCAGAATAGGAGTGGGGATCGTCTGTGGACTAGAAGAGGGTTGCTGAGGTAACGAGCCTTATGGGAAGCGGAGAATAGGCTCATGAGAAGGCGGTGGGGTAGAAGAACAAGGATCAGAAGTAGAAGTGTGTGTGTGAGGAAAGGTCTCAGCCGGGGTGTTATTGATAGATTTTTCAGTATCTTCAATCTCTTCCCTAACATGATTATTCAGCACTCTTCCTGATCTCAACGTTGTGATGGCATTTACATTGTAATGCCCAGGATTTGGTAGGGGTTGAGACGGAAGTTTTCCTTTTTCTCTCGCACTCATTTCGGCTTTTAGTCGTGCAATTTCTGCTTCCATCGATTTTAAACTCTCAGCTTGGAGATCAGAGTTTTTCTCAAATTTATCGAGGGAAGACTTAACTTCAACCGACATTCATTTCATGTTCGTTTCAAGTCCGTTCGAGTGAAGCAGAGAGATCAGTACCAGTCAACTGTGCAGGATTATATGGTGCATGTATGTTGACTGGATCTTGAAAGTTTTGTAGTTGGTAGGGGTGCTGAGTCAGGTGAAATGGTTGTTGTTGTGGTGGAAGAGCCCTTTGGAAATTGTTTTGGTTTGGAACCGTGTTTTGATTGTGTGATTGGTTCCAAGCAAAATTTGGGTGATTCCTCCAACCCTGATTATAAGTGGAAGAAAATGGATCGTTTCTAGGTCTTTGAAAAGTAGCATTGGTATGCTCATGACCTTGAAACGGAGAATTTAATGGACATTCTTCCGTCAAATGAGAAGGATCAGAACATCATCCACATACAGTTTTGGAGAGTGACATTTGATTTAGGGCAGCAGCTAAAAATTTATTTTCCATAGTATCGAGTTTCTTGTGTATAGCTGAAATTTCAGCTCTAACTCCTATGGAAACATTCGATTGATTATTGCCACCCCTAAACGATTAACTCTCCCACTGTAAAGATTTTTCAGCGAAATCTTCTAAATATTTCCAAGCTTCCCCATCGTCTTTGGTCATAAAATTGCCTTGACACATGTTTTCAAGGCTCTGTTTAGTAGTAGGGTTACTGCCCTCATATATGATTCGGCACAGATCCCATCTAGGGATTCCGTGATGTGGACATTGAACTAACAGATCCTTGAAGCGGTCAAGACATTTTGAAAATGGTTCATTTGGAAGCTGGGTGAATTGATTTATTTCGCTACGGACTCGAGCTGTCTTGTGATTAGGGTAGAATTTCTTAACGAATGCTGTAACGAATTCTTCCCAATTCGTAATGCAATGTGCGGTAGTGTTATACAGCCACTTCTCGGCTATATCGCACAAGGTAAATGGAAGAAGACGTAGACGCATAGCATCCACAGAAAGTTGTGACGTACCCATCATTGCGCATACATTTTCAAATTTGGTGATAAAGACATATGCGTCTTCAGACTCGAGACCATGGTATTTGGGTAGAAGGTTGATGCATTAGGGTTTAATCTCAAAATTGTCCCCGTTGGCTGGTGGAATGGATAAGCAGGTCGAAAGAAGACCTCGCATAGGATAGCATCTCTCCTGGAGAGAGATGCGGGGTGGATTCTGCGCACCTACGGACGGCGGCAGATTAGTGGTAAAGAAGTTCGATGGAGATGGATCCATCGATGTGGATGTGGTGGTGGGTAAAGAAGAAGTAAATATAGAAATACCGACTTCGGAGTCGATCGGTGGAACGCGGACTAAACGGGCACTAGAATCCCGTGTCCAGCTTATCTTGCACTAAAAGGGTTTAGTACAAGTGGCAGCATTAATATAATTAGGGGAAATGAATGAAGTGGTGTTTGTTTTGAAAAATATACGGATTTTTGAAAAATGATGCAAATCACAACAAATGCAACAAGCAACCCTAAGTCTAGTGGTCACCTAGGTCAAGGCTCTAGACCGCTCCTAACTGCCAAAAGACAAGTCGCAGGATCAATCCTCCACTGCCTCTCTGTCTCTCCTGTGTCCAGGTAAGTGCCAGGTAAGTGGGAGGCTCTCCACTACGTAAATAGTGGGCCTAATTAAGTAACCACTTACCTTAGACACCACAAAAGAAATGCGGATAAGCAATGAATTACCCACGGCCTTCCTCTGTCCTAAGTGAGCGCGACGGTCCTTAGAGTCATGTCTAGATATTTTTTAGTTAATGAGGGTAATGCAGATGCAAGTTTGTGATTTTTGGGGCTTAGGAAGGGTAATGAACTCCCCACCTAATCTGGATTTGGCTGCGCCCCTTAATTCCATATTAATATGCAAACAACCAAAAATCAAAAACACGCACAATTTTTATTGCTTTTTGCGGCGCTGCGAATTTTTGTAAAGAAACCTGCAGCAAATTCGTTATTGGAGCAGATTTAGAAGGAGATAAGAAAGTGAGAATTATACCTAAAAATTTTGGTGCAGCAACGCTCCTGAAACGCCGCGGTTCCGCCGCAATGTACCTGTTCTTACCGCGGATGCGTGGTGGTAATGTTCGATCATTGCACAAAAATCACAGTAACTGTTCCTGTTCACCTCCTGTTGTCTCTGGAATATTCAAAATATTTTTCCTCAAGCTCCACAGATTCCAGATTTCCTAGCAACAAATCACAATGAATCGTTTAGTGTTTGCGCGAATTTTGATCTCAAAATTATGATGGAATAAACTTTTCAACTCAAATTTTCAAAAACGAACGAATTAGCGCACTATCCCCGGCAACGGCGCCATTTGATTGGTACGATTTCTCGGTGTGTATGTAGAAAATGTATAGAAATCACAACCAAAAATATTTTTGACCGCAATCAATAACGGTGTCGGATGTAGCGCGTTAGCGAGTGCGGATCGTCTACAGGGAAAGTGTAATCCATTCGTATTCGAATTAGATGAATTGAAAATTAAAGAAAAGAACGAAAAGACAATTCAATTCAGGATTTTAAAGTTGAAGTTCAAGAATTAACTAGATCTAAATCTAATATCAAGAAAACATAAAAATCAAGAATCAAGAATTGATGATTTCCAATACAATAATCAAGAATCGAAGTGAGGCTCGTAGGAATCGATCGAATCTATAGACGTGATGAAATCTATTGATTACGTATTCTTATCCATTAATGATTTGATACTAGATCGATGACGATTAATCGAGGTTTAAGGATCTTTCAAAGAAACTAGGGTTTCTTCATCTCATCATTTGTCCTTTCGATGAATCTCATTCAAAAACTAGCCTCGAGTAAATTCAAGAATCGATCGTGGATCCCTAATTAAGAGCGAACACAATCAAGAAAGCATCGCTCGAAACTAGGTTGCCGATTCTTCAATTTAATAGAGTTTACAAAACTTATAGGAATTAAGAATCGTTTCAAGATTTGTTACATCATCATCTATGGATTCTCTCGACTTCTTCACGAGCGGAGTTTTACTCAAACCTCATAACAAAATACTCAATCAAGAATTGAGATCGAATCATGATGCAAGAATGTAAAGAAAGCAAGATATAGAAATTTCACCTTTATTTATCAACAATTTAGTTACAATTCTCTCAAGATCTACAAGAGGAAAGAACTTGATCGTCGATTTCGTCTTCGCTCGTCTCCTTGAGTCGCGGATCTCCTTGGATTACTTACTCCGATGAAGTCGGCGTCGCTTTCTAAAGGATCGAAGGCTTCATGCTTGATTTGGTACTCGGAGTTCTTGATTTTGGCTTGGATTTTGAAATGGGGATTAGGGTTTACAAGTTGTGTCACTCAACTTGTATTGGGGAGATGAAGATTGAACTAAAGAACAACCTTTGAGAAGAAGCTTTAGGGTCTCTTTTATAGCCTTCATTAGCTTTGGCTTCCTTTAGAAGCTAGGTTTAGTTTAGCTTCCCTTGTAAGCTAGGTAGTTAGGTAGAAGCTTCTAGAGGTAGTTAGTTAGGCTTTAGCTTCCTTCATAAGCTTGGAGGTTAGGGAGAAGCTTCTAGTCTTACGTTGTTAAGTAACTTGCTTCGGAAGCTTGAAGGTGTTTAGCTTGAAGTGTAAGCCTTGCTGTTCTGTCACAAGATTCTGGAGAATTCTGGACTTTGAAGTGGCTTGAATAGGTATAAGCCCTGAAAGAAGAAACCTGACACAACAATTTGCTGATGACGCTTCCTCTTGGCCGCGGATCCACAGCGCCAAGGGGGCTCTGGCCGCGGAACCGCGGCCCATTTGCTGTCTTGGTGCATGAAAACTTCAGATAACTCTTGTGTTGACTTTGGGCTTATTTTCTGATGTGTGGAATCTTATAATTATTTCTTGATCACTGCCAGATTTCAAGTCTTGGACTTGGCGTATTTATCTCAGCACTTTTAACTGTTTTGGCTCTTTTACCTGGAATTTCCTGCACAGATTCTTGAAACAAGTGTTGCGCTACACAAAGATTATGCGATGCAATGATAAACACTCAATTTCCCTCAGAAATGTCGGTTTTAATAAGTAACACAAGTAATTTGGTATTTTACGGCTGTTTTGCTAATATGTGCTATATTAATACCGAACACCTATAGATAAGTGCAAATAGTAGAGAAATTGACGTGTTAAAAATGCAATATTTTCGACCGATCAGTCTGCATATCGGGAAATGCATCAGCCAACGCGACGGTACCACGGACTAAAACCCTAGTACCACAAAACCTAACGGACCTCTGTCGCAAAGAGCAAGGGTTATCTATAACGTTAGGACAAGTTTGCCTATAAACCCAAGGAAGGTAAACTGAACAAACTCCAAAATGAGTTCATAAACTAGAGGCTCCGGAATGAGTGAATAAACTACAAACTCCGAAATAAGTCCATAACTAGAGGCTCCGGAATGAGTGAATAAACTACAAACTCCGAAATTAGTCCATAAACTAGAGACTCTATAATGAGTGAATAAAGTACAAACTCCGAAATGAGTCCATAAGAGTACATAAACTACTTTACGCAAAGTCAAGACATTGAAGGGAAGAGAAGCGCTAGTATGAAATGAAATGTGTATTTTATTCATGAATCAAAATGAATACAAGATACACTTATTTATGAATCAAAATGAATACAAGTCAAAAAAGGAGAATATAAAACGAAAAAAATGTCTAAGTCAACGGACGGTTCAATAAGACAACAAGTTCGTCGTTTTTCCGCTGGACTTCTGCTTCGAGCTCTATCAGTGTCACAAGACGAGTCCCTGCCTGTGTCTGTTGATTCTGGTATGAAGTAAACCGACTCTCAAGCTCTTTCTCGGCGACCTTGTGGGCTTTAACCATCTTACGTATAAAAATAACGACTTTGTCAAGAGCCACCACCTCTGTAATGGCTTCTTAAAGCACCCGCCAAATTTCTTATGAACGAGTGGTCTTGATAGTGAGCTGGGCTTGAAGCTCCCCTAAAGCTTTTGAAGCCAACTCCCTTGCCGAAAACTTCCAGTTAAGCCTTTTCTTGCACGACTGGATATTGGTTGCACATCGTTCGATCCAACCACACAGGCTCGCCTTTACAGACAAGATGTCGGAGGGAAGGCGTATACATTCAATCCTATGTGGACAGGCCTCCACTCTACGGCAATACTCAACCCAGGTACACAACAATGCTTCGTCATGATAAGAGGCAAGAATAGATAAGGAAGCGTTGGCTTCAGCAGCAAATTCTTTGGCTGAGATAGAAGTACCAGTGCGAAGATCTTTGATGAGAGCCGCCAGGGAATAAACGCTCTATTTTGCCATCCTCTCAGATACGTGTCGGGCATAAGGACCTGGTGGCATAGGGAGCCAAGAATCTAATGGGGTCAGGCTGGCAAAGCTGTGAAGATATATATGCGGTTAATTTTATTTCCAAATATAGAGTAAACAAAACGAAGCCAAAGATAAAACTTCACTTACCCACTGTCATGCAAGGCGGGTTTGAGAGATCCCCGGATCCATCAAGAATCTCAACTTCGTCGTCGGCTTCAAGAACCGTGGTTTAAAATAAAGGGAATATCAGTATCATTATAAAAATATAAAACAAAAAAGGAAAAAGAATACCGACCTTGGCCAGAAGAGAGCACTATGCTTTGTGGAGGTATCGCTTATGAGGCCGCCGTGTCAAGCAATCGCTAGAAGGTTTTCCTCAGGGAAAGATCTACGATGGAAGCCGCCAGCTCCCGCAATTCTGAGGGAAGGAAAGGTTTAGATAACGGAGGGGTCGTTAAACAAAATGTGTATGTATATAAGATTACCTTCGATACTTCGCTCGCCCTGAACTAGAGGGATGACAACTTTAGCAGCCTCCTCTACACCCTCAAATGCATCACAGAGGATATTTGTGAAATCTGTAGCCAGCATGGCAGTCTCTAATAGAGGGACAAAAGCCGCCGCTGAAGGCCCTAAGGCGGGGATAACAGTTTCAGCAATCTCTTCTACACCCTCCGGTGTGTCACTAGAGATATCCATGGGATCTATAGCCGGCAAGACCATCTCTGCTGGAGGAGTATACGCTGAAGGAACAGAAGCCATCACCGGAAGCTCCAAAGCAGGGATAGTAGCTTCAGTAATCCCCTCTACACCCTCTGGTGCGTTACAGGAGATATTCGTAGAATCCGCAGTCATGGCTCGATCTGGGCTCAAACCCACTTCTGCTGCAGAAGTCTATGCAAAGTTTTTGCAAAGATAAGGAGACGCGAAAATAATACAAATTACTTGTTAAAAGAAAGACACGAAAAATATGCATACCAATACGCCAGGAAGCTTGAAGTATGGCTTTTTCGACCCGTTGTTCTTTTTTGATCAAATGCGCTCGCCGGGTTTCAATCGCAAGTAAATGACGACCTGTCTTCAGTGCAAGCTCGTCTTCAGAAACAATCGAGATGGGCTGTTTGTGAGCCCGTTCTTCTTCCATTGACAAAGGACCTATGGGTACCCTAGGTAATAATGGGTCAATGTCATAGAATACAACGGGGGGAAGTCTTTCTTCGGGAGGCGCACGTTTTCAGTCTCATCTCATGAGCGCTTTAAAGACTCGGCTAATTGAGAAGCCTCCTTGGTAGACGAACCAGGAAAGAGAAGACCGTCGTCCGGTTCCTGTGTAGATATCGGCTCATCCTAAATAAAGGGCTCGAATTCAAGCAAATGTCGAGTAGGCCGGCGACCGATTTCTTTCTCCTTTTGGAGCCTGTGCTAATGCTAGCGGAGGAGCGCTTCCTTCCCTTTGTTGCTTTGGCATGGTGCCACCCAACTTCGTCTTCAGTATCACCTTTGGGTGACACCGCTGCTGGTGCTTTATCAGGAACTTTCGCCTCGGCTCCAGTACGCACCGGCATACCAGCAGTGCGAGGGGCTGATTCTATTTCTGCGGCTTTAGGGATAAGCACCGAACCGCTATCCCTCAGAGGAGGGCAAACCACCGACCGCGGCCGCAATGAGGCGCTGGTGACCTAAGCCGGAATGGGACCTTTACACTCGAAAAGCACCCATCTCTCCTCTGCAATGACAGGGCCGACCCGATGGCGATACCAACCCTTGAAGGACCCCACAGGCTTCGGAAGATAGTTGGGCTCGGGGATCATGAAAAGGGAGCCAATGTTTAACCGCATGAAATGGTGAATGACATTGCGAGAAACCTCCAGAGAAAGGGAAGGCTCAACTAAAAATGCCTCGAGAGGAACGCCCTGGTTGTAGCCTAACTGCTGGGCAAAACGATGCGGATTATACCACATGAAGAGAGCAGTGTCATTCTGGCGGAACACCAAATAACCCGGCCTGATGAGTATAGATGCATAATCTCCTTAGACTTTAAAGTACGCCAGGAAGCTTGAAGTATGGATTTTTCGAGCCATTGTTCTTTTCTGATCAAATGAGCTCGTCAGGTTTCAATCGCAAGTAAATGACGGTCCGTCTTCAGTGCAAGCTCGTCCTCTGAAACAATCGAGATGGGCTGTTTGTGAGCCCGTTCTTCTTCGATTGACAAAGGACCCATGGGTACCCTAGGTAATAATGGGTCAATGTCATAGAATACAACGGGGGGAAGGCTTTCTTCGGGAGGCGCACGTTTTCAGTCTCATCTCGTGAGCGCTTTAAAGCCTCGGCCAATTGAGCAGCCTCCTCGGTAGACGAACCAGGAAAAAGAAAACCGCCATCCGGTTCCTGTGTAGATATCGGCTCATCCTAAATAAAGGGCTCGAATTCAAGCAAATGTCGAGTAGGCCGGCGACCGATTTCTTTCTCCTTTTGGAGCCTGTGCTAACGCTAGCGGAGGAGCGCTTCTTTCTTTTTGGTGCTTTGGCATGGTGCTGCCCAACTTCGCCTCCAGTATCACCCTTGGGTGACACCACCGCTGGTGCTTTATCGGGAACTTTCGCCTCGGCTCTAGTACGCACCTGCATACCAGCAGTGCGAGGGGCTGATTCTATTTTTGCGATTTTAGGGATAAGCACCGAACCGCTATCCCTCAGAGGAGGGCGAACTACCGACCGCGGCCGCAATGAGGTACTGGTGACCTAAGCCGGAATGAGAGCATTACACTCAAAAAGCATCCATCTCTCCTCTACAATGACGGGGCCTACCCGATGGCGATACCAACCCTTGAAGGACTCCACAGGCCTCGGAAGATAGTCGAGCTCCGGGATCATGAAAAGGGAGCCAATGTTTAACCGCATGAAATGGTGAATGACATTGCGAGTAACCTCCAGGGAGAGGGCAGGCTCAACTAAAAATGCCTTGAGAGGAACGCCCTGGTTGTAGCCTAACTGCTGGGCAAAGAGATGCGTATTATACCACATGAAAAGAGCAGTGACATTCTGGCGGAACACCAAATAACCCGGCCTGATTGAGTATAGATGCATAATCTCCTTAGGCTTTAAAGAAGGAACCCCATTCTTTGACAAATCAAACAATTGCTGAACGGGCTCTGCTGGAGCTGAGAGGACTCGATCGCTAAAAACCATTCTTCCTTCATTCGAGTATGGATTGAGCAGTACACGGAGAGCCCCTAACAGGGTTGGATCAGGAGCAGAAGCATCAACCAACCTCATAATCCGCGGGAAGGTATATGAATTATAAAAATATGGCTGCCGGTGCGCAGCGAACGCTCCTAACACGTGCATCTCGATCCACATCGTGAAGTAGTGGAGGGAAAAATTCATGGTAACTGCACCCGGGCTCGAAGTATTAGCAGCAATGCCTAACCCGTGATATAAATGCGATAACCCCGCTGTTGGATATATATGTCATAGAGGCCTTTATTTGTATAGGATGCTAGGGATATGTATGTACATGGCAATCTTGCTTAATATGATAGTACGCTATTTGGTTTGACTTTATCTTAACGTGTGATATATTTTACTTTGTATTTATAAACATGTTGATAAAGCCCATAGGGTGTTTGCCTGACTACCGGCGTTGTGATGGCAGTCATACTTGTGGGAGCTGGATAGTCAATAGGCACATCCTTAGATGTCCCTGGTCGCAGGAGTATCGAGACTGGGCATCGATACTCCGGAGTAGACTAGTATATACATATCTAGACCCTGAGGAGGGGCGATGGATTGGTCCCGCAGCCATTGGTGGAGTGCACCTAAGATTGTATACAGATGCTCACTGGGTGTGAGTACACCGGACAGGACTCGCCGAAAACTGACTGGATGGTATTTATACCTAACGTCAGATAGCAGTTCTCAGGTGACATGTGTGCAGATAGTCCGTTGACTTAAGGTCGTCATTTGTCTCGTGTGAGTTCCCACTGTGCTTTGATTACTACCCTACCACGGTTCAAAGGAGTCGTGCAAACAGGTTTTAGTTGGGCACAGTCCCGAGCCACGTAGAGGCAGTGAGTGACTGTTAGGGATTCGTCTCTCCCGGTATAGGGAGTTGATATCGCACGGTGATCGGTTGGTCATTACCATAAGTCCCTGGTCAGGGCTGATTGAGAATTACTGATAGACTGATCAGTAGATTCTCGGATGGTAATTGAGCTATGCCGACACGACTTGTACGGTTATTAGGGGTCTGACGTTTACCACCTCCCTAGACCATACATGCGATACTCTTAGACGAACAGACCGGACTGCGCGGATATTGTCACGGACAGGCTCAGTAGGAGTTCGGATGGGTTTCCTCATCGGCCTTCTTATCGACATCTATCTGGGGACCGTTACGTACAGCTAATGCCGCTTGCGGTCTGTGGTTAAACCCACTGCCAGCATAGTAGTCGAGTCTTTAGAGTCCCACACAGAGTTTTCCCAACTCCAGGCAAAACTATATAGAGGTCGTACGGTTTTACGACAAGGGTTCGGACGAATACGTGTTTAAACGCACGTACGACATTCGGACAGTTTTATTAGACGGCTTTGGTTTAAGCCAGATTCTAGTATCAGGTTATTGGATTTATACAGTCTAAAGTTTTTCCGTATTTTCACGGATGGGAGGGGCGTTCTCGTAATTTTCGGGAAACTTCTAGAAGCATGGTGACTTGAGGGTTTAGGTGGTATTGTCATTAAATGATATTGTGACTCATAATGTGTAATTCATTATGTCATTAATGCATTATTAAATGCTTAATGACTCACATAGTGAATCAATCATAATGCATTAATGTAGCATGATGAATAATCTCATGTTATTCATTTATTGATTTATTCATTATGCTTCATATATCAAGTGAGAAATGTTCATACCAGAATATTGCATTTTATACCGTCCATTCTTACGCTCGTTTGGTTATAGGCAGGTGCTTTTAATCAGTGTTTGCTACATATTTACAGGATACTGGTTCTCAGCTCTAGACAGTGAAATTCATAGAAAAGTACGTCAAATTCCGGATTACTGCCAACAACAGATAAAACACGGGTCTCCGCTCTCTATCTGTATGTTGCCACACACTAGTTTAAAGGACAAAATGGCAAATCGATGTCATTTTCGTGCATAAAGCTCAATGTCAACACAAGATCCAACATATCTACGCGGAGCCCGAGGAAATCTTGGCAAAAGATCCACATCACATCACCTTTTGATCTACTGAAATTCTGGAAGAAATGGGAAGAATTTCTGAGAAAAAGTCATATACCATACTGAAGAGTACTAAAATCTAGGGAAAACCACCAAATTTCATGGCCTAACTCCTCTAAACGGCCGCGGTTCCGCGGCATAAGCACGCTTAGGCCGCGGTTCCGCGGCCGTATAGGCTCCTCACTTGGTCAAATTTCAGGGGCAGTTTTGGAATTTCATATACTGTCAGAATGTTGCCCTAGGTTCTCTGTTTCCAGCCAATACATACCTCGGTTTTGTTCCAAGCCAAGCCTCCTTCATGTCTTGATTTCCATTCTCTCTTTTAGTGTAGTTTAGTCTTCTTCTTCTTCTTCTTCATTCTTTCCTCCATGAAAATTGTAGTGAGAGCTTTTTGAGTGGATGATGAATTGAAGATGAGGGTGTTTGTATCATTCTTTTGTTTTAGCTTCCCCTTGAGATCCTTGCTTTCTCTTGATCTTTCAACCTCTTCATTGAGCTTGAAAGTTTAAGGGTTTGTTATTGATTTCAAGGGTTGTATTTTCTTATGGAATTAGTGCTTCATTTCACATGAGTTCTTTACCCTTCTCTTGATCTTGCAACCTATTGATTGAGCTTGCAAGTTTAAGGGTTGGCTATTGATCCCATGCTTGTCTTGAGTTCTATGTTCTTATTACTTTCTTGCTGATTTCTTTCTTGCTTTTTATTACTTGCTTTACATTCATGCTTTACTTTCTTTCACTTAAATTCCATGCACTTACTTACTTGTAATCTTTTCTTTTCTTTTGCTCTTTTTGGTTCGTTTTTGTGAATGGTTGTAATTATCGTTGTTAAGAATAAATATGGTATTGTAAGTTAATATTTCTTTGCTCATTTCCTTTTCCCGTTATTTTCCATTAAACTCCGCCCAAACGTTATGCAAGTGCTCCGTTAGGCACCCTACCCTACCAAGGTAACGGTGACTCCTAACCGCGACCAGTTGCGTTCGGTTTGGCCGGAGGCGAAAGCAAGAGACAAGAACGGAAGGACAAGGGTAAATAAGCCGGATTCCATGAATACCGTGCTTAAATCCCCTAATCCACGTTGTTGCCGATTGCCCTAGCTTCAATTGGTCAAGACTCGGCTCAAAGGTTTTGAGTGCGGATTTCCTTAGCTTACACTTTCGTATCTTTTTCTTAACAACTTTATACTTGCATATAACACATAGGTTAGACTTGAACAAACATATATATATTTTTTATTGACTCGTCTAAAACTCGAACGGACATACAACCATCTCCCTGTGGATCGACCCGTGCTCAACTGGCTAGCTGCATAGCGACGCCGTCCTGATCGTGGTTATAACTTTAGAACTTTGAATATCCGACACGCCAAAAGCGTGCGATCAAATGGCGCCGTTGCCGGGGAGACGGTAGCGTATTTTCTTTCTTGTTATTCAGGTTAACATTCTTTTTGTATATATTTATAAAAAAAATCTTTTTGTCATGTTTTATCATTTTTGTGGGCAAGAGTGCAGATTTTTGCGGATCTGCAAACTGGGATTGTGGGGAGCAAAGTGTACGTTCAAGGCTAAGGTGATTGCAAAGTACAGTGCCAAAGATCCGGGTAGTTTGACCCGCGCAAGCGAACTTTTCAAGCTTACTGGATTTGATTCAATGGGGGTTTCCTAACCCAAAAACTTAACAGTACGTACTTTACTAACACCTTCTTCTCAAATCCGACGCATCCAATATACTATTCTTTGCAGGATTATTTGCAAGTTCGCTAGCAAACGCTAAAAATTGACTAACCCGTATTTGTTGCAGTGCCGTGCTTAAACTAAAAAACGATTGTTTGATTCTTTATAGAATTTTTATTGAATTACGCATTGCATACATTAATACGGACTTAAGGGCATGCGAACCCCACAACATACGGTAAAGGATTTCATCACCTTTACTGTGGCCCACAAATCACGAACTTGAGCATAACGTTTACCCGCACAAAATTTAAAAGAAACTAGACTTTAAGCCTTAAGGACTTTACGCTCACTAGGAGAAGTTAACCGTGTTTAGAACCTCGCTTAACGGTATATTGTTTACGGGGTGTCTAGGAAAGTGTTAACAGCGAAACCGCCAAAAGAGAAAGGGTTATTTAATTAAGGAACTTCGCGAAAGCGTTGGAAAACCTCCCCTTATCTCTGCACTTACCCGGCCTCGTGATCAGTGTATCTTGAGCCCATTTCTCGACACAGTTTTACTTCGACAATCAAGTTCTGGAGCAGGTCTAGTTGACTTAGGTGAACCCGAGAACAATTAAGTGTGTGGTATTTTTGTGTCGTGATTGTTTTTTTTGTCCAGATTCTTTTTGTTTGTATATTTCATTCTTTTGTTAATATCTTACTAAAAAAAATCACATTCTTTTTCCCCTCCTTTTCTCTTCCTTTCTTTCTTTCTCTCTTCATATCATGGGTACTGCACCTAGAAAAACTTTTGCCGAATTTTGGTACCCACAACCAGACATTACTTCTTACGGTTCTTGCTTTGGCCGAACGTCGAACGATCCCTCCATGCCAAAAATCTCTTTGAAAGATCAGATAGACGTGTCTAGGACAAACACTCGCCCTCCGCAATCTACTTTGTATCAACCTTTTCAACCTCCCCCACCCTCTTATGTTGATACCCCTTTTGCAAGTCGTCTTTTGTCCATCGCTGAACATATTGAACAATCCTGTAGCCGATCTTTCACTCCTTTCACCACTACAGATTCTTAGGATCAACAATTCCATTCACCTTCTTATCCAAATGTTGATCCTGCTCCTGTCCAGCCATTCAATTCCTACCAGTCCTACCCGACTTTTGCACCTTCCCTAGACATTGCTTCTGAACCGCCATTTGGGAGTTTTCAGTATCCACACAACTTTGAATCTTTTACTGAAACCCCTTCACAACCCATGTCTAGTCTGGAACAGTCTTTAGAAGATTTTAGGGTAGCGTCGTACCAATAGATGATGGATTTGAATGCGTCCATAGCCGCCCTCATACAACTTAGTGACCCGGTAGCTAGTTTTCAACTAGCTCCAAATTTTCCAATGTATGAAAAGGCGGTAGGACAGGTTGAGAATTTAAGCGGAGAGAGTGAGCTATATACCCTTCCAAATCAAACCTACCCATTTCAACTTGAATCCCACAACTCCTGTTTTGAAAGTCTATCAAGTGTCCCAAACGATTCATTGATTAAAGATAGAACAGATAATGAGTTGTGTGATTTTGTAGAGTTTGATTTGCCCGATTGTGAAGGGTCCTTTTCAAGTGAAACCACACCCAATCCTTTTGACCTCTACACCTCCACTTTAGAACCAGAATCGATTGAAATCCATGCTTTTGATGAGGTGTCTGAGAATATTGATTTTCACTTGATTAAGGATATTGACGCCAGGAATAATTTGGATGATGAACCTGCAGATTTGGCTGAGTTTTTCTCTCCAAGTCATCATCCCGAGTCATTAAATGTTTTTCCCGAACTTCATATGCGTCTTGATATTGATGATAAATGCATGGATGAGATAAATTTTGAGGAGAATATTGAGGATAGTTTTAAGGATGAACCAGTTTTAATTGATGAGTCGGATTTTCCCATTCATCCTGTCCCTTTCATTGACTGTGTACATCCTCCTGAACTTTTAACCGATAACCTTCCTCAACCACTTCCCTCCATCCTTTCCATCGTTCCAACCACCCAAGACACCGTATCACTTCCATTTCCATTGTCTGGTTTACCGAGTTCGGCACACCCATGGTTTCTCACGAATCTTGAGGGATTTGACCCAATTTCGCGCCATATTGATAGATTAGTACAATCCATCTTTTCATATCGATCATTACAGATTGTACTAATTTATTCAATCCATTTCCACCCTCAAGTTCGTATTCCATATCTTTTTCCCTTCCGCCATTCTTCTTTTCATATACCGAGACCGTATCCCACTTCTCTCTCCATACGGTCTTGCATATTCTCCATTTCTTATATCTCCGTATTCTTTCACCAGCCACTGCTTTATCATGATAAGATCTTTGAATGGTTGGTGCTCACCTTTAGCCTGTGTAAGGCCTTGTATAGCTTGATACTGTTCTTTTCCCCCTATTCCTGAACTTCAACGTTTAACAGTGGAAACACTGTTTCACTTAAGTTTGGGGGGAACCTTTTTGTGTATATATTTTTGGTTTTCTTTTTTATTTTATTTTTGTATAAAATTTTCTTCTGGAGAGAGCCGACAATTTTGACCCTCTTGGTGTAGCCTGGCAGTGAGGGCACTGTCAAGTTTAAGTTTGGGGGTGTGTTCGGTAAGCTCTCTAACCTTCGCATTCATATGTATATTTTGCATCTGCATACTAAAATCCATAAAATCCATAAAAATCAGAAAATTTTCTCAAAACATAAAAACTTTTCTGTCAAGTTAGCTAGTGGGAGAACTCTGATTCAACATTTCGACGGTTTTGTTTAATAAGATAAGAATAACTAAACCTTATTTTTAGATTTTGAAAACCTGAAAGATAACTCTCCTTTGAAGTTAACTATAGCTGATATACGTCTTTACATCACACTACACGTGTCGTGAGTTTTGAAATTAGATGACAAGTCTTTTATGTCTAAAAACTTTTAAATGGATAAATGATTTTCTGAGGATCAAATAGGTTTGTTCTGAAATAAGTAATATCAAGAATAGTTTATGAAGTAAAGTGAATATGAAGGAATGTTATTGATGCCTTAATAGGAACTAAGTCTGAAAAATAACCCATCTGGAACTTGATTGGAATGATTACACACCGAACCCACTAAACACGTCTTTTATCCAAAAAAATAATTGAACTGCCGGTTATATCTTCGTTCGTATTGAATCATCATGATTTTCACGCCAAATCGTCTTTTGTTTTTGGACCTAGGTAACTTGAGTAATTAAGTCCGCTGGGGTGTTTCTACACCTAATGCCCTAAAGCCAACTGGTTTGGGAGCATTGGCCCAAAGCTCGTTAAGAAGCCTAGAAAGTCCAGATTAAAACAAAGTCAAACAAGTGTTCTCTCCGAGTTAAAATTCATAACGGTTCTTTGTGTGAGAATAATCTTGATAAAAGACAGGCTTTTATAAAAAAAAAATTAGCGGAGATATGAAAGGTTTTATTCTATGATAAAGAGTATTGCACGTTCATAGAGGTGTGTATGAAATGAAAACAAGAAAATGGTGGAGTGAAAAATAAGACCTAGTTTCCTGTTAAGGAAGATAGAAATTCTGAAGTTGAAACCTTACTGGAAAACGAAACTTGAAAAATGCTTAACTCTTTATAAAACTTATGCGATCCTTTTAAAAATTTTATCTAGGCTTTATTGTATGACATGATGACTTTATTCGACCCTTCTGGAACTTAACGACACTATTTGCACTGCACGTAAAGACATATAAAATCTTAAGTTAAATAAGAAGCGAGATGTGAAAAATAAAGGTTCGATAGTCTAGACTTAGGATAATAGAATTGTTATTTTCTGAAACAAAACTTTAGGGTTTGAATCATAGTAATTTTGCAAAACTAGCTTGACCGGATTTTGTGGGTAGTATCCGCTGAAAACCCTCAGGAGACAACACTCCTCTTACTAGGGACACCTAGAGATTTAACGGCTTATTGCACGTGCTCAGTGCAATCGCGTTCCCTACGAAAGTGCGGTTAGGACTTTTTTGTGAATAATTGGTTTTGCTCGGGATGAGCAAAAGTTTAGTTTGGGGGTATTTGTTCATCCCAGAATATTGTATTTTATACCGCCCATTCTTACGCTCGTTTGGTTATAGGCAGGTGCTTTTAATCAGTGTTTGCTACATATTTACAGAATACTGGTTCTCAGCTCTAGACAGTGAAATTCATAGAAAAGTACGTCAAATTCCGGATTACTGCCAACAACAGATAAAACACGGGTCTCCGCTCTCTATCCGTATGTTGCCACACACCAGTTTAAGGGACAAAATGGCAAATCGATGTCATTTTCATGCACAAAGCTCAATGTCAACACAAGATCCAACATATCTACGCGGAGCTCGAGGAAATCTTGGCAAAAGATCCACATCACATCACCTTTTGATCTACTGAAATTCTGGAAGAAATGGGAAGAGTTTCTGAGAAAAAGTCATATACCACACTGAAGAGTACTAAAATCTAGGGAAAATCACCAAATTTCATGGCCTAACTCCTCTAAACGGCCGCGGTTCCGCGGCATAAGCACGCTTAGGCCGCGGTTCCGCGGCCGTATAGGCTCCTCACTTGGTCAAATTTCAGGGGCAGTTTTGGAATTTCATATACTGTCAGAATGTTGCCCTAGATTCTCTGTTTCCAGCCTATAAATACCCCAGTTTTGTTCCAAGCCAAGCCTCCTTCATGTCTTGATTTCCATTCTCTCTTTTAGTGTAGTTTAGTCTTCTTCTTCTTCTTCTTCATTCTTTCCTCCATGAAAATTGTAGTGAGAGCTTTTTGAGTGGATGATGAAATGAAGATGAGGGTGTTTGTATCATTCTTTTGTTTTAGCTTGCCCTTGAGATCCTTGCTTTCTCTTGATCTTTCAACCTCTTCATTGAGCTTGAAAGTTTAAGGGTTTGTTATTGATTTCAAGGGTTGTATCTTCTTATGGAATTAGTGCTTCATTTCACATGAGTTCTTTACCCTTCTCTTGATCTTGCAACCTCTTGATTGAGCTTGCAAGTTTAAGGGTTGGCTATTGATCCCATGCTTGTCTTGAGTTCTATGTTCTCATTACTTTCTTGCTTATTTCTTTCTTGCTTTTTATTACTTGCTTTACATTCATGCTTTACTTTCTTGCATTTAAATTTCATGCACTTACTTACTTGTAATCTTTTCTTTTCTTTTGCTCTTTTTGGTTCGTTTTCGTGAATGGTTGTAATTATCGTTGTTAAGAATAAATACGGTATTGTAAGTTAATATTTCTTTGCTCATTTCCTTTTCCCGTTATTTTCCATTGAACTCCGCCCAAACGTTACGCAAGAGCTCCGTTAGGCATCCTACCCTACCAAGGTAACGGTGACTCCTAACCGCAACCGGTTGCGTTCGGTTTGGCCGGAGGCGAAAGCAAGAGACAAGAACGGAAGGACAAGGGTATATAAGCCGGATTCCACGAATACCATGCTTAAATCCCCTAATCCATGTTGTTTCCGATTGCCCTAGCTTCAATTGGTCAAGACTCGGCTCAAAGGTTTTGAGTGCTGATTTCCTTAGCTTACACTTTCGTATCTTTTTCTTAACAACTTTATACTTGCATATAACACATAGGTTAGACTTGAACAAACATATACATATTTTTTATTGACTCGTCTAAAACTCGAACGGACATACAACCATCTCCCTGTGGATCGACCCGTGCTCAACCGGCTAGCTGCATAGCGACGCCGTCCTGATCGCGGTTATAACTTTAGAACTTTGAACATCCGACACCCCAAAAGCGTGTGATCAAGAAACAATTTCATTTTCATGATTCTAGTTCACTTTCTCTCTCCTCAAGCTCACTCTCTCTTCAAGTTCTAATCCTACCACTCATGAGTTGAGAACAAGGATTAGAATAGACTAAACATTCCATAACCTAACTCTATATGATCTAAGTTCCTTTGATTAGCAACTAGAGAAACTTAGTTACCTCAAGTTTGGAAGTGAAGCTTGGATTAGGGTTCTCGGGTGGATCATCTATCATGTAGAGGAGGCCGAGGAGGACGTAGAAATCGAAAAGACGAAGGACACGATTCACTAGGTATAATCTCTTTATATAGTAGCTAAGAACTTCTATGGTTGTTGTTAATTATCGTTTAGCAAAGATCTTCGGTTAGTCGATGTATGCTTAAAGAACAAGATCGTTTTTCATATTTCTGTCTCCCCGCAACTCATGGGGTGTTGCACATCGACTTACACCCGCAACACCAACAGCTAATCACGCCCTTTCAGATATGCGGTGAGTAAGGTAGAAGACAGAGGCTCTCATGAAACGTCGATGCATCGGTATGGCAAATCAGCTGAGCCAGAGACTGATAAAGCCGATAAAGAAAGTTTCTTCGTCCATGCCAGGGGCCGCGATCGCATCGAAGTCTACGGCCGACGAGTTTGGAATATAAAACTGCCGTAGGTCTTCTTCTTTGGCCGGCAGTTTTTTCAGCCCGAATCCAAAAGGGTCTTCAATTTTCGCGAATTTTGGAGCCTTCTTGGATAAGACATCCTCGCGGAGAAAGCAGGTAATGAAAGCGTCAAAAGTGACACCTTTCCCTTCCGATGCCACGAAAATTTTTTCAAAGATACCCAGGGCCTTGATTAGACTTGGGTGCTTGTGACGAATGACATTCTCAGTCGTCAGGCCGTCAAGCATAGTGGACACCGTAGCAAACACATACTCATCAGGAGGCAGTAGCTCTTCATAATACTCTCCCCTGATCGGCAACCCTGAAATTTCACGAACTCCTCCAGTGAGATCGAGACTTTACGATCCCCTAGCAAGAACGTGTTTGTGGGAAGATTCCATTGGTTCAAAAAAGCCTTAACCCACCAGACGTGAGGGGCGCGATAATAGAATAATGACGCATACACTGCTTGGTACAACCTAACCATCCGCAGCCGTGCGCGTTGGGCGTAGAGAATGTATCGAGCCCAAGAAAGGTAGCCCACTGGATGGCACGGGGTAACGCCTACCTTATACACCTGCCCCAGGGTCGGGCTTTGCCCTGGCATATCCGACGCCCCAATATATCAATGGCCATCGTAGGTTGATTAGGTATCCCAGTTGTCGATGGCTCAAGTCGGCCCGTGGGGGTCCAATTAACCTCTTCCACCATATAAGCCGTGCACGAACGCTCTATCAATGACATCGAGCGGATAGGTTCTCTTGGCACTTCATAAGTAAAGCTACGGCGGCCCTTGATGATATGACCGTACCACACCCCCCATAAGAGAAGACTCGTATGGCCCTTATCATGCGCCCTAATCATGCCATAACTTTCTCATCCGATGGCGATTGCGGAAAAGCGACTTCTGAGCGAGTGTAAGGGAAGTCAAGAAGTGAGATCATCGTTCCTGAAATAAGAGGGGAAAGGAAAAACACATTTAAAAAAATATAATAATAAAAAATAATAAAATAATAATAGAAAATAGAAAAAAACGTGATGTTTGTTTCACGGGACCATTGGCTGCAAAACTAATGGACCCTACAAAATCAATATGGTGGCTCACCAATGATGAGATAAGAAAATCATTGTGAGAATCAAAAAGGATTCTCATTAAATAGACACTAGAGTTTAAACAAACTCTGGGCATCCTCAAAGAAAAATGAGTTCTGTTAAAATACCTAACAAGTTCAAATTTGTGGAAATAAGGGTAAAACCTTATAATGAAAATATACTCAAGAACACCAAGGAATACAATTCCCAAAAGGCCTTCTTGATCTTTCAGAGCTAAGCTCTTTGATGAGGAATCAAATTCCTTTTAAGCAATGGAATTAAATTCTAGAAACCCCCATGATGGGAAACGAAAAAAAATGGAACTAAAATTCCAAAGATCCTTAAAGATCATAGGAGAAAGCCCGATCTTCGAAGACATTGGGGTTTACTACATAAAAGATTATGTATTTTTGATCTCAAAAAGACCGGTTCTAGAAGAGAGCAAAGCTCTTGCAGTGGATTTAAAATCTAGCAAAAATTAGAGAAAATGGGTTTTTTGTTCCTAAGAGATAAATGTTGTTCAGGATCTTAACCCAAAAGAGTTTTTTTTAACAGAGTTTAACTCTGAAATTTCAACAGGAAGAGAACTGAGCTCTGAAAGGAGAATTAAATTCTCAAGAGAAAGGCTAAGGAAGAAGACGAAGAAACAGTGGCCATCTCAAGAGCCAAGCTCTCGTATTTATAAGGCATGATGGGAACAGTTCATTTCCCCGTTCCTCTAGGCAATCCAACGGCTGTAAAAGTGGACAACATTGCATTCGCGTGTAAGCCACGTAAGAGCAGCGTTGTGGGGGCATTTGTTTCCTTATAAAAAAAGAGAAGAAGATGAGAGAAAGAAAGGGGAAACTTCCCACTAAACAAGCCTCATGTGTTAAACACGTGAGCGCCTATATACAAGGAATATAGACGCTGCCATTAAAACTATAAGGAGGCTAAACAAGCCTTATGTGACAACACGTGAGCGCCTATAAATAGGCGCTGTAATTAAAATACAGATAGGCTAAACAAAGCCTCACATGTTAAACATGTGAGCGTTTATATGCAAAACATATAGGCGTTGCAATTAAACTACGGATAGGCTAAACAAAGCCTCACGTGTTAAACACGTGAGTGCCTATATGCAATGCATATAGGCGCTGCAATTAAACTACGGATAGGCTAAACAAAGCCTCACGTGTTAAACACGTGAGCGCCTATATGCAATGCATATAGGCGCTGCAATTAAACTACAGATATGCTAAACAAAGCCTCACGTGTTAAACACTTGAGCGCCTATATGCAAAGCATATAGGCGCTGCAATCAAACAAAAGATAGGCTAAACAAAACCTCACATGTTAAACACGTGAGGACAACTCCTTACGTAGAATTAAATTCTACTTAATGAACCGTTGGATCAAGGATCCAACGGTGATTAAACATAGAATTAAATTCTATTGGAAAGAATATTTTATGTTAGACAGATAGTTAATGGATCAAAGATCCAAAATATTTTCTATATCGTTCTAAACAGAGAAAGATTATATTCTGTTAAATTAAGCACCCTTGGATTAAAAATCCAATGGTGATTAAAATGTCATCGCTCGATAGAATTTTATTCTATATATGGGAGAATATTCCCAATCTTATTAAAAACAAGAACAATATCTTCTATAAAACAGAAGTCCTTGGATCAAAAATCTAACGGTGGGTAAAATTCCCCAAATCAATTCTGAGACCAATTAAATCAATTGGGATCTCTCAATGAGAGATTTTCTCAGAATTAAACAAACTTCTCTCCACTATACAAAGAACCCGAGACTTCAAGTCTCAAAAGAAAGAAAGGAAAAAGAGAAAGAAGAGAGAGAACTCCCCAGATGTTTAAAAAAAAGGAATATAAAGTGAGCTTTTGAGGAACATGAGAATTTAATTCTCAAAGAAAAGACTTGCTTCCTTGAAACACTAGGTAAAAAGAAAACACATATTTTTTGCCTCTCTAAGGGTTTAACCCTTCATATAAGAACTCGGTTCTTTCCTCTGGTTGAGATTTGCAGAAGCAAATCTCTCCACATGTTGAGAATTTAATTCTCATCGGGGAAATTTTGCTTTCCAAGATTCAAAACCTAGGGAAAAGAACTAAGTTATATAAAAAGAGAGAGAAGAAGAACAGGAACATATAGGAATTTAATTCCTACAAAAAAATTAGGGTTTAACCCTATATAAAGAACTTAGTTCTTCAATAAAAAAAAATAGTGATCCAAGATCTCCAAGGCCAAATTGTTGGTGCTTAGCATTATTTTGAAACCTCACATGTTGTCCATGTGAGTGCTTCAAACGAACAAGGAAAATAACCAAAACTTTCTCTCGTGTTTACCACGTGATCTGTTTAAGAGGAAAACAAGTAAAAGAATGAGGAAACTATAGTACTCCAACATCAATAAAGGAAAAGGGGACACCCACATGCTTTACACGAGAGCCAAGTGCTTAGCACTTATATAAAAGAGGGGGGAATAAAACCCAAAGATCAGTGCCCATATTTGGGGTGCCTCACGTGTGTCACGTGAGCGCCATAAAACTCTAGTGTTTAACACTAGTCTGGCGCCCATATTTGGGGTGCCTCACGTGTGTCACGTGAGCGCCATAAAACTCTAGTATTTAACACTAATCCAGTACCCACGTGAAACGCACGTGAGCACTGTATTCAACAGTACTTAGCACTGTTGGAGACTCAATCTTAGCCCAAATTGGCTACAGTTTTCTAAGGTTAGACCTCTGTGATATTAAAACAACCGAGCCCCCGTGCTCATGTTTTCCCAAGTTGACCTTAGTCTAAAAACTGACTAGTGGTCTCCCATCGATGATATCCCAAATGATACTCATCTTATAACTCCTAAGATAATTTTAGTCTCAAACATGACTAACATTCCTTAGGTCTACAGCAGCACCATCTTTTCTCTCAAATATGGGATTTGGCTTAAGGGCACATCTCTCCACACCTCTGATATATGTCGTTGTAATTCTTCACCATCTTCAGAGAGTTAGCGGGTCCCGATAACCAACAACTCATTGGTGCACCTCCAAATGGCGTGTACACCTCAAATCAGACTGCACCCCAAATTGGGAACATTCCATATCAACATCATTGTTCATCCCGTCACGTAACAAATATACGTACGCGCAAGATGGACAATGGACCGAGACGTCCTTAAACTAAACTCTCACCTCCAAAATGGTGATCAAAGGACCGAGACGTCCTTAAATTAAAATCTCGCCTCCAAAATGGTGATCAACGGACCGAGATGTCCTTAAACTAATATTCACCTTAAAAATGGCGACAATGGACCGAAATGTTCCTAAACTAAGACAACAGAGCCTAAATGCTCTCTTGTTGGATCTGAAACAAAAATGATCATAACATCTTGTTAAGTAGATCTTAGTCTCAAATTAGTCTAACGTATCCTTAACAAAAAACTAACCGAGCCCTAACTGCTCACATACATTTAAGTCGATCTTAATCTCAAACCAGATTAACGATCTTTAAATAAAACAAACCCAAATCTAAAATATATGGATTTGGACTAATCCACGCCTTACGGGCGACAACATAAATTAGTCTCCGTATACAATCCACGGGCAACCTAAACAAATAAAAACACACACGACGCGAAGTGAACTTCCGGAGAAGGAGAAAGTGGTTATCGCGATGCGATAACGTAATTAACTGTAGGGGTTTACGCCTGTAGGGAAGAGCGTCCCCATAATTAAAAACCCCTCGGAAACGAGGGGTAATCTGACGAAGTCTGCTACAATGGTCGCATCCATCCAAACCTCCGAGATACAGTGCCATAAATCAACTTGGCATCCTCGAAGAGGTGGACGGATAAATCCAAATAGCATCTGCCCCCAAAATTCAGGCTAGACGTCCTAGCGTCCCGGTCGCGTCTTTCGGCGGTGAACATTGGCAAAAACTAAAAGAATGCTGAAAGATCTACAAATATACCCGGCGATCAAGTGAAAAAGCACACTTAAGCCTGAGATTATAGAAGGGATGTTGAAACCGCGTCCCGCACCGAAAATTGCTGATGAAGGGAAAAGCCCCAAGTTAAGCTTTCGAAGTCTTTTAATAAAAAAAAAAGAAGACTAAGAAGCCTGTGCAGCCCACTGAGTATGTCGACAGGCGCACGAACCTCTAAAAGTATATAGACGCGCTGGAAGAGTACAATCAGAAAGTGTAAATACCGGTCACACTTGAAGAGTTCCTCCAGCATATTATCGAGGACAAGTAAAGTGACGATGATGAGAAAAATGACTCATCGGAGGAAGCGGAAGAATGTGTGGAAAGTTGCCATATGGTCTCCCATTCGTCACTTTATAATGAGGAATCCCCGCTAGCATCGAAAAGTGACGTGGACAAACTGAGGGCAGAATCGGCATCAAAAATTCTGAAACTGCCAGAAGAAGATCCGATTGAAAGATTGTTGAAAGAAGCTTTTCAAAAGAGCAAAGATGACCAGGAACGCGAGATGACCATATACGAAAAGGACAAACATAAGCGTTTGAACAAAGAAACTGCGGCGAGAACGAGTCATAAAGCTCTCCGACTAGACCAAAGCATGCCTACAAAGAATAAAAGCAGGACCAAAGTTGAGAAGCGGTTTGCTAAGGCCCTATCAATAGAGATGAGGCTGCCTCCTCTCGTAATGTGCATTCCGGGGATTCCGTACTTTGATGGTGGGAAGGACATCTAAAATATTGCTCGTATCACCAAAGGATCATTCATCCCGTTGAGAAATGCAACGCCTTTAAGAAGTGGTGGGAAGGGTATGCTGCCCTTATAAAACACTTCAAGAAGGGGAAGCGCGAGGTTCGCGCTTGTCGATATGAGAGCAGCGAGACTGAAGTGCATAAAAAAGCAACTGGCAGCTGTTATATGGTTAGTACCAGTTCAAAGGGACAAAAATCTCGGATTCTCACATTCGGGAATGATTCTGACGATGAAATGCCATTCAGCTCTCTCTTTGAAAGCCCCCCTTAAAAAAAGAAGAGGAGAAAAAGGATTGCGAGAACATCCAGTTGCGCAACCACACTCTGCTTGAAAAGAACTTTCAACCCGCAAACAAAGGTTCGAATTAAAAGGATAAAGGGAAGGGGAAAATGCCGGAGAAGATCGCTCTTGATGAAGAGGTGGCCAAAGAGCTCACCCCAAAAGACCTGCCAAAGAAAACGAAGGTAAATTATAATGTCCTTGCGCATTTGAGGAAGATACATTCATAATTGAGCATATTGGATACTCTACTCTTGTCCAAAGAGGCACGAGACTCCTTGATCAAGGCCTTGCAAGAACTTGATCAGTTTCAAGCTTTTCTCCCAGAAGAGAAAAAGAAGAATGAACTGGCAGAGGTCTACACGGCTAATATTGTTGGAGATAGTGCCCTCAGAGTCAATTATTAGGTCACAGGTACGTGATTGTAATGATTGAGGGAGGACCTATCCCGGTAGGACAGTCTTACTCGAGATGATAGTGTGCTATCTGGTTTACCTTTATCATCGTGTACTGCTTTAGGTGACCTGACACGTCGCTATTACACGTTGATAGAGCCCCTAGGATTCTTGCTTGACCACCAGCAGTATGAGGGCGATCATATAAGTGGGAGCTGGGGGTCTACAAGCATATCCTTAAAAGGTCCCTAGTCGTGGGAGTTTCGAGACCGGGCATCGATACTCCATTAGTAGACTAGTGTATACAGTCGAGACCCCGACGAGGGGCGGTGGCCGGTCTCACAAGCCACTGGTGTCAGTTGGATCACCTAAGATGTATACTGGTGCTCATTAGGTTATGAGTACACCGGACAGGACTCGCCGGGAACATGCTAGTTGGTCATATACCAGACGTCAGATGGCAGTTCCCTGGTGACATGTGTGCAGGTTAGTTCATCGACTTGGGGATCGTCATTTGTCTCGTGTGAGTTCCCACTGTACTTTGATTACTACCCTACCACGGCTCAAAGGCGTCGTGCAAACAGGTTTTAGTTGGGTACAGTCCCGAGCCACATGGAGGCAGTGAGCGTATCTTCAGGGGTTCGTCTCTCCCGGTATTGGGGGTGAGGTCGTGCTGTGTCTAGGAGAGCCATTACACAAAGTCCTTGGCCAAGGCAAGGAGATTTACTGGTAGGTATTCCAGTAGTATCTCAGGGTGTTCTGGGCTACACTCCGACACGACTTGTACCGCTTTTGGGGGTCTGACTTTTACCAACCCCCTAGGCCCGCCATGCGATGCTCATAGACGAACGGACCGGACTGCACGGATATTGTCACTGACAGGCTCAGTAGGGTGTCAGGATGAGTTCGCTCATCGACGTCCCTTTTAGTCAATAGCTGGTGGCCCGTTACGTATTGGCTTATACCTCTGACGGGCTAGTTGTTAAATCCACAGCCATTGTATTGACGAGTCTTTAGAGTCCCCCACACTTTCAGTTACTCAGCTTTCGGGCGAAACGCTGTAGAGGCCGTATGGAGATATGGCAGGGTCCAATCAGATACGTGCGGTATTGCACGGATCAGGATCGGACGGTTTGTACTAGTAGCCGTATAGGTATATGGCAGGGTTCGATCAGATACGTGCGGTATTGCATGGATCAGGATTGAACGGATAATACTTGCCGGCTTTGGTTTAAGCCGGTTCTAGTTTAGTACAGTGTAGATTTTGTCTCTTTGCATTTGTATCCGGACGGAATACAGATGCGGGTGTGTATGCACAGTATCTGGGTTTTTCCTGTAATTTATTATGGGACCAGTTTTCTGGAGTTGCCAGTTTGCATTCCGTTCCGGCCGGTTTTCCTTTGTTCTTTCCCGGCCGGACTTTTCCGATGGAGGGGGTTATTTGCAATTGTGCAAATAACATTTGTGGAGGGGGTTTCTTGTAAAAGATTGATTATGATAGCTTTCATTTCTTTTCAACCATGCTTTTGCTTTATGAGATTTGATTGTGATAAAGTGAGGGTATGGGTTTAAAAGTAACAAGCATGGTTGATGTTTTCTTGTCCCTTGGATGTGGTCACCTCTTGTTCTCTCCTACACTCACCTTCCTTCTTGCTTCATATATTGTTTTTCCTCCACCATATGATTAATTCTCACTTGAGGAAAGAAAGAACACTAGAGAGAAGAAAAAGAATGAGAGAGTTCATCTTTATTTTGTGAGGAATTCTTCATCTCCTTCTTCTTCTTGTTATGGAAAAATGAAAGCACCATTTTTCCTAACCCCATTCCTCCATCAAGGCAACTACAAACCCCAAATGAGACTAGCATGATATACTACACATTCCTACAGCAAATCTTGGACGCGTCGATTCGCCAGCTTCGCGCCCGAGTTGCCTCGGTATTGAGGTGGGAGCCCGTAAAAGCTACAGGCGATGTGGTGCCCCTTTCCGACGAGGAGGAGACGGACGGAGATCCCGCGAGGAGATCGGAGTGGAGATGAAGACCGGAGGACTTGGATCGTCGGTATACATCTCTTCCCTTTCTTAGTAGTAGCGTAGACTTGTTAATGGTTACGATCCGGAGTTTAGTGCGCGGTGGTGCCGGTTTGCAAAGTCCGCAAAATTTAAGTTTATCACCGTTTCCGCATTCCGGCGTCGGATGGACGGCCGGGGCGCCGCTGTGCACTTACAAATATTACCATCAGCGAGGAAGATCTACTCCTCAGTACATGCAAGTATAATCGACCGCTATATGTTACCGGGTACTGGCACGACATCAAGATAGGGAAAGTTCTCGTCGATAACAGATCCTCCGTCTACCTTTTCAAGGTGAGAATGCTGAGAGAGATATGTATGAATGTTCAGCATCTTGCCCAAAAAAATTACTATCTTGGGGTTCGACTCGCCGTCGTCACGGATACTTGGTTCCATAATATTGATGCTCCGCTTTGGGCATCTCGTCACTGACATCAAATTCCATGTCATTGATGCCAATACCTATTATAATACTCTACTTGGTAGGCCTTGGCTGCATGAGTACAACGTCATCCCTTTTACACAATATCTTTGTATGAAGTATAAGTCAATGTCGCACACCCTACGCTCTTGTGAGGAGGCGGAATTTATAAAAATCAATTTTTTCGTACTATGCAACACCGACTTTAAGTCCAGGATCTTTACAGAAATCTTAACTAGCTATTCTAATAGGAGGTTTTAACTACTATGATAGTATTATACCTTTTTGATTCTAGTCATTCGGGTCTTCTTCCCCTTCTCTCCTTGAGCTCCTTGAAGATCCGGATCGCGCTTGATCGTCGGACTCCTCATGTCGAAGATGATCCACTTGAGAGTCTATACTTTAAGCTCCAATCTCTAAACCAAGGTAACTAAGGTGCCCGGTTCTCTAAGCTAGGTAGCTTAGAAGATGTAGAGTATCTAATAGAGTATTTAATCTCACTTGACCTTATGGTTCACAGGTCATGTGAGAGATTATGGTCTTGAGGAAGAAGGAGAGAAAATGGAGAGTGAAAGTGAAAATGCAAATAAGCTAAGGTTATAGCAAGTGAAGAATGGCCCCTACACTCATCTCACTCAAGCATGCAATATTTTCTAATTGAAAATATCAACCATGCTTGAATAGTGAGTCCAAACCAATAAAATAAACTAATGAGCCATGCTTCACTCCATGCCATAAATATCTCCATTTTCTACCTCATTAACCTATTTTTAAAATAGATAAACCAAATAATGAGATGTCCCCTTTTAGAAGCATCTCTTGTGAAATTACAAGAATGACATCACCGTATATACATACCTGTATTTGTATTCCGAAAAATACGAATACAATGAGATAATAATAATCCAATAATATAATACTAGGATCCGGCTTAAACCAAAACCCACTAGTATTATCCCTCCGAGCAACATCCGTGGAGCCAGTACACGTATATGATCAGAACCCTGCCGTAAAACCATACAGCCTCTACATCGTTTCGCCAGAAGCAGCGAAACCCTCTGTGTAGGACTCTAAAGACTCGACAGTACGCTGGCAGTGGGTTTAACTAAAATTCCGTCAGCGGTACGAACTGCACGTAACGGCTACCCAGGTATCTGTCGATAAGAAGGCCGATGAGCAAACTAATCCGAACTCCTACTGAGACTATCTGTGACAATCTTCGTACAGCCCGGTCTGTTCATCTAAGATACTCGCATATCGGGCCTAGGGGGATGGTAACCGTCAGACTCCTAATTTGCATAATAAGCCGTGCCGAGGTAGAGCCTAATACATCCTGAGAAACTACTGGAGTATCTACCAGTAAATCTCGCTTGCCCTGGCCAGGGACTTTGTGTAATGGCTTTCCGAACACAACGCGATATCAACCCCCAATACCGGGAGAAATGAATCCTATCTAACCGCTACTGCATCTAAGTGCTTCGGGACTGCACCCAACTACTAGCTGTTTGCACGACTCGTTTGAGCCGTGGTAGGGTAGTAATCTAAGTACAGTGGGATTACACTCGAGAAGAATAGTGATGTCAAGTCAACGGACTAACCTGTACTCATGCCACCCGAGAACTGCTACCTGACGATATGTATAATACCAACCAGAAGTTCCCAACGAGTCCGTCCAGTGTAACTCATAACCCAATGAGCACCTGTATACTATCTCCGGTATGACATACCAATAGCTGTGGGACAGACCATCTCCCCTGCTGGGATGAAAAGCGTATACACTACTCTACTATGGAGTATCGATGCCCCATCTCGATAATCCTATGACTGGGGACCCGTATAAGGATGTGCTTATGGACTACCCAGCCCCCACTAGTGTGACTGCCATCACAATGCTGGTAGTCAAGCATAGAACCTAAGGGCTCTACTAATATGTAATAGCGATATGCTAAATGAAATATATACACATATTGAGGTAGAATCAAACCAAGTAGTATACTACCATTTTGAGCAAGACTGTTATTATATCTGTGAATATCTCAAGCTTCCAAAATGTAATATACAATCCAGTTTTATACAATAATGACCTCTAGGGCATATATCACTAACATAAAGTATTTCAAAGATGGCCTGGAGTATACCGTCACGGGAGAACTCAACCCTTTCTTGGTGAATGAAGTGCGAAAGTATGAAGATGCAAAATTTGTTTCAGCTGGATTTTGAGAATACTGAAAGGTGTCACATGCCGGAAAATAAGCAAAAATCCGTGGCCACCACCCCGGTACTCGGAAGCAATACTAAAGAAGACGAACAAATAGTCTACTCGGGGCAACCTCAGAGGGAGAACAATAAACCCGGACCTTCGACCCTATCCTAGTCTTTGGCAGCGACTCCGAAGACGAGACTTAAACAGTGTTCTCCATTCGTCCATCAACGCAGACTCTTGCCAAAGCGGATCAGAGTCTACATATTAAGATGGCTCCGCCTTGACACTACAGGGAACATGATATGCTTAATACTTATAGCGTACAAGAGCTGAAAACTTTCTATGTGCCTCCTAAACGAAGAGGTGAAAAGGTGATTCTCTTTTATAAATTTATGGAGACCAAGGTAGAAAAAAAAGTCTGGCATAGGACTGATCCGACGCTTGAAAAGTTCCAGCCCATCAGTATGCCGAGATATTATGCTGAGGGATTAAAGGAGCTATTAAAGCGTCAAGATATGCCTTTCGAACAAACTGTTCGGTAAGCCCAATTTTATAAAAAGATTTCGGATATTCTCGAGACTCAATGAAAGAAGCCCAATGGGAAGATAGAAACAATTGGGGTGGGATATGTTCAGTCCAAGAAACAGAAGAAAATCTATAGCTGCCACACCATAAACAACTCGAATGGAGAAGAAGATGTTTCTCCAAACAGCTATGTCATCAGACGAGAGAAAAATCGTGCTCAAAGAAATCTAAGTCCTTCGTTCGAATAAAAAATTGACAAGATAATAAAGGAAGCTTGTCAAGCGAGCCGAGAAAACCATAATCGCGAAATGGCGTTATATGAAAAGGCTAGAAAGAAGCACTTTAGTAAGCAATCAGTGGAAGAAATAGATCATGATACTCTCCATCCGCAACCCATTATGAACTCTCACGAAGAAGGAAGATCCCGAAGCAGAGACAAGAATAAGGCGACAATCGCAAGCAACGTTCAAGGACAACAAAGCAGGCCCAAGATGCCGTTTAATCGAGAAAAGTTCGGTTGGAGCCTGTCCCTTATAAAGATGATGGGTCGGAAATATTCATTCTCTCGAGACAAGACAGGGAAGATATTCAGTCTTTTCATAAAACACCAAATGATGACGCTCCCGGAGTCTCAGCACCCCGAACAGATAAATAAAGTTCATCATCCAGATTATTGCTCCTATCACCAAGCAATAGGTCTCCACCTTGAATACTGTTTCACATTCAAGAACTGGGTGGATGACCAATATCAATAAGGCAGGTTCATGTTATCCGATAGCTGGAGGATAAGCCTGCTGTTAGTTATATGTATGCCCTAGAGGCCAGTATTGTACAGATGATGTATATTATATTGGATGCTTGGACATATATAGAGATGACTTTCTTGCTCGATATGATAGTATGCTATCTGGTTACTCTTTATCTTAACATGTACACTTGTCTCTTTAAACTGTCTTATAGTTACATGTTGGTAAAGCCCTTAGGATGTGTACTTGACTACCTGGACTATGATGCAGATCATACTAGTGGGGACATGGTAGTCCATAAGTACATCCTTCAAGGTCCCTAGTCGTGGGTGTATCGAGACGGGGCATCGATATACCAGAGTAGACTAGCGTATATGCTTCTCGACCCATGAGATGGGCGATGGATGATCCCATATCCATTGGTGTTTGACATCAGAGAGGGTATACGGGTGCTCAGTGGAGACTGGGTACACTGGACGGACTCGCCGAGAACTCCCAGATGGTATTATACCTCACGTCAGATGGCAGTTCTCAGGTGACACTTGTACAGGTTAGTCTGTAGACCCGAGATCGTCATAGAGTCTTGTGTGATTCCCACTGTGCTTTGATCTCCACCTTACCACGTCCATGAGGGCATGCAAAACGGTGGTCTTTGGGTACAGTCCCGAGTCACATGGAGGCAATGAGCGATAGGAGGGGTTTCGTCTCTCCCGGTATTGGGGGTTGATGTTGCGCTGTGCTCGATTGGCCGTAACAGGGAAGTCCCTAGCCAGGGCTGATCAGAGATTTGCTGGTAAGAGTTACCAGTAGTTTCTCGACCCGTTATGAGCCTCACATCGGCACGACTTATCGGTTATTGGGGTCTGACGTTTACCACCCCTAGACTTGATATGCGACGTATCAGACGAACAGACCGGACTGTACGGTAAGTGTTACTGGTTGGATTCACAGGAGTGTGAGCGGACTAGCTCGTCGATCTTGTGATCGCTCGATACCCGGATGGCCGTTACGTTTAGCAGACCGCTTGCGGCTTGTGGGTGCTTGATATGATCATCATCTGCTACCGGCGTATTGACGAGTCTTTAGAGTCCTACACAGAGGTTTCCTGGTTCAAGCGAAACGAAACAGGAGTGCATATGAGATATGTGCAGGACCGAGAATAATGCGTGTATGTGATACCGCATTTCATTCTCGTGATATATGTTTCGATTGGTTATATTCGATATGACCTAGTTATCGAATCATTGATTCGATAAATCGATACATTGGATTCTAGTCGGTTATGTGCGACATGACCGGATCATTGAATCAAATGTTGATTTAATGATTTAATGCATAATTATATATTTGATATATTGCATTGCATTAACTAGTATTGGTTCACTTTATATGGATTTTCTCACACGATGTGCAAGAAATATATATGATATACTTTTGTGCACTACTTTGTGTCATGTTTGATGATACATGTAGTTTGGTGTTGTGTTAAGACTTAAACCATGGTTATGATAATAGTTAGGGTTTTTATTTATTTACTTATTTATTTATCTATTCTTTTTGATAAATAAATATATATGATAACAAAATGGTTTCTTTCATGAAGCTTGATGAAGCTTCATGAAGCTTTGACTAAAGTGACTATTTTGTCATCATCCTTAACCCTAACCATTCTCATTTGACCATGGTTTATTCTCTACACTTAACCTAGGTTAGAAGATGATAAGTGTTGATTTTATTATTCTTTTTTCACAACACATATCATATTCTATCTACTTCTTCTTCTTCATCTTCAAGAAAGAAACTATGATGCCATCAATGGCAACTTGATATCCAAAGTGAGAAATCCAATTCTAAAGTGAACCCACCTCCTATTTCTTCACCCTCTACCTCTTGCCAAGTTGTTTTGGGTGTTTTCTTCACAAGTTTCACAACTTGGTGAAGTTGGAGCTTGAACTTGCGCAACCTCAACGTAGATCATCTTCGTCATGAAGCCGACGACCTATTCCGCTCGTTTTCCCGATGAAGCCGACGAATGAGTCTAGGATTCGAAAAGGACAACGAGAGGACGACTACGTGGAGCTATGGAAGTGGAAATCCGGATCTACAAAGGTTGTAACTTCCGAACTTTAGTTAAGTTGTTAACTTGAATCGTTTTTCGCCTAGAATTCTAGTCTAAGATCCGTATTAGGATTTCTCGGCACCCATAAATTTTTATATTGGCATGGTTGATGCCTTGTGAGACCTCTATAGTGTGCCTAGGAATACTACAGTGGTATCAGAGCCTAGCTAGAGCTTTAGGCGAAGTCTAGACGCAATTTGAAGCCCGAACGAACCCGAAACCCTAAACCAAACATGCTCTCTGAACTTTTTCCAAAATCTGGAGTTTTTCGATATTAAAATTATGCAAAAAAATCAGCAGGAAATTCTAAGGTTTACTGTGAAATTCGTGATCCTAATTCCACTAAGCCGGCGCGGATCCGCGGCATGAGCATGGCTCATGCGGCGGATCCGCGGCCGTACGGCCTCAATATTTAAAGAATTTTACACAGTAATTCTTAGTTTCCAGTGGTGATTTTCCTGGGTATTTTTAATAATTATTCAAGAGTTGAATTTTCTGGGGTTGCTTTGGGGATTCGGTGTTTCGATCGGGGTATCAAATTTCGTATTTGTGTATTTCCGGATAATTTTTAGAATATGTTAAAAAGTTCGACCGGATATAAATACCCAATTTTTCCCCTGTCGGGAAATTTCCAAGTGTTGGATTTTTCCGTAGTTTAACGACGTTCTAAGTAGTGCAAGTAACGCGATGGACCCTCTAGAAGACAACAAACCTTAACTCGATTATGTGACCGTCTTGAACTGCCCTTTGAACCTTCGGGTTTGGGGGAGTACGGCGTGCCATATGTGAGGCGTTGGCATGACCCTTCTACGGCTGGACCGTTGGTACTGAGGCACGAACTGAATGTTGTTAGACTTATTTCATGTGTTGAGCTGTATCGGGAAAACTTGGGTATTCGACTGTTCGATCGAAAAATTTAACATTTTCTGTTTATCTGGAATGTGATACAATAATTGGAATTCACAAACAGTTATGAGATAACTGAATGAATGTTATAAATCTAGCGGTTTAGTTTCACTTGATATTGAAAAGAGTTTTCGATAATGAGACTAAAATGCGGGGTTTATAACTGTTAGGCATGTGATGTCTAAGTATTTCATTTGATTAGGCATGTGATGTCTAAAGAGGTTGCGGATTCCAACGGTTGTAGTTTTACACTTTCTTTTCTGTGACCGTAAGTGTAGTATGTTCATATCGCCGGTTTCGTTGCTATACGTCAACGACAATTGGGATATGCATACTTACTTACGTTGATGACATGTGATGTTATGTGTTGCTGGATATGTTATATTGGATCGTCGTGTTCGAATAGCCGGGGGTTTTTATGTGAGATGAGTGTTTTTCATTTTCATTCATGTAAAAACTTGTATGTAATATTCTTTTATTTGGGGCACTTCCAGGTAGCGGAAGTTGTCACCTTTTGTATATTATTTACTTTTCCGCATTAGGATAGACCCAAGGAGGGGAGCACAAGTAACCGGGTTCTGGGGTCCAGTGGGAGACCAACTCGAGGAGTCGAGTCCGGGTCTCCTAACCTTAGAATTGGTAGGGTTGCTTGCCGCTCTGGTAGGGATCTAGGGGTGTGGGATTGGCTATTCATCACAACCGTGGAATCCGTGTTTTATACTGGCTCGTATTGAAAACACGAACGTCCTAGTATATCCAATGTTTCATATGTTTCTTCTGCTGCGATATCTATGATGTGATCATGTGATGTTATGTGATGGATATAGTATATATATGATATATTATATAGACGTTACTTATGTTTTACACCCGTGCTAGCCCTGCCCTGCTCTGTCGTTAGTTACCTAACCTAACGGTGCACGAGGGGACATCGAGGCGAATGCGGATGGCATAAGTGTACGTCATATCTATCTGTGATGTTTAGGTATTTAAATGATGGGACTTCATTAATGTGATTAATGAAAGATAAGAAACCTAAGATGTTGTGGAATCGAATTTCAAAATAAAAACAGGTAGCTACAGTTTTTGCTTTGCACAGCGATATATATGATATATCCCGCACCTCATTCGACGAGGAAAGGACCGAGATCCCTTCACCGGGAGTGACTCCTTTAGCAATAACTGGCAGATACTACACACTCGGTTTGCTTTTGACTGCTTTTGGGTTTTTGCTTTGCACAGCGATATATATGATATATCCCGCACCTCATTCAACGAGGAAAAGACCGAGATCCCTTCACCGGGAGTGACTCCTTTAGCAAAACTAGAAAAGCCTCAAAATCACTCCATTTCAAAACTTCATTTGATTCTACAACGATATCAAGTTCATTACGCTCATGGTTTTCAGAAAAACCTGGCGTAGCCCTCCGTCATTTCAGATGAGTAGTAGTCAGTATTCGTGCTACGTTTGTTGGCCTGCGTCAAAGCGTAGTGTGCGGTAGCTAACTAGTATTTATCTGCTTATGCATATGATGCAGATTGGATTAGGGTAGTCGTGCGACTTTGTTGGCCTGCGTCAAGGGTCGTACGGGTGGGTTTAATTCGATCAGGAAATGACGGGTTGAACTTGACTAGCGCACTATGGTTTGTTAGCCTGCGTCAAGGTCATAGGACGCTAGGGGCAAAATATTATCGGGAATTTCAAGTGTTGAAATTTGCAATGAGATTGCATACCTTCTATGAGATAGTTGGATCTCGATACCCACTGCGAGTAAGAGTTACTCCTGGGAGAGTTTTACACATTGCAATTAGCTGATCAAGTAGGTGTCTAGAAAGGTGTTAACGAGGTTACGCCTCTGGGAAAACGAGGTTTACATTAATTAAGTTCGTGCAAAAGCACGGGGGACCTCCCTCAAAGTACCGACACTGGCCTGGCTGAAAGATTGGCGAACTTGTAGTGTGTAATTAATCCCGGCTAGTCTTTCCTTTTAAGGTTTGAAGGAAGATTTGATAAAAAGCAGTGGGAGCCATCCTGATTAGATAAGATAATAACCAATCTGATCTTGCACGAGCATATGCTAAAGTGTTTTCTTCTCTCTCTCTCCAGGTAGAGACCATTTCATGCCTTAATCAAGATAATAATATGGATGTATTGACCAAACCCGCATGTTATACTGTGCTGGGGAACGTTGGTTCCGTTCTTTCTTATAAGAGTTATAGGAATGAACAGGATATAGGGGAATACCAGGATTCCCATGCCACCCGAATGAAGAAAGTACATGATGATGCATTTTCTTCGGGTGTGTTCGTTACTGAGAACTGTTTTTCTATTTGCTCTACGTCCTGGGTATTAGATACCGGGTCAAGATCCCATATATGTAATCGGTTACATGGGCTAAGGAAAGGTAGAGAACTTGGAGAAGGTGATAAAGACATTAGAGTTGGAAATGGTGCAATTGTTGCAGCTAAAACTGTCGGGGAATATCACCTTGTATTACCAACTGGTAATACATTGGTTATGAATGAATGCTATTACATGCCGAACCTGATATGCAACATTATATCAGTTTCTTTATTAAGTAAAGAGGGATATAATTTTGTATTACAGGACAATGTTATGAACATTTTCCGTAACCAAAAGTTGGTTGGATCAGGCACGTTATGCAATGGCATTTATGTTCTAAATCAATCAACAGTTCTGAGCATAACAAACACACACAAGAGGAAGAGTTCTGAACTCAACGAATCCTTCTTGTGGCATTGTAGATTGGGTCACATCAATGCGACACGACTAGCCAAGTTGCATAAAGATGGATTTTTAAATCCGTTTGAATTTTCATCTTATGACACTTGCCAGTCATGTCTCAAAGGCAAGATGACCAAAACTCCGTTTACGGGACACGGAGAAAGAGTTACCGAACTCTTGGGACTGATACATAATGATGTATGCGGTCCCATGTCTACACATGCCAGGGATGGTTCTTCATACTTCATTACATTCACTGACGATCTCTCTAGGTTCGGGTATGTGTTCCTGATGAAACACAAATCAGAAGCTTTTGAGAAATTTAGGGAATATAAACAAGAAGTTGAGAACCAAACCGGAAAAAGTATTAAAATCCTACGATCTGATCGAGGAGGTGAATACTTGAGCAACGAATTCCTGGACTTCCTAAAAGAGAATGGAATTCTCTCTCAACTGACTCCTCCATATACACCATAGCACAACGGTGTATCAGAACGGAGGAACCGCACCCTATTAGATATGGTGCGCTCTATGATGAGTACTGCTGAGTTACCTATTTCCTTCTGGGGATATGCACTGGAAACAGCTGCAGACCTATTGAATATGGTTCCCACCAAAACCGTGCCGACCACTCCATATGAGATATGGAAAGGAAAGAGACCATGTCTTAATTATGTTAAGATATGGGGTTGTAAGGCCTATGTAAAAACGCAAAATCCGGACAAACTCGCGGCAAGGTCTATTCTGTGTAAGTTTATTGGATATCCCAAACATTCGCGAGGGTATATCTTTTACCATACCGAGGAACAAAAAGTGTTTGTTTCTCGACATGCCACCTTTTTAGAAAAGGAATTTCTTGAAAAAGAGATTAGTGGCAAGGAGGTAGAACTGGAAGAGGTTCCAGCAATACAGACTACAACAGAAGATTTGGTTGAACCAGAGGATTCAGTAGCTCCCGATGAACCTCAGCCTCTCCGCCGATCTAGTAGGGTTCCTCGCCCACCTGAGAGATACTACGGTTTTCTCATGGATGGTAGGAGCGAGGATTGCATCATGGAGGATGATGACCTAACTAGCTTCGAGCAGGCCATCACGAGTGGGGACTCAGTGAAATGGCTGGATGCTATGCGGTCTGAGATGGATTCCATGTACACCAACAAAGTATGGACTTTGGAAGTTGCTCCTGAAGGGGTAAAACCCATTGGGAGCAAGTGGATCTTCAAGAAAAAACTTGGTGTAGATGGGAAAGTGGAGACTTTCAAAGCTAGACTTGTAGCAAAGGGTTTTCGTCAAAGACCAGGTGTGGACTATGACGAGACCTTTTCTCCAGTGGCTATGCTTAAATCCATCCGGATCATGCTTGCCATCGCTGCTTATCATGATTACGAAATCTGGCAAATGGATGTTAAGACCGCCTTTCTAAATGGTGATTTAGAAGAGTGCGTATACATGACTCAGCCAGAGGGCTTCGTAGACAGTGGGAGCAGCGGGAAGGTGTGCAAGCTGCTTAAATCCATTTATGGATTAAAGCAAGTATCGCGGAGTTGGAACATCTGCTTTGACGTCGTTATCAAAGAGTTTCATTTCGTCAAAAACCCAGATGAACCTTGTATCTATAAGAAGGTGGCAGAGAGTAAGGTTGTCTTCCTCGTATTGTACGTGGACGAAATACTCTTGATAGGAAATGATATTCCTATGCTGCAATCGGTCAAGCTCTTCTTATCACAAAGATTCTCAATGAAAGATCTTGGTGATGCCTCCTGCATATTGGGGATTAGGATCTATAGAGATAGATCAAAACGGATTTTGGGATTGTCCCAATCCAGGTACATTGACACCATACTAAAGAGGTTTAGTATGGAAGAGTCCAAGCGTGGGAATTTGCCCACGATCTCTGGAGTCACTCTCTCCAAAGAGATGTCTCCCAAGACTGATTTGGAGAGAGCTCGCATGCAAGGGATACCCTATGCTTCGGCAGTAGGCTCTATCATGTATGCGATGCTATGTACCAGACCCGATATAGCATACTCACTAAGTGTAGTGAGCAGGTATCAAGCTGATCCTGGAGAGAGTCACTGGACAGCTGTGAAGAGCATTCTCAAGTACTTACGAAGGACTAGAAATATGTTCTTGGTGTATGGTAACGGAGAGCTCCAAGTGGAGTCCTTTACCGATTCGAGCTTCCAGAGTGATAAGGACGACTCTAAGTCGCAGTCGGGCTTTGTCTTTACCCTTTACGGAGGGGAGGTTAGCTGGAAGAGTTCCAAGCAGGAAACCGTGGCAGACTCGACGATGGAGGCTGAATACATCGCTGCCAACGATGCTGCCAAAGAGGCTGTCTGGATCAAGAAGTTCATTACTGAACTTGGAGTGGTTCCATCCATTGAGCATCCAATACCTTTGTATTGTGATAACAATGGAGCGGTGGCTTTGGCCAAGGAACCCAGGTCCCATCAGCGATCCAGGCATATTCTGAGGCGGTATCACTTGATCCGGGAGATAGTTGATCGCCGGGAGATCGAGGTCAGGAGGGTTGACACGAAGAACAACACGGCGGATCCACTCACGAAGGCCATTCCCCAGATACAGTTTGAGAGACTCTTCGGGATGCTCGGTATGCAATACTACAGCAGCTGGCCCTAGTGCAAGTGGGAGATTGTTAGTTATATGTATGCCCTAGAGGCCAGTATTGTACAGATGATGTATATTATATTGGATGCTTGGACATATATAGAGATGACTTTCTTGCTCGATATGATAGTATGCTATCTGGTTACTCTTTATCTTAACATGTACACTTGTCTCTTTAAACTGTCTTATAGTTACATGTTGGTAAAGCCCTTAGGATGTGTATTTGACTACCTGGACTATGATGCAGATCATACTAGTGGGGACATGGTAGTCCATAAGTACATCCTTCAAGGTCCCTAGTCGTGGGTGTATCGAGACGGGGCATCGATATACCAGAGTAGACCAGCGTATATGCTTCTCGACCCATGAGATGGGCGATGGATGATCCCATATCCATTGGTGTTTGACATCAGAGAGGGTATATGGGTGCTCAGTGGAGACTGGGTACACTGGACGGACTCGCCGAGAACTCCCAGATGGTATTATACCTCACGTCAGATGGCAGTTCTCAGGTGACACTTGTACAGGTTAGTCTGTAGACCCGAGATCGTCATAGAGTCTTGTATGATTCCCACTGTGCTTTGATCTCTACCTTACCATGTCCATGAGGGCATGCAAAACGGTGGTCTTTGGGTACAGTCCCGAGTCACATGGAGGCAATGAGCGATAGGAGGGGTTTCGTCTCTCCCGGTATTGGGGGTTGATATTGCGCTGTGCTCGATTGGCCGTAACAGGGAAGTCCCTGGCCAGGGCTGATCAGAGATTTGCTGGTAAGAGTTACCAGTAGTTTCTCGACCCGTTATGAGCCTCACATCGGCACGACTTATCGGTTATTGGGGTCTGACGTTTACCACCCCTAGACTTGATATGCGACGTATCAGACGAACAGACCGGACTGTACGATAAGTGTTACTGGTTGGATTCACAGGAGTGTGAGCGGACTAGCTCGTCGATCTTCTGATCGCTCGATACCCGGATGGCCGTTACGTTTAGCAGACCGCTTGCGGCTTGTGGGTGCTTGATATGATCATCATCTGCTACCGGCGTATTGACGAGTCTTTAGAGTCCTACACAGAGGTTTCCTGGTTCAAGCGAAACGAAATATGAGCGCATATGAGATATGTGCAGGATCAAGAATAATGCGTGTATGTGATACCGCATTTCATTCTCGCGATATATGTTTCGATTGGTTATATTCGATATGACCTAGTTATCGAATCATTGATTCGATAAATCGATACATTGGATTCTAGTCGGTTATGTGCGACATGACCGGATCATTGAATCAAATGTTTAATGATTTAATGCATAATTATATATTTGATATATTGCATTGCATTAACTAGTATTGGTTCACTTTATATGGATTTTCTCACACGATGTGCAAGAAGTATATATGATATACTTTTGTGCACTACTTTGTGTCATGTTTGATGATACATGTAGTTTGGTGTTTTGTTAAGAGTTAAACCATGGTTATGATAATAGTTAGGGTTTTTATTTATTTACTTATTTATTTATCTATTCTTTTTGATAAATAAATATATATGATAACAAAATGGTTTCTTTCATGAAGCTTGATGAAGCTTCATGAAGCTTTGACTAAAGTGACTATTTTGTCATCATCCTTAACCCTAACCATTCTCATTTGACCATGGTTTATTCTCTACACTTAACCTAGGTTAGAAGATGATAAGTGTTGATTTTATTATTCTTTTTTCACAACACTTATCATATTCTATCTACTTCTTCTTCTTCATCTTCAAGAAAGAAACTATGATGCCATCAATGGCAACTTGAGATCCAAAGTGAGAAATCCAATTCTAAAGTGAACCCACCTCCTATTTCTTCACCCTCTACCTCTTGCCAAGTTGTTTTGGGTGTTTTCTTCACAAGTTTCACAACTTGGTGAAGTTGGAGCTTGAACTTGCGCAACCTCGACGTAGATCATCTTCGGCACGAAGCCGACGACCTATTCCGCTCGTTTTCCCGATGAAGCCGACGAATGAGTCTAGGATTCGAAAAGGACAGCGAGAGGACGACTACGTGGAGCTAAGGAAGTGGAAATCCGGATCTACAAAGGTTGTAACTTCCGAACTTTAGTTAAGTTGTTAACTTGAATCGTTTTTCGCCTAGAATTCAAGTCTAAGATCCGTATTAGGGTTTCTCGGCACCCATAAATTTTTATATTGGCATAGTTGATGCCTTGTGAGACCTCTATAGTGTGCCTAGGAACCCTAAACCTGCCATAAAAGCACGAGCCAAAGAAGACCTATATCATCAGGATAGGACCAGCTCGACAGTGAAAATGGAAGTAGACTCATACTTGTCATTTGGCAACATTCTCAAAAGGCAGGGATGACGAGAATATGATTGACCTCTTCAGATGCTTTATGAATGAAGATGATGATGAGGAGATCTAAGAATTTCTACCGGCACCAAAAGAGCTGGAGGACGGGATACATACCACACCAGACAACCTACGAAAAATCAACTTAGGAACGGAAGATGATCCGATACCGACATTTGTCAGTGAGCTGCTGTCCTGTAACACCCGAGCCCAATGCTACTATTTTCAGTGACAGTTAGAGCATAATGTGGTACTCATTTCATTTAGCTTGCTTATTTGTTGCTTATTGTAAATTTTTACCCGGCAAAGTCATTTCTGCATATAACAATTTTTGGCATCTAAGATAAAATTAAAAATATCCATCTTGGCCTACTCGACACCCCTAGCCTTATGGTAGCGTCCGTGTATTGTGTTCTCGTCCCGTTCAGTGAAACGGGCGAGTTTGGACGGCTACGCGCGCGTACATGTGTCCGTTTTGGGGGTATGCTTTTTAATCATAAGACACTTCATTTTAAAATTTGGATCCCGCTTAAAATCCTATTATTTCAATTTCGAATTTTTGGACCCAATCCGGGCGCGATTTGGAAATGCTTTATTTAGCGCCAAATTCCCAAATTTTAAAATTTTAAAACCTTTGAATATTTCCCTAACTTCTATTATATTTTACTATTTCCTATATCTCTAAATCTTAATATAAATTTTTTCCTGTTACCTAATAATCTCTCTCAGCCAATCAACCCCTCTCATTCACTTTCCCGTGGGCCCCTCACCCTTCTCCCTCTATCTCTCTCTCTCTCTCCCCCTCAAATCTCTCTCTCTCTTATATATATTTTTCTCCCTTCCTTCTCAATTTTTTTATGCGAGAACCCACCGTCGCTACGAGCCCTAGACACCGCCGTCTCCTCCCTCTCCGCCGCAAACCCAACGCCGACGACACCAGCACCCTCGCCTCATCTTTCTCATCTCAACCACAGCCCCTCTTCCTCCTTTTCCCACGTTCCCAGCCACCTGCAACTTCGCCGTAGCTACCAGCGACCCCCTATACACGACTCCGCCGCCCCTGGTTGTCGTCCGTGATCGCCAGACCCCCTTGAACGCCTCTGTAAGTTCTCTCCCTGTCCTCCTCCTTCCTTTCCTTCTTTCCCTTCTCTGCTAAGATATTTCTTGCATCGGCAGTTTCCCCCGCGGTCACTGTTGGCCACCGCCGGAGCCGTCGGCCTCGTCGTCGTTCTCGCGTCTCCTCTCTGTAACCACAGAGCAGCCCCTTGTAAGCCTCCTCTTCTTCTTCTTTATTCCTTTCATGTTGCAAGTTTCTTGACGTGCACTGTTCACTTTCTCGCCGGATTCCGACCGTGCCGACGACGTGACCCGACATTCCAGCGAGGTACCCCGACCCGCGTGGCTCCTTTATTCGTTGTTTGGGTTCAATCCGTGAACCGAACGGCCGTCGCGAGTTTCCCCGCCGACGCTACGTTCCGTTTTTCCCGGTTCGCGACCCGTCGAGGCAAGTACCCCTTGCTACATGCTATACAATATTCACATATATATTGTGACACCCTAAAACTGTAAATTTAGTTTTGGTACAATCATTTCTCATTTTCCGTGTACAGCATTACATTATATCATTTTACCGCTACACTTGGAACCTACAGTTTGCAAATTGAACCTGATAACCATATTTACCTGTTTAATCACAATTTAAGTGTTAACGTAGCTTATGGCATTTATCTCTGTAGTTCTATTCCATTCGGACACTTGTATGCATTTAACCTGAAATAGCTGTACTGAACCGTTACATAAATCATTGCACCTCTAAGGGTTCTTAAACCTGTTAACATGACTAAATGGCCATACTTGTCTTACTGCACTCCTGTAATCATCTCTGTAACAAATTGATAACTGTAATGCAAATTGAATGAAACTGCATATTACCTATTTCATTGCTTATCTCATATTGTTGATACCCATGCTAGATTATATAACTGATTGTGAGCACACCCACGATATTGTTTACATCTTGACCTGACATTGCTACACATATATATATTGATATACCTGATATGGTACCGTATACTATTGACTTGACCTGAGGTACCATGACCTGACCCGTTACCTGATCTTGTGTCTAATGCCAACAAACCTGACATGTAGTCCTCATGGACCGTTCCTGTTGTCTATCCAGACAAACCTGCTTTTACCTGATCCTGTGTTGGCATTAGTTCTTGATTACTGAATACCTGACTTGACATACATAACTTGGGGGTATGGGGAAATCAAAGGTGAAACCTGACTTGTAACTCAACAGTTCGATACCTGTTCTGATCAGTCTTACGGGCTAGGCCAGCCCTGGAGTGATGATGCTGACATCACTCGCCCATCCTGCTACCTGTTACTGCCTGGCGGCACGTCTCGGATTCAGCCCGAGAATCTTGACCGTGGTCCCGGGCATGCACGGGATACTATTGAGTTACATCGATGATTCATCAATTTGGTTTCAAAGACTCTAGAATAGAAAACCTAATAGAACAGTTTAGTTACCCACTGCACACTGCACTGCACTGCTTGATTCACTTTATTGCTACTCTCATTTTATTCATGTTTATGTTACATTGCCTGCTACACTGTTCATTTTATATTACTTGTTGACATGACGCGCTGACGTCTGGGTTTTTTTTTGGCCCAAATTCCTTACCGCTGTTGTAGTCCGAGCAGGAGTACTTCAGCCAGCAGGCTAAGCTGTGAGTTCTGTAGTAGTTAGTTTTATTTCCTGCATTTATTTCCTGATGTGAGCCCGTATTATGGGACATACATTTCAGTTATTTGTATTCGATCATTTGCTTCCGCATTTATTGATTATTGACTCCTGTTATTCTGGATTATGGACATGTTTTAGGTAGTTTTATCTTGTTCTTGATATCTCTGCAGCCGTAATATGACTGTGGATGGGTACTTCCTACCCACAGGTAGCATGGTTGGCTATGTCACGTGCCCAATCTAACGTACTCTGGGAAGCGGGGTATGACATGGTTCTTTGGTATCAAAGCCATGGGTTAGTTGGGTTGATTCTTTTTGTAGTTGGGTATTGTACCCAATACACGAATCAGAATACCCGTGTTTAGGAAGCATGTCCTGCCACTTTGCCGTTTACCATTCTTGAATCACATTCTTCCTGATTATATCTTTTACGATGTGCAAACTTCCTTTGCATATCGACTCGAAAAACCTGATTCCTTGTTATCTCTAGGACTTAGGCGACTTGGGTGGAGTTAAGTAATTGTGGCTATGATACCGCGGCATAGTTACAATGCGGTACTCTATTTAAGTATCTTGGCATTCTAGCCTTGATCTATATATTGAATCTATCATCATGCTAATGTTGGGTGTTTTTGATTTCAGGAATATGGCAGATAAGAATTTCAAGATGTACCAGAGGCGTGTGGACGAAGCCGCCATGCTTGGAGTGATAAAAGGAATGCTGGAGAATCAAAAGAGGCAGACTGAGCTGATCCAGTAGCAAGCAGACTCATTTCAGGAAGGTTTGCAGATCGTTCAGCAGTCTGTAAACAACGTTGGAGCTAAACCAGTTGACCGAGTAGGGACCGTGGCAGATTTCAGGCATTTGGGTCCGTCTACATTTACTGGTTTGGAGGAGCCGTTGCCAGCGGAGCAGTGGCTAGTTGACACGGAGAATTTGTTGATTGCTGCACATATTCCAGATGACAAAAGGGTTGATGTGGTACGCATTCAGCTAGTGGACTACGCCCGAGAATGGTGGCTTGTTGAGGAGACCCGCTTGCCCAAGCCGATCAAGTGGGCGGATTTTTCTAAGAGTTTCTTGGAGAAGTTCTTCCTGCGGACTGCACGGGAGGAAATGGAAGAGAAGTTTATTGGGCTAAGGCAGAATGGAGCACCCGTGGACGTGCATGCAGCAGAGTGGACGAGACTCAGCAGATTCGCTGGACCTTTAGTTGCCAACGATGCAGACAAGGCATGAAGGTTCATGCGCAGTTTGGATGTGGACATCCAGAGGAAGATTGTCTCCCTGGGTTTGACCACTTTCTCACAGGTTCTTACGGCAGCTCGGGAATAGCAGAGTTTATCTGGGATGAAAGGGAGCTTGCAGCAGACAGCAGTTGCGGCCAGGAAGCCCGCATTTGTACCTAACCGAGCTCATGGTCGCAAGGGTATTCCAGTGGACCGTCGTGGGGTAGCACCAATGAAGAAGCCTGTGATCGTTGATCGAAGAAAGAGCGTGATTTGTGACTACTGCCGTTACCCTGGGCACGTGCAGAAGGATTATCGAAGAAGGATGGGACTTTGTTTGGTTTGGGGAGCGGCTGATCATGCAGTTAGTGCTTGTCCATCGAAGCTTCATACGAGGGATGATACTCAGAAGCCTCCGCAGAAACCGTTCCAAGGACAGAAACAGCTGACTCAAGGACCTAATCAGGCTCAAGCTTTTACCTTGACAGCTGAGGAAGCTAAGGCATCAGGAGAAGTCGTTTCTGTAAGTCCATGCTACCTCTCCCGGTACTTTCTGGCATGCGGAATTTGGTGAAAAACAATTTTCTAGAGGCGGTAACATGGACTCAAAACCGGATCTTTGTTAAACATCTAACTAACAACCTAACTAGGAGTTGTTAACTACTCGGTTAGGGGGTTATACCTTTCTTTCTTGAACTCCTTCGTCTTTAAGCCTCGATGGTTGTCCGGATCGGCTTCACCCCGTCGTCTCCTTGCGCCGAAGATCGATCCACCTGAAAGCTTCTACCTTTGGCTTCTTCTTCGAACTTTGAAGAAACTAGTTCACTCGGTTTGCTAAACCTTGTGAACTAGAGTGAGTAGAGGAATGTTTTGGTGTCTTTTTTCTCTAAGGCAATGAGTCTCAACACATGAGAATGGTTTGCCTTAAGGTAGAGAGAGCAAGAGCAAGAGGGAGAGCTTGAGAATGAGAGAGCTCAAGAGAGAGAAAGCAAATGATAGAATGAATCATACTCATCTCATTCTCACCTCTCATAATCCAAAAGCCATCATCACAAAAATAGTAATCAAGTATTGTGTAAATGGTTTAAGTCAAAATGGCTATATCATTTCATGCACTCATTTTTCATAAATAAACAAGCAAGCAAAAGTCTTTGCCATGGAATGATAGCCATTGTCATGATGATGGTCAACTAGTCCAACCTAGTCAACCGGTCAACAAAGTCAACAAGTCAACAAAGTCAACCCCTCAACAACCATGTCACTACAATACTTAATTAATATTAATGTTAATCATATATCTTATTCTCATTAGGGTTAAGCAAAAGTCAATGGTCAACAGTCAACTGTCAACAGTCAACAGTCAACAACCCCAATGAGAATACTCTGCCTATGTCTCTCTGTCAACTGTGCATACACACCCGCATCCGCGCTCCGAGGAACACGAACACAAACGAGATAAAATCAATCCCAAAATGTACAGTAGGATCCGGCTTAAACCAAAGCCCGCTAGTGTTAACTGTCCGGATACTGTACGTGCACAAGTGCACGGATGTGACCGGACCCTGTCGCAAAACCATGCGACCTGTCGCAAAACCATGCGACCTCTACTCTTTTGCCTAAATGCGAATAGCTTTCTGTGTGGGACTCCAAAGACTCGACACTACGCCGGCAGTGGGTTTAACCACAGACCGCAAGTGGCACTAGCTGTGCGTAACGGTCCTCAGGTAGATGCCGAAAAGAAGACTGACGAGGTGAAACCCATCTAAACTCCTACTGAGCCTGAATGTGACAATCTCCGTACAGTCCGGTCTGTTCGTCTGATACATCGCATGGTGGGCCTAGGGGGCGGTAAACGTCAGTCCCCTAATAGCGGTACATGTCGTGTCGGAGTGAAGCCCAATACACCCTGAGATAACACTGGAAGCCTACCAGTATATCCCGCTTGCCCTGGCCAGGGACTACTCGTGTAATGGCTCTCCTAGACACAGCGCGATGTCAACCCCCAATACCGGGAGAGATGAATCCTGTCTAACCGTCACTGCCTCCAAGTGCTTCGGGACTGCACCTAACTACTACCTGTTTGCACGACTCCTTTAAGCCGTGGTAGGGTAGTAATCAAAGTACAGTGGGAACACACTCGAGGCGAAGTGACAGTGTCAAGTCAGCGGACTAAGCTGTACTCATGTCACCTGGGAACTGATAACTGACGATAGGTATAATACCAACCGGTCAGTTCCCGACGAGTCCTGTCCAGTGTACTCGTAACCCAACGAGCACCCACATACTATCTCCAGTACGACGTACTGACGGCTGTGGGCCAGACCGCCTCCCACACTGGGATCAGAAGCGCATGCGCCAGTCTACTCCGGAGTATCGATGCCCTGTCTCGATAGTCCTGGGACTAGGGACCTGCATAAGGATGTGCTTATAGATTACCCAGCCCCACTAGTGTGACTGCCATCACAACGCTGGTAATCAAGCAAAGATCCTAAGGGCTCCACTAATGCGTATAGGTGATATAATAAACACATGTACACATTGAAGTAGAAACAAACCAAGTAGCATACTACTATTTTGAGCAAGATTGTATATACAAGGTGAATATCCCAAGCTTCCATTAAGTAATATACAAACTAGTATGATACAGTAATGGCCTCTAGGGCATATACACTAACAGTTTCAGGTATTCTACTCGTTCATGGTTTTCCCGCATTGACATTATTTGATTCTGGTGCATCCCATTGTTTTATGTCATCCAAGTTTATAACTACACACTCGATTGCCTGCACGACCCTGTCTAGTTTCTGGGACATACACATTGGGAATGGGAAAATCATATCTAGTAGGGGATGTAAAGATTGTACAGTTGTTGTGTGCGGACGGGAGCTTTTTGCAGATTTCTTGGTGATTGAACGGGCAGCTATGAAGTCGTCTTGGGAATGGATTTTCTTGGCACTTTCCATGCTCACATTGATTGTAGGGCAAAGAAAGTAATTTTCTAGATTCCCGGACATCCCGAGTTTACCTTCACTAGAGGAAGCAGTTCTGTCGGGCCAGTCGAGTTTAGGGCTAGGCCGACAAACAATACTCTTGCAGCAATGGAAGTGGATAGTAGTGATAAGCCGGCGGTTGTTCGCGATTTTATGGACGTATTTGAAGATATATCGGGTTTACTGTCGAAGCGAGTCGTGGAGTTCGCAATTGATCTTATTCCTGGTGCAGCGCCGGTATCCAAAGCATATTATCCAATGGCACCAGTAGAGTTGGAAGAAGTTAAGAAGCAGGTTACTGAATTGCTTGAAAAGGGTTGGATTCGGAGCAGTAACTCGCCTTGGGGAGCTCCAGTTCTTCTAGTAAAGAAGAAGGATGGCACGAGAAGGATGTGCATCGACTATCGAGAGTTAAACCGGGTGACTATTAAGAACAATTACCTGATCCCTCACATTGGAGAACTTTTTGAGCAGCTTAGTGGCACAAGGGTATTCTCGAAGCTGGATCTGCGATCCGGATATCATCAGGTCCGAGTGAAAGCAGAAGATATTTGCAAGACGGCGTTCCGAACTCGGTATGGACATTACAAGTACTTAGTGATGCCCTTCGGAGTAACGAATGCGCCAGCAGTATTCATGGACTTGATGAACCGAATCTTTTCACCGTTCTTGGACCAGTTTATTGTGGTATTCATTGATGATATTCTGGTTTACTCGAAGAGTTTTGAGGAGCATGCTGAGCATTTGAAGATCGCACTGCAGACGTTGAGACAGGAGAAATTGTTTGCGAATATGAGTAAGTGCGAGTTTTGGCTGGAGGAAGTAAAGTTTTTGGGGCATGTTGTGTCGTGCAATGGAATTGCCGTCGATCCAGAAAAGATCGTAGCAGTTCAAGATTGGCCTATTCCAAAGAATGTTGCTGAGATAAGAAGTTTCCTTGGATTAGCCGGATATTACAGGAGATTTGTGGAGAACTTTGCTCGTCTGGCAGAGCCGTTGACCAAGCTTACACGCAAAGAGGTACCTTTTGTATGGACGGATAAGTGTGCGTTAGCTTTTGAGACGTTGAAGCAGAAGTTGATAACCGCCCCTATTCTGACCGTGCCAGACAATTCCGGAGGATTGGTGATTCACAGCGACGCATCTGGGAAAGGATTGGGATGTGTTTTGATGCAGCATGGGAAGGTTGTAGCATACACATCGAGACAATTGAAGACCCATGAGAAGAATTATCAAACTCATGACCTGGAGCTTGCGGTTGTGATTTTCGCTTTGAAGATTTGGAGACACTACCTTTTAGGCGAAAGGGTCAAAGTTTTTACAGATCATAAGAGCTTGAAGTATGTGTTCACACAGAAGGAGCTTAACATGAGGCAACATAGATGGTTGGAGCTGATGGCTGACTACGATCTTGATCTTAAGTACCATCCGGGGAAGGTCAATGTTGTGCCGGATGCGCTTAGTCGGTTACCAGCAATTCAGGTGTTAACTACGCAAAAGGAGATCGTTGCAGATTTTCGAAGATTTGACTTGGAAGTTGTGCTACCGTGTTATACGGGACAGTTGGTGCAGCTGCAAGTACATTCGTCATTAATCGAGAATATTAAAGCAACACAATCGCAGGATCCTAGACTGCAAAAGTTTCAAGAGCAGGTTGAGGCTGGATTACGAACAGATTTATTGATCCACGAAGATGGTTCATTGAGGTATGGTAGCCGTTTGAGTGTGCCAAAGGGTGATGTTCATGAAGAGCTTATGAAGGAGGCACACAGTTCAACTTATTCTGTACATCCAGGAGGCACAAAGATGTACCGAGATATTCGACAGCATTTCTGGTGGGAAGGCATGAAACGGGAGATTGCTCGCTTTGTGGCTAAGTGTTTGGTGTGTCAGCAAGTTAAGGCTGAACATCAAAGGGTTGCTGGTTTATTGCAACCACTTACGATTCCTCAGTGGAAGTGGGAACACATAACCATGGATTTCGTGACGGCTTTACCGCGGAGTCCAAAAGGCAACAATGCTGTATGGGTGATTGTTGATCGGTTGACCAAGGCAGCTCACTTTATTCCTTTTCGGGTTGGTCAATCAATAGAGACCTTGGCGGAGCGGTACATGCAAGAGATTGTAAAATTGCATGGAGTACTGGTGAGCATCGTGTCCGATCGTGACACTCGGTTCTTATCACACTTTTGGCGGAGTTTACAGGAAAGTTTGGGGACTCGATTAAAGTTTAGCACAGCTTATCATCCTCAAACTGATGGTCAGTCGGAGAGAACGATCCAAACTCTTGAAGATATGTTGAGGGCATGCATGTTGGACTTCAAGGGTTCTTAGGAGGATCATCTACATTTGGTGGAGTTTTCTTACAACAACAGTTTTCAGGCAACTATCCAGATGGCTCCATTTGAAGCTTTGTATGGTCGTAAGTGTCATTCACCTGTTTGTTGGGATAATGTCGGTGAACGTAGGTTATTGGGACCAGATTTGGTTGTGCAGACAGTTGAGAAGGTTAACACTATCAGAAATCATATGAAGGCAGCTCAAGACCGACAGAAGAGTTGGGCAGACACGTCAAGAAGACCTCTAGAGTTCGCCGCGAGTGATTTGGTATTCTTAATGATATCACCGACTAGAGGGGTGATTCTTTTTGGGATTCGAGGAAAGCTTAGTCCTCGATTTGTTGGACCCTTTGAGATATTGGAGCGTGTTGGTGATGGAGCGTACCGTTTGGCGTTACCGCAGTACTTGGCAAATGTGCACGATGTGTTTCACGTATCTCAACTACGAAGGTATGTTCGAGATGAAACGCATGTATTGGATCATTCGAAGCTAACAGTACGGGAAGACTTGACTTTTAAGGAGCGACCGATTGAAATAGTGGATCGAAGGGAAAAGGTTCTTAAGAACAAGGTTATCCCCCTTGTGCTGGTTTCTTGGGGAAATCGCTCGCATGGAGAGTCCACTTGGGAACGAGAAGATGAAATTCGGAAGAAGTTTCCTCACCTTTTCTTGTAGTTATCTATCTTTATATTCTTGGAATTTCAAGGACGAAATTTTTTTGTAGTTGGGTATAATGTAACACCCGAGCCCAATGCTACTATTTTCAGTGACAGTTTGAGTATAATGTGGTACTCATTTCATTTAGCTTGCTTGTTTGTTGCTTACTGTAAATTTTTACCCGGCAAAGTCATTTCTGCATATAACAATTTTTGGCATCTAAAATAAAATTAAAAATATTCAACTTGGCCTACTCGACACCCTAGCCTTATGGTAGCATCCGTGTATTGTGTTCTCGTCCCGTTCAGTGAAACGGGCGAGTTTGGACGGCTACGCGCGCGTACATGTGTCCGTTTTGGGGGTATGCTTTTTAATCATAAGACACTTCATTTTAAAATTTGGATCCCGCTTAAAATCCTATTATTTCAATTTCGAATTTTTGGACCCAAGCCGGGTGCGATTTGGAAATGCTTTATTTAGCGCCAAAATCCCAAATTTTAATATTTTAAAACCTTTGAATATTTCCCTAACTTATATTATATTTTACTGTTTCCTATATCTCTAAATCTTAATTTAAATTTTTTCTTGTTACCTAATAATCTCGCTCAGCCAATCAACCCCTCTCATTCACTTTCCCGTAGGCCCCTCACCCTTCTCCCTCTATCTCTCTCTCTCACCGTCTCTCTCTCTTTCTCTCTCCATCTCGTATCTCTCTCTCTCTCATATCTCTCTCTCTCCCCCTCAAATCTCTTTCTCTCTCTTATATATATTTTTCTCCCTTCCTTCTCATTTTTTTACGCGAGAACCCACCTCGCTACGAGCCCTAGACACCGCCGTCTCCTCCCTCGCCACCGCAAACCCAACGCCGACGACACCAGCACCCTCGCCTCATCTTCCTCGTCTCAACCACAGCCCCTCTTCCTCCTTTTCCCGCGTTCCCAGCCACCTGCAACTTTGCCGCGGCCACCAGCGACTGTATGCGACTGCGCCGCCCCTGGTTGTCGTCGGCGATCGCCAGACAACCTTGAACGCCTCTGTAAGTTCTCTCCCTCTCCTCCTCCTTCCTTTCCTTCTTACCCTTCTCTGCTAAGATATTTCTTGCATCGGCAGTTTCCCCCGCGGTCACTGTTGGCCACCGCCGGAGCCGTCGACCTCGTCGTCGTTCTCGCGTCTCCTCTCTGTAACTACAGAGCAGCCCCTTGTAAGCCTCCTCTTCTTCTTCTTTATTCCTTTCATGTTGCAAGTTTCTTGACGTGCACTGTTCACTTTCTCGCCGGATTCCGACCATGCCAACGACGTGACCCGACATTCCAGTGAGGTACCCCGACCCGCGTAGCTTCTTTGTTCGTTATTTGGGTTCAATCCGTGAACCGAGCGGCCGTCGCGAGTTTCCCCCGCCGACGTTACGTTCTGTTTTTCCCGGTTTGCGACCCGTCGAGGCAAGTACCCCTTTCTACATGCTATACAATATTCACATATATATTGTGACACCCTAAAACTGTAAATTTAGTTTTGGTACAATCATTTCTCATTTTCCGTGTACAGCATTACATTATATCATTTTACCGCTACACTTGGAACCTACAGTTTGCAAATTGAACCTGATAACCATATTTACCTGTTTAATCACATTTTAAGTCTTAACGTAGCTTATGGCATTTATCTCTGTAGTTCTATTCCATTCGGACACTTGTATGCATTTAACCTGAAATAGCTGTACTGAACCGTTACATAAATCATTGCACCTCTAAGGGTTCTTAAACCTGTCAACATGACTAAATGGCCATACTTGTCTTACTGCACTCCTGTAATCATCTCTGTAACAAATTAATAACTGTATTGCAAATTGAATGAAACTGCATATTACCTATTTCATTGCTTATCTCATATTGTTGATACCCATGCTAGATTATATAACTGATTGTGAGTACACCCACGATATTGTTTACATCTTGACCTAACATTGCTACACATATATATTGATATACCTGATATGGTACCGTATACTATTGACTTGACCTGAGGTACCATGACCTGACCCGTTACCTGATCTTGTGTCTAATGCCAACAAACCTGGCATGTAGTCCTCATGGACCGTTCCTGTTGTCTATCCAGACAAACCTGCTTTTACCTGATCCTGTGTTGGCATTAGTTCTTGATTACTGAATACCTGACTTGACATACATAACATGGGGGTATGGGGAAATCAAAGGTGAAACCTGACTTGTAACTCAACAGTTCGATACCTGTTCTGATCAGTCTTACGGGCTAGGCCAGCCCTGGATTGATGATGCTGACATCACTCGCCAATCCTGCTACCTGTTACTGCCTGGCGGCACGTCTCGGATTCAGCCCGAGAATCTTGACCGTGGTCCTAGGCATGCACGGGATACTATTGAGTTACATCGATGATTCATGAATTTGGTTTCAAAGGCTCTAGAATAGAAAACCTAATAGAACAGTTTAGATACCCACTGCACGCTACCCTGCACTGCTTGATTCACTTTATTGCTACTCTCATTTTATTCATGTTTATGTTACATTGCCTGCTACACTGTTCATTTTATATTACTTGTTGACATGACGCACTGACGTCTGGGTTTTGCATGACCCAGATTCCTTGCCGCTGTTGCAGTCCGAGCAGGAGTACTTCAGCCAGCAGGCTGAGCTGAGAGTTCTGTAGTAGTTAGTTTTATTTCCTGCATTTATTTCCTGATGTGAGCCCGCATTATGGGACATACATTTCAGTTATTTGTATTGGATCATTTGCTTCCGCATTTATTGATTATTGACTCCTGTTATTCTGGATTATAGACATGTTTTAGGTAGTTTTATCTTGTCCTTGATATCTCTACAGCCGTAATGTAACTGTGGATGGGTACTTCCTACCCACAGGTAGCATGGTTGGTTATGTCACGTGCCCAATCTAGCGTACTCTGGGAAGCGGGGTGTGACATGTCCAAAAAACAAGTAGCCACATTAAAAGATGTGCTTATAAGATTGCTTCGTTTGGAACTACTCTGAAATACCGGGTTTAGATCCAGAGGTAGCCGTACATAAGCTGGCCATATTACTGGAGATAAAGCCGGTCAAGCAAGCCCCAAGAAGAATACGGCTTGAACTTGAGATGAGTATCAACGCCGAAGTCAAGAAATTAATCGACTCTGGTTTCATCCAAAAGTTCAATATCCCGACTTGATCGCTAACATCGTTCTGGTGATGAAGAAAAATGGGATGGTTCGGATCTGTGTAGACTTTCGGGACCTCAACAAGGCATGCCTGAAAGATGGCTTCCCAGTGCTCGTTACCGAGCTAATGATCGATAAGACATCCACCCATAAAGTCTTCTCCTTTATGGATGGATCTTCATGATACAACCAAATAAAGATGGATCCTAAAGACCAAAAGCATACCGCCTTCCAGACACCGTTAGGCATGTTCTGGTATAAGGTAATGCCCTTCGGTTTGAAGAATGCCGGAGCTACCGATCAAAGGGCCATGATAAAGATATTCGATGATCTCATACACAAGATTGTCGAATGATATATCGACGACCTTGTAGTCAAAACCAAATCTCATAAGGAGCACTGGGAGCATCTAAGGAACTTCTTCGAGCATCTTCGGAAGTATAATCTGAAGATGAACCCACTAAAGTGTGTGTTTGGAGTCTCGTCAGGAAAATTCCTAGGCTTCATCATCCGCCACCGAGGTATCGAAATTGATCCCTCAAAGATCAAGGCAATTATGGAGATTCCCTCGCCAAGAACCCTCAAACAACTACGATCTCTCCAAGCAAAGCTCGCATATATCCGACGGTTCATAGCCAATCTCTTCGGAAAATGTCGCATCTATAGCCATCTAATGAATAAGGGGACCTCGTTCGTCTGGGATCAGAAATGCCAAGACGCATCGGAGGAAATCAAACAATACCTAAAAAATCCGCCGGTATTAGCTGCTCCAATTAAGGGGAAACCCTTATCTTATATACAACAGCCCTTGAGGGCTCCCTAGGCACGCTGTGGGCATAAGAGAACGATCAGAGAAAAGAAAGAGCTCTAACCTATCAAGTCATGTTCCCATAGGGGTGGAAAGCAACTACTCCCCCATCGAAAAGCACTGCTTGGCGCTAATCTTCGCAATAACGAAGCTCAGACACGACGCCTTGGTGCATGAGGCCCATCTCATACCAAAAGTGGATCCTCTTAAATATATGATGTCAAAGGCTATACTGACGGGAAGGCTTGCAAAATGGGCCCTCCAGCTGATGGAATTCTCGACAACATATCGACCTCTCAAAGTGGTGAAAGGATAAGCCATCGCCGACTTTCTTGTGGAACATCCGATACCAGCCGATTCTCTCCTAAACGGCAAATTACCAGATGAACACACGTTCGACAAAGTTGAAGAGGAGAAAGAAGAAAATGAGTCTCGCTGGGAGCTCTATTTCGATGGAGCATCTTCCATGAAGCGGCGAAAGAAGAACACTCATATAATCAAAGACGGGATGGGCATTATTTTCGTGACCCCACAAGGAGGAATACTGCGGTATGCTCTCTTATTGACAGAACCCAGAACTAATAATGAAGCGGAATATGAAACTTTGATATCCAGTCTTGAGATCGCTATTGACATGGGGATCAAGGACCTCCTAATATACGAAGATTCTCAGATGATCGTCAGTCAAGTAAATGGTGACTATCAGACATGCAAAGCAAAACTGATAAGGTATAGCGAAATAGTGCAGCAGCTACTGACCCAAATCCCTTCCTATACCCTGGATAGTGTATCGCGAGCGGAAAACAACAAGGCGGATGCGTTAGCTAAGTTGGCTAAATAATTGGTCGACGAAGAGCTCGATGACGTAAGGATCATCGTTCAAAGCCACAGGATCCTAGCGCCAGCAGATATACCTTCGGAAGCCCTGATAAAACTACCTGAAGGAAAAGAAATGACCGAACAAGAAGTTCTCTAAATAGAAAAAAAAGAAGAGGCAGAGGACTTGAGGGATGTCTTCATAGACTACTTTAAGTCCCAACAAACACCCGAATATGTGTCATCTAGACATCAGCTCATGAAACGAGCTCTGCCATTCGCCTTCGTCAATGATACTCTATACAAGAGATCCTTTAACTTTGTATAGTTAAGATGCCTAGGGCCGAAGGAAGCAAGAAAATCGTCCAAGAAGTACACGACAGGCTTTGCGGCTCCCATCAAGCAGGTCCAAAGATGAAACTGAAGATAAAAAGAATGTGCTATTACTGGCCCACGATGATCCAAGACTGCCTCGAATATGCGAAACGGTGTTACTCGTGCCAAATACATGGGGACTTCATACATCAGAATCCAAATTTGCTGCACCCGACAGTAGCTAGTTGGCCATTTGAGATGTGGGGAACGGATATAATCGGCCCTATCGAACTAGTGTCATCTAGAGAACATCAGTTTATATCAGCAACAACTGATTACTTCTCTAAGTGGGCTAATGCAGTACCGCTAAGGGAGGTGAAGACGGGGAATATCATCCACTTCTTCAAAACTCATGTCATCTATCGGTTTGGAACTCCGCGACAGATAATCTCGGATAATGGACCAGCCTATAAAAGTCATAAAATAAGCCGCTTCGCACAACAACACAAGATAGACTGGAGATACTCCTCGGTCTATAATTCTCGGGCTAATGGTCTAGCTGAAACATTCAACAAGACCTTGACCAAGATTCTAAAAAAGACGGTGTTCAGGAATAAGAAGGACTGATATGAGAGGCTGCATGAAACTCTTTAGGCGTACCGAACAAAGTTCAAGACGACCACAAATACAGTACCATATGCATTGGTGTTTGTGTAACATTTCATAAAATAAAATATTATTTTTGGGAATTTAAATAATTAAATTAATAAATTTTATGAATATTTTAAAAGTATGGAGATTGGTTTTGAATGAAATGGTATAATTATATACCGATAGTTTGGAAAATATTTGGAAAATTGATATAATTATAAATTTTGAAGGTGTTAAGTTGATTCAGACAATTTATAAAATCATATACGACTAATTATATACCAATTATTACTAAACTTGATTAATTTTTAGTAATTATGCGTTAATCACTCTTATGTGCATAGCATGCAACAAAACATGTTGCAAACATGTTTTATCCTTTATTATGAACCATGACTTCTTTTAATTTCATATGGTTTGTTTCTTTTAAACAAAAAATGAGAAAAGTGAAAAGAAAATAGAAATGAGATGAGAGTGACTTGATGAGACAAGTATCATGGGGCATGTGAAAAAGGGAGAGAGGGAGGTAGGGAAGTTTCTACACACCTTGACTTGGTTTTCTTTCTCCACCTCATTTCTGTTAGTGGATGTTGCACACTCTCACAACACTTGTGAGGAGGCGGAAGCGATAAACAAAAAATTCTTGGATGCAACACCCACATAAACCAAGATCTTGTAACTAAACCTTAACTAGCAAACCTATCTAGAGATCTTATCTACTATGATAGTGTTATGACTAAGGAATCGGTCCTTCAGGTCTTTGTTTAAATGTGACTCCTAGGCTCCTTGTGGTTGCAAAGAACACGAACTCCGGCCACCTCAAGATTCAAGATGATCCACCCGAGAGCTATTGAACAAGCTACAAACTCTTCACAAGAGACTAAGAGATCAAGAGTGCTAGAAGTGATCACTTAGATGATGTAGACATCAAGTATTGGATTATTATGTCTCTTGACCTATGATTCACAACTCATGTGAGTGATATAGGTCAAGAGGTAGAGGGAGGAGATAATGAGGAGAGAGAAGGTGAATATGTTGAATGAAATATCAAACATGGAAAAATAATGATATGGCTAAAAGAAAAATAATTGAAGCATGTATTATTTTTCTCCAAAATAATGCACCATGCTTCAATAGTAACTCCAAATGAATATAAAATGAATTTAGCCATGCTATCACCCATGCTAAGACTTTCTCCATATTCCACCTAATTGTTTTATTTTCACAAAATAAAAACACATTTATGAGGTGTCTCCTTCTAGAATGTATTCTTGTAACAATTACAAGAATACCCCTCACCGTATACCGTACAAGTTTACTCGTATCCGAATTCCGAAAAATACGAATACAAATAATCCAATAATATAATACCGGTATGCGGCTTAAACCAAAGCCTACCAGTATTAACCTTCCGATCATTATTCTAGTAACCATTACACGAACATGATCGAAACCCTACCGTAACAACTTACGACCTTTACATCTTTTGCCTGAACCAGGGAACCCTCTGTGTGGAACTCTAATGACTCGGCAGTACACTGACAGTGGGTTTAACCACAAGCACATCAGCGGCACTAGCTGTGCGTGACGGCTACCCAGGTACATGACGAAAAGGTGGCCGACGAGCGAACTCATCACAACCCTAACGAGCTTGTAAGCAATACTTACTGTACAGTCCGGTCTCTTCATCTGATACGTCGCATATGAAGTCTAGTGGTGGTAAATGTCAGAACCCAATGACTTTATAAGTCATGCTGATTTACGGCCCATAATGGTTCGAGAAACTACTGATAACTCCTATCAGTAAATCTCGAGAACCCTGGCCAGGGATTTGTTGTTATGGCTGATCAAGCATAGCGCGACATCAACTCCCTTTACCGGGAGAGACGAAACCCCTCCTATCGCTCACTGCCTCCATGCGATTCGGGACTGTATCCAAAATCCACCTGTTTGCATGACTCGGTAGAGCCATGGTAGGGAGGAAATCAATGCATAGTAGGAATCACACAAGACACTATTACCATCCCGGGTCTACAGACTAACCTATACAAGTGTCACCAGAGAACTGCTATCTGACAGTAGGTATATATACCGTCTAGGAGTTCTCGGCGAGTCCAGTTCGGTGTACCCATTCTCCAATGAGCACCTGTGTACAATCTTTGATATGAAACACCAATGGTTGTAGGATCAACCATCGCCCCCAGGGTCAAGAAACGTACACACTAGTCTACTCTGGTAATATCGATACCCTGTCTTGATATACCCTCGACTAGGAACTATTAAAGGATATGCTTATAAACTGCCCAAGCCCCACTAGTATAATCTACATCATAATCCCGGCAATCAAGCATAATCCTAAGGGCTTCATCAACATGTATAAAAAGATATAAAATATAACACATCACACGTTAAGATGAAGATAAACCAGATAGCATACTATCATTTCGAACAAAGATTGTTTCTGTACATATACATGTCTAGAATCTTATACAATACAGGCCTATAGGGCATACATATCTAACAATCTCCCACTTGCACTGAGGCCTGTATTTGGTGCAATAAATACCCACTGTCTACACTAGAACCAGTTGCCGGCGTACCGCATGCCAAACATCTCGAACAGTTTCTCAAATTGGACTTGAGAGATGGCCTTGGTGAATAGATCTGCTGTGTTATCTTTCGTGTCTACTCTCTGTACCTCGATGTCCTGGCGATCCACTATCTCCCTGATGAGGTGATACCGTCTCAAAATATGTCTGGATTTCTGATAGGTCCTCGGTTCCTTTGCCAAAGCCATGGCTCCATTGTTATCGCAATACAGAGGTATTGGATTAGCAATTCACGGAACCACCTGAAATTCATAAATGAACTTCCTCATCCAGATTGCCTCTTTTGCGGCATCATTAGCAGCAATATACTCAGCTTCCATCATGGAGTCAGTGACGGTATCTTGCTTGGAACTCTTCCAACATACTGCACTTCCATTTAGGGTAAATACAAACCCTGAGATGGACTTACTATCATTCTTGTCACTTTGGAAGATGGAGTCGGTAAAGCCCTCCATTTGGAGATCTCCGTTACTGTAATATTTCAGAAAAATAAAATATTATTTTTGGGAATTTTTATAATTAAATAATAAATATTTTGAATATTTTGATAATGCGGTATAATTAAATACCGATAAATTGGAAAATATTTGGAAAATTATAGAAATTACTGAAATGAGGGTTCTTATGTGATTTAGGCAAATTATGAATTTTTATAATTAATTATATTCTATTTTAATGCTAATCGCGATTAAATATCGCTAATCGTGGATTAAGCTTATTTTGTGCACATGACATGCACCATGTCATATTATACTTTGTTACATTTTCCTATTCATCATGCATGGTTTTAATTTTAAATGAAAAGGAAAGATAAGAAAAGATAAAGAAAAGGAAAGAAAAAGAAAAGGTTAAAATAAAGAGGTATGGGCATGAGAGAGAAGAAAGGGTGAGGGCTCTTATGTTGACCTTGGTCTTTGCTTCCCTCTTCATTTCTTTCATCATTTTCTCTCCCCTCCTTCCTCCCATGGCTGCTGATTAATAGAGATTTTACGATCAAAAATATAATTACCGCAATCAAGAAACGGCGTCGCTTCGCAGCTAACCGGTGAGTGCGGGTCGATCCACAGAGACGGGTAAATTCCTTTAGTGTGTCTTAACGAGTTGATTCTATCTGTCGTTTTGGTTTTATAAAAATCTAGATCTAAAACTTAATTAATCTAATTTAATTTCTTGCTAGGGTTAGGCTTAGAGGAAGTTTTGGAGATTGATGTTTCCTCACCGCTTTCAATACCGTATTTCAGATCCATTAGGTGTTATAGTAATTATCGATAAAGTGGATACGACTCTTTTGGGAAGATATTTTCTTCCTCTAGATTCGTATCCTTCCTTTATCGTTAATTACCCTAACCCCCATGGAAAACGCGCGCAACCGGCCCTTTATACTGCGGTTCACCGTTACCTCGAGGCGTAGGGTGCCGCAGGGAGCGGTTGTGCGCGCATGCATGGAGTTCTTAATGGGTTAGGCATTGAAAGGGGTGAGAGATCTCATCTCTCAACCCTTTCCCTAAGGCTAACCCTAACAAGCGAGGAGACTACTCGCTCATTAGGGGATGAATAACATTAAAAGAATAAAATACTTACTAATGGTGATGGCTCCCTCCAAGCGATAAAGAACAGATCTGAATGTCACTTCCAGAATTTCTGAATTTTATTTATTGAAAAGAGGCATACAATTTTTATATCTAAGATTACAATTTATAGGAAAATAGGAAACCTAGGGCTACAGACTCTCGCGCATGTGAATTTACAGATTTGACCCCTTAGAATCCCAACACCAGAACCGTCGCAGCAACAGAAGAAGAATCCACCGCCACGTGCATCAGACGGCCGCGGATCCGTGGCTCCAGGTAGGGTTTGGCCGCGGATCCGCGGCCAAACTAGGGAATTGGGCTTTGTTGTTTTTGGGGATTTTTCCTTGGCTCTTTGGGCTTCTGTTTTTACTCTTCTTTTCTCTGTTGGACTTCTGGATCTTCTCCAGATTTTTAGTGAAAACTTGTATTGGGCTTTTTAACCGTTTCACTTGACTTTTTGGACCTTGCACTGTTCTTCGACTAGGCTCGACTGAAATCCGTTTAATTGTTGGTCAAAAGTCCCCTTTTCTGTTGTTTTGTGTCTTTCTCACTGTGTTTGCTCCAGAAACCTGTAACCTGTAATATGCAACAAACGTGCGTCAAGAGTACCTGTTTATTTATAAAAAGGATAAGAATAGGGGAATGATAAATGCAATATTATGGTCTGAACAAATACCCCCAAACTTACCTTTTTGCTCGTCCTCGAGCAAACTTATTTTTATTCACTAAAATCCTAACCGCACTTCCGCAGGGAAACGCGATTGCACTGAGCACGTGCAACAAGCCGTTAAACCTCTAAGTGTCCCTAGTAGGAGGAGTGTTGTCTCCTGAGGGTTTTCAGCGGATTACACCCACAAAATCCTATCAATTCGGCCGATTAACTTTTGTTTTCCAATTAGGTTTTCTAATAAGGAATTCTATTATCTTCTACTTGTAAATTATCCACCCATATTCTTCACACTTCCTCATTATTTAACTTAAGATTATATATGTTATGTAGACCTACTTAGCTTTTGGCATCTCTTAAGTCTTCCTTCTAGGGTTTCATCTCCACTTAGGAATTTCTATCAACTCTATTAAAGATACAAATTTTATCTTTCATTCCTCTCTCTTATCTAAATTCCAATCACATACCCCTACGTGTGTGTATAGATCACCCCTACACTTGGAAATTCAATTCAAGCAATCATGCCCTTGTCTATTGTCCAAAGTACTAATTAGTTGGTGAATTTAAATGAAATTTGCTTACACATCCTTCATGCGACCGTTAATACTTCTTGAGGTACCAACGACCGATTACAAAATGCATTTGCACTTTAAAGCGTACTTCCTAGTCCTTGCAACACCCAAGGCTTTAGCAGTGACTCCCAAACCAGTTGGTCTAAGGCACTAGGTGATGAAGCACCCTCGCTAAATATTTTTCTATTTTTGCAGCCTTAAGTAATCACAAAAACCAGTGTCCATTTTTTTCTTTATTCACACTTTTTCATACTAAGGACTTTAGACAAGAGCCTTTCAAGGTCTCTTCTACTATTCCAAGTTTCAAGGTGCGTGATTGTGCAATTTGTAGGGTATACGTTTTCAGAATCTAGACTTAAGCTAGGAACTATTTTTCAAACTTATACTCTAATAAGAACATCAATACTCTTCCCTCATTTTGACTTAGCCCAAGAAGTGAACCCAAAATTTGCCTATTTCTAAATAAACTACAAGCCATATACTTTCTACTGTTAAACTTTAAAGAAGGTTATTTTTAGGGTTTTTAATTCACTAAGTCTAAGATCTAGTTGTTCCTAGCTAGTTGACCTATTTGTCAAACTCAAGTCAATTAGCCAAAATTGAATACATTTATTTTTATAATTTTTTCTTTGAAATTTTTCAAATTTTTATAGATTTTCAAATAAGTATGCAAATGCAAGAAATATGTACAAATGAATGCGAAGGAAGAAGACGTACCGAGCATACCCCCAAACTTGAACTTGACAGTGTCCTCACTGTCATGCTGAACCAAGAGGGTCAAAATACCGATACTCCCCGGTTTATTTATTTTTAATTTTTTAATGTTTTGAAATTTTTTTTTTTAATTTTTTTATAGAAAAAGAAAACAAAAGGATATATACATATATACAAAGGTTCCCCCCAAACTTAAGCTTGGCCTTACACAAGCCAAAGATTAGCACCAACCATTCAAAGATCTTATCATGGTAATGGTAGAGTTGGTGCAAGAATGGGACGGAAAGAAAAGAGATGAAAAGCATGCGAGACCGTGTGGAAAGAAGAATGGTAGAGTACGGTCTCGGTGGAGGAGAAGAATGGCGGAAAGAAGAAAGATGTGGAGTGCGATCTTGAGGGTGTAAATTGAGTGAATAAATTAGCGCAATATGTGATGAACGATGTGTTAAAAGCGATTGCGCTAACCTACCAACTCGTCGTGCAATGGGGTCAAATCCCTCAAGATTCGCAAGAAAACATGGGTACGCCGAACTTGGTATCGGAGATGAAAGCGTAACGGTCATTTGTTCGGTCGGAACAATAGGAAAGAGGGAGGGTGATATAACAGTCAAAGGTTCAGGAGGCTGAATTGGAAAATCCGACACATCCAATAAAAATGGTTCAACCTCGATATTATCCTCAAGACTCTCCTCAGTACTATCCTCAATATTTAATTCATCCATGCCATTATCATCAAAATCTAGACGCATATGAGATTCGGGATAAACATTTAATAACTCAGGATGATGATTTGAACATAAAATTTCTATTAAATCGACAGGTTCATCATCCGAAATATTCCCGGCGTCTATATCCTCAATCAAGTGAAAATCAATTTCTTTAGACACTTCATCCACAGCATGGATATTTATCAATGTAGGTTCTAGAGTGGAGGTGTAAAGATCGAAAGGATTAGGTGTGGTTTCACTCGAAAGGGGTTCCTCACAATTTGGCAAATCAAACACTACAAAATCGCACAACTCATTTTTATTTTCAACTGGTGAATCATTTGGAACAATCGATGGAAAACCGGAGTTGTGGGCTTCAATTGGGTAAGGGTAGGTTTGACTTGAAAATCCTCTCTCATTCTCACTCTGTCCAACAGCCGCCTTATACATTGAAAAATTCGGAGCTAGCGGGACACTAGCTACCGGTTCACTAGGCTGCATAAGGGCGGCCATGGATGCTTCCACATTCCTCATTATTTTATTTGTTACAGCAATATATGCTTCCAACGACTCTTCCAAACTAGACTTAGGTGGTGAGGGGGTTTCAGTAAAAGATTCAAAATTAGTTGGGTATATGAAACTCCCTAATGGCTGTGTCGAAACAGCGTCTAGTGAAGGTGGGAAGGTCGGGTAATACTGGTAGGAAGTGGGTGGTAAGACAGGAGTAGGGTCAACATATGGATAAGAAGGTGAATAATTGTGCGGATCCCTAAAACTAGATGAGTGGAGAGGGGTGAAAGATCGACTGCGAGATTGAGCAATATGCTCAGCAATGGACATCGGCCTAGGAGTGACAGAAGGACTTGAAGAAGTGGTGTCAACATATGTAGGTTGTAAAGGTTGACTTGGTTGACACGAAGTGGGTTGAAAAGTCAAACTATTTCTCCTAGACGCCTCTATTTGATCTTTCAACGAAATTTTTGGCAAGGAGGGATCTTTTTTAAATTGACCGAAACAATTGACGAACGACGCAAAGTTAGGTTCGGGATACCAAGATTCGGCAAGAGATTTATGATGTGGGGTACCCATGATAGAAGAGTGCAAGGATTTCTTAGCGACAAATTTTTTTTTTTGCAAGTTTTTAAAAGATTTTTATTTTTTATTTTTTTATTGGAGAGTTTTGCAAAGAGGTTTTTGAAAACGGACTCGTGACACAAATGTATCAACCCCACATACACAATCAGACCTAGATCTAGGGTTGCCTAGGTCTACTAGACAGCTCCTAACTAGGGCTAGAAATAGACCTCAAACCGCCTCTTCACGGACAAATACGGCCAGGTAAGTGGGAAGGAACCACCACTACAGTGGGCCTAATTAAAAACCACTAGCCTAGACACCGCAATGTCGGTTAGGATAAACGGCCGATGCCTACCATAGTCCTTTTCCTATTGAGCTCGCTGTCCTTAGGTCTGAGTCTAATCTTTTTTAATTAAAGGTGGTCGATGCAAAAATGCTTTAGGTGTTTTCTGGGGTCCTGGGAAGGGTGATGAAATCCCCACCCAATCTGAGTTTGGTCAAATAGCCCCTTAGAGTCCGGTTAAATTATGCAAAACAAATAAAATTTCACTTGCATTCAATTTTAGCGCGGCGCAAAGAAACCTGCAGAAATCTGTTATTTAGAAGGGGGAGAAAGACTTTTTACGCAAAGAACCCTGCAGAAAATTTTTACAGATGGAGATATGGAGGTTGCAGAGGGGAAGAAAAGAGAACAAACAGTGCAAATCTGGTGTGCTGACGTGGCAATAGGAGCGCGGATCCGCGGCATATGGCCTAGTTTTGCGGTGGAAGAGCGGCGCCTTAGGGGTTTCAGCCTCTGGAAAATTTTCTGCTGTTCTGTGCTTGTAATTATTCTCTGTTCTTATGTACAAAATTTTTATTTGCCCTCTGTAAAATTCCAGATCCGCGATTCGACGCTGTTCCTGCAAGATTCAAAAATATACCCTTCAAACAGATCAAATTTGATATTTTTTTTTTAATTTTTTTTATGTTTTCAGATTTTTATAATTTTTCAATTTTATATCAACCCGAAAATTCACAAAAAGGAAAGATTACGCCGTCCCCGGCAACGGCGCCATTTGATTAATAGAGATTTTACGATCAAAAATATAATTACCGCAATCAAGAAACGGCATCGCTTCGCAGCTAGCCGGTGAGTGCGGGTCGATCCACAGAGACGGGTAAATTCCTTTAGTGTGTCTTAACGAGTTGATTCTATTTGTCGTTTTGGTTTTATAAAAATCTAGATCTAAAACTTAATTAATCTAATTTAAATTCTTGCTAGGGTTAGGCTTAGAGGAAGTTTTGGAGATTGATGTTTCCTCACCGCTTTAATACCGTATTTCAGATCCATTAGGTGTTATAGTAATTATCGATAAAGTGGATACGACTCTTTTGGGAAGATGTTTTCTTCCTCTAGATTCGTATCCTTCCTTTATCGTTAATTACCCTAACCCCCATGGAAAACGCGCGCAACCGGCCTTTTATACTGCGGTTCACCGTTACCTCGAGGGGTAGGATGCCGTAGGGAGCGGTTGTGCGCGCATGCATGGAGTTCTTAATGGGTTAGGCATTGAAAGGGGTGAGAGATCTCATCTCTCAACCCTTTCCCTAAGGCTAACCCTAACAAGCGAGAAGACTACTCGCTCATTAGGGGATGAAATAACATTAAAAGAATAAAATACTTACTAATGGTGATGGCTCCCTCCAAGCGATAAAGAACAGATCTGAATGTCACTTCCAGAATTTCTGAATTTTATTTATTGAAAAGAGGCATATAATTTTTAGATCTAAGATTACAATTTATAGGAAAATAGGAAACCTAGGGCTACAGACTCTCGCGCATGTGAATTTACAGATTTGACCCCTTAGAATCCCAACACCAGAACCGTCGCAGCAACAGAAGAAGAATCCACCGCCACGTGCATCAGACGGCCGCGGATCCGCGGCTCCAGGTAGGGTTTGGCCGCGGATCCGCGGCCAAACTAGGGAATTGGGCTTTGTTGTTTTTGGGGATTTTTCCTTGGCTCTTTGGGCTTCTGTTTTTACTCTTCTTTTCTCTGTTGGACTTCTGGATCTTCTCCAGATTTTTAGTGAAGACTTGTATTGGGCTTTTTAACCGTTTCACTTGACTTTTTGGACCTTGCACTGTTCTTCGACTAGGCTCGACTGAAATCCGTTTAATTGTTGGTCAAAAGTCCTCTTTTCTGTTGTTTTGTGTCTTTCTCACTGTGTTTGCTCCAGAAACCTGTAACCTGTAATATGCAACAAACGTGCGTCAAGAGTACCTGTTTATTTATAAAAAGGATAAGAATAGGGGAATGATAAATGCAATATTATGGTCTGAACAGCTGCTGCCCTCTCTCCCTCCCCCCTCTACCTCCTCACTTCTTCATCAATCCCTCATTAAAACCTCATCCCCACTTCATTAAAAACATGCATAAGCTTCCTACAAGCACTTTGGACCAAGAAAAATCGGATTTTGAAGACTTGGGGCAACTCAAGAATTTTCTTGAGTTTCCAAACGAGGTACTTTCTTCACCATTAGCATAGTTTTTCATTCGCTTTAGCTTCCATGCATGTTTAGAAGTGTTTAAGTTAAGTTTAGGGAACTTTGAAAATTCTAAGTTGAGGATTAGGGTTTGATTTGAATCCAAAGGTGTAATTGAGGTTAGTAGAGGCCATACAATCCATGTAGTGATGATATATTGGACTAAACCTTAGACTAAAACCCTATTTAGAAAACTTAGATTCCCCGATATCGTATTTTGATGGAAATTGTGATGTGTTTTGGAGAACTGCTATAACCCGGGTGACCTGAAAATTTTTTATCGATTACTGGGAGTCGTATAGGCAACCTGGAAGATACCTTAGAGCCCCGAGACCCCCTATCAACTTCCTGGCCACAATTTTAATCCCCTGGGCCGCAATTTGCGGCCTGGGTACCCCATTTTTGTCTCGTGCTTCGTCTGTGGCTCCAGTATCTGTTAATTAGACACCCCGATATGCAAAATGTCCCAATTGTCACCTGAAGCAAATCTGGAAGTGTTTTACAAAGTTTCTACGTTTTTTTTGCGGATTTTAATGAATGGGAAATTAGTATTTGTGCTTTATCTCGATCAATTGACGTTTGCACGTCAATCTCGAGGGTTATTTGGTCATTCTTGCATGTGTAGACCATAGGTTTTAACCTATGTACGTTTCGTGTATCGTTTTGGTTTTCGTTCGCGATTTCAGTTTACGATACTATGTGTGATATGTAGGTACCCCCACGTGGATTTCGAGATGACGAAGAGAGCGTAGCGTTACCGACTCCAGCAAGCGAGGATCAAGGTGAGTAGATATATATCTACGGGGGAAGTCGGGTAGATGGCGTATAGCACCCTCGCAGTTTCGTAGTATAGAACGCGAATGTGTTATGATATATATAGATGTATACTTATATGCTATTATAAGATGTGTATACTTAGCTAGAAATGCTTTAGAGGGCTTTGGGCTAGTGTAAGCGTATTTGGTAGTTAATGCTATAGTTTAGTGTTAGTCGCGAAACCTTAGAATAAGGTTTACACCCACACGCGCGCGCGCACACACACACTTACATTGTTTTACTTGTGCGTATTTGGGAATATATACATATAGGTATATGAATATGTGTGTATATATATATATACACACACACGCATATACTTGGATATGAGGATAGTATATGATACTTGAAGATGAGTCGATGTGATTGGGCATGATGCCACGAGATCGGTGATATGATTCGGTTCGTATTATGAGATACGACATGATATTTTAGCGGATCCTTAGGTGATGTGTTTTCAGACACACGCATATATATTATTGATGGTATCAGTATGTACTAGACGTAGATCAGTACCCAGCTCATGATATATGATGATAAGGATACCAGTTGAATAATGAGTTAAAGGTGATATTGACCCGTACCCTGATTTGGGATGCCGTACGATGGATTTACCGTACGAGATATAATTATGATGATAGATCCGCACTCTTGACTAGAGGAGGTCATATGATATATATATATATATATATATATATATATTGTATCGTACGCGATACTATTGAGGCGAGATCACCGAATAATAAATATTTATAGATCGACTTAGATTTAGGTGGATTTCCTTACCCTTTCGACTAGTCTGTTAGTTTAGTCCTGTAGTTACTTAGTAAATGTTAGACTGGGCATGAGTCATACTTATTTCCAAAACTAACGAATCGTGAGTATTTTAAAGACAGGCCAAGGGATACTACGGATATTTTAAAAGAGGTACTTTTTCATAAAAACATCGTAGCCCTATTTTCTAAACACCACGATTCGTGCGATTTCAGATATCCAAAAAATGTATGACTCGTATATAGGAATGTATATTTCTTTATTGCTGCATTTACTATTCATTTGCCATTTATTCTGCTGTTCGTATAGCGTTGCATGCTTATATGTATTTCCGTTAGTAATGATGAAACCTGTTGTTAGGACACCAGCACCATTACCGATGATGCGTATGCTCCACGTACACTCGCTTGCCGGCTCACACACATCTTTATCGGTAATTGCTATGTCACGTACACTTTAGAGAATATTGTTTCATTGATATAGCTTGCTTGCTGATAGTTCCTATATGTTATTGCTTTCATGTGCTAATTTAGATATTGCATTCTTTATTTAGATACCCATGCATTTTATATTCATTTGTCATGCAATATTATGGGCCAGTCCGAATTGCCGGAGCCCAGTATTCATTGTTTACTTACATCGAGATTTATGATTTCGGATTTCCATAAGATTTCTGGATTTGGAGAAACCGCAAGGATTTATAAAACGTATTATCATTTTTAAAGATACAAAGTACGGTTTTCTCCTGATATGATTTGAGATATGTCCACCATGAGTTTTCTCGGCTCTTGAGCGATATCATACACCCGATTCGAAGAGGAGGAGGAATCGTCTGTGGGTGCATGGTGGACCCGGTATGGTACCCCGAGGCGAGAAGGTCGCAGATGATGGCGTTGAGCCTGAGACAGGGGAGCACTACTGTCCGGTGATTTTATTGTGACACGTCGGATATCTGTAGGATATCGACGTGGTCTTTTATTTGAGGATTTAGGCCAGTCCGGATAGCCGGAGCCTTAGATATTGATATTTGATGATTTGGGCCAGTCCGGATAGCCGGAGCCCTAGATATTGAGATTCGAGGTTACAGGCCAGTCCGGATAGCCGGAGCCTGAGATATTGAGATATTGGTATTTATATATATATTGTGTCGATGCTAGACACTGATTTCCTGTTGATTTTATTGATGATACCTTGATTCGTTTATATAGAAATCTCACCATATAAAGAAAACAGTTTTCTCATTATGATGTATTCTGTTTTCATTTATTGCATTCATACCTCATATTTAAGATCGTTGCTATCTGAGGCACTGATGCGAGCACATGGTATTACACTTATGTATAGATGTTTACCCTTGCCACCTTATCATGCTTCAGACTTTATCATTTTGAGGTTTATATATATTTGATCGTATTGACCTAGGATTGAGTCATACATACGATTTCTGCTCTGTGATGTTTTCTACTCACGAGTTGGCAACTCACCCCCGTTGTGTCACAGTTCTTACAGGTTTTTACTGTACAGGTTTCATTGCGGGTTTCTGGCACACTGCTTTCTTTCTGGATGATTGCTTTGGTAGGTAGGTTCACTCGCATCGTGACCACCATGGTACCTTTTATTTATTTTCAGTTGTATCTAGTAACTCCATCAACCAGACTTGTATATTATTTCAGACTTAGAAAACCAGTTGTTATACTTTTGACCTTAGAGTCGCGCGTTGTATTATTATGTGGTTTCTTGATGATTTTGAGTTTTCTTTTGAGTTTTGATCCTCACCCTTCGGCGTTGTATATTATATTGCTTGCGTGGTTGTGACTGTCAATTGACGAAGAGCTAGCTCCTGCTTGGGGATGCCTTTATTCATATTATGCATTTTGTACCTTTTTGGGGCCAGTATTTACAAAGGAAACTCTGCCGAAATTTTCAGAAAAGACTTGATAGTTTAAAAATGCATACTTCGGATTATGTTATTAAACTACTTGCCTTAAAACTAGACTTTTCTTTCTTTCTTCTTTTAAATGGTTTAGATTTCTGGGTTTTCGGCTTACTTGAATTAGATGGGGTCCTATAGACTTCATATGATTCAAGTGCCAGTCACGTGTCATTTCGGGTCGTGACAGTTACCATACACCAAGAACATTTCTTTAGTTATTCTCAAGTACTTCAGAATGTTCTTCACAGCAGTCCAGTGTTTCTCCCTTGGATTGGATTGATACCTGCTTACTGCACTCAGTGCATAAGCTACATCTGGGCGAGTACATAACATCACATACATTATAGATCCTACCGCCGAAGCGTAGAGTATAATGCTCATGAGAGCCCTCTCCTCATTAGTCTTTGGAGACATCTCTTTGGAGAGGGTGATCCCGTGACAAGTAGGTAAATTACTTCGCTTGGAATCTTCCATACTAAACCTTTTTAGTATGGTGTCAATGTATCTCGATTAGGACAATACTAATAATTTCTTAGATCTATCTCTATAGATCTTAATCCCCAGAATGTACGAGACATCACCCAGGTCTTTCATGGAGAACCTCTGCGATAAGAATAGTTTGATAGGAACATCATTTCCTATCAAGAAAATGCCGTCCACGTACAATACGAGAAATGTAACAGTATTCTCTACAATCCTTTTATAAATACATGATTCATCTATATTTTTGATAAAACCAAACTCTTTGATTGTATCATCAAAGCAGATGTTCTAACTCTGTGATGCCCGCTTTAATCCATAGATGGATTTAAGCAACTTGCATACTTTTCCACTGCTCCCACTATCAATGAAGCCTTCTGGCTGATCCATAAAAACGCATTCTTCTAAATCACCATTTAGAAATGCCGTTTTAACATCCATCTGCTAGATCTCATAGTCATAGTGAGCAGCTATAGCAAGCAAGATCCGAATGGATTTGAGCATCGCGACTGGTGAAAAGGTTTCATCATAGTCCAAGCCTGGTCTCTGATGAAATCCTTTTGCGACCAACCTAGCTTTATAGGTCTCCACCTGACCATCTACACCGATCTTTCTCTTAAAGATCCATTTGCACCCTATGGGTTTTACTTCAAGAGGTGCAAACTCCAAAGTCCACACTTTGTTGGTGTGCATGGATTCCATTTCGGATCTCATGGCATCCAGCCACTTCACTGAGTCACCACTCGTGATAGCTTACTGAAAACTAGTAGGATCATCATCATCCATGATACAATCTTCTCTATCACTGTCAATTAGAAAACCATAGTATCTATCAGGTGGGTGAGATGTGCTACTAGATCTACGGAGTGGCTGAGGTTCGTCAGGTTCTATTGAAATCTCAGCTTCAACCAAATCATCGATAATTGTTTGTGTATCTGGAATTTCTTCCAGTTCTACCGCATTGCCAACGGTATCATTTGTAAAAAATTCATTTTCTAAAAATGTGGCATACTGAGAAACAAACACCCTTTGTTCCTCCTTGTGGTAGAAAAGATATCCATACGAGTGTTTTGGATATCCCACAAATTTACACAAAACCGATCGTGTTTCGAGTTTGTTTGGATTATGCTTTTTCACATGAGCCGGACAACCCCATATCCTAACTCTTTTAAGAGACGGTCTCTTCCCATACCATATCTCATATGGAGTGGTTGACACGGTTTTGGCCGGAACCCTATTCAATAGATAAATCGTAGTCTCCAATGCGTGCCCCCAGAATGATATTGGTAACTCAGCATCACTCATCATAGATCGTACCATATCTAATAAGGTACAATTTCTCCGTTCTAACACACCGTTGTGCTGTGGTGTGTACGGAGGAGTGAGCTGAGAGAGAATCCCATTCTCTTTTAGGAAATCTAGAAACTCTGAGCTTAGGTACTCACCTTCTCGATCTGATCGAAGTTTTTTTATACTAAAGCCTGTTTGTTTTATCCTTGAATTTTTTGAAGGCTTCGGACTTATGTTTCAACAAGAACACGTGTCCGAATCTCGAGAAATTATCAGTGAAAGTTATGAAGTACGAAAAACCACCTCTCGCATGTGTAGACATTGGTCCACATACATCACTATGCATAAGGCCTAAGAGTTCAGTAGCTCTCTCTCCGTGTCCAGTAAATGGAGTTTTGCTCATTTTACCTTTGATACAAGACTGGCAAGTCTTATAAGATTTATATTCAAACGGGTTTAAGTATCCATCTTTATGTAGCTTGGTTAGTCTTGTTTCGTTAATATGACAAAGTCTACAATGCCAAATGAAAGCTTCATTTATGTCTGAAACATTTCTTTTGTTTGTGTGTTGTATATTGAAAACTGTGTGCTGGTTTAGGATGTATATCCCGTTATTTAATGTACCAGACCCAATCAACTCTTGATTAAGGTTAATGTTCATAACATTATATTGTAATACAAAATTATATCCAGCATTGTCCAACAACGATACAGATATAATATTATATAACATTGAAGGTACAAAATAACATGGGTTCAAAACTAATATACAACCCGACGGCAAACCAAGGTGATACTCTCCCACTCTACAACATGTACAGAGGAACCATTCCCAACCCGGAGAGTGTGATCACCTTTCTTCAAAAACCTGCTATTTCTCAGCGCCTGAACACAATTGCAGATGTGAGATCCTGATCCGGTATCTAATACCCAGGAAGCAGAGTTAATTGAAAAAAAGTTTTCTGTTACAAACACACCTGAAGTGGAAGGATCACCATCCTTCTTCTTCTTGAGGCCGGCCAGGTATCCAACGCAGTTTCTCTTCAGTGCCTAGTCTAATGGTAGTGGAAGCATTCCCCTCGTCCTATCGCAGCAGCCCCTATCCTGTCCTTTCCCGGTGCCTTTTTCACTCCTCCTCTCGACTTGATGGGATTCTTCATCTTTTTTCCCTTAGCCTTGGCTTTTGGGACGGAAGAGTAAGATGGCCCAGCAATTAGAGCGGGAGTTTTCGCTACCATTAGCGTGCTCTCTGCACTCCTCAACATATTGAGGAGTTCACGTAGTGACTTCTCCATGTTGTGCATGTTGAAGTTTACAATGAACTGAATAAAGGCAGGGGGAAGGGACTGTAGAACAATATCAACATACTGTTCGTTCTCCATGGTCCAACCCAGGCCTTCTAGTTCTTCGATAAGTTCAATCATCTTCAATACATGGTCACCTACAGATGTGCCAGCAGCCATCCGCATCTGAAACAACTTTCGAGATGCCTCGTATCGGAGAGTACGAGATTGCTCTCCATACAACTCCTTTGTATGGAGAAAGATGGATTGTATATCCATCTTCTCGTGCTGCTTCTGATGTTCATTGTTCATAGAAGCAAGCGCGAGGCACTTGGCTGTTGCACAGTCTATATTCCATGTCTTGCGAATTTTTTTATCCGCAATTGAAGAATCAGGGCCTGGGCTAGGAGGTGGTGGAGTAGTCAGGACGTATCCGACCTTATCATAGATCAGGGAAATATTTACGTTCCTTAGCCAATCTTTGTAATTCAGTCCCGTGGGTTTATTCTTGTCTAATAAAAGCTTAAGTCCCATCATAGATATCTGCCATTAGGAGAGAGAAAAGAAGATATCCAGCGATTGCTCTTGCATAATTAGATTAGTTATTAATCTTATCTAATCGATATCTTCCACTACTTTTTATCAAATTTTCCTTCAAACCTTAAAAATAAAATTAGCCAGGATTAACTAAAGTCTACAATTTCGCTAACCGGTCAGCCAGACCAGTGTCGGTACTCCGAGGGAGGCTCCCCGTGCTTTCGCACAGACCTAATTAAAATAAACCTCATTTTCCTAGAGGCGTAACCTCGTTGCACCTACTGGATTAGCTAATTGTAAAGTGCAAAACTCTCCCGGGAGTAACTTTTACTCACAGTGGGATCGGGATCCAACTATCAAATAGAAGGTATGCAATCTCATTGCAAATTTCAACTCTTGAAATTTCCGATATGATTTTTACCCCAGTGTCTTATGACCTTAACTATGGTCAACAAATCATAAGCACCAATCAAGTTCTACCCGCCATTCCGTGATTGATTTAGATCCATCCGCATGACCCTTAACTATGGTCAACAAAGTCATACGAATGCCCTAATCAATCGCATCTAATGCTTTGTAGGAAGACATCACTTAGCTACCGTACACCACGCCTTAACCATAGTCAACAAATGTGGCACTAATACTAAGTACTCTACTTCCTAAAATGGCGGAGGGCAACAGATGGTTTTTATGAAAACCCTTAACGTTTTGAACTTGATATCGTTGTAGAATCTAATGAAAGGAGTGCTTTAAGCTCCAATTTAAAAATCAGATGGTTTTGTAGTATCTTTCTAATTTTTCTAAAAAGGTCACTCCCGGTGAAGGGATCTTGGCTCTTTCCTTATCGAATAAGGTGTTGGATATTGATGAATACCACGATGCAAAGCAAAAATTAGATCAACTATAAAAATAATCGAGTACTTTGTAACATTTGCTGGTTTCGCTAAAAGGGTTACTCCCAGTGAAGGGATCTCGGCCTTTTCTTCATCGAATGAGGTGCGGGATATTCATCAAGGAATACCACTATGCAAAGCAAAAACTAGAGTTACCCATTTTAAAAAGTTTGATTCTACAACATGTTTAGGTTTCTTTTTCTTAACATTAATCACATTAATGTTTTCCTATCATTTACGTTTCCTAAACATCACAGAAAAGAAACGAAAATAGAACGTACGCTTATGCCATCCGCATTCACCACCGGGCCCCATCATGCACTGTTAGGTTACTTAACTAACAGCAGAGCGGAGGCTGGACTAGCGCGGGTGCACAACATAAGCAACGTTTATTATATATCTCATATATAAATAGCCATATGTCGCACGCATTTATAAACATTCCAGATCACAGATGAATACATTGGATATACTAGGAAATCCGTATTTCATTTAATCCCATAATGAAAGACGGGTTCCACGGTCGTGATGAATAGCCAAACCCCACCGTAGACCCCTATGGGTACGGCAAACTACCCGCCAAATTCCCAAAGTGAAGCAACTACAGGGTTCCCTAGGGCGGCCGTTGGGTTTCGGGAGGCATCGACCATGCCGTTTTTAAAAGTTTAGCGCGCTAAAGAACCCAAATCTAGAATCTTAACTAAAGAATTAGACGAACAAATATGTAAACATCTTTACATCTAAGTGAACAAGGAATACAACCTTTGTAGACCGGTCATTCACTTCAATAGCTCTGTGTAGGAGTCCCTTCGCTCCAAGTAGTGTACTTCCGGACTCTACAAAGACTCCACAAGATGAAAGGAACAAGCTTGCTTGAAGTCTTTGAGGCCAAAGATGATCTACGTCGAGGAGACACCAACTCAAGCTACCTCTTCACTAATATGGAATTAGTGCAGCAAACACCCTAAACTAAATGGCTAACCTAGTAGAGGATGATGAAGTAGAAATTTTGCTCACTTTAGAAAAAAAAATTCACTCATTTTCTTCACCTCCCAAAATGCTAGAGAACTTGAGGAAGGAGATGAAGAAAAGCAACCATGGAAAGGATCAAGTGTAGAATGGGAACTATGGGTGAGTTAATATCACATACTAACTCATGTAGAGACTAAATCATGGCTAATCTTAATGGTTGGGTTAATAAATATCTTAAGTAAAACAAAATTGATGGACTTAGTCAATGATTCTACAAGCTTCCACTAATCATCAACCATGACTAATTTTCACTCAATTTTGAATTACTTTAAATAATAAAACCCTTCATTATGTTAAGCATTGTATGAGTCTCATACACCCATGTCTCATGTATCATCTAGCATGACATAAAAGAATGTACATTAATATATATCACATATATACTAAGTGTACACAAGTGAGAAAAAGAAATCTTAAGTGAGCTAATATTAGTTAGTGTAAGTTAATATATTTCACGACCCGAAATTGGCACGTGACGTCCCTTAAACTACGCAACGTCTACAGGCGTAACACAATTTAAGTAAGCCGAAAACCCGGCAATCTAAACTATCAAAAGTAGTAAGTGATAATAATATTTTCAAAACTTTTGAAATCTCAATCAAATTCTTTAAAGTCCAACTTTATTTCTTTTTAAAAATTTTGGCAGCACCTCCTTTGTAAAACAAGCCCCCAAAAAGGGTACAACATAAATATATAAGTAAAGCATCCCTAAACGGGAGAAAATACACGCCCAATGGAGGAAAACAACCACCACAATAGATATACGACGCCGTAGCGAAGAAATAAAAGACGATATAAATAAAACTACATAAAAGACCTCCAAATCACAAAATAATATACAATATCGTCCTCACATCAAGTCTCTAAGTCATACATGAAAGTGGTAGATGGAGAGTACACAGTACAATGAATATACAATGAGCAACATCGGATAACCGCAAAACCCACCTATAGAAAAACTGTACACAGTTAGCCGTAGAGGTATCCGCTGCAAAAGATGACTGCTCTGAGGGACAACCTGCAAAACACTGTGGCACAACGGGGGTGAGTTGCCAACTCGTGAATAGTAAATAACATATGCAGGTAATCGCAAGTATGCACGTACAGCGCGAATCTAACATAAGCAAGCTGATAGCGACAATATGTATGCAACAGTTGTAAAAGGCACTCTATCAGGTACTACTAATAAATGAATCAATAAATGGCAATATGTATATGCAACGGTCATGAAAGGTACTCTTTCAGGTACTACTAATACATGAAGCAATGCATATAAAATAAATGCGGAGTATGGGATAAAACACGACATCCTCACAGAATCCTGACCTCGTGGCAGGACCAAAATCTATCAAGACAATCAAAATCCTAAATTTCCTCAAATCAGCACCCAAATTGGATCTCATATCCTGTAAGTCTCATATATCCTGAGTGTCCAATATCAAGTAAATATCATATATCATGAGTGTACAATATCAAGTAAATCTCATATATCCTGTATCCAATATCAAGTAAATCTCATATATCCTGTATCCAATATCAAGCAAGTCTCATGAAATAAATAAGTATATTTGTATGAATCATTATGATGATGTATATAAATTAGATATGTATACATATATATTAGCGTCTTATTCCACTAATATATATATATATATATATATATATATATATATAACAGCATCCTATTCTACTGTTATATATACTTAGGAGTAAAAATATCATGAAAACAAGTGTCTAGCATCGACACATAAATACTGATCTATCAGGTGCTGTCACCACGACTGACCCTGATAGGTAAGTATCATACGCTATCTCGAAAACCCGAGTGCCCAGCTTCGACCCTCGCAATTCGACGTATACATACGTACATAACTCCGGTCGGTATCTCCACGATAGCCGCCGAGTCTAAATACTGTCACCGGTAGGTATGATTTCCTTGTCAGGCTCATCGGCATGGTCGATCGACATACCTTTCTTGCCCCGGGGTACCTCCGGGCCCACTATATACCCGCACACGGCCCACGACGCCTCCTCCCATGGGGTATATATCAGAACCGAGAAATCTCATAGTGGCTGCTGAAATATCATATCAAGAGAAACCGGATTTTTCAAATAATGCATAATTTCATGAAACTACCACGGTCCTCAAATCCAGAAAATATCATGAAAAATCCATATCTCAATGCGAAAATCCATGAATATAATATATGCAATATAAAACTGTAATGTGATTATATAAAGGAAAAGCCGCTATTTAACTGCAACAAGTTAATATATATATCATGCGGTTCCTAATTTCTCCAAGTCCATATAACATCAAATAAAGGTGAACATGTAGATATAGGCAGATATATGTATAAACATGTAGGTATAGTAAAGTATATGTATCTACCTATCAGTAATGACGTAATACCCTCCGGGTATAAGTGTAAGTATGTATGCAAGATATACATATAGCTATGTCTCATATGTGTATACACCTATCACTAATGGCACAATACCATATAGGTATATGGGTAACTAGCATGTAAGCATGTCAAGGTATATATGTAAGCATGTAGATATACAGGTATGCTATATGTCATATGCATGAAGGAAAATAAGGATCATGTCTCAATATCCCTAAACAATATAATATCATATGTGTATAGGTGTTGTGCGTGTCATGGCAATTATCGACGATGTGTGTGTAGCATACAATTAGTGCTCGTAAAATATGAACCGTCAATAATGGTGTTGTGTCTTATTAGTACTAAGTCCATACACAATAGGAAATGAGATATGCAACAAAAGTATACATGCACAATCAATATCCATATACTTCTAACTAATAGTCATATCATTTAATCTAGCCCAGACGCATAACGCCATGCGGGCGATTCCCCTGTAGATGTTAAATCTACTCACCAACTCTCCTGACTAAGTAAAACCAACCACCTGTTTCCCCTTCTTCGCAGCGTCCGTAGTCCCCACCTGCGATCCTAAAATCACAAAACAACAAAGCAAGTAAATATTAGCAATCGACCCAAAACACATACAAACTACGTTTGACCGACGCACCAACTCAAAACATACTCTCAAGTGTTCATATTGTGGCTAACGTGCGTAGCGACACTACGAAACCAACCTAAGAGTAAAACCACACAAAGTGCACGAACCGTGTCATATGATGTAACACACGTAATTGTAACACAAGAAAGTAGTTATGTGATCCCAGATTTTATATACAGAGAAAACCCAAAAATCAAACAGGACCAAACACACCTAAACCAAAGCAGAAAGCTACCCATAAAAACCCACACCCTAACTCTAACCAACGGCCGAGGTCGCCGGAATTTGTCTGAAGGTCGCCGGCCAAATCCGAGCAGATGGTCTTCGTGCTTCAGGTGAAGGCTTAGGATCTCTGGTACAACACAACTACTCTGCTAGATTTTCTAGTATACTCTCGGGGTCACAGCAGATCACAGATATCACAAATAACTCTAAAAAATACGATATTTGCACGAAACGATACCTTAAGCGTTCTAAACTAAAACTAAAAGACTACACAACACTATAACATCATAAAGAACAGATAGAGATCATTACCTACTCCCACAAGCTCAAAGATCCTAGCTTTCCAAGCTCTAAGGCATCCAAGAGGCAAAACAAGACTTAAGATGTGATTTTTGTGAGATTTGATGAAGTTTAGTGAAAGTTTATTGAAGAGAATGATAAGTGTTCAGTTGAGGCTATGAGGAATGAGAAAAATAATAAGAGATAAAGAAAATGAGAGGATGAAAGGGTAAGGAAAGAGATAGGTGAGGGTAAGAAAGAGTGAGGTGAGTGCACCCTTGCATTAACTCTTCATTAATGCAAGCCATGCCTCACAAGTGAGTCACCAATCCCACCTCCTCCCAAATCCAAAACAAGGCAAAGAAATATCTCACAACAAGAAATATCTAGAGGTTTAATCAAGGCAAAGGATTAGGTTAAAGCAAAGGATTAGGATTAAGTTAAGTTGTCATGGTCACTAAAACTAGATTAACACAAACACACCCTCACATAAACATGCACAAGTATGTGCAAGCTATAAAAAATAGTAATAAATTGTTAATTAAATGTTATAAAATGTGAGGAACCCAAATTGGTAAACTTTTTACCAAAAACCCGCATTACCGTCTAAACTAACACTAATCTAAATCTAAGGTGTTACAATATATCAAATATATAATTATACATTAAATTATTAAATCAACGCTTAATTTAATAATCTGGCTATATCACATACAACCGACTAATATCAAATGTATCAGCTTATCGAATCAACACTTAATCCGATAACCCGGTTATATCATATATAACCGACCGATATCACATATCGCGAGAATAGAATATAATATCACAATACGTATTAATCTCGGTCCTGCATATATCACATATGTGCTCCTACTTTGTTTCGCCTGAGCCAGGAAACCACTGTGTAGGACTCTAAAGACTCGTCAATATGCCGAAAGTAGGTGGTGATCATATCAGCCACCCACAAGCCGCAAGCGGTCTACTAAACATAACGGCCGCCCAGGTATTGAGCGATCAGAAGATCAACAAGAAAGCCTGCTCATACTCCTGCGAATACAATCAGTAACACTACCGTACAGTCCGGTCTCTTCGTCTGATATGTCATATATCTTAGCCTGGGGGTGGTAAACGTCAGACCCCAATAGCCTGATAAGTCATGCCGATTTGAAGCTCATAACGGTTATAGAAACTACTGATAACACTTACCAGTAGATCTCAGCAACCCTGACCAGGGATTTCCTGTTATGGCCAATCGAGCATAGCGCAACATCAAACCCCAATACCGGGAGAGAAGAAATCCCCTCCTATTGCTCATTGCCTCTATGTGACTCGGGAATGTACCCAAAAACCACCATTTTGCTTGATCTCTTGAACGTGGTAAAGTGGAAATCAAAGCACAATGGGAATCACACAAGACTCTATGATGATCTTAGGTCAACAAACTAACCTGCACCAGTGTCACCAGAGAAATCCTATCTAACGATAGGTATAATACCATTTAGGAGTTCTCGGTGATCCATCTAGTGTACCCAGTCTCCACTGAGCACCCGTATACCATCTCTGATGTCAAACACCAATGGATATGGGATCATCCATCTCTCATCATATGGGTCGAGAACCGTATATGCTAGTCTACTCTGGAATATCGATGCCCCGTCTCGATACTCCCATGACTAGGAACATTTGAAGGATGTACTTACCGACTACCTTTGCCCCACTAATATGATCTGCATCATAATCCTGGTAGTAAGATACTCATCCTAAGGGCTTTATCAACATGTAATAGAGAGACAATAAGTGTGCATGTTAAGATAAAGAGCAACCAAATAGCATACTATCATGTCGAACAAGAAAGTCCTCCCTATATATGTCCAAGCATTCACTATAATATACATCACATGTATAATAATAGCCTCTAGGGTATACATATAACTAACAATCTCCCACTTGCACTAAGGCCATTTATTATAGCCTCTCATACTCAACGCCTCATAAAAGTCTCTCTAGGGAAAGGCCTCTGTGAATGGATCCGCCGTGTTATCCTTCACGTCAACTCTCCTTACCTTGATCCCTTGGAGATCAACCATCTCTCTGATCAGGTGATACTGTCCTCAGAATATGTCTAGATTGCTAATGGGACCGGCGTTCCTAGGCAAAAGCCACAACTCCATTGTTGTCACAATAATAATTATTGGACGCTCAATGGTAGGAACCATGTTCATCTCATGAACAAGAAATGTCCAGACAACCACTTTGGCAGCATCGCTGGTAGCAATGTATTCAGCTTTTATCGTCTAGTATACCACAGTATCTAGCTTGGAACTCTTCCAACATACCGTCCCTCCACTGAGGGTAAAGACAAAGACTGTGACTGACTTACAGTCGACCTTATCACTCTGGAAGCTCGAATTGGTAAAGGACTCCTACTGGAATTCACCGTTACCAAAACCCCAAGAACATTTCTTCAGTGCTTCTCAAGTACTTAAGAATGTCCTTCGCAGCTGTCCAGTGATTCTCCCAACATCTGATTGATTCCTGATCACTACACTTAGTGAGTTAACTACATCTGGTCTGGTACATAATATCGCATACATGATAGAGCCTACTGCCGAAGCATAGGGTTCCCTTGCACGTGAGCTCTCTCCAAATCAGTCTTGAAAGACATCTTTTTGGAGAGAGTGATTCCTGAGTAAGTGGGCAAACCACCACGCTTATAATCTTCCATACTAAACCCCTTTAGTATGGTGTTAATGTACCTGGATTTGGAACACTCCCAACATCCACTTAGATCTATCACCATAGATCATAATCCACAAGATGTAGTAGGTATCATCCAGATTTTCCATGGAGAATCCTCGTGATAAGAGGAGCTTGACTGAGTGTATCATAGGAAACCATTTCCTATCAAGAGTATGTCATCTACGTACAATGCGTGGAAGACAACCTTACTCTCTACTACCTTCTTGTATATACAAGTTTCATCTACCTTTTTGATGAAGTCAAACACTTTGACTGCCACATCAAAATATATGTTCCAACTCCGCGATGCATGCTTTAATCTTGATGGACTTAAGCATAGCCACCGGAGAAAAGGTTTCATCATAAACTATACCTGGTTATTGACGAAAACCTTTTACTACAAGTCTATCTTTGAAAGTCTTAACTTCATCATTTACACCAAGAATCTTCTCAAGATCCACTTGCTCCCGATGGATTTTACCCCTTCAGGTGCAACATGCAAAATCATACTTTGTTGATGTACATGGATTCCATCTTTGATCGCATAGCATCCAGCCTTTTCACAGAGTCCCCATTCATGATGGCCTGCCTGAACCTAGCTGGGTCATCATCTACCATGATGCAATCCTCGCTCCCACCGTCACTGAGGAAACCATAGTATCTCTTAGGTGGATGAGTAACCCTACCAGATTCGCGGAGAGGTTGAGGTTCGTTGGATACTATTGAATCCTTTGGTTTTACCAAATCATCAGCTGTTATTTTGTCCAGCTGGAAATTCTTCCAGTTCTACCTCATGACCATTAATTTCTTCATAAGAAATTTCTTTTCTAAAAAGGTGGCATGCTGAGAAACAAAACACCTTTTGCTCCTCAGTGTGGTAGAAGATATTCCCTCGCAAATGTTTGGGATATCCAACAAACTTATACAGAACTGACTTTGCCTCGAGCTTGTCTGGATTTCGCTTTTCAACATAGGCCGGACAACCCCATATCTTAACTCGTTTAAGACACGGTCTCTTCCCATTCCATATCTCATATGGAGTGGTAGGCATTGATTTGGATAAAACTCCATTCAATAGGTATGCAGCTTCTCAAGTGCATAACACCAAAAGAAAACAGATAACTCAGCAGTACTCATCATAGAGCGCGCCACATCTCATAGGGTGCGATACCTCCGCCCCGATACACCGTTGTACTGTGGTGTATTCAAAGGAGTAATCTGAGAGAGAATCCCATTCTCCGTTTAGAAAATCCAGGAACTCCATGCCTAAGTATTCGCCTCTCTGATCTCATCGAAGGACTTTAATACTTCTACCCGTCTGGTTCTTAACTTCAAGCTTATATTCCTTGAATTTCTCAAAAGTTTCAGACTTGTGTTTCAACAGGAACATGTGTCCGAATCTAGAGAGATGATCAGTGAATATAATGAACTACGAAGAACCAACCTTGGCATTTATAGACATAGGACCGTATACATCATCATGTATCCATCCCAAGAGTTCAGTAACTCGTACTCTGTTCTAGTAAACGGAGTATTGGTCATTTTACCTTTGAGACAAGACTGGCAAGTATCATAAGATGAAAATTCGAACGGATTCTAATATTCATCCTTTTGTAACTTAGCTGGTCGTATCGCATTGATATGACCTAGTCTACAATGCCACAAGAAGGATTCGTTCATTTCTGAACATTCCTCTTGTGTGTGTTCTAGATACTTTGAACTGTGGTTTGATTTAGAACGTATATACCATTTCACAATGTGCCTGATCCAATCAACTCTTGATTCAGGAAAATGTTCATAACATTATCCTGCAATACAAAATTATATCCTTATTTAACTGAATAAAGAAACTGATGTAATGTTGTATATCAGATTCGGCATGTAATAACATCTGTTCAGAATCAATGTATTTACCACTTGGTAATACAAGGTGATATTTGCCAACTGATTTGGCTGCAACAATTGCACCATTCTCTAACACTTAAAGACATATCACCAAATCCCAGTTTTCTACCTTTTTATAGCACATGTAACAAATTACATATGTGAGATCCTGATCCGGTATCTCATACCTAGGACGTAGAGGATACTGAGAAACAGTTCTCGGTAACGAACACACCCGAAGAATATGCATCAACATGTTTTTTCCTCGAATGGGTGGCATAGAAATCCGGATATTCCCCTATTTCCTGTTCGGACTTATAACAGTTATAAGATAGAGCGGAACCAACGTTCCCCAGCTCAGCATAATAAGCAGGTTCAGTCAAAACATCCATATTATTATCTTAATTAAGGCATGTTACGGTCGCTACCAAGAGAGAGAGAGAGAGAGAAGAAAACACTCTGCGTATGCTCTTCCAAGATCATATTGGTTATTATTTTATCTAATCAGGATGGCTCTCACTATTTTTATCAAATCTTCCTTCAAACCCTAAAAGGTAAGACTAGCTGGGATTAATTACACCCTACAAGTTCGCCAATCTTTCGGCCAGGCCAGTGTCGGTACTTTGAGGGAGGTTCCTCGTGCTTTTGCATGGACCTAATTAAAATAAATCTCGTTTTCCCAGGGGCGTAATCACGTTAACACCTTTCTAGACACCTACTTGATCGGCTAATTGTAATGTACAAAACTCTCTCAGGAGTAACACTTACTCGCAGTGGGTATCGGGATCCAACAATCTCATAGAAGGTATGCAATCTCATTGCAAATTTCAATACTTGAAATTCCCGATAATATTTTGCCCTTAGCAACTTATGACCTTGGCTATGGTCAACAAATCATAAGCGCTAGCCAAGTTCAACCCGTCATTTCATGATTGAATTAAACCTACCCATAAGACCCTTAGCTAAGGAAAACAAAGCCGTACAACTACCCTAACTCAATCGCATCATATGCTACAAATAAGCACTAATTAGCTACCATGCGCTACGCCTTGGCTAAGATCAACAAACGCTGCACGAATACTAGAAAGTACTTATCTGAAATGACGGAAGGCTACGACAGGTTTTTAAGAAAACCTTTTGCGTAATGAACTTGATATCGTTGTAGAATCGAGCGATTTTTGAAAAGAAGTGTTTTTTAAGCTTTCGCTAGTTTTGCTAAAGAGGTCACTCCCGGTGAAGGAATCTGGGCTCTTTCCTCATCGAATGAGGTGCTGGATATTTCAAAAATACCACTATGCAAAGCATGAACCAAAAAAGCAATCAAAAGACAAAACCGAGTGGGTTTTAGCATCTGCCAGTTTCACTAAAGAGGTCACTCCCAGTGAACGGATCTCGGCTTTTTCCTTATCGAATAAGGTGCTGGATATTCTACAAGGAATACCGCTATGCAAAATAAGAACTAGAGCTACTAGTTTTTAAAACAAGATTCCGCAACATCTTTAAGTTTCTTTTATTTCATTAATCTCATTAATGAAATCCCATCATTTATGCTTCCTAAGTATCACAGAAGAAACGAAAGTATCAATATTTATTATATATCATATATATAATATAAGCATTTGTCTCAACATATAAAGTGATCACATCACAGAATATCAGCAGCAGAAGAACACATATGAAATATTGGATATACTAGGAATTCCGCATTTTAAATTAAGCCAGTAAAATACGTGGATTCCACGGTCGCGATGAATAGCCAAACTCACATTCCTAGACCCCTACGAGACTGGCAAGCAACCCTACCAATTCTATAGTTAGGAGACCCGGTCTCAACTCCTCAAGATGGTCTCCCACTGGACCCTAGAACCCGGTTACTTGTGCTCCCCGCCTTGGGTCTATTCTAATGCGGAAAAGTAAATAATATAAATAAATAGTGACATCATCCTCAATCCGAGAGTGCCCCAATAAAAGAATATTACATACAAGTTTTTACATGAATGAAAACAAAAAAGTCTCTTCTCACATAAAAAAAACCCCGGCTATTCAAAACACGACGATCCAATATAACATATCACAGCAATACGTAACATCACATGTCATCAACGTAAGTAAATATGCATAACCCAATTGAAGTTAACATATAGCAATGAAACCGGTGATACACCTCATATTACACTTACGATTACAGAAAAGAAAGTGAAAAACTACAACAATTGAGATCTACAACCACCTTAGACATCATAAATCCAATGTACCACATACTTTGGATTTCATGCCTAACAATATGAATTCCTTAGACATCACATGCCTAACAATTATAAACCCCGCAGCTTAGTCTCGATATTGAAAACACTTTTCAATAACCAGTCGGGTAATTCAACAAGATTCCCGACAACCTGATCAAATGCTCGTCGGAAACTTTAGTAGAAGGCCGCACCCCTGATGATGTCGACGAAGTGCACTTAGGCGGAACACCGCGGCCGCGAGCACCCGAACGGATGCTATTGGAGACGGGGTTCTCCTACAGTCACTTGGTCGGGGATATGGGGCATGGCTATCTAGTAAGGTTACCCGGCGAGTATCCGCCTGCACTACGTAATAGCGACGAAATTTTGATCCACATCAAAATCCCGTGACAACCGATCAAATGAGAGTAACTTGCTAGATTTATAAAATTCAAATTAGTTTTCACAAAACTAAATTTGTGAATTCTAAATATTGTATCACAATCACAGATAGATAGACGATGTTAAACGTTTCGATCGAATCAACAAACACCCAAAATTTCCCAAAGAGCTCAACATTTGAGCGGAGTTTAAAAAGTACCCAGAACATACCACAGCATATATGGACCAACCGTAGAAGGGTCAACCCTTGCCTCACTTATGGTGCCGCGAAACTACCATAAACCCTATGGTTTTGTGGCAGTTCCGACGGTCACAGAATCGAGTTAGGCTTTCGTTCTTCTAGAGGGTCCATAGGAAACACCTGCACGATTTTCTGAAGATTTTAAACTTGGAAAATTTCCAGCGAGGGAAAATATGGGTTATTGATATCCGTTCGAACCTTTTAACGTCGTCTAAATATCCCGAAAAGTTGTTAAAATTACGATTATGAAACACTCCTAATTGCCTTTGCACAAAGATAACATCACATGCAATTTTAGCAAAAACAAGCAATACCTGAAACACCATAACCCAGAGACTGGATCACCATACCAAAACGAACCCAAAATTCCACAGAAAAACCAAGCTCGCCGGTTTTTATAGCAATGTGGCCGGCCATTTTCCGGCGAAGGTTGTTCGTTTTCCTGTGGTGTTCATGTTACATCTCATATAACGTTCTGCAATTGTTTAAAAAAATTGTAGACACTCTGAAAATTTCGACAGAAACTGGGTTTATGTTTTGAGTGTTTCGGAGTAGTTTCGGTTTCGTAATTCTACAAATATCGTCTAATTCTCTAGCTTGGCTTTGATACCACTGCAGCGTTCCCTAGGGCGGCCACTGGGTTTCGAGAGGCATCGACCACACCGTTTTCAAAAATTTGGCGCGCTAAAGAACCGTAACATAGAATCTTAACTAGAGAATTAGACGAACAAGTATGTAAACATCTTTACATCTAAGTGAACAAGGAATACAACCTTTGTAGACCGGTCCTTCACTTCAATAGCTCCGTGTAGTAGTCCCTTTGCTCCAAGTAGTGTACTCCCGGACTCCACAAAGGCGCCATAAGATGAAAGGAACAAGCTTACTTGAAGTATTCGAGGCCGAAGATGATCTACGTCGAGAAGACACCAACTCAAGCTACCTCTTCACTAATATGGAATTAGTGAAGCAGACACCCTAAACTAAATGGCTAATCTAGTAGAGGATGATGAAGTAGGAATTTTGCTCACTTTAGAAATATTTTTCTCACTCATTTTCTTCACCTCCCAAAAAGCTAGAGAGCTTAAGGAAGGAGATGAAGAAAGCAACAATGAAAAAGATCAAGTGTATAATAAGAACCATGGGTGAGTTAATATCATATACTAACTCATGTAGAGACTAAACCATGGCTAATCTTAATGGTTGGGTTAATAAATATCTTAAGTAAAACAAAATTGATGGACTTAGTCAATGATTCTACAAGCTTCCACTAAGCATCAACCATGACTAATTTCCACACAATTTTGAATTACTTTAAATAATAAAACCCTTCATTATTTTAAGTATGGTGTGATTCTCATACACCCAGGTCTCATGTATCATCTAGCATGACACAAAAGAATGTACATTAATATATATCACATATATACTAAGTGTACATAAGTGAGAAAAAGAAATCTTAAGTGAGCTAATATTAGTTAATGTAAGTTAATATATCAAATATATAATTATACATTAAATTATTAAATCAACACTTGATTTAATAATTCGGCTATATTACATTCAACCGACTAATATCAAATATATCAACTTATCGAATCAACACTTGATCCGATAACCCGGTTATATCACATATAACCGACCGATATCATATATCGCGAGAATAGAATACGGTATCACATACACGTATTAATCTCGGTCCTGCACATATCACATATGTGCTCCTACTTCGTTTCGCCTGAGCCAGGAAACCTCTGGGTAGGACTCTAAAGACTTGTCAATACACCGGCAATAGGTGGTGATCATATCAGTCACCCACAAGCCGCAAGCGGTCTGCTAAACGTAACGGCCACCCGGATATTGAGCGATCAGAAGATCAACAAGCAAGCCTGCTCATACTCCTATGAATCCAATCACTAACACTACCCTACAGTCCGGTCTCTTTGTCTGATAGGTCGCATATCTCAGCCTGGAGGTGGTAAACGTCAGACCCCAATAGCCTGATAATGATGCCGATGTGAGACTCATAACGGTTCGAGAAACTACTGATAACACTTACCAGTAGATCTCAGCAACCCTGGCCAGGGATTTCCTGTTATGGCTAATCGAGCATAGCGCAACATCAACCCCCAATACCGGGAGAGACGAAATCCCCTCCTATCACTCATTGCCTCCATGTGACTCAGGACTGTATCCAAAAACCACCATTTTGCACGATCTCTTGAACGTAGTAAGGTGGAAATCAAAGCACGGTGAGAATCACACAAGACTCTATGACAATCTCGGGTCGACAAACTAACCTGCAGCAGTGTCACCAGAGAACTGCTATCTGACGATAGGTATAATACCATCTAGGAGTTCTCGGCGAGTCCGTCCAGTGTACCCAGTCTCCACTGAGCACCCGTATACCATCTCTGATGTCAAACACCAATAGATATGGGATCATCTATTGCCCATCATATGGGTCGAGAAGCGTATACGCTAGTCTACTCTGAAATATCGATGCCCCGTCTCGATACTCCCACGATTAAGAACATTTGAAGGATGTACTTATCGACTACCTTTGCCCCACTAGTATGATCTGCATCATAATCCTGGTAGTCAAGTACTCATCCTAAGGACTTTATCAACATGTAATAGAGAGACAATAAGTATACATGTTAAGATAAAGAGCATCCAGATAGCATACTATCATGTCGAGAAAGAAAGTCCTCCCTATATATGTCCAACCATCCACTATAATATACATCACATGTATAATAATGGCCTCTAGGGCATACATATAAATAACAGCAACCTCGCTAAACAAAGTGAGTAGGCCATTCGGTACTTCAAGAACCCGGTAGTTTGTGCACCCTACCTTAGGTATATCCTAGGAGCAAAAATAGTAAAAAGAAAATATACAACGGTGGATACAACCTCAACCCGGATGTTCCTCGCAAAATAATATTACATTACTTTTTACAAATTACATGAATGGAAAAAAAAAATGCTCTTCTCACATCCCCGGCTATTCATCACGATGATCCAACATATTCATATACACATACCATCACATGATATCAATACAGATGTGTGCAACCCCGACTAATCGTCATATAGCAATTAGTCGACGTTTCCAAACACACATACACATCACTAAGCTTGTAAAGTAATCACGACATTCGAATTCCGCATGAGATTAGCAAACTAAATCAATTTCCAAAACTGCCGAAAAAACAGTTTTGAAAATCGATGTTTTGAGTTGTTTGCACACCCCTCGGGCTACGATTTGAACCGAGAAGCCACGGGGTGGAGCGCGCGCACCCCGGGGATACCCTATGGGGACCAGAGGCCGGACCCACACCCCAAGACCACCCCAAGGTGGCCTTAAGGGTGGGTGACCCAAGAGAACCCCAATTGGGTGCTCTCGGGTCTGCCAACCCCTTAGGGCCAGCTCGAGGTGGCCCCCGGGGGTGGGTACCCCCTTAGACCCCCCATTCGGTGCTTATTGGAGAATGGGTACACTGAACTGGACTCGTCGAGAACTCCTAGATGGTATATATACCTGTTGTCAGATAGCAGTTCTCCGGTGACACTTGTACAGGTTAGTCTATAGACCCGAGATCGTCTTAGTGTCTTGTGTGATTCCCACTATGCTTTGATTTCCTCCCTACCACGACTCTACTGAGTCATGCAAACAAGTGGATTTTGGGTACAGTCACGAATCGCATGGAGAGAATGAGTGATAGGAGGGGTTTCGTCTCTCCCAATATAGGGAGTTGATGTCGCGCTATGCTTGATCGGCCATAACAGCAAATCCCTGGCCAGGGTTCTCGAGATTTACTGATAAGAGTTATCAGTAGTTTCTCGAACCGTTATGGGCCATAAATCAACATGACTTATAAAGTTACCGGGTCTGACATTTACCACCCCTAGACTTCATATGCGACGTATCAGACGAAGAGACCGGACTGGACGGTAAGTGTTGCTTACAAGCTCGTTAGGGTTGTGATGAGTTTGCTCGTCGGCCACCTTTTCGTCATGTACCTGGGTAGCTGTTACGCGCAGCTAGTTTCGCTGACGTGCTTGTGGTTAAACTCACTGCCAGCATACTGTCGAGTCTTTAGAGTCCTAGATAGAGGGTTCCCTGGTTCAGGCAAAAGATGTAGAGGCCGTAAGTTGTTACGGCAGGGTTTTGATCATGTTCGTGTAATGGTTACTGGAATAATGATTGGAAGGTTAATACTGGTAGGCTTTGGTTTAAGCCGCATACCGGTATTATATTATTGGATTATTTGTATTCGTATTTTTTGGAATTCGGATACGGGTATACTTGTACGGTATATGGTGACGGGTATTCTTGTAATTGTTACAAAAATACATTCTAGAAGGAGACACCTCATAAATGGGTTTTTATTTTATGAAAATAAAACAATGAGGTGGAATTTGGAGAAAGTCTTAGCATGGGTGATGGCATGGCTAAATTCATTTTATATTCATTTGGAGTTACTATTGAAGCACGGTGTATTATTTTGGAGAAAAACAATACATGCTTCAATTATTTTTCTTTTAGCCATATCATTATTTTTTCATGCTTGATTTTTCATTCAACACATTCACCTTCTCTCTCCTTATTATCTCCTGCCTCTACCTCTTCACCTAAATCACCCATATGAGTTGTGAATCATAGGTCAAGAGACATATTAATCCAATACTTGATCTCTACATCATCTAAGTGATCACTTCTAGCACTCTTGATCTCTTAGTCAAACTCTTGTGAAGAGTGTGTAGCTTGTTCGATAGCTCTCGGGTGGATCATCTTAGATTTTGAGGTGGCCGGAGTTCGTGTTCTTTGCGACCACAAGGAGCCTAAGAGTCACATCCAAACAAAGACCCGAAGGACCGGTTCCTTAGGTATAACACTATCATAGTAGATAAGATCTCAAGATAGGTTTACTAGTTAAGGTTTAAGCACAAGATCTTGGTTTATGTAGGTGTTGCATGCAAGAAATTTTTGTTTATCGCTTCCGCCTCCTTACAAGTGTTGTGAGAGTGTGCAACATCCGCTAACATGATATAAAAGCTTATCTTAAAATTTCCCCTTCTCCATTTCTTTCATATCTTTCTTCTCATTCTCCACCTCCTCTACCTCTATGCACCACCCCATAAAACACTCCAAAACACCATACATCATTCACAAAAATGTGCACAAGCTCACTACAAAGACCATGGTATGAGCAAGTTGAGGTTTTGAAGACTTTGAGCAACTCAAGAAAATTCTTGAGTTGCCAAATGTGGTATGTTTCTACACTTGTGGTTAAGTTACTAGTGTTTCTTATATCCTAGTTTAGTTTAGAGTTTATATATTGTGGTTTAGGTGGTGTTGAAATTTCTAGATGAGGGTTAGGAAAAAGTGTGACTTGTGAAGTAGTAATTATGGTTTAGTGAGGGTTTACAAGACCTTAGAGATTTCTTTTCTTGACCAAAACAGAAACTTGAAACCAAAACGCGATCTTAGAATTTTCCCACATCGGTTTTGTGATTTTTTTAAGGTCTACAGGGAATCTGGAGCAACTTAAGAACCTTTTAAGAAAATCAAACAAACCCTGAGACATAATTAGACCTATAGGAGACCACCACCAAAAGACGAGACCAAAATTTAAAGGTGGAACCGCCGGGGGCGGTCACTGTAGCACTATTGGCTGGCCAGATTTTGGCTTTTGATGTTGGGTTTGGCATATAGCTCACACTCCTCATAACTTAGCCAATGTATACCTGAGGCAAAATCTGGAAACGTTTGAGTTAATAATAGCAATGGTTTTCCGATTTCTAAAACTTAGTTTTTGGTATTTGAATGTGGATTTGGTCGTTGGACGTTTATACGTCAACGACGAGGGTTTTATGATTGATTTCGCATGCATAGACCATAGGTTCTAACCTATGTGCGTTTCATGTGCCGTTTTAGTTTTCGTGTTTTCATTTCTACAATATAACGTATTGAAAAATGTAGGTACCCCGTGTGGACATCGTACGACAAGGGAGAGCATGGCGTCATTAACTTCGGCAAGTGAGAATCAAGGTGAGTAGATGTAAACTTACAGGGGAAGTCGGGGGGATGGCGTATAGCATCCCCGCAACTATAGAATAGGATATTACTATATTATCAAGTTTGGATGCGATATTCGGATACTTAGCGAATAAGGTATTGAGAAGACATTAGGTTAAATTTGGTTGATCTAGGAAGACCTATCCATAAGATGATTACCATGATGGCGAATCGCAGGTTATATGTAGTCACACCCACGCGCGCGCACAAACACACACACTTGATTTTGTGTATATATGTGTCTATATATGTGTGTGTGTGTGTGTGTGTGTGAGGATGTGTGTGTGTGTACATATACACGGGTAATGAGGATAGCATGTGATATGTGGAGATGAGTCGATATAATCGGGCATGACGCCATGAGATTTTGATATGTGATTGAGTCGTGATATGGTATATGATATGATATTATAATGGATCGTTGGGCGATATGTATTCACACATACGATAATATGTGAGTTGATAATATTTGAATATACAAGACTTTAGAACCGTACCCATGATCATGAAATGTACGATGATGATACCGTAAGAATGATGATATTATGTATGATTTTGACCCGTACCTTTGATTTTGACGATGCCGTATGATGAATATTACCGTACGAGACATATAAGATGTTTGATCCGCACTCTTGACTCGAGGATGCCGTACTATGTATTATACAGTATATGACGCTATGAGGCTGGATCGCCAACTACTAGGTATATCGACTCGGACTATATGTAAATTTTCTTATCCTTCTGACTAGGTTTTTAGTTTAGTCTTTTAGTTTTTTAGGTAGATTCTAGACTTGGCTTGAGTCATGCCTATTTTCAAAACCATCGAATCATGAGTATTTTCAAAAGATAACCCGAGGGATGCTACGGATTTTTCGAAAGACATATCTGTTCTCAAAACACCGTAGCCCCTACTTTTCTAAAAACCATGATTCATTCTATTTTAAAACACTAAAACCGTATGACTCGTACACTAATATGTATATTTTATAATGTTACGTTTACTATTCGCTTTACTATTATATTTATGTTGTAACCATTGCATTGCATATTTATTACAAGTGTTTCTTTAGCTATTATGAATCCCGTTTGCTAGGACATCTGCACTATTACCGATGATGCGCATGTTCTACGTACACTTGCTTGCCGGCTCACATACTTCATCATCGGTAATTGCCATGTCACGTACACTTTAGAAAATGTTACTTTATTGGTATAACCTGCTATTTGATAGTTTCAACATATTATTAGTATGCTTACTCATGCTGGTTTAGATATCGCATTACCTACTTAGATACCCTATGCATTATATATTCATTCAGCTATGCAATATTGTGGGGCTTTATGCCGATATTCACTGCTTATTGACTCTTGATTTTGAGATTTCAGATTTTCCATGAAATTTCTGGATTTAGGGGAAAACCGCAAGAATTTCATAAACTTATTATCATTTTAAAAATGCAAGTTGCGGTTTTCTCATGATATGATGTATATGGCGTCCACCATGAGTTTTCCTGATTGAGTTGGTTTTTGAGACCCGTTTCGAAGAGAAGGATGAACCGTTTCGGGTACATGGTGGACCCGTAAGGTACCCCAGGACAAGAAGCTCGAGTTGTAGACGATGGGCCTGGCAGGGGCAGAATACCTACCGGTGATATTTGGCATAGCAGATATCCAGAGGATACCGACCATAGTCGTGAGATTGGATGATATGGGCCGATCCGGATTGACGGAGCACGGGATTTGAGGACTTTTTGTTGATGTTTGACATGGATTTCTGTCGATTTCATTAATGATACTCCAGTTTCTATACAAAAATCTTACTGAAATAAGAACACAGTTTTCTCATACTGATATATTCTGATTTCATTCTTGATGCACTCATACATCATATATATGATATGTTGCTACTTTGTGACACTGACACGAGTACTTGATATTACACTTATACTTAGATTATTACCCTGCCACTACTAGATGTTTCAGTGTTATATTTCGAGTATATTTTGGTATGACCTAGGAGATCGTTATACATTCGGTTTCTACCCGGTGATGTCTTTTACTCACGAGTTGGAAACTCACCCGCCATAATTTCTTGCAGGTTTAGCCGTACAGGTTCCGTAGCGGCTTGCTGACACTTCACTTTCTTCTGGGTGATTGCTGGATAGGTGGGATACTTTTGCTTCATTACCACCAGTATATATTTGTATATTTATTTCAGTTGTATCTAGTAAGCTCCATCAACCAAACTTGTATATTTAGTAGACTTAGATAGCCACAGTTGTATATTCTGTCGGCCTTAGAGTCACGCTCAGGTATCTGGTATTGTTTTCTTGCTTTCTTGATGATGCCTGTTTTCATTACTTTCTTTCTGAGTTTTGATCTTCGCTTTCAGTGTTGTATATTTGCTTTACTTGCGTGGTTGTTTCCGCCATTTGGCGAAGAGCTAGCTCCCACTTGGGGATGCTTTATATTATATTGTTGTATCACTTTCGGGTTAAGATTTACAAAGAAGGTACTGCCCAAATTTTCAATGACAAAAATGTTTTAAAGTTAGATACAAAGACTATGTTTTCATATACTATTACTTATGTACTTTAAGAAAGAGCTTGATTTTATTATACCATTATTTCAAAATTCCACCTCCACTATTTTCCCTAAAAGGTTTAGATATCTGGGCTTTTGGCTTACTTGAATTGGGTGGGGTCCTATAGACTTCACATGATTCAAATGCCAATCACGTGCCTTTTCCGGATCATGACAAAATTAGTATCAGAGCGTTAGGTTTAACCTTAGTTCGAGTCTAGGTTTGACTATGCGGAGTCTAGGGCGTATATTTATATTCGGAACCTAGGCTTGACCTTACGGAACAAGACTTGGCCGAGGGGGTATTAGACCCGAACATTCGTCACGTAGGTTGACCTTGGTTGATAGAGTAGGTGACTTAAGTAGAGTGACGTACCCTGTGTATGTTCCGCGGCATACTTATGATACGCTACTCCGCTTAAGAAGCCTTAGCATGTACATTTCTTAGGCACTGTATTTCTATTCGTTCTTATGATCTATCCTCATCGATGTCGGATTATGGTTTCTGTTACCACGGTTACACGAGCAGAGAGAGCTGCGGCTAGAGGTGCGGTTGGCATGAGATCATCAAGGAAAAGGACTGACTAGGATGTATTCCGGTGATGAAAGGTTCCTAGGAACCCTAGAGTGGTCTCACAAGGCATCGAACATGCCATTTTTAAAAATTTTGGTGCCGAGAAACCCTAGACTACGGATCGTCGCTAGAATTCTAGGCGAAACTAAAAGCTAGTTAACAGTTAACTACTAGGATACGGAAATTACAACCTTTGTAGATCCGGATATCCACCTCCACGGCTCCGCAACGAAGTCTTCTCGCTGTCCATCTTGAAGCTTGGACTCTCATGACGGCTTCATCGGAGAAACGTGCGGAATAGGTCGTCGGCTTCGTATCAAAGACGATCTACGTCGAGGTTGCACAAACTCAAGCTCCGACTTCACAAACTTGTGAAACTTGTGAAGTAAACACCCAAAACAACTTGGCAAGAGGTAGAGGGTGAAGAAATAGGAGGTGGGTTCACTTTAGAATTGGATTTATCTCACTTTAACTCAAGTTGCCATTGATGGACCTTGAGCTTTTCTTTTGAAGATGAAGAAGAAGAAGAACTAGAATTATGATCAGTGTTTTATAAAATAAAAAGAAAATCTATACTTATCATAACTCTAACTCAAGTTAGGTGTAGAGAATAAACCATGGTTAGTAGAGTGGGTTAGGGTTAATCAAGAGGATAAGAATGGTTGCTAAAGTCAAGGGTTCATGAAGCTTCATGTAAGAAACAAAAATAGCCACCATTCTCATTTTGAATTTATCCACATAAATAAACAAATAAATGAATAAATAAATATGGAAAACCCTAATTACAAAATAACCATGGTTTAATTCTATTCACTTAACCATATGATCAAGTATCATCAAACATGATACAAAAAGTGCACAAAAGTATATCACATATACAATGTGCAATCCAAGTGAGAAAAAATCCGTTTAAAGTGAACCAATACTAGTTAATGCAATGTAATATATCAAATATATAATTATGCATTAAATCATTAAATCAACATTTGATTCAATGATCCGGTCATGTCGCACATAACCGGCTAGAAACCAATGTATCGATTCATCGAATCAATGATTCGATAACTAGGTCATATCGAATATAACCAATCGAAACATATATCGCGAGAATGAAATGCGGTATCATATACACGCATTATTCTCGGTCCTGCACATATCTCATATGCGCTCCTATTTCGTTTCGCTTGAGCCAGGAAACCTCTGTGTAGGACTCTAAAGACTCGTCAATACGCCGGTAGCAGATGATGATCATATCAAGCACCCACAAGCCGCAAGCGGTCTGCTAAACGTAACGGCCACCCAGGTATTGAGCGATCAGAAGATCGACGAGCTAGCCCGCTCACACTCCTGCGAATCCGACCAGTAACACTTACCATACAGTCCGGTCTCTTCGTCTGATACGTCGCATATCAAGTCTAGGGGTGGTAAACGTCAGACCCCAATAACTCGATAAGTCGTGCCGATATGAGGCTCGTAACGGGTCGAGAAACTACTGGTAACACTTACCAGCAAATCTCTGATCAGCCCTGGCCAGGGACTTCCCTGTTACGGCCAATCGAGCACAGCGCAACATCAACTCCCAATACCGGGAGAGACGAAACCCCTCCTATCGCTCATTGCCTCCATGTGACTCGGGACTGTACCCAAAGACCACCGTTTTGCACGCCCTCATGGACGTGGTAAGGTGGAGATCAAAGCACAGTGGGAATCACACAAGACTCTATGACGATCTCGGGTCTACAGACTAACCTGTACAAGTGTCACCTGAGAACTGCCATCTGACGTGAGGTATAATACCATCTGGGAGTTCTCGGCGAGTCCGTCCAGTGTACTCAGTCTCCACTGAGCACCCGTATACCATCTCTGATGTCAAACACCAATGGATATGGGATCATCCATCGCCCATCACATGGGTCGAGAAGCGTATACGCTAGTCTACTCTGGTATATCGATGCCCCGTCTCGATACACCCACGACTAGGGACCTTAAAGGATGTACTTATGGACTACCATGTCCCCACTAGTATGATCTGCATCATAGTCCAGGTAGTTAAGTACAAATCCTAAGGGCTTTACCAACATGTAACTATAAGACAGTATAAAGAGACTAGTGTACATGTTAAGATAAATAGCAACCAGATAGCATACTATCATGTCGAGCAAGAAAGTCATCTCTATATATGTCCAAGCATCCAATATAATATACATAATCTGTACAATACTGGCCTCTAGGGCATACATACAACTAACAATCTCCCACTTGCACTAGGGCCAGCTGCTGTAGTATCTCATACCGAGCATCCCGAAGAGTCTCTCAAACTGTATCTGGGGAATGGCCTTCGTGAGTGGATCCGCCGTGTTGTTCTTCGTGTCAACTCTCCTGACCTCGATCTCCCGGCGATCAACTATCTCCCGGATCAGGTGATACGGCCTCAGAATATGCCTGGATCGCTGATGGGACCTGGGTTCCTTGGCCAAAGCCACCGCTCCATTGTTATCCCAATACAAAGGTATTGGATGCTCAATGGATGGAACCACACCAAGTTCAGTAATGAACTTCTTGATCCAAACAGCTTCTTTAGCAGCATCGTTGGCAGCGATGTATTCAGCCTCCATCGTCGAGTCTGCAACGGTTTCTTGCTTGGAACTCTTCCAGCTAACCGCCCCTCCGTAAAGGGTAAAGACAAAGCCCGACTGCGACTTAGAGTCGTCCTTATCACTCTGGAAGCTCGAATCGGTAAAGGACTCCACTTGGAGTTCTCCGTTACCATACACCAAGAACATATCTCTAGTCCTTCGCAAGTACTTGAAAATGCTCTTCACAGCTGTCCAGTGATTCTCTCCAGGATCAGCTTGATACCTGCTCACTATACTTAGTGAGTATGCTACATCGGGTCTGGTACATAGCATCGCATACATGATAGAGCCTACCGCCGAAGCATAGGGTATCCCTTGCATGCGAGCTCTCTCCAAATCAGTCTTGGGAGACATCTCTTTGGAGAGAGTGACTCCAGAGATCGTGGGCATATTCCCACGCTTGGACTCTTCCATACTAAACCTCTTTAGTATGGTGTCAATGTACCTGGATTGGGACAATCCCAAAATCCGTTTGGATCTATCTCTATAGATCATAATTCCCAATATGCAGGAGGCATCACCAAGATCTTTCTTTGAGAATCTTTGTGATAAGAAGAGCTTGACCGATTGCAGCATAGGAATATCATTTCCTATCAAGAGTATGTCGTCCACGTACAATACGAGGAAGACAACCTTACTCTCTGCCACCTTCTTGTAGATACAAGGTTCATCTGGATTTTTGACGAAATCAAACTCTTTGATAACGACGTCAAAGCAGATGTTCCAACTCCGCGATGCTTGCTTTAATCCATAAATGGATTTAAGCAGCTTGCACACCTTCCCGCTGCTCCCACTGTCTACGAAGCCCTCTGGCTGAGTCATGTACACGCACTCTTCTAAATCACCATTTAGAAAGGCGGTCTTAACATCCATTTGCCAGATTTCGTAGTCATGAAAGGCAGCAATGGCAAGCATGATTCGGATGGATTTAAGCATAGCCACTGGAGAAAAGGTTTCGTCATAGTCCACACCTGGTCTTTGACGAAAACCCTTTGCTACAAGTCTAGCTTTGAAAGTCTCCACTTTCCCATCTACACCAAGTTTCTTCTTGAAGATCCACTTGCTCCCAATGGGTTTTACCCCTTCAGGAGCAACTTCCAAAGTCCATACTTTGTTGGTGTACATGGATTCCATCTCGGACCGCATAGCATCCAGCCATTTCACTGAGTCCCTACTCGTGATGGCCTGCTCGAAGCTAGTTGGGTCATCATCATCCATGATGCAATCCTCGCTTCCACCATCAATGAGAAAACCGTAGTATCTCTCAGGTGGACGAGAAACCCTACTAGATCGGCGGAGAGGCTGGGGTTCATTGGGAGCTACTGAATCCTCTGGTTCCACTAAATCTTCAGTTGCTGTTTGTGTATCTGGAACCTCTTCCAGCTCAATCACTTTGCCACTAATTTCTTTTTCAAGAAATTCCTTTTCTAAAAAGGTGGCATATTGAGAAACAAACACTTTTTGTTCCTCAGCATGGTAGAAAAAATATCCTTGAGAATTCTTAGGATATCCCACAAACTTGCAAAGAACTGACCGTGCCTCGAGTTTGTCTGGATTTTGCCTTTTGACATAGGCCGGACAACCCCATATTTTAACTCGTTTAAAATATGGTCTCTTCCCACTCCATATCTCATATGGTGTGGTAGGTACAGATTTAGATGGAACTTGATTCAATAGGTATGCTGCTGTCTCCAGCGCATATCCCCAGAAGGAAATAGGTAACTCAGCTGTGCTCATCATAGAGCGCACCATATCTAATAGGGTGCGGTTCCTCCGTTCTGATACACCGTTGTGCTGTGGTGTATATGGAGGAGTCAGCTGATAGAGAATCCCATTCTCTTTTAGGAAGTCCAGGAATTCATTGCTCAAGTATTCACCTCCTCGATCAGATCGAAGGATTTTAATACTTTTTCCGGTTTGGTTCTCAACTTCTTGTTTATATTCCCTAAATTTCTCAAAATCTTCTGATTTGTGTTTCATCAGGAACACATACCCGAACCTAGAGAGATCGTCAGTGAATGTAATGAAGTATGAAGAACCATCCCTGGCATGTGTAGACATGGGACCGCATACATCACTATGTATAAGTCCCAAGAGTTCGGTAACTCTTTCTCCGTGTCCCGTAAACGGAGTTTTGGTCATCTTGCCTTTGAGACATGACTGGCAAGTGTCATAAGATGAAAATTCGAAAGGTTTCAAATATCCATCTTTATGCAACTTAGCCAGTCGTGTCACATTGATGTGACCCAGTCTACAATGCCACAAGAAGGATTCGTTGAGTTCAGAACTCTTCCTCTTGTGTGTGTTTGTTATGCTCAGAACTGTTGATTGATTTAGAACATAAATGCCATTGCATAACGTGCCTGATCCAACCAACTTTTGGTTACGAAAAATGTTCATAACATTGTCCTGTAATACAAAATTATATCCTTCTTTGCTTAATAAAGAAACCGATATAATGTTGCATATCAGGTTCGGCATGTAATAGCATTCGTTCAGAACCAATGTATTACCAGTTGGTAATACAAGGTGATATTCCCCGACAGTCTTAGCTGCAACAATTGCACCATTTCCAACTCTAATGTCTTTATCACCTTCTCCAAGTTCTCTACCTTTCCTAAGCCCATGTAACTGATTACATATATGGGATCCTGACCCGGTATCTAATACCCAGGACGTAGAGCAAATGGAGAAACAGTTCTCAGTAACGAACACACCCGAAGAAAATGCATCAACATGTACTTTCTTCATTCGGGTGGCATGGGAATCCTGGTATTCCCCTATATCCTGTCCATTCCTATAACTCTTATAAGAAAGAACAGAACCAACGTTCCCCAGCACAGTATAACATGCGGGTTCGGTCAATACATCCATATTATTATCTTGATTAAGGCATGAAATGGTCGCTACCTGGAGAGAGAGAGAAGAAAACACTTTAGCGTATGCTCGTGCAAGATCAGATTGGTTATTATCTTATCTAATCAGGATGGCTCCCACTGCTTTTTATCAAATCTTCCTTCAAACCCTAAAAGGAAAGACTAGCCGGGATTAATTACACCCTACAACTTCGTCGATCTTTCAGCCAGGCCAGTGTCGGTACTTTGAGGGAGGTCCCCCGTGCTTTCGCACGAACCTAATTAATGTAAACCTTGTTTTCCCAGAGGCGTAACCCCGTTGACACCTTTCTAGACACCTACTTGATCGGCTAATTGCAGTGTGCAAAACTCTCCCAGGAGTAACTCTTACTCGCAGTGGGTATCGGGATCCAACTATCTCATAGAAGGTATGCAATCTCACTGCAAATTTCAACACTTGAAACTCCCGATAATGCTTTTGCCCCTAGCAGCTATATGACCTTAACATAGTTAACAAATCATAAGTGCTAGTCAAGTTCAACCCGTCATTTCCTGATTGAATTAAACCCACCCGCACGACCCTTAACATAGTCAACAAAGTCGCACGACTACCCTAATCTAATCGCATCATATGCTAATACAGATAAACACTAATTAGCTACCGCACACTACGCCTTAACATAGTCAACAAACGTAGCACGAATACTAACTAGTACTTATCTGAAATGACGGAGGGCTACGCAGGTTTTTCATAAAAACCATGAGCGTAATGAACTTGATATCGTTGTAGAATCAAATGGAGTTTTGAAATGGAGTGATTTTGAGGCTTTTCCAGTTTTGCTAAAGGGGTCACTCCCGGTGAAGGGATCGTCGGCCCTTTCCTCGTCGAATGAGGTGCGGGATATATCATATATATCACTTTGCAAAGCAAAAACTCTTAAAAGCAATCAAAGCCAAACCGAGTGTGTAGCATCTGCCAGTTACTGCTAAAGGAGTCACTCCCGGTGAAGGGATCTCGGTCCTTTCCTCATCGAATAAGGTGCAGGGTATATCATATATACCGCTATGCAAAGCAAGAACTGTAGCTACCTGTTTTATTTTAAAATTCGATTCTACAACATCTTAGGTTTCTTATCTTTCATTAATCACATTAATGAAGTCCCATCATTTAAATACCTAAACATCACAGATAGATATAACGTACACTTATGCCATCCGCATTCGCCTCGATGTCCCCTCGTGCACCGTTAGGTTAGGTAACTAACGACAGAGCAGGGCAGGGCTAGCGCGGGTGTAAAACATAAGTAACGTCTATATAATATATCATATATACTATATATACTATAACCATCACAGAATCACATCACAGATATCGCAGCAGAATAAACATATGAAATATTGGATATACTAGGACGTCCGTGTTTTCAATACGAGCCAGTATAAAACACGGATTCCACGGTCGTGATGAATAGCCAATCCCACACCCCTAGACCCCTACGAGAGCGGCAAGCAACCCTGCCAATTCTAGGGTTAGGAGACCCGGACTCGACTCCTCGAGTTGGTCTCCCACTGGACCCCAGAACCCGGTTACTTGTGCTCCCCTCCTTGGGTCTATCCTAATGCGGAAAAGTAAATAATATACAACGGGTGACAACTTCCGCTACCTGGAAGCGCCCCAAAAGAAAGAATATTACATACAAGTTTTTACATGAATGAAAATGAAAAACACTCATCTCACATAAAAAACCCCCCGGCTATTCGAACACGACGATCCAATATAACATATCCAGCAACACATAACATCATATGTCATCAACGTAAGTAAGTATGCATACCCCAATTGTCGTTGACGTATAGCAACGAAACCGGCGATATGAACATACTACACTTACGGTCACAGAAAAGAAAGTGTAAAACTACAACAATTGGAATCCGCAATCTCTTTAGACATTGCATGCCTAACAGATATAAATCCCGCATTTTAGTCTCATTATCGAAAACTCTTTTCAATATCATATGGGACTAAATTGCTAGATTTATAACATTCATTCAGTTATCACATAACTTTTTGTGAATTCCAATTATTGTATCCCATTCCGGATAAACAGAAAATGTTAAACTTTTCGATCGAACAATCTAACACCCAAGTTTTCCCGATACAGCTCAACACATGAAATAAGTCTAACAACATTCCGTTCGTACCTCAATACCAACGGTCCAGCCGTAGAAGGGTCAAGCCAACGCCTCACATGTGGCACGCCGTACTGCCCCAAACCCGAAGGTTCAAAGGTCAGTTCAAGACGGTCACATAATCGAGTTAAGGTTTGTTGTCTTCTAGAGGGACCATCGCGTTACTTGCACTACTTAGAACGTCGTTAAACTACGGAAAAATCCAACACTTGGAAATTTCCCGACAGGGGAAAAATTGGGTATTTATATCCGGTCGAACTTTTTAACATATTCTAAGATTTATCCGGAAATACACAAAGACGAAATTTGATACCCCGATCGAAACACCGAATCCCCAAAACCAATGCAGAAAATTCAACTCTTGAATAATTTTTAAAAATATCCAGAAAAGACACCACTGAAAACTAACAGTTACTGTACAAAATTAAATAAATATTGTGGCCGTACGGCCGCTGAACCGCCGCCTAAGCTATTGCTCAGGCCGCGGATCCGCGCTGAGAAAAAAGAATTGGGCCTCCAAATTTTTACAGTAACTCTTATATGTTTGTGATGTGTTCTCTGCATATTTTTAATGTGGAAAAATCCCCGATTTTAGAATTCGTCCAGAGAGCAATTTTGGGTTTCGGTTTTGGGTCGTTCGGACTTCAAATTCCGTCTACGCTTCGCCTAAGGCTCTAGCTAGGCTCTGATACCAGTGAAAGGTTCCTAGGCACCCTAGAGTGGTCTCACAAGGCATCGAACATGCCATTTTTAAAAATTTTGGTGCCGAGAAACCCTAGACTACGGATCGTCGCTAGAATTCTAGGCGAAACTAAAAGCTAGTTAAGAGTTAACTACTAGGATACAGAAATTACAACCTTTGTAGATCCGGATATCCACCTCCACGGCTCCGCAACGAAGTCTTCTCGCTGTCCATCTTGAAGCTTGGACTCTCGTGACGGCTTCATCGGAGAAACGTGCGGAATAGGTCGTCGGCTTCGTGTCAAAGACGATCTACGTCGAGGTTGCACAAACTCAAGCTCCGACTTCACAAACTTGTGAAACTTGTGAAGTAAACACCCAAAACAACTTGGCAAGAGGTAGAGGGTGAAGAAATAGGAGGTGGGTTCACTTTAGAATTGGATTTATCTCACTTTAACTCAAGTTGCCATTGATGGACCTTGAGCTTTTCTTTTGAAGATGAAGAAGAAGAAGAACTAGAATTATGATCAGTGTTTTATAAAATAAAAAGAAAATCTATACTTATCATAACTCTAACTCAAGTTAGGTGTAGAGAATAAACCATGGTTAGTAGAGTGGGTTAGGGTTAATCAAGAGGATAAGAATGGTTGCTAAAGTCAAGGGTTCATGAAGCTTCATGTAAGAAACAAAAATAGCCACCATTCTCATTTTGAATTTATCCACATAAATAAACAAATAAATGAATAAATAAATATGGAAAACCCTAATTACAAAATAACCATGGTTTAATTCTATTCACTTAACCATATGATCAAGTATCATCAAACATGATACAAAAAGTGCACAAAAGTATATCACATATACAATGTGCAATCCAAGTGAGAAAAAATCCGTTTAAAGTGAACCAATACTAGTTAATGCAATGTAATATATCAAATATATAATTATGCATTAAATCATTAAATCAACATTTGATTCAATGATCCGGTCATGTCGCACATAACCGGCTAGAAACCAATGTATCGATTTATCGAATCAATGATTCGATAACTAGGTCATATCGAATATAACCAATCGAAACATATATCGCGAGAATGAAATGCGGTATCATATACACGCATTATTCTCGGTCCTGCACATATCTCATATGCGCTCCTATTTCGTTTCGCTTGAGCCAGGAAACCTTTGTGTAGGACTCTAAAGACTCGTCAATACGCCGGTAGCAGATGATGATCATATCAAGCACCCACAAGCCGCAAGCGGTCTGCTAAACGTAACGGCCACCCCGGTATTGAGCGATCAGAAGATCGACGAGCTAGCCCGCTCACACTCCTGTGAATCCGACCAGTAACACTTACCATACAGTCCGGTCTCTTCGTCTGATACGTCGCATATCAAGTCTAGGGGTGGTAAACGTCAGACCCCAATAACTCGATAAGTCGTGCCGATATGAGGCTCGTAACTGGTCGAGAAACTACTGGTAACACTTACCAGCAAATCTCTGATCAGCCCTGGCCAGGGACTTCCCTGTTACGGCCAATCGAGCACAGCGCAACATCAACTCCCAATACCGGGAGAGACGAAACCCCTCCTATCGCTCATTGCCTCCATGTGACTCGAGACTGTACCCAAAGACCACCGTTTTGCACGCCTTCATGGACGTGGTAAGGTGGAGATCAAAGCACAGTGGGAATCACACAAGACTCTATGACGATCTCGGGTCTACAGACTAACCTGTACAAGTGTCACCTGAGAACTGCCATCTGACGTGAGGTATAATACCATCTGGGAGTTCTCGGCGAGTCCGTCCAGTGTACTCAGTCTCCACTGAGCACCCGTATACCATCTCTGATGTCAAACACCAATGGATATGGGATCATCCATCGCCCATCACATGGGTCGAGAAGCGTATACGCTAGTCTACTCTGGTATATCGATGCCCCGTCTCGATACACCCATGACTAGGGACCTTGAAGGATGTACTTATGGACTACCATGTCCCCACTAGTATGATCTGCATCATAGTCCAGGTAGTTAAGTACAAATCCTAAGGGCTTTACCAACATGTAACTATAAGACAGTATAAAGAGACTAGTGTACATGTTAAGATAAATAGCAACCAGATAGCATACTATCATATCGAGCAAGAAAGTCATCTCTATATATGTCCAAGCATCCAATATAATATACATAATCTGTACAATACTGGCCTCTAGGGCATACATACAACTAACAGGTGACACACGATTTCGTTGATATATCGTTTTATTATGTTTTTCGTTGAAGTGAGCGTTTTGATGCGTTGTTTTGCTAAGATTTCTTTTTGACGCAAGAGCAGATCCACACTAGATGATCAGGCTACCGCTAGAGACCAGCCAGAATGCGAAGACTGTTAATGTACCATCTATTCTTGATGATTGAGGCATTGTCTATTGTGCGAACGGATAAGCCAGCTGTTGCCGCGAAGGACAAGATATCACCCCCAGATGTTTGAGAGCTATTGCAGCATGAGGTTATACTCAGGAATGCGAAAGAAGATCGCAAGCCACCCTTGGATTAGAATAGGACCTTTTGTTCGTTGGATGCTCGATGTGAGATCATCAGATTGACCAACTTCAACTAGAAAAGGACCTCACCCAGATGCGATATGAGTCGATCGAGAACAAACGAGCGTAAGCGCATCACTCCGATGATTTGGATGAGTCCCCGAGGATGTAAATGGCAAGATGCCTACTACAGGATATTTGAGATGCCGAGTACGTAGCTTCGGAAAGGAGACTCTCGATAAGTGTGCAGCCATTTGGAGCGCATTTCACATAGCTACGAAGAGATAATTCCGAATTGGTACACATTGAACAAAAACAGAGTAAGAAATTCGTAAGAGATCTTGACAAGATGACATTCCACCCCGTTGACATCAGAGATGTGATACGCATTGTAACCCTTCGAAAATCGTTTAGGCAGTTTTTCGGTAATCGGCTAATTTTTCGGCTTTTTCCGTAAAAAGTCAAAATTGATATTTTTCATTGTAGACCTAATTATACAAAATTTAGATAAGATATTACTATAATTTTGTCACTAAAATGTCACTTATAATTATCTAGTTAAATAAAAAAAAATTCGTAATTAATTATTTTTTTATTATTTTAAGCCTTTTTAAAATACATTAAATTAGGGATAAATACAAATTTAATTAGGTAAATTTCATAATTAGGAATCTTTATAAGCTAAAATATGGTGTTAATAAAATTATAACATGGCTTGCAAACTTTTAGCTTTTTGGTGAGAAAATTATGAAAAAAATGATGAAAAAAGGGTTTTTTTGTAAAAAGGTTGATATGAAAGCATGAAATGATATCATATGATGTTGTAATGACCTAGAAAATTCTCAAAAATTCCCACACCCCTCTCCCCACCTGCTGGCCGACCCCTCACCTGCAGTTTTTCCCCACTTCCTCACTTGATTTTGCTTCATTTTCTTGCAAAAAATTCATAAAAATTCACAAATTTCTTTCTCCATTCAAACCAAAACCCTAATCCTTTCTCTCTCAACCCAAATTAGTTCAAAAACATGATGAAAGGAGGCTTCTTGGTGACTTGATCAAGCTAGGGTTCAAGCTTGAGAGGTGAAAATTCTAAACTAGTTGCTAACTTGTGGTTTAATTATGCTAGAATTGAAATTCTAAATATTAATTTAGTGTAAATCCTTGTTCATGAAAAATCAAGAGAAGGTTTCGATTTTTAAAAATTAGGGTTTGTAGCATAATGGTTGGATTATGTTAGGGATGGTTATCTAATTGATTAGAATGGTTAATGGTGTGATGATATGCTTGCTAAATCGATAAATTTCGATGTTTGTAACGAATCGGTAAGAAAATCGCTTATTAGATTTTTGTAGAAAATAGAATGCGTTCAATTTGCGTTAGGTTAGCAATATTATTAGCTTCGTATAGGATTATTAGAATGCGCGAACGCGGGGTTTCGTCTAGTCGGGTTGTAGTTTAGTCGATTTTCCCGAAATGACAATTCTAGTTTAACGATTAGCGATTTTCGTGCGTTTTTCCGCGCACCGAGTGCATGCTATGATTAATTCGAGAGCGTTGATAATTGTATGTTGTGACTTGCATTGTGTTAGGTTTTGTAATCTTATGCTTGATATTGTGCAAATATAGGATCGGTCGGGGAAACTTCGGACACGGCGCGAAAAGGCAAGGCGGTGGCCGGATCGGATTAGCGGGGATTTCAGTGAGTAGATGTATTCATCTATGGGGGAATCGTCTGAATGGCACGAGGCGCCCACCTAGTTAGGATTACCCTACTTTTTGCAAGAATTATTGTGTTAGCTAGCTTATTCATTCATGTACACTGCATACCCTTATAGCGAACAGTATATTAAACTGCATGGACATTCATCTATACTTATGCTATATCATTTCGTAGGACACGAACACCTTACCATTGGCTTCCGTTGCACGCGCACTATTCATGTGACACACACGCCTTTGGTAAATGCTATGCCACGCGCACTATAGAATCTGTTTATCATGATATCGCCACTTGCATTCATACTTGATATATGAATTTGCATAGCATGTATATACCTCGCATCATCATCATATTTACATAGATTTCTAGCAAAAATTCACATCACATATATTGATAGCATGGACATTTATCATATATAACATGTTGGACATTATGATTTTCTTGAGGATTTCAGTATTGCTGCGATTTCTGGATTTTTGGGGAAAACCGCAAGAATTTAACAAAACCTTATATTTATCATTTTCAAAACAAAAGTTACGGTTTTCTCGTGATGTATGTGTCGTCTACCATGAGTTTTCATGTTTTCTGTTGGATTTAGAGACCCGATTCGAGGAGTGGATGAACCGTCTCGGGTACATGGTAGGCCCGGTATGATATCCCGGGGCAAGAAGATCGAGTTGTAAACGATGAGCCTGGCAGGGGAAGACTACCTACCGGTGATGTCTGGCGCGGCGGATATCCGGAGGATACCGACCGTTGTCGTGAGATTTATGATATGGGCCGATCCGGACTGACGGAGCCCGATATTGAGACAGATATGATTCCTTTTTGGTGTCGAGGCTTGACACGGGTTTTCAGATGATTTCTTGATGATATTTAGCTATTATACAGATATTGATGTTCTAAAGTTAAGAATTCAATAACCTTAGCATTTAAAACACTTAAAGACTTAATAATGACATTGCATACCTGTGCATGCATACTAGAGATATTATAGCACATATGGACATGCATGTTGTGGTGCATTGCGTGCATTCTTACGATTGCCTTAGTAGATGTTATATTTACTCACGAGCTGGCAACTCACCCCCGTTGTGCCACAGTGTCTTGCAGGTCGGACCCGTCAGTCTTGTAGCGGCGGGCTATCTTGTCATCAGTTCCTTTTGCTCAGACTCGCGACATCGCCCGTAGGTGGGTTGCGAGTATACTTTATTTCTTTTTGCTTTATCATTGTATCTAGTATTCTCCATCTACCACTTGTATTGTATATGCGACCTAGTGATGAGAATGAGAGATATGTATATTTGTGGTTTCTTTTGGGTCGAGCTCACTTGAGCCGACGTGTGTTTTCTGGTATTTTGCATTTCCTTTATACTCTTTTTCTTGATATTGCTATTATATTGCATGTGGTTGTGATCCGCCTTGTGCGAAGAGCTAGCTCCCGCTTGGGGATGCCATTTTATGATTACAGGTTTATTATCTTGTTGTACCCATTTTGGGGGATAGAAAATACAGGAGAGACTCTGCCAAAATTTTCGGAAATTTTTGATGCTTCTTTTTAAAGGGATTTTATGCAACTTGAATGATTTAAAAACCATTTTTATTAAAGGTTTTCCTTCACTCTCTTTTGATTTTGGTTTAGATTCTTCTGGGCTTTGGCTGACTTAGGTTACGATACGCCTTTAGACGTCTCGTAATCTAAGTGCCAGTCGCGTTCCGTACTTTCGGGTCGTGACACGCATGCAGAGGCGTTGAATATGGATATATCTTCCAGAAGAAGTCGTGATGAGTATGCAGCTGTTCCGGAACAAGAAATGGATTATATAAAGGGTGATAACTTCCGGAAAGTTCGGCAGAGATGAGATTTGGGAGAGACCCCGACAGAATATTTTTGGAATACTACACAAGAAGACTTGGGCCCAGGATCGGTCGTATCACGCACACTCAGTAGGCCAGAGTTCAACATCATTGATGAGATACGTTACAAGTGACCATGTTAATTGGTCAGGAGATCTTTAGAGAAGCGCCAGAACGGGACTGTTTCCATCAGTACCCTCAATCAGACTGTCAAGCCAAGAGGGAATACAACGGGTAATCCACAGAGAAAGATGAGAACCTAAGGGCACAAGACGCCAGACCATGAACAGGAGGTAAGTAGATACTTGCTCTGCTAGCTTTGGATGCACTGACTCCCTTCGACATTGAAAGAGGGACACATTGAAGATAGTATTTATGATTGCGATGTGGTGATTTGAATATTACGTTTCCGTTATTTTGGAATTTCGGTATTTCGACGATTCATTTTATGATTGATATTTTTTATGTGCACCACAGTTGCACATGATTCGTATTTCTATGTATCATCTGTGCTGATTTTTGTTTTGTACACATTCATTGCACTCGATTTCGATTTTATGCGGTCCAAGATGTTTGATTTTGATTTCCTACATATAGTGTACATATGATTGATTTATGCTTTCGGTATAGTTTGCACGAGCTTTTAGTACTTGATATGGTTTTGTGCACGCAGTTGCACATGTTATGAATTATATACCGCAGTATATATGATTTTGAGTTGGTGTATGTCGTATACCGTTGATTTTGATTTTTATACTCGATATTCGTTTTCGTTCACCCCGTGCATTTGACTGGGATTCTTGCGCACACCTGACGCACTTAATGTGATTTTGTACACACCAGATGCACTAAAAAAATTCGAGATTCTTCATGCATATCTGATGCACTTGATATTGTTGTCATGCACACCCGTTGCACTTGATAGATGTTTTTGTGCACACCCGTTGCACTCAGTTTTGTTTCTGTGCGTATTCGTAGCACCTGTATTTGGTTTCGATTTCCGTGCGCACCAGACACATGTGGTATTTTTGTATGCTATATTTGAGATTGATTTCATTTTGAGCATCATTTTTTACGACATATACTATATGGTAAAGTAACTGAGTAGGACTAGTTCGAGGACAGTACCTAAATATAATTTACATGCATCGATATTTACAAAAGGGATTTCCAAAAATGAGCTATAGTCTCAATATTTTCTTACGTGTCCATGATGACATGAAACCTTACAATGGAAACCCTTCTAAATTATTGTAAAAAAGCGGAAAGTATATGTTAAATAAAAGATATATATATGTATAGCCATTTTCCTTATAATGGACGTCCGCTACTTATGCCGTGATACGCACATCGTACGGCAATTTGAAAAAAGTTTTGCATGCATTTCTATTTGGATGTTTTCACAATTTCACGAGATGTGTACTATACATACGTTGTTAGCCTAATTATATCATATTTATTTTCGTATTAGATTTTGACGTTTGTACATCCGCCATGACTCCGATGATTGCGTGATGCTTGACGGAGATTTTATTTAGGGTTTTACCCTCATTTTCTTGCGTATACATTGCGCAAAGATATGTATTATGTATTCCTGATACTCGGAGCCCCGACGATTTGATTGTTTTACGGAAATGTTTTAGTATTTGGGGGGTTTAAATTTAAATTCGGGGACCGAATTTATTTGGGGGGGAGATTGTAACATTTCAGAAAATAAAATATTATTTTTGGGAATTTAAATAATTAAATTAATAAATTTTATTAATATTTTAAAAGTTGGGAGATTGGTTTTGAATGAAATGGTATAATTATATACCGATAGTAAAATATTTGGAAAGTTAAGTTGATTCGGACAATTTATAAAATCGTATACGACTAGTTATATACCAGTTATTACTAAACTCGATTAATTTTTAGTAATTATGCGTTAATCATGCTTATGTGCATAGCATGCAACAAAACATGTTGCAAACATGTTTTATCCCTTATTATGAACCATGACTTCTTTTAATTTCATATGGTTTGTTTCTTTTAAACAAAAAAGAAAAGGAAAGAAAAAGAAAATAGAAATGAGATGAGAGTGACTTGATGAGACAAGTATCATGGGGCATGTAAGAGAGAGAGGGAGGTAGGGAAGTTTCTACAGACCTTGACTTGGTTTTCTTTCCCCACCTCATTTCCTCTTCTCCATTTCCTTCATCTCTTTCTTCTCATTCTCCACCTGCTCTATCTCTATGCACCACCCCATAAAACACTCCAAAACACCACACATCCTTCACAAAAAATGTGCACAAGCTCACTACAAAGACCATGGTATGAGCAAGTTGAGGTTTTGAAGACTTTGAGCAACTCAAGAAAATTCTTGAGTTGCCAAATGAGGTATGTTTCTACACTTGTGGTTAAGTTACTAGTGTTTCTTACATCCTAGTTGAGTTTAGAGTTTATATATTGTGGTTTAGGTGGTGTTGAAATTCTAGATGAGTGTTAAGAGAAAGTGTGACTTGTGAAGTAGTAATTGAGCTTTAGTGAGGGTTTACAAGACCTTAGAGATTTCTTTTCTGGGCCAAAACAGAGACTTGAAATCAAAACACGATCCTTGAATTTTCCCACATTGGCTTTGTGATTATTTTAAGGTCTACAGGGAATCTGGAGCAACTTGGGAACCTTTTAAGAAAATCAAACAAACCCAGAGACATAGTTAGACCAATAGAAGACCACCACCAAAAGACGAGACCAAAATTTAAAGGTGAGGCCGGCGGGGGCAGTCATTGTAGCACTATTGGCCGGCCAGATTTTGGCTTCTGATGTTGGGTTTTGGCCTATAGCTCACACTCCTCATAACTTAGCCACTGTATTGTTTTTTTGTCCCAAATTACCTGAGGCAAAATCTTTGAGCGTTTGAGTTAATAATAGCAATGGTTTTCCGATTTCTAAAACTTGGTTTTTGGTATTTGAATGTGGATTTGGTTGTTGGACGTTTATACGTCAACGACGAGGGTTTTATAATTGTTTTCGCATGCGTAGACCATAGGTTCTAACCTATGTACGTTTCATGTGCCGTTTTAGTTTTCGTGTTTGATTCATTTCTATGATATAACGTATTGAAAAATGTAGGTACCCCGTGTAGACATCGTACGACAAGGGAGAGCATGGCGTCATTGACTTCGGCAAGTGAGAATCAAGGTGAGTAGATGTAAACTTACAGGGGAAGTCGGGAGGATAGCGTATAGCATCCCCGCAACTATAGAATAGGATATTACTATATTATCAAGTTTGGATGCGATATTCGGATACTTAGCGAATAGGGTATTGAGAAGACCTTAGGTTAGATTAGGTTGATCTAGGAAGACCTATCCATAGGATGATTACCTTGGTGGCGAATCGCGGGTTATATGTAGTCACACATGCGTGCGTGCGCGCACACACTTGATTTTGTGTGTATGTGTCTATATATATATATATATATATGTATGTGAGGATGTGTGTATATGTGTACATATACACGGGCGATGAGGATAGCATGTGATATGTGGAGATGAGCCGATATGATCGGGCATGACGCCGTGATATTTTGATATGTGATTGAGTCGCGATATAATATATGATATGATATTATAATGGATCGTTGGGCGATATGTATTCATACATAAGATAATATGTGAGTTGATAATATTTGAATATACAAGAATTTAGAACCATACCCATGATCATGAAATTGTATGATGATGATACCGTAAGAATGATGATATTATGTATGATTTGACCCGTACCTTCGATTTTGAGGATGCCGTACGATGGATATTACCGTACGAGACATATAAGATGATTGATCCGCACTCTTGACTCGAGAATGCCATACTATGTAATATACAGTATGTGATGCTATGAAGCAGGATCACCGACTACTAGGTATATCGACTCGGACTATATGTAGATTTTCTTATCTTTCTGACTAGGTTCATAGTTTAGTCTTTTAGTTGTTAGGTAGATGCTAGACTTGGTTTGATTCATGCCTATTTTCAAAACTAACGAATCGTGAGTATTTTCAAAAGATAATCCGAGGGATGCTATAGATTTTTCAAAAGACATATCTTTTCTCAAAATACCGTAGCCCTTACTTTTCTAAAAACCATGATTCCTGCTATTTTAAAACACTAAAACCGTATGACTCGTACACTGATATGTATATTTTATAATGTTATGTTTACCATTCGCTTTACTGGTATATTTATGTTGTTCTCATTGCATTGCATATTTATTACATGTGTTTCTTTAGCTATTATGAATCCCGTTTGCTAGGACACCTGCACCATTACCGATGATGCGCATCTTCCACGTACACTTGCTTGCCGGCTCACACACATCATCATCGGTAATTACCATGTCACGTACGCTTTAGAAAATGTTACTTTATTGGTATAACGTGCTAGCTGATAGTTTCAACGTATTATTAGTATGCCTACTCTCATATGCTAGTTTACAAATCGCATTACTTACTTAGATACCCCATGCATTATATATTCATTCAGCTATGCAATATTATGGGGCTTTATACCGATATTCACTGCTTTTTGACTCTTGATTTTGAGATTTCGGATTTTCCATGAGATTTCTGGATTTGGGGGAAAAACGCAAGAATTTCATAAACTTATTATCATTTTAAAAATGTAAGTTGTGGTTTTCTCATGATATGATGTATATGGCGTCCACCATAAGTTTTCCTGATTGAGTTGGTTTTCGAGACCCGATTCGAGGAGTAGGATGAACCGTTTTGGGTACATGGTGGACCCGGTAAGGTACTCCAGGGCAAGAAGCTCGAGTTGTAGACGATGAGTCTGGCAGGGGCAGACCACCTACTGGTGATATTTGGCGCGGTGGATATCCGAAGGATACCGACCATAGTCGTAAGATTATATGATATGGGCCGATCCGGACCGACGGAGCCTGGGATTTGAAGATTTTGTGTCGATATTTGACACGGATTTCTGTCGATTTCATTAATGATACTCCAGTTTCTATACAAAAATCTTACTGAGATAAGAACACTATTTTCTCATACTGATATATTCTGATTTCATTCTTGATGCACTCATACATCATATATATGACATGTTGCTATTTTGTGATACTGACATGAGTACTTGGTATTACACTTATGCTTAGATTATTACCCTACCACTACTAGATATTTCAGTGTTACATTACGAGTATATTTTGGTATGACCTAGGAGATCGTTATACATTCGGTTTCTACCCGGTGATGTCTTCTACTCACGAGTTGGCAACTCACCCCCGTTGTGCCACAGTTTCTTGTCGGTTTAGCCATACAGGTTCCGTAAAGGCTTGCCGGCACTTCACTTTCTTCTGGGTGATTGCTGGATAGGTGGGATACTTTTGCTTCGTGACCACCAGTATATATTTGTATATTTATTTCAGTTGTATCTAGTAAGCTCCATCAACCAGACTTGTATATTTAGTATACTTAGATAGCCACAGTTGTATATTTTGTCGGCCTTAGAGTGACGCTCAGGTATATGTTATTGTTTTCTGGCTTTCTTGATGATGCCTGTTTTCATTACTTTCTTTTGGAGTTTTGATCCTCGCCTTCGGCATTGTATATTTGCTTTACTTGCGTTGTTGTTTTCGCCATTTGGCGAAGAGCCAGCTCCCGCTTAGGGATGCCTTATATTATATTATTGTATCATTTTCGGGTTAAGATTTACAAAGGAGGTGTTGCTCAAATTTGCAACGACGAAAATGTTTTAAAGTTAGATACAAAGACTATGTTTTCATATACTATTACTTATGTACTTAAAGAAAGAGCTTGATTTCATTATATCATTCTTTCTAAACTCCACCTCCACTATTTTCCCTAAAAGTTTTAGATATCTGGGCTTTTGGCTTACTTGAATTAGGTGGGGTCATATAGACTTCACATGATTCAAGTGCTAGTCGCGTGCATTTTCCCGGTCGTGACAGTTTGGCACTGAAGCAGTACTCCTACTGGAAATAGAACTTCCCTCATTACGAGTGGTAGTTCAATACGAGCTAACAGATGAAGAAAATGCTCATCTTAGGCTCAAGAAGCTCGATGCTCTCGATGAAACCCGCCTTGTAGCACAGAAAAATCAGAAAGTTTATAAAGAAAGAATGACACGATCATATGAAAGACTAACTAGGCCGAGAACATTCCACCAAGGAGAACCCATGTTGTTTGTCAAAAGACCAATGATTCCCAATCGTGCAAAACGAGGGAAGTTTGAGCCAAACTATGAAGGCCTGTACATCATAGATAAAGTCTACTAAGGTGGAGTCTACTTACTCATGAATATGCATGGAGAAAGGCCATTTCGACCAATAAACGACCGATTCTTCAAAAGGTACTCGCTTGAAGAGTTGCGAGTTAGGTCAATGATAAATGACGACGGTTGTGTCCGCTCGCTATTTTCTTGAGTCAAGACTCTAAAAGTCGTATGCTCCCCATTATACAAAAATTGACCACTATGTCCTTAAATTGGTATCGGATCGAAATGTCCTTAAACTATTATTTCGTCCCAAACACGGGAATGTTGGACCGAGACATCCCTAAACTAATATGTCACCCCACATATTCTTCACGATATACATGATGATGGACTGAAATGTCCATATACTAATAATGGACTACCACGTCCTTAAAACTGGTATTGGACCGAAATGTCCTTAAACTACCCTTTTGTCCTGAACATGGGAATGTTGGACAAAAATGTCCATAAACTAATATATTTAGCCCTATGATATAGGTCATATAACCAGCCGTATACAATCCATGGACATAAACAATTCATATCTCTTCCAAGTCCCATTGACGAAGATTGCAACTCAAGTCCTACCGGCTACACAGCTACTCCAGCGATGAAACCATCCCCAAGTTCTACTGGCAAATAGATGGGTCACCTGCGGTGAAGCTATTTTCGAAAGTTCCACCATTTGGAAAAAAAGGTATGTTCACAAGCGAAATGGGCATGGATGAAAACCCGAAAGAACGCCGTGAGTAAAAACAGTAGGACTGCCGACAAGTTTGTGAAAACCCGAAAGGACGCAATCTTGTAAATTTTTTGTTGTGTACACATGCAGGGTCCCCTCGACCTTGTTAAAGAGAAAATACCTGCATGAGATCCTTACGACTCACAAAGGAGCAACACATTTAGGAATCCATACGATTCCTAAGAAGAAAATGTCACGACCCGCAGAGTACGGAACGTGGTCGGCACTTAAGTTACGAAACGTCTCAAGGCGTCCGTAAAATAAGTAAGCTGAGGCCCAGAAATCAAAACCCAATTGAGAATTAGAGTGAAGGAAAAACCATTTTTATTTAAAGCACTGGTTTCATTAAGTCATATCAAGTTTCTTTTTATAAAAAAAACAAATTCCTTTTCCCAAATTTCCGGCAAAATCTTCTTGTAAAATAGTCCCCCAACGGTACAAATAGAAATGCGAGTGAATAACAAGAATATGGCATCCCCAAGCGGGAGCTAGCTCTTCGCCTCAAGGCGGTCATAAATCCCATGCAATGTAAACTACAATGTGCATAAAAAGCATGAAAGCACAGGCAATAATATGTCGGCTCAAGTGAGCTCGACCCCAAATATAACATATCATCCACAAGTCTCACAACCTCGCCTCTAGGTCAATATACAGTAATCCAAATAAAACTAGCACAGCTAAAATAATAGCAGATGGAGTACTCTAGATACAATGAATATATAAGGTGGCACAAAGTGATAACAACCCACCTAAGAGCAAAAGCCTCGAGTCTAGGCAAAAAGTGCAAAAGAGGCAAAAGTGTCCGCCGCTGCAGTGCTGACGGAACGGACCTGCAGAAAAGCTGTGGCACAACGGGGGTGAGTTGCTAGCTCGTGAATAATAAATAACATCTACAAAGGCTATCGCATGCCTGCACACAAGTATCCTAGCATCTCTAGAACAGGTTTGACTATATGTACTAGCAGGTGTGTATACATCATCAGTGTACTAACAAGTATGTATGTCACATGTATGCAATAACAGGTATGTATGCCACATGAATATACTATCATGTATGTATGCTATGTGAGTCAACTCAAGATCTCATCATGTAGGTATAAGAATTGTTCTTTATTCTGTTTTTGAAACTCTTTTTAAAATCAGCATAATATCCATGGAATCAACAAAATCTGTGTCCAGCAACGACACCACAAAAACTGTCTCAACCTCATGTATCCATGTCAAGTATCTCTGGCCTCAGCCGTCCAGCTGATCCATATCAAATATCAATATCTCAATCTAGCAGCCACGGTCGGTATCCTCTTGATATCCGCTGTGCCAATGAAGTCACCGGTAGGTAATCCGTCCCCTGCCAGGCTCAATGCCATCTCCTGCGATCTTCTTGACCCGGGGTACCGTACCGGGCCCACCATGTACCCGAGACGGTTCATCCACCTCCTCGAAAAGGGTCACGAAAACCACAGCAAACCCATGGTGGACGACACTTTACATCACTAGGAAACCGCAACTTTTATATTTTAAAAGATTATAAGTTTGAAATCTTGTGGCTTTCCCCCGAAATCCAGAAATATCATAAATCTCATGAAATCATCATGGATGCATATGTCAATGATAATGAATGCCTATGGTATCAATTAGCAATGTATGATTTATACTAAGCATGAGCAAATGATATAATAATACATATGCACGAGAATAGCAATTCTTATGATTTCATTTTAAATATTTATTGCAATAGCACAGGTCTAAGCAGTTAACATGTTTTAGATTTATAGTTATCTAGTGTCGTGACATGGCGATTACCAGGGTGTGTGTGTCCACATGAATAGTGCTCGTGCTGCATATAAAAACCTGGTAATGGTGCATGTGTCATACAAATGAGTTTGCGTATATGGGTATAACATATAGATCCTAACTGCAGCAAGTATCATGCAAGTATTATTATTCTAATGTCACAAGTAAATATCAAAGTTTACTATTTTCAAGTTTACTAATTCTATCGGGCGACTTGCGCCATCCAAACGATCGTCCCCCGAAGATATTAAATCTACTCAACCGTGATCCCGCGCTAGGTGTGTCCGACTACCTGCTTCCCTTTCTTCGCTGCGCTCGAAGTCTCCGCCGACGAACCTAGAATTTACAAAAGTCACCATATAAGGAAAAATCCTGCAAAACACGATATATCGATAAAAAGGATACGCGTGCGTGAAACGAAACGCCCCGTGCAGACGACACATCGCGACGCGCACATACCCACCAGAACCTACTCCGACGCGCTGTGTCGCGCAGTGCGCCACAGCACCACGCGTATCACGCGCGTGTCACACAAGACTTAAAACATCGGAAACACATTATTAGCTCTAGATTTTGCCTCTGGACCCAACTTAAAAAGTTACAGAAACCAACAAACTAATCTACCTAGCAGGACCCTACACCCAAAAATCCAACACCCCACCCCCTACTCTGGCCGCAAATTGTGGCCAGATTGAATAAACCGGCGGCCAAGAGTGGGAGGTGGGCCCCCGTGCTCTGTGTGTGTGTGTCTCTGTTAAGGTCGCTGTGTTACAGTCTTCACAATTTTATTTTGAAAGGCTCGGGTCAACAGCAGATCTAACAGAGGCTAAAAAGTCGCTAAAACTGCTAAATTACGCCAAGTCGGATAAATCGGGTATTTGTGTGAAATATGGAACCAAACTTGGTTGATCTAGTCTCAACAGCACCCTATAAAGCTACTCTAATCATCACAACCATTATTTTGCCAAAATTCCCCTAAATTACCCAAAATTACCACTAAAACATGCAATAAACACCAACTAAGCTAGATAATAATAACTTTAGCAATTTAAAGTTGGGTCAAGGGGTTATACCTCTAGAGACCCTATTGAAGGAGAAGAGAGAAGTAGGAAGTGTGTGTGCTGCTGAATTGGTGCTACTGCAGTTCCAAGAGCTGTTGCTGCAACTGCTGATTATGGCTGAAGCTGTATCAGGCTGAGGCTGTTGCTATTGCTTTGTGTGTGTATATATTTTTGTTGCTGTTGTAGCAGTAGCAGCAGCAGCAGCAGGGGTTGAAGTATTTTTTGAGGGAAGGGTTGTGTATAAGGTGATGGTGTGGGTGTGTGTTGTTTATGAAGTTGGGAGGGGGCTGAAGTGCAGCAGCTGATGATAAAATAGGGGCTGGGGTGGCTGAAGCAGCTGCTGTTGCTGTTGATTGTTGTTGTGGTGTGGTGTGTAGTGTTGTATGTTGATGTTATGAAGCTGGTGTGGGGTTGTGGCTGATGCTGATGATGTTTTTATGGTGTTGGGTGGCTGTAGCAGCAGCTACTGCTGCATAGGAAGCTAGTTTGGCTTATGCAAATGATGGTGCTGCTGTTGATGCAGCTACAGCTGAGCTATGGGGTTATGCAGATATTGTTGCTGATATTGTGGCTGAAATTGGGCAGAAAATGGGCTGATGTAAATGATGGTGCTGCTGCTGATGTGTGTGTGAGTGAGATGAGTTTGAGAGGTAAGTAAAAGTTTTGAAAGAAAGTAGTGTGAAACAATCCAAGAGCCACCATTCCCTCACTCTCATTAAATGCTACAAGACACCCATCAAATTCTCCCTTTCTCATCACAAGACAACCATAACCCTAATCCATTTTTAAAGCTTAAACTCCTTAATTAACACCAATTAACTTAACAAAAGGTTTAGACCACCATGGTTGCCTAAACATGGTTAACCCACATTAACATGCACATATGTGTGCAGTCGAGATAAAATTCTAATAAAATATCCATAAAACCAGATAAATTATTAGAAACCCGTTTTGGTAAACTTTTTACCAAAAACCCCATATTAACACACAATTACCACTAAACCTAAACTCAGGTGTTACAGAAAACACACTTATGAGATCCTCACGACTCCTAAGGAGAATATACCCCCTATGAGACCCTCACGGCTCATAGAATCCAAAAGTCTTAGGTTACATAGATCTAAACATTTTCTTAATCTATCATATCCCCTATTTATCGCCGAAAACTGGACTGAGACGCGGAGGGTGTCTAGCCTGAATACGGGGGCAGATGCTATTTGATCATATCTATCCACCTCTCCGAAGATGAAAAGTTGATTAATAGCACAGTATATCGGAGGTTTACACAGATGCGACTGTTGTAGCGTAACATTATCATATTCTTCCTTATATGTGAGGGGGTTTTGATTGTAGGGACGCTCTTCCCAGCAGGCGCAGGCCTCTGCTGTTAATTACGTTATCGCGTTGCGATAACAACTTTCTCCTGCTCCAGTAGGCCACTTCATGTCATGTTCTATTTTTGTTTATTTTGGTTGCCCATGAATTGTATACGGAGACTAATTTATGTCTTCACCCGTAGAGCACGGATTAGTCCAAATTCATATATTAGATTTGTGGTTTTGAATTTAGGATGCAGATCTCATATAAATGAGGTCCATCAGTTCACGGGATATTTGGGATTGATCTAAGGATCGTTATTCATATATGGGGTTACGATCGACTTAGGAACAATGAGCATAAGGGCTCAAATATATTAGTTTAAGAACATCGCGGTCCCATATTAGATTAGGGACATTTCGGCCCAACATTCCCGTGTTTAGGACGAATATTAGTTTAAGGACATTTTGGTCCAACATTCCCATGTTTGGGACGAATGAATTGTTGGTTGTTGGGACTCGCCTCCTCTCTGAAGACGTTAAGAAATTACCCTTGAACAAAATCAAAGGTGTGGAAAGTTGTACCCTTGAACCAAATCTCGTATATGAGGGAAAAGACCATGTCAAATTTAAGGATTGTTAGTCTTATATGAGACTAAGATCAACTTAGAAATATGTTGATGGATCATTAAATTTTGTTAATATCCATCAACAGAGCATATGAGCTCGGCTACAAGGAACAACATGGGTTCAAGGATATTTCAGAGACTTAGCAAATTTTGGTTCAGTCTTGGGTTTTTTCCATCATTCAGCAGTGCTAAGCTCTTAGTCTTTTGACTATGAATTATAGGGTTCCTAGGCACTCTAATGAGGTTTCACAAGGCATCAACCATGCCAATTTCAAATTTTACAAGTGCCGAGAAACCCTAATACGGATTCGTTGACTAGAGTTTAGGCGAAAAGCGAAACTAGTTAACATTTTAACTAAAAGAAAGAGGCTACAACCTTTGTAGATCCGGTTCTCCACTTCCTTAGCTCCATGTAGACGTCCTCTCGCTGTCCATATCGGATCCCGGACTCTAGCATCGGCTTCATCGGAGAAATGGGCGGGCTAGGTCGTCGGCTTCGATGCCGAAGATGATCTACGTCGAGGCAACTCTAGATCGAGCTCCAACTTCACCAAGTCGTGAAACTTGTGAAGAAAACACCCTATACTACTTGGCAAGAGGTAGAGGGTAAAGAAATAGGAGGTGGGTTCACTTTAGAATTGGATTTCTCACTCTTTTTCTCAAGATGCCATTAAAGCTAGTAAGCTTTTCTTCTTGTCAAAGATGAAGAAGATGAAGAAAGAATATGATAAGTGTTAGTTTAAAAATGAAAATAATATGAATACTTATCATATCCTAACTATGGTCAAGTGTAGAGAGCAAACTAGGGTTAGGTGAATGGTTAGGTTAAGAGAAGAAAACAAAATGGTCAACCTTTTCAACTCTTCATGAAGCTTCATGAAAGAACCAAGGAAAGCCACCATTTCCCTTTTCTTTTCCAAAATAAATAATCAATATAAATAAATGAATAAGTAAACAAAACCCTAACCATTCATATAACCATGGTTTAATCTTTACACAAACTCAAGTTAGCATGTATCATCAAACATGATACAATCAAGTGCACACAAAAATATATCACATATACAATGTGCACTTCAAGTGAGAAAATCCTTTTAAAATGAACCAATACTAGTTAATGCAAAGTAATATATCAAATATATAATTATACATTAAATCATTAAAGCAACACTTGATTCAATGATCCGGTGATGTCGCACATAACCGACTAGTATTCAATGTATCGATTTATTGAATCAATGATTCGATAACTAGGTTATATCGCATACAACCAATCGAAACATTCATCGCGAGAATGAAATACGGTATCACATACACGCATTATTCTCGGTCCCGCACATATCTCATATGCGCTCCTATTTCGTTTCGCTTGAGCCAGGAAACCTCTGTGTAGGACTCTAAATACTCGTCAATACGCCGGCAGCAGATGATGATCATATCAAGCACCCACAAGCCGCAAGCGGTCTGCTAAACGTAACGGCCACCCGGGTATTGAGCGATCAGAAGATCGACGAGCAAGCCCGCTCACACTCCTGTGAATCCAACCAGTAACACTTACCGTACAGTCCGGTCTGTTCGTCTGATATGTCGCATATCAAGTCTAGGGGTGGTAAACGTCAGACCCCAATAACCGATAAGTCGTACCGATGTGAGGCTCATAACGGGTTGAGAAACTACTGGTAACACTTACCAGCAAATCTCTGATCAGCCCTGGCCAGGGACTTCCCTGTTACGGCCAATCGAGCACTGCGCAACATCAACCCCGAATACCGGGAGAGACGAAACCCCTCCATTGCTCATTGCCTCCATATGACTCGGGACTGTACCCAAAAACCACCATTTTGCACGCCCTCATGGACGTGGTAAGGTGGAGATCAAAGCACAGTGGGAATCACACAAGACTCTATGACGATCTCGGGTCAACAGACTAAGCTGCACAAGTGTCACCTGAGAACTGCCATCTGACGTGAGGTATAATACCATCTGGGAGTTCTCGGTGAGTCCGTCCAGTGTACCCAGTCTTCCCTGAGCACCCGTATACCATCTCTGAAGTCAGACATCAATGGATATGGGATCATCCATCGCCCATCTCATGGGTCGAGAAGCGTATACGCTAGTCTACACTGGTATATCGATGCCCCGTCTCGATACACCCACGACTAAGGACCTTGAAGGATGTACCTATAGACTACCATGTCCCCACTAGTATGATCTGCATCATAGTCCAGGTAGTCAAGTACACATCCTAAGGGCTTTACCAACATGTAACTATAAGACAGTTTAAAGAGACTAGTATACATGTTAAGATAAAGAGCAACCAGATAGCATACTATCATATCGAGCAAGAAACTCATCTCTATATATGTCCAAGCATCCAATATAATATATATCATCTGTACAATACTGGCCTCTAGGGCATACATACAACTAACAATCTCCCACTTGCACTAGGGCCAGCTGCTGTAGTATCGCATACCGAGCATCCCGAAGAGTCTCTCAAACTGTATCTGGGGAATGGCCTTCGTGAGTGGATCCGCCGTGTTGTTCTTCGTGTCAACCCTCCTGACCTCGATCTCCCGGCGATCAACTATCTCCCGGATCAGGTGATACCGTCTCAGAATATGCCTGGATCGCTGATGGGACCTGGGTTCCTTGGCCAAAGCCACCGCTCCATTGTTATCGCAATACAAAGGTATTGGATGCTCAATGGATGGAACCACACCAAGTTCAGTAATGAACTTCTTGATCCAGACAGCCTCTTTAGCAGCATCGTTGGCAGTGGTGTATTTAGCCTCCATTGTCGAGTCTGCCACGGTTTCCTGCTTGGAACTCTTCCAGCTAACCGCCCCTCCGTAAAGGGTAAAGACAAATCCCGACTGCGACTTAGAGTCTTCCTTATCACTCTGGAAGCTCGAATCGGTAAAGGACTCCACTTGGAGTTCTCCGTTACCATACACTAAGAGCATCTCTTTAGTCCTTCGCAAGAACTTGAGAATGCTCTTCACAGCTGTCCAGTGACTCTCTCCAGGATCAGCTTGATACCTGCTCACTACACTTAGTGAGTATGCTACATCGGGTCTGGTACATAGCATCGCGTACATGATAGAGCCTACAGCCGAAGCATAGGGTATCCCTTGCATGCGAGCTCTCTCCAAATCAGTCTTGGGAGACATCTCTTTAGAGAGAGTGACTCCAGAGATCATGGGTAAGTTCCCACGCTTGGATTCTTCCATACTAAACCTCTTTAGTATGGTGTCAATGTACCTGGATTGGGACAATCCCAATATCCGTTTGGATCTATCTCTATAGATCCTAATTCCCAATATGCAGGAGGCATCACCAAGATCTTTCATTGAGAATCTTTGTGATAAGAAGAGCTTGACCGATTGCAGCATAGAAATATCATTTCCTATCAAGAGTATGTCGTCCACGTACAATACGAGGAAGACAACCTTACTCTCTGCTACCTTCTTGTAGATACAAGGTTCATCTGGGTTTTTGACGAAATCAAACTCTTTGATAACGACGTCAAAGCAGATGTTCCAACTCCGCGATGCTTGCTTTAATCCATAAATGGATTTAAGCAGCTTGCACACCTTCCCGCTGCTCCCACTGTCTACGAAGCCCTCTGGCTGAGTCATGTACACACACTCTTCTAAATCACCGTTTAGAAAGGCGGTCTTAACATCCATTTGCCAGATTTCGTAATCATGATATGCAGCGATGGCAAGCATGATCCGGATGGATTTAAGCATAGCCACTGGAGAAAAGGTTTCGTCATAATCCACGCCTGGTCTTTGACGAAAACCCTTTGCAACAAGTCTAGCTTTGAAAGTCTCCACTTTCCCATCTACACCAAGTTTTTTCTTGAAGATCCACTTGCTCCCAATGGGTTTTACCCCTTCAGGAGCAACATCCAAAGTCCACACTTTGTTGGTGTACATGGATTCCATCTCGGACCGCATTGCATCCATCCATTTCACTGAGTCCCTACTCGTGATGGCCTGCTCGAAGCTAGTTGGGTCATCATCCTCCATGATCCAATCCTCGCTCCCACCATCCATGAGAAAACCGTAGTATCTCTCAGGTTGGCGAGGAACCCTACTAGATCGGCGGAGTGGCTGGGGTTCATTGGGAACTATTGAATCCTCTGGTTCCACCAGATCTTCTGTTGTAGCTTCTATAGCTGGAACCTCTTCCAGTTCTACCTCATGACCACTAATCTCTTTTTCAAGAAACTCCTTTTCTAAAAAGGTGGCATGCCGAGAAACAAACACTCTTTATTCCTCAGGGTGGTAGAAGATATACCCTTGTGAATTCTTGGGATATCCTATAAATTTGCATAGAACAGACCGTGCCTCGAGTTTGTCCGGATTTTGTTGTTTGACATAGGCTAGACAACCCCATATCTTAACATAGTTAAGACATGGTCTCTTCCCTTTCCATATCTCATATGGAGTGGTAGGCACAGATTTGGTGGGGACCATATTCAATAGATGTATGGTTGTCTCAAGCGCATACCCCCAGAAGGAAATAGGTAACTCAGCTGTGCTCATCATAGAGCGCACCATATCTAATAGGGTGCGGTTCCTCCGTTCTGATACACCGTTGTGCTGTGGTGCATATGGAGGAGTCAGCTGAGAGAGAATCTCATTCTCTTTTAGGAAGTCCAGGAATTCATTGCTTAAGTATTCACCTCCTCGATCAGATCGAAGGATTTTAATACTTTTTCCGGTTTGGTTCTCGACTTCTTGTTTATATTCTCTAAATTTCTCAAAAGCTTCAGACTTGTGTCTTATCAAGTACACATGTCCGTATCTTGAGAGATCGTCAGTGAATGTAATGAAGTACGAAGAACCATCCCTGGCATGTGTAGACATGGGACCACATGCATCACTATGTATCAATCCCAAGAGTTCGGTAACTGTTTCTCCGTGTCCCGTAAACGGAGTTTTGGTCATCTTGCCTTTGAGACATGACTGGCAAGTGTCATAAGATGAAAATTCGAATGGTTTCAAATATCCATCCTTATGCAACTTAGCTAGTCGTGTCGCATTGATGTGACCCAGTCTACAATGCCATAAGAAGGATTCGTTCAGTTCTGAACTCTTCCTCTTGTGTGTGTTCGTTATGCTCAGAACTGTTGATTGATTTAGAACATAAATGCCATTGCACAACGTGCCTGATCCAACCAACTTTTGGTTACGGAAAATGTTCATAACATTATCCTGTAATACAAAATTATATCCCTCTTTACTCAATAAAGAAACTGATATAATGTTGCATATCAGGTTCGGCATGTAATAGCATTCATTCAGAACCAATGTATTACCAGTTGGTAATGCAAGGTGATATTCCCCGACAGTCTTAGCTGCAACAATTGCACCATTTCCAACTCTAATGTCTTTATCACCTTCTCCAAGTTCTCTACCTTTCCTGAGCCCATGTAACTGATTACATATATGGGATCCTGACCCGGTATCTAATACCCAGGACGTAAAGCAAATGGAGAAACAGTTCTCTGTAATGAACACACCCGAAGAAAATGCATCATCATGTACTTTCTTCATTCGGGTGGCTTGGGAATCCTGGTATTCCCCTATGTCCTGTTCATTCCTATAACTCTTATAAGAATGAACGGGACCAACGTTCCCCAGCACAGTAAAACATGCGGGTTCAGTCAATACATCCATATTATTATCTTTATTAGGGCATGACATGGTCGCTACCTGGAGAGAGAGAGAAGAAAACACTTTAGCGTATGCTCTTGTAAGATCAGATTGGTTATTATCTTATCTAATCAGGATGGCTCCCACTGGTTTTTATCAAATCTTCCTTCAAACCCTAAAAGGAAAGACTAGCCGGGATTAATTACACCCTACAACTTCGCCAATCTTTCAGCCAGGCCAGTGTCGGTACTTTGAGGGAGATTCCCCGTGCTTTCGCACAGACTTAATTAAAGCAAACCTTGTTTTCCCAGAGGCGTAACCCCGTTGACACCTTTCTAGACACCTACTTGATCGGCTAATTGTAATGTGTAAAACTCTCCCAGGAGTAACTCTTACTCGCAGTGGGTATCGGGATCCAACTATCTCATAGAAGGTATGCAATCTCATTGCAAATTTCAACACTTGAAATTCCCGATAATGCTTTTGCCCCTAGCGTGCTATGACCTTGACGAAAGCCAACAAACCACAGCCCGCTAGTCAAGTTCAACCCGTACATTTCTTGACTGAATTAAACCCACCCGCACGACCCTTGACGAAAGACAACAAAGCCGTACGACTACCCTAATCCAATCGCATCATATGCAGCAGATAAGCAGCACATAGCTACCGCACACTACACCTTGACGAAAGCCAACAAATGTAGCACGAATACTATATGCAACTTATCTGAAATGACGGAGGGCTACGACAGGTTTTTCTGAAAACCTATTGCGTAATGAACTTGATATCATTGTAGAATCGAATGATTTTGAAATGGAGTGTTTTTGAGGCTTTTTCTAGTTTTGCTAAAGGGGTCACTCCCGGTGAAGGGATCGTCGGCCCTTTCCTCGTCGAATGAGGTGCGGGATATATCATATATATCGCTGTGCAAAGTAAAACTCCAAAAGCAATCAAAAGCAAACTGAGTGTGTAGCATCTGCCAGTTATTTCTAAAGGAGTCACTCCCGGTGAAGGGATCTCGGTCCTTTCCTCATCGAATAAGGTGCAGGGTATATCATATATACCGCTATGCAAAGCAAAACTGTAGCTACCCTTTTTGTTTAAAATATGATTCTACAACATCTTAGGTTTCTTTTCATTCATTAATCATATTAATGAAGTCCCATCAATTATATACCTAAACATCACAGATAAATACGACGTACACTTATGCTATCCGCATTCGCCTCGATGTCCCCTCGTGCACCGTTAGGTTAGGTAACTAATGGCAGAGCGGGACAGGGCTAGCGCGGGTGTAAAACATAAGTAACGTCTATATAATATATCATATATACAATATACTGTATTTATCACAGAACATCACATGATCACATCACAGATATCGCAGCAGAAGAAACATATGAAACATTGGATATACTAGGACGTCCGTGTTTTCAATACGAGCCAGTATAAAACACGGATTCCACGGTCGTGATGAATAGCCAATCCCACACCCCTAGACCCCTATGAGAGCGGCAAGCAACCTTACCAATTCTAGGGTTAGAAGACCCGGACTCGACTCCTCGAGATGGTCTCCCACTATACCCTAGAACCCAGTTACTTGTGCTCCCCTCCTTGGGTCTATCCTAATGCGGAAAAGTAAATAATATACAAAAGGTGACATCTTCCGCAACCTGGAAGTACCCCAATAAAAGAATATTACATACAAGTTTTTACATGAATGAAAATGAAAAACACCCATCTCACATAAAAACCCCCGGCTATTCGAACACGACGATCCAATATAACATATCCAACAACACATAACATCACATGTCATCAACGTAAGTAAGTATGCATACACCGATTGTCGTCGACATATAGCAACGACAATCGGCAATACCACTACATACTACACTTACAGTCACAGAAAAGAAAGTGTAAATCTACAACAGTTGGAATCCGCAACCTCTTTAGACATCGCATGCTTAATCAAATGAAATACTTAGACATCATATGCCTAACAATTATAAACCCCGCATTTTATTCTTATTATCGAAAACTCTTTTCAATATGAAGTGAGACTAAACCGCTAGATTTATAACATTCATTCAGTTATCTCATAACTGTGTGTGAATTCCAATTATTGTATCCCATTCCGGATAAATAGAAAATATTAAACTTTCCGATCAAACATTCGAACACCCAAGTTTTCCCGAAACCGTTCAACACATGAAATAAGTTCAAAGACATTCACTTCATGCCTCAGTACCAACGGTCCAGCCGTAGAAGGGTCAAGCCAACGCCTCACATGTGGCACGCCGTACTGCCCCAAACCCTAAGGTTCAAAGGGCAGTTCAAGACGGTCACATAATTGAGTTAAGGTTTGTTGTCTTCTAGAGGGACCATCGCGTTACTTGCACTACTCAGAACGTCCTTAAACCACAGAAAAATCCAACACTTGGAAATTTTTCGGCAGGGAAAAATTTGGGTATTTATATCCGGTCGAACTTTTTAACATATTGTAAAATTATCCGGAAAAACACATAGACAAAGTTTGATAATCCGATCGAAACAACGATTTCCATTGCAACCCCAGAACACTCAACTCTTGAGTCAAATTAAAAATTCCCAGAAAACTCAGCATCAGAAAAGAGGAATTACTGTGCAAAAATGGGAAGGTGACGTCATCAGATGGCCGCGGAACCGCCGCAGAAGCCAGGCTTCTGCCGCGGTCCGCCGCGCTTTGGACTTATCTTTTGGAAAAATTTGCACCGTAATTCTTAGAATTTCCTGCTGAATTTTTTAAGCATTTTTAATATGGAAAAAACACAGTTTTTGAAAAAAGTCCAGAGAGCAATTTTAAATTAGGGTTTCGGTTCGATCGGACTTCAAACTCCGTCTACGCATCGCCTAAGGCTCTAGCTAGGCTCTGATACCACTGTAGGGTTCCTAGGCACTCTAATGAGGTCTCACAAGGTATCAACCATGCCAATTTCAAATTTTATAAGTGCCGAGAAACCCTAATACGGATTCGTAGACTAGAGTTTAGGCGAAAAGCGAAACTAGTTAACATTTTAACTAAAAGAAAGAGGCTACAACCTTTGTAGATCCGGTTCTCCACTTTCTTAGCTCCGCGTAGACGTCCTCTCGCTGTCCATATCGGATCCCGGACTCTAGCATCGGCTTCATCGGAGAAATGGGCGGGCTAGGTCGTCGGCTTCGATGCCGAAGATGATCTACGTCGAGGCAACTCTAGATCGAGCTCCAACTTCACTAAGTCGTGAAAATTGTGAAGAAAACACCCTATACTACTTGGCAAGAGGTAGAGGGTGAAGAAATAGGAGGTGGGTTCACTTTAGAATTGGATTTCTCACTCTTTTTCTCAAGATGCCATTAAAGCTAGTAAGCTTTTCTTCTTGTCAAAGATGAAGAAGATGAAGAAAGAATATGATAAGTGTTAGTTTAAAAATGAAAATAATATGAATACTTATCATATCCTAACTATGGTCAAGTGTAGAGAGCAATCTAGGGTTAGGTGAATGGTTAGGTTAAGAGAAGAAAACAAAATGGTCAACCTTTTCAACTCTTCATGAAGCTTCATGAAAGAACCAAGGAAAGCCACCATTTCCCTTTTCTTTTCCAAAATAAATAATCAATATAAATAAATGAATAAGTAAACAAAACCCTAACCATTCATATAACCATGGTTTAATCTTTACACAAACTCAAGTTAGCATGTATCATCAAACATGATACAATCAAGTGCACACAAAAATATATCACATATACAATGTGCACTTCAAGTGAGAAAATCCTTTTAAAATGAACCAATACTAGTTAATGCAAAGTAATATATCAAATATATAATTATACATTAAATCATTAAATCAACACTTGATTCAATGATCCGGTGATGTCGCACATAACCGACTAGTATTCAATGTATCGATTTATCGAATCAATGATTCGATAACTAGGTTATATCGTATACAACCAATCGAAACATTCATCGCGAGAATGAAATACGGTATCACATACACGCATTATTCTCGGTCCCGCACATATCTCATATGCGCTCCTATTTCGTTTCGCTTGAGCCAGGAAACCTCTGTGTAGGACTCTAAATACTCGTCAATACGCCGGCAGCAGATGATGATCATATCAAGCACCCACAAGCCGCAAGCGGTCTGCTAAACGTAACGGCCACCTGGGTATTGAGCGATCAGAAGATCGACGAGCAAGCCCGCTCACACTCCTGTGAATCCAACCAGTAACACTTACCGTACAGTCCGGTCTGTTCGTCTGATATGTCGCATATCAAGTCTAGGGGTGGTAATCGTCAGACCCCAATAGCCGATAAGTCGTGCCGATGTGAGACTCATAACGGGTCGAGAAACTACTGGTAACACTTACCAGCAAATCTCTGATCAGCCCTGGCCAGGGACTTCCCTGTTACGGCCAATCGAGCACTGCGCAACATCAACCCCCAATACCGGGAGAGACGAAACCCCTCCTATCGCTCATTGCCTCCATGTGACTCGGGACTGTACCCAAAAACCACCGTTTTGCATGCCCTCATGGACGTGGTAAGGTGGAGATCAAAGCATAGTGGGAATCACATAAGACTCTATGACGATCTCGGGTCTACAAACTAAGCTGCACAAGTGTCACCTGAGAACTGCCATCTGACGTGAGGTATAATACCATCTGGGAGTTCTCGGCGAGTCCGTCCAGTGTACCCAGTCTCCACTGAGCACCCGTATACCATCTCTGAAGTCAAACATCAATGGATATGGGATCATCCATCGCCAATCTCATGGGTCGAGAAGCGTATACGCTAGTCTACACTGGTATATCGATACCCCGTATCGATACACCCACGACTAGGGACCTTGAAGGATGTACCTATAGACTACCATGTCCCCACTAGTATGATCTGCATCATAGTCCAGGTAGTCAAGTACACATCCTAAGGGCTTCACCAACATATAACTATAAGACAGTTTAAAGAGACTAGTATACATGTTAAGATAAAGAGCAACCAGATAGCATACTATCATATCGAGCAAGAAAGACATCTTTATATATGTCCAAGCATCCAATATAATATACATCATCTGTACAATACTGGTCTCTAGGTCATACATACAACTAACATGAATATGATACCTAATTGTTGCTCTGGCGCTCACATGTGTAGGTGCTTCTCCTTTTTCCTGCTCACGTGAGGCACTATGTTTCTTGGCGCTCGTGTTCTATCACGTGAGGCGCTAAGTTTTTCTTTTCTTTTCTTTTCTGAGCGCTCACATGTGTTTCACGTAAGGCGATGAGTTCTTAGGCGCTCACGTGTGTTTCACGTGAGGCACTATGTTTTGGGCACTCATGTGTGTGTAACATTTCAGAAATATAAATATTATTTTTGAGAATTTAATATTAAAATAATATATTTCGCGAAAACTATTTGACTTGCGAATAGGGGTTTTTTCGTAAAATGGTATAAGTATATACTAATATTTGGAATAAGTGGAGATTAAAATGATTTATTCATTAAAAAGATATTTATCCGATTTGGCATTTTTATAATTAAATAAATGTAAGTTTAAGTTAAACTTGATTTGTGCACTACTAATCTCGATTATGCCAAATCCGTATTGTTACATTTTTCTATGACTAGTGCACCATGTCATGTTTCATTTGGTCACATGTATATTCAATGCCTTTGGTTTTACTTGTGTGTGAAAAGAATAGAATTAGATGCCATGGTTGATGAGATATTTGAGAGAAAAACAAAATAGATATTTTAGAGAGAGTGTGAGCTTAAGAGAGAGAGAGAGATCTTTGACTTCTTATTTCTTCTTCTTCATTCCATTATTCTTCATTCTTCTTCTCTTCTTCATAATTCTTCATGCTTCCTCTCCCTTCACTACCTCCATGTATCATCTCAAATTCCTAACCTAAACCCCATGCCACCTTCACAATAAACATGCACAAACCTATCCTAAACCCTTTGAACCATTCAAGTTTGGATTTTGAAGACTTTGGGAAACTCAAGAATTTTTCTAAGTTGCCAAATGAGGTATTTTTCCTTTTCTTTGGTTAAGTTTTTGTGTTTTGTATATCCTAGTTTAGTTTAGAAATCGTATTAGTTAGATTTTGTGATCGTGGAAATTTCCAAGATGATGTTTAGTGATTTGTGGTCTTGTTAAGATGCAATAGAGGAGTAGTGAGTGTTTTTAAGATTTTAGAGATGATTTCTGGACCAAGAACAGAGAATAGAACCCGATACTGTAGGGTTGGTAGGCACGCTCACAAGGGTCTACGAGGCATCAACCATGCCCGATTAAAATTTTAGCCGTGCCGAACAACCCAAAGCCGGATCTTTAAACTAGGGTTTAGGCGAAAACTAGCATGTTAAACACTTTAACACTAAGTGAGAGGGATTACAACCTTTGTAGATCCAGTCCTTCACTTCTTAAGCTCCGTGTTGAAGTCCCTTCGCTGCGATCATCGTGTTCCGAACTCTCGAGAAGCTCCACGAAGAGAAAGATGCAAGCTTGCTTCCGATCTTCGATAACAAAGATAATCTACCTTGAAGTTTCATTAACACAAGCTAACACTCACTAAATGAAGTGAACACTCTCATCCAAAGGGAAAGGGTAGATGAGGATGATGAAGTAGGATTTTTGCTCTTATTGGTTTTCATATTCTCACTCATTTTCATCACTTAGCAAAAAGCTAGAAAGCTTTTTCCAAGAAGGAACTCAAGGAAGAAGATGATAGAATCCTTTTGTGATGAATAATGAATTAAAATGTAGTGGTTACAAATCTAACCAAGGGTTAAGCATGAAGGAATTAACCCTTATAGAGAATTAACTAGAGTTAATGGTTTGGATTGGGTTAACATAATATCTTCACAAAATATCAAGCAAAATACAAAGTCAAAGCTTCATGAAGCTTCATGGAAGCTTCATGCAAAAGCTAACCCTAATCCAAACCCTAACCAAGTTTAAACCCTAAACCATTGTTAAATTTGTTACCCTAACATGTTACAATATTATAAATCACATATACAACAGAAAATAATACAATTAACATATATCGCATATATATCAATGTATTATCCCGTGAGAAAATGAATCTTTTAGTGAGCTAATAATAGTTAATGTAATTTAATATATCATATATATTATTATATATTAAATTATCGAATCAACACTTGATCCGATAATCCGGCTATTTCACAAATAACCGCTAATACAATGACCCGGCTATATCACATATACCCGGCCGATATCTCATATCGTGAGAATCCAATACGGTATCACATACCGCATTATCCTCGGTCCCGCACATATCACATATGTGCTCCTACTCTGTTTTTCCTGAGCCAAGAAATCTCTGCGTAGGACTCTAAAGAATCGTCAATACGCTGCAGTAGGTGATGATCATATCAAACACCCACAAGCTGCAAGCGGTCAGCTAAACGTAACAGCCACCCAGGTATTGAGCGCTCAGAAGATCAACAAGCAAGCCTGTACATTCTCCTGTGAATCCAATCAGTAACACTCCCGTACAGTCCGGTCTCGTCGTCTGATATGTCGCATATCTCGCCTAGAGGTGGTAAACGTCAGACCCCAGTAGCTTGATAAATCGTGTCGATATGAGGTCTATAAAAATTCGAGAAACTACTGATAACACTTACCAGTAAATCTCAGCAACCCTGGCCAGGGATTTCCGGTTATAGCCAATCGAACACAGCACAACATCAACTCCCTATACCGGGAGAGACGAATCCCCTCTTATCGCTCATTGCCTCCATATGATTCGGGACTGTACCCAAAAGCCACCTTTTTGCACGCCCTCTTGGACGTGGTATGATGGAAAAGCACAGTGGGAATCATACAAGACTCTATGACGATCTCGGGTCAACAGACTACTCTGTACCAGTGTCACCAGAGAACTGCCATCTGACGTGAGGTATAATACCATCTGGGAGTACTCGGCGAGTCCGTCCAGTGTACCCAGTCTCCACTGAGCACCCGTACACCATCCTTGATGTCAAACACCGATGGATATGGGATCATCCATCGCCCATCATATGGGTCAAGATGCGTATACGCTAGTCTACTCTGGTGTATCGATGCCCTGTCTCTATACACCCTCGACTAGGAACTGTTATAGGATGTACTCGTCGACTACCGTGGCCCCACTAGTATGATCTCATCATAGTCCCAGTAGTCGAGTACATATCCTAAGGGCTTTATCAACATGTAATATAGAGACAATCAGAGTACATGTTAAGATAAAGTACAACCAGATAGCATACTATCATGTCGAGCAAGAAAATCCTCCCTATACATGTCCTAGCATCCACTACAATATACATCGTATGTACAGTAATGGCCTCTAGGGCATACATATAACTAACAATCTCCCACTTGCACTAGGACCATCTGTTGTGGTATCACATACCCAACAATTAGCTGCGGTTGAAGTATCTCATACTCAACCATCCCATAAAAGTCTTTACTGGGAAAAAGGCCTTTGTGAATGGATCCGCGCTGTTGTCCTCTGTGTCTACTCTCCTAACCTCGATCTTCCTGAAGATCAACCATCTCCATGATCAGGTGATACTGCCTAAGAATTATATCTGGATTTCAGATGGGACGGGGGTTCCTTGGCAAAAGCCACAACTCCATTATCACACAATGGTAGGAACGAAGTTCATCTCATGAACTTATATATATCCAGACTGCCTCTTTGGTAGCATCCTTGGTAACGATGTATCTTGCCTTTAATCGTCTAGTAAGTCACGGTATCTACCTTGGAACTCTTCCAACATACCGTCCCTCCACTGAGGGTAAAGACAATGCCTACGACTGACATTCAGTCGTCCTTATCACCCTGGAACCTTTCCAGTGATTCTCCCCGGGATCGATTGATACCATCTCACCACAACTAGTGAGTATCTTAACATCCAATTAGATCTATCTCATAGATCCAAAATCCAGGATTCAGGAGGTATCACTATGATCCTATATGGAGAATCCTTGTGATAAGCGGAGATTGATCGAGCGTAGCATAGGAAACTCCTTCCCTATCAAGAGTATGTCATCCACGTACTCTACGAGGATCACCACCATACTCCCTACTACCTTTTTGTATATACAAGGTTCATCTACCATTTTGATGAAGTCAAACTCTTTGACTACCACATCAAAACAGATGTTCCAACTCCGCGATACCTGTTTTATCACATAAAACATCTTGCACACGTTTCCGCTGCTCCCACTGTCTACGAAGCCCTATGGCTGTGTACTTATAGACGCTCTTTTCTAAAACATCATTTAGAAAAGCAGTCATGACACTCAACCGCCAGATATCGTAGTCATGGTATGTAGCCGTGGCAAGTAAGATCTGGATGGACTTAAGCATTGCTTTGAAAGTCTCAACTTTTCCATGTACACCAAGTAATCTTCTCAAGATATACTTGCTCCAAAGCAACCAAAGTCCATACTTTATTGGTGTATAAGGATTCCATCTCAGATCGATAAGCATCCAGCCATTCTTACAGAGTCCCACTCCTGATAGCCTGCTCGAAACTAGTTGGGTCATCATCTCATGATGCAATCCTCGCTCCCACTGTCATAGAGAAACCGAAGTATCTCTCAGGTGGGTGAGGAACCCTACTAGATCGGCGGAGAGGCTGAGGTTCGTTGGAAACTATTGAATCTTTTGGTTCTACCAAATCATCAGCTGCAGTTTGTATAACTGGAACCTTTCCAGTTCTACATAACAGACCTTACCTCGAGTTTGTCCGGATTTTTCTTTTAGACATAGTCCGAACAATCCCAAATCTTAACAAACTTAAGATATGGGCTCTTCCCTTTCCATATCACATATGAAGTGGTAGGCAACTGATTTGATTTGAACCCTATTCAATAGGTATGCATCTTCTCAAGCGCATAACACCCAAAAGGAAATAGGAAACTCAGTAGTACTCATCATAGAGCACACCATATCACATAGGGTGCTATTGCTCCGCTCCGATACACCGACATGCTGTGGTGTATACGGAGGGGTAATGCTGAGAGAGAATCTCATTCTCCTTTAGAATAGTCCAGGAATTCCGTGCTCAAGTATTCTCCTCCTTGATCACATCAAAGGACATAATACTTTTACCCGTATTTTTGTTCTCTACTTCTAACTTACATTCTGTGAATATCTCAAAAGGTTCGGACTTGTGTTTCAACAGGAACATATGTCTGAATCTTGAGAGATCATCAGAGAATGTAATGAAGTACAAAGAACCGGTCTTGGCATGTGTAGACGGGAGACTTTCATACATCAGCATGTATCAACCCCAAGAGTTCACTAACTCTTTCTCTGTTTTCAATAAACAGAGCTATGGTCATCTTATCTTTATGACATGACCGGCAAGTTTCACAAGATGTAAATTCAAACAGATTTAAATATGCATCTAAATGTAACTTAGCTAGTCAGGTCGCATTGATATGACCTAGTCTACAATGCCTCAAGAAGGATTCGTTCATTTCTGAACTCTTCCTCTCGTGTGTGTTCTGTATACTAAGAACTATAGTTTGATTTAGAACGTCAATGCTTTTAGAAAACGTGCCTGAACCGATCAACTCTTGATATAGGAAATGTTCAAAACATTATCCAACAATACAAAATTATATCCTTTCTTTACTAATAAAGAGACTGATATGATATTGTACATCAGGTTTGATATCTAATAACATTCGTTCAGAATCAATGTATTCTGTTAATACAGGGTGATAATGACCAACAGACTTGGTTGCAACACTTGCACCATTTCTATCTTATGAAACTTATCACCCGTTCTCAGTTCTCTACCTATCTGTAGCCCATGTAACAAATTAAATATATGGGATCCTGATCCGGTATCTTATACCCAGGATGTAAAGGATACTGAGAAACAGTTCTCTATAATGAACACACCCGAAGAAGATGCATCAGCATGCACTTTCTTCGTTTGGGCGGCACGGGAAATCTGGTATTCCTTAATTTCCTGCTCTGTCTTATAACAGTTATAAGTTGGAGCGGGACCAACGTTCCCCAGCTCAGTATAACAAGCGGGTTGGGTCAATACATCCGTATTATTATCTTGATTAAGACGTGATATGGTCGCTACCTGGAAAGAGAAAGAAGAAAACACTCAGCATATGCTCTTGCAAGATTAAATTGGTTATCTAATATATCTAATCATGATGTCTCCCACTGTTTTAATCAAATCTTCCTTCAAACCCTAAAAGGAAAGACTAGCAGGGATTAATTACACGCTACAAGTTCGCCAATCTTTCAGCCAGGCCAGTGTCGGTACTTTGAGGGAGGTCCCCCGCGCTTTCGCACGAACCTAATTAAAGTAAACCTCGTTTTCCCAGAGGCGTAACCCCATTAACACCTTTGTAGACACCTACTTGATCGGCTAATTGTAATGTGTAAAACTCTCCCAGGAGTAACTCTTACTCGCAGCGGGTATCGGGATCCAACTATCTCATAGAAGGTATGCAATCTCATTGAAAATTTCAACACTTGAAATTCCCAATAATATTTTACCCCTAACATCCTATGACCTTGACGCAGGCCAACAAACCACAATGTGCTAATCAAGTTCAACCCGTCATTTCTTGATTGAATTAAACCCACCCGCACGACCCTTGACGTGGGCCAACAAAGTCGCACGACTACCCTAATCCAATCTACATCATATGCATAAACATATAAATACTAGTTAGCTACCGCACACTACGCCTTGACGCAGGCCAAAAAACGTAGCACGAATACTAAGTAGGACTTATCTGAAATGACGGAGGGCTACGACAGGTTTTTATGAAAACCCTTTGCGTAATGAACTTGATATCGTTGTAGAATCGAGTGATTTTAAATGGAGTGTTTTTAAGGCTTTTCTAGTTTTGCTAAAGGGGTCACTCCCGGTAAAGGGATCGTTGGCCCTTTCCTCATCGAATAAGATGTAGGATATTTCACAAATATCACTATGCAAAGCAAGAACTATAGAAGCAATCAAAAGAAAAACCGAGTTTGTAGCATCTGCTAGTTTCACTAAAGAAGTAATTCCCGGTGAAGGGATCTCTGCTCTTTTCTTATCGAATAAGGTGCTGGATATTCTACAAGGAACACCGCTATGCAAAGCAAGAACTAGAGCTACCAGTTTTTAAACAAGTTTCTACAATATGTTTAGGTTTCTTTTAGTTTCATTAATCTCATTAATGAAGTCTCATTTTATTATGCTTCATAAGCATCACATTTGAAACGAAATCTGTAATATAACATATATCTCATATATATAATATAAACATTCGTCTCAGGCAGTAATATGATCTCATCACAGAACATTGCAGCAGAAGAAACATATATGAAATATTGGATATACTAGGACGTCCGTGTTTTCAATACGAGCCTGTATAAAACACGGATTCCACGGTCGTGATGAATAGCCAAACCCACATCCCTAGACCCCTACGAGAGCGGCAAGCAACACAGCAGGTTAGGAGACCCGGTCTCGACTCTTCGAGATGGTCTCCCACTGGACCCTAGAACCCGGTTACTTGTGCTCCCCGTCTTGGGTCTACCTAATGCAAAAAAGTAAATAATATACAATGGTGACATCATCCTCAGCCCGGATGTGCCCCAATAAAAGAATATTACATACAAATGAATTTTACATGATTGAAAAAGAAAAACTCTCATCTCACATAAAACCCCCGGCTATTCAAAACGCGACGATCCAATATAACATATCACAGCAACACATAATATCTCATATCATCAACGTAAGCTAGTATGCGTATCCCGATTGTTGTTGATGTATAGCAACGAAGCCGGCGATACACCACATACTACGCTTACGGTCACAGAAAAGAAAGTGTAAAACTACAACAGTTGGAATCCGCAACCTTCTTAGACATCGCATGCCTAACCAAATGAATTCCTTAGACATCGCATGCTTAACAATTATAAACCCCGCATTTTAGTCTCATTATCGAAAACTCTTTTCAATATCAAGTCGGGCAATTCAACAAGATTCCCGACATCCTGATCGAATGCTCGTCGCAAACTTTAGTAGACGGCCGCACCCCCGGATGCCGTCGACGAAGTGCACTAAGGCGGAACACCGCTGCCGCGAGCACCCGAACGGATGATTTTGGCCACGGGGTTCTCCTACAGTCACTTGGTCGGGGCTATGGGGCGTGGTTGTCTGTTAAGTTTACCCGGCGAGTATCCGCGTACGCTACGTGATTGCGACGGACTTTTGATCGCATCAAAATCCCGTGGCAACCGATCATCTGAGACCAAACTGCTATATTTATAACATTCAAATTAGTTATCTCATAATTACTTGTGGATTCCAAATATTGTATCACATTCCAGCTAAATAGACAATGTTAAACTTTCCGATCGAATAATCAAACACCCAAAATTTCCCCAATATATCTCAACACTTGAAATTAGTTTTAAAACATCCATCACATGCCACGGTACCAATGGTCCAGCCGTAGAAGGGTCAAGCCAATGCCTCACATGTGGCACGCCGTACTACCACAAACCCTAAGGTTTAGAGACAGTTCAAGACGGTCACATAATCGAGTTAAGGTTTGTTATCTTCTAGAAGGTCCACCGCGTTACTTGCACGACTTAGAACATCCTTAAACTACGGAAAAATCCAACACTTGGAAATTTTCCGGAAGGGGAAAAAGTGAGTTATTGATATCCGGCCGAACTTTTTAACACGTTCTAAAAATTACCCGGACAAACTAAACAAAGTTAAATTATCCAATCGAATCGACGAGTCCCCAATACAACCCTAGAAAACTCAACACTTGAGTGGAATTAAAAAATTCCCAGAAAAAAATGACAAGAAAGGACCTAAGAATAAATATATGTAGTTCTATGGACTAATTCACAATTTTGGACGCGGAACCGCCGCCAAACCCCTGGTTTGGCCGCGGTTCCGCGGTCATTTGAGAGCATTAATGGTCCGTACTTCACAGTAATTCTTAGTTTTTCCTGCTTAATTTTCTGAGCATTTTTAATCCATAAAAAATCACATTTTTGAAAAATATCCAGAGAGGGTATACTCGGGTGTGTCGGAGTTCGATCGGACTTTAAACTTCGTCTAGACTTCACCTAAAGATCTAGCTTGGCTCTGATACCACTGTAGGGTTACTAGGCACGCTCATAAGGGTCTTCGAGGCATCAACCATGCCCGATTAAAATTTTAGCCATGCCGAACAACTCAAAGCCGGATCTTTAAACTAGGGTTTAGGCGAAAACTAGCATGTTAAATACTTTAACACTAAGTGAGAGGGATTACAACCTTTGTAGATCCGGTCCTTCACTTCTTAAGCTCCGTGTTGAAGTCCCTTCGCTGTGTCATCGTGTTCCGAACTCTCAAGAGGCTCCAGAAAGAGAAAGATGCAAGCTTGCTTCCGATCTTCGATAACAAAGATGATCTACTTTCAAGTTTCATTAACACAAGCTAACACTCACTAAATGAAGTGAACACTCTCATCTAAAGGGCAAGGGTAGATGAGGATGATGAAGTAGGATTTTTGCTCTCATTTGTTTTCATATTCTCACTCACTTTCATCACTTAGCAAAAAGCTAGAAAGCTTTTTCCAAGAAGGAACTCAAGGAAGAAGATGATAGAATCCCTTTATGATGAATAATGAATTAAAATGTAGTGGTTACAAATCTAACCAAGGGTTAAGCATGAAGGAATTAACCCTTGTAGAGAATTAACTAGAGTTAATGGTTTGGATTGGGTTGACATAATATCTTCACAAAATATCAAGCAAAACACAAAGTCAAAGCTTCATGAAGCTTCATAGAAGCTTCATGAAGCTTCATAGAAGCTTCATGCAAAAGCTAACCCTAATCCAAACCCTAACCAAGTTTAAACCCTAAACCATTGTTAAATTTGTAAGCCTAACATGTTGCAATATTATATATTACATATACAATAGAAAATAATACAATTAACATATATCGCATATATATCAATATATTATCCCGTGAGAAAATGAATCTTTTAGTGAGCTAATATTAGTTAATGTAATTTAATATATCATATATATTATTATACATTAAATTATCGAATCAACACTTGATCAGTCGAAAATATTGCATTCTTAACACGGCAATTTCCCTATCATTTACATTCATTTAGAAGTGTACGGTATTCATATTTCACATATTAGCAAATCAGTCGTTAAATATCAGATTGCATGTGTTAGACTCTAAAACCGGCACTATAAAGGAAATTGACTGCATTTCATGGTATCGCATCATCCCTGTATTGCGCAACACTTGTTTCGAGATTTATGCTGGAAATTGCAGGATTAAAGCCAAAAGAAGCTGATAAAAAATACACTAACTCCAAGTCTTGAGTTCTGGTAGCAATCTAGAGGGCAAAACACAATTCAACATATCACAAAAGGGCCCATATGTCAATACCAGAGAAGCCCAAAAGTTTCAAGCCATGAAGCCTCTAAAGCGCCGCGGAACCGCGGCGCTTTTGCCACATCATCAGTTGAATTTTGGTGCATAATTCTTCTCTCAGTGGCTACACCTCATTTTGACACGTCAAATTCCAGAATTCTCCAGAGTCTTCTGCCAGATCAGCAAATATCATTAAGCATGCTAATCTTGATTAAGCTCCTAACTAATCACATCTAGAAGCTTCTCCTCAACAAACTTTTTGAGGGAAATTCAAATCTCCTCAACAAACTTTTAGAGGGAAAATTAAAATTCAAATCCTAGATCTAGGGTTTTGATGGCTATAAATAGGAACCTAGATCTAAAGGTTGTGGTTGTTCATCAATCTTTAGTTAGCAAATCTTTGTTAATCATCCATATTCCTAAATCTCTTACACCCTCTTCTTCCATTAGTCTAGTGACAAGACTTGTGCGAAACCCTAACCCTAATTCCACTCCAAATTCAAGATCTTGAGTACCAATCAAGCAAGAAGCCCTTCAACCTTTTAGGAGCAGAGCCAATCTTCAATTGAGCAAGTGATCCAAGCCGATCCGCGACTCACGGAGCCGAGCGAAGCCAAATCGACGATCGAGTTCTTTCTCTTGTAGTTCTTGAGCGAATGTAATGAAATTGTTGATATAAATAAAAGGTGAAATTCTTTAATCTTGTTTTCTTTAAATTCTTGCATCATGATTCGATCTCAATTTGTAATTGTAGTTCTTGTTGTGATGTTTGAGTAAAACTCCGCTCGTCAAGGAGTCGAGACGATCAATAGAATGATGATGTTGTAGGGTTCCTAGGCACCCTAATGAGGTCTCACTAGGCATCAACCATGCCAATTTCAAATTTTAACGGTGCCGAGAAACCCTAGAACGGATCGTCGGCTAGATGTTTAGGCGAAAATGAAACTAGTTAACAACTTAACTAAAGTTTAAACGGAAATACAACCTTTGTAGATCCGGTGCTCCACCTCCATAGCTCCGCAACGAAGTCCCCTTGCTGTCCAAGTGAATTCCCGGGCTCTAACGTCGGCTTCGTCGGAGAAATGGCGAGCTAGGTCGTTGATGTCCATGCCGAAGATGATCTACGTCGAGGCATCGCTAGATCAAGCTCCAACTTCACCAAGTGATGAAACTTGTGAAGAAAACACACTCTACTACTTGGCAAGAGGTAGAGGATGAAGAAATAGGAAGTGGGTTCACTTTAGAATTGGATTTCTCACTCATTTCATCAATCCACCATTGATGAAGTGAAGCTTTCTTCATTGAAGAAGATGAAGAAGAAGAAGAAAGTGTTATGATAAGTTCATTTTTTAGAAAATAGAAAATAAAAGAATACTTATCATAATCAACCATGGTTAAGTGTAGAGACTAAACCCAAGTTAAGTGAATGGTTAGGTTTGGTATGAAGACAAAAATGGTGACTAAGTCAAAGCTTCATGAAGCTTCAACATATATCCAAATTAGCCACCATTTTCCTTTATGCCTTTTTATTTTCCAAAAAGAATAAATGAAATAAATAAATGAATAAATCATAACCCTAACCATTAACATGTAACCATGGTTTGATCTTTACACAAAAACCCTAGCAAACATGTATCATCAAACATGATACAATCATTTGCACAAAAAGTATATCACATATACAACTTGTACATGCAAGTGAGAAAATCCATTTAAAGTGAACCAATACTAGTTAATGCAAAGTAATATATCAAATATATAATTATGCATTAAATCATTAAATCAACATTTGATTTAACGATCCGATCATATCGCATATAACCGGCTAGTATCCTATGTATCGGCTTATCGAATCAATCTTCGATTCGATAACTAGGTTATATCGCATACAACCACTCGACACATTCATCGTGAGAATGAAATACGGTATCACATACACGCATTATTCTCGGTCCCGCACATATCTCATATGCGCTCCTATTTCGTTTCGCTTGAGCCAGGAAACCTCTGTGTAGGACTCTAAAGACTCGTCAATACGCCGGCAGCAGATGATGATCATATCAAACACCCACAAGCCGCAAGCGGTCTGCTAAACATAACGGCCACCCAGGTATTGAGCGCTCAGAAGATCGACGAGCAAGCCCGCTCACACTCCAGTGAATCCAACCAGTAACACTACCGTACAGTCCGGTCTGATCGTCTGATATGTCGCATATCTCGCCTAGGGGTGGTAAACGTCAGACCCCAATAGCTCGATAAGTCGTGTCGATATGAGGTCTATAACATTCGAGAAACTACTGGTAACACTTACCAGTAAATCTTAGCAACCCTGGCCAGGGATTTCCTGTTATAGCCAATCGAACACAGCACAACATCAACCCCCTATACCGAGAGAGACGAATCCCCTCCTATCGCTCATTGCCTCCATGTGACTCGGGACTGTACCCAAAAACCACCGTTTTGCACGCCCTCTTGGACGTGGTAAGATGGAAATCAAAGCACAGTGGGAACCATACAAGACACTATGACGATCTCGGGTCAACAGACTACTCTGTATCAGTGTCACCAGAGAACTGCCATCTGACGTAAGGTATAATACCATCTGGGAGTTCTCGGCGAGTCCGTCCAGTGTACCCAGTCTCCACTGAGCACCCGTATATCATCTCTGATGTCAAACACCAATGGATATGGGATCATCCATCGCCCATCTGTATGGGTCGAGAAGGTATACGCTAGTCTACTCTGGTATATCGATGCCCCGTCTCGATACACCCACGACTAGGGACTTTGAAGGATGTACTTATGGACTACCATGTCCCCACTAGTATGATCCGCATCATAGTCCAGGTAGTCAAGTACAGATCCTAAGCGCTTTACCAACATGTGACAGGGAGACAATCAGTGTACACGTTAAGGTAAAGATCAACCAGATAGCATACTATCATGTCGAGTAAGAAAGTCCTCCCTATATATGTCCCAGCATCCACTACAATATACATCCTATGTATAGTAATGGCCTCTAGGGCATACATATAACTAACAGATGTAACAAATCTTAATACGATTCTTGAGTCCTACGAGCTTTGTAAACCCTAGCAAGTTCAAGAATCAATGACCTAGTTTCGTTGCGATGCTTTCTTGATTGTGATCGCTCGAAATTAGGGATCTACGATCGTTTCTTGAATTTACTAGAGGCTAGAATGTGAATGATATCGACGAAAGAATAAGGGATAAATGATGAAACCCTAGTTTCACTAGAAATCCCCAATTCTCGTTGATCATCATCGATCTAGTATCAATTCATCGAAGGATGAGAATACGTCCTTGTGAGATTGCATCACATCTATAGATCCGATCGATTCCTACGAGCCTCATTTCGATTCTTGATATTTGGTTTGGAAAAATCAACAAACTATCAATTCTTGATTCTATCTTTTTCTTGTTATTAGATCTATATTTTCTAATTCTTGAACTTCAAATATAAATCATGAATTGTTTGTTTTCTTTTCATTAAAGTTTCAATTCATCTAATTCAAAAGACGAACGATTACACTGTCCCTATGGACGATCCGCACTCACTTACAATCTACATCCGACACCGTAGTTGATTGCGGTCAAATATTTTTGGTTGTGATTTCTTTACAATTTTCCAACTACACATCTAAAAATTTTTACAATCAAATGGCGCCGTTGCCGGGGTTAGTGCTCTAATTGTTTGTATTTTGAAATTTGAGTTGAACGATTTATTCTATTATAATTTTTAGATCTAAACTCGCACAAATCCTAATACGTTCGTTGTGATTTGATTGCGAGGAAATCTGGAATCGTTGGAGCTGGAGAAAATTTTTTCAGGAATTTCCAGAGAGCTCAAGAAGTGAACAGAAGTTCACTGTAGAATTTTGGTGCACTGAACAGTACATACAGGCGCGATTCCGCTGCAAACCCCCCAACTGCGGCGGTTCCGCGGCTATTTGAAGCCCTCTCTGTGCCAATTTTCCTCTGTAAGTTTCTTACCTTCTCCTCTCTCCTCTTTTTAGCTCCAACTAACATTTTGTGCAGGATTCTTTGCAAATAATCGCAGCGCCGTGCAAAAAGCAAAATTAAATTGTGCGTGTTTTGATTTTGTGGTTGTTTGCATAATTAATACGGACATTAAGGGGCAAAGACTAAATCCAGATTAGGTGGGGAGTTCATTACCCTTCCTAGGCCCCAAAAATCACAAACCTGCATCCGCATTACCCTCATTAATTAAAAAATATCTAGAGATGACTCTAAGGACCGTCGCGCTCACTTAGGACAGAAGAAGGTCGTGAGTAATTCATTGCTTATCCGCGTTTCTTTTTGTGGTGTCTAAGGAAAGTATGTCGAAGGCTAGTGGTTACTTAATTAGGCCCACTACTTACGTGGTGGAGAACCTCCCACTTACCTGGCACTTACCTGGCCACAGGAGAAACAAAGAGGCAGTGGAGGATTTTATCCTGCGACTTGTCTTTTGGCAGTTAGGAGCGGTCTAGAGCTTTGACCTAGGTGACCATAGATTTTTAGGGTATTGCTTGTTGCATTTGTTGTGATCGCATCATATTTTCAAAATCCGTATCAATTTTCAAAACAAACACCGCACTCACTTCATTTCCCCTAATTATAAATCACGCTGCCACCTGTACTAACCCTTTTTAGTGCAAGATAGGCTGGACACGGGATTCTAGTGCCCGACTTGTCCGCGTCCCCTCGATCGACTCCGAAGTCGGTATTTCTCCATTTACCTTTCTTTTACCCCCCACCACACCCACACCGATGGATCAGTCTCCATCAAACCTCTTTACCGCTACTCTGCCGCCGTCCGTTGGTGCGAAGATTCCACCCCGCATCTCTCTCCAAGAGAGGTGCTACCCTTTGCGAGGTCCTCTCTCGACCTGCTTATCCATTCCACCAGTAAACGGGGATAACTTTGAGATTAAGCCCCAGTACATCAACCTCTTACCCAAATTCCACGGTCTCGAGACTGAAGACGCATACGTTTTTATTACCAAATTTGAAAACGTATGCGCAATGATGGGTACATCACAACTTTCTGTGGATGCCATGCGTCTACGACTTCTTCCATTTACCTTGTGCGATTTAGCCGAGAAGTGGCTATATAACACCACCGCACACTCCATCATGAATTGGGAAGAATTCGTTGCGGCATTCCTTAAGAAATTTTACCCCATGCAAAAGACAGCTCGAATCCGTAGCAAACTCTATCAATTCTCCCAGCTTCCGGCTGAACCATTTTCAAAATACTTTGACCGATTCAAGGATCTTTTGGTTCAATGCCCACATCACGGCATCCCGAGATGGGAACTTTGCCGAATCATATATGAGGGCAGTAACCCTACCACTAAACAAAACCTTGAAAACATGTGTCAAGGCACCTTTATGTCCAAGGATGATGGGGAAGCATGGAAATTTTTAGAAGAGTTCGCTGAAAAGTCATTACAGTGGGAGACTGGAACCCAGCCATCTAGTAGGGGTGGCGTACACCAAATAGACGTGTCCATAGGTGTTCGAGCTGAGATGGCAGCAATGCAAAAGAAGCTCGACGCTATGGAACACAAATTTTTAGCAGCCTCCCTGAACCCAATGTCGCTCCCCAAAACCGTTTATGGGTGCTGTTCTGACCCTTCTCACTTGACGGAAGAATGTCCATTAAACTCTCAGTTTCGAGGTCTCGAGCATACCAATGCCGCATTTCAAAGACCTGGAAACGACCCTTTTTCTTCCACATACAATCAGGGTTGGAGGAATCACCCGAATTTTGCCTGGAACCAATCCCAAAACACAGTTCCAGACCCGAATCAATTCCAAAGGGCCCTTCCTCCACAACAGCAACCACTTCATCTCACCCAGCATCCCTAACAGTCACAAAATTTCCAAAACCAGGTCAACACTCCTGCACCTTCTAATCCTATGCAGTCGACCTGTTCTGACGAGTTCTCTCAAGTCGCTCAAACCATGAAATCACTCTTGTCAAATTTCATGGAAGTGTCAGCCGAGGTTAGGTCTTCCGTCGGTGAGATAAAGAAAAACTCAGCGTCCCAAGCTGAGAGCAAGATATGCGGAAGATAGGGGGCTTTAGTATCAGAACGATGGAAGCTGAGATTGCACGACTTAAGGCCGAAATGAGTGCGAGAGAAAAAGGAAAACTCCCAGCTCAACCTTTACCCAATCCTAGCTATTCACATCATGTGAATGCAATAACCACGTTGAGATCTGGGAGAGTGCTGGATAACCATGTTGGGGAAGAAGTTGATGACACTATTGATGATACCCCGGCTGAGACCTTTCCCCACACACACACTTCTATGTCTGATTCTTGTTCTTCTACCCACCCGCCTTCTCGTGAGCCTATTCTCCATTTCCCTCTAGGCTCGACACCTCAGCAACTCTCTTCTAGCTCTCCACAGACGATCCCCACTCCTCTTTCGGGATCACGTCTACCCCCACTTCCTTCTCCTATGATGGACCCAGCGCTTATTGCTAAAGCACCTTACCCGAACCGGTTAAGGGCTAACAAATCGAGTCCTCATATGGAGAAAATCATGGAAATGTTCAAACGGGTTAACATCAACATCCCTCTCCTAGATGCGATTCAACAAGTCCCCGCTTATGCGAAAATTCTTAAGGACTTGTGCACTATGAAGAGGAAGACTCAAGTGCCAAAGAAGGTCTTCATGTCCAATAGCATTAGCACTGCCTTTATCCCTCCGCTACCAAAGAAACGTAAGGACCCAGGATGTCCTACGATATCGATTTCTATTGGGGATAAACACATCAACCGTGCTCTTTTAGACCTTGGCGCAAGTGTTAACCTGCTTCCTTTCTCAGTCTATGAGCAACTAGGGATCGGAGAGTTGAAACCAGCCCATTGCACTCTCCAGATGGCTGACCGATTAATCACCAAACCTAGGGGTGAACTAGAGGATGTGTTAATAAAAATCGGGGAATTTGTATCCCCTGTGGATTTTATTGTACTTGATACACAGCCTGTAATGAACCCACGGAATCAAATTCCGGTGATTTTAGGTCGCCCCTTTTTTGCCACTTCCAACTCTATCATCAACTGTCGTAATGGTTCTATGACCTTATCTTTCGGGAATAGGTCAATAGAGCTGAACATTTACAAGTTGGGGAGTGTACCCTCCGACCCTACTGCTCATGTCTGTTCTGTCGACTTAATGGATGTCGACAGCAGCGAATTTGATGATCCTCCTGATACCGATCTTGACTCTTTTCATACATTGTTGTTTGACCCAACTATGTATCATACACATACGGACTCTTTCACCGAGATGTCTGGGTCAACAACTAACACCGAATATGAACTGTTCTTAGAGTCTGAAGATCACCCCGCACCTTGTGATGACATTATTCTTCGGGGTATTGATGAAACTTTTGAGGAGATCTTCGCTGATGAACTCGCATTTCTGAATAACACGGGTGTTGAGATGATTCATCTCCCAATCACTGAAATTGAACCTCCACCCCTTCTTCTGAACTGTAAAAAGAATGTGAGTTATCCATCACATTCACTGCATCTTCTCTCATTCTATTCCACCCTTTAACCTTTCCCCACTTCTTCTTCCACCAACCTGAGCACTGCATTGATAAAATTTTCGAATGGTTGGTGTTGACATTCGGTCTTTGCAGAGCTTGGCATCGACCACTGATTTTTGACCCCCTCATGTGATTTTCAAAAGATTAACATTGCATAACTCAAGTTTGGGGGGGAACATTTTTTTTCTGGCTCTTAGAAAGAAAAATTTTGAGCCAAGAATAAGTTTGGGGGAGGGTCTTCACTTATATATTTTGCCCCCACTAATAAATTCCTCCCAGGCTTACAGGTTTTGTAGATATAGCGGTTGGCAATAGTGAGGACACTACTGAAAACAAGTTTGGGGGAGGTTTGTGCTTAGTTTTGCATCATGTGCATATCATTTGCATAAGCACAAAACATTTCTTTAAAAACCATAAAAATTTAAAAATTTTCAAAACCCATAAAAATTCTGTGTACATATTTTTGGCTCATCATTTTTTGTAAATAGTTTTTCAAAACCCATAAAAACCTATAAAAATTCAAAAAATTTCAAAACTCATAAAAATTTTCAAAATTTTCAAAATATAAAAATATTTAATATTTATGATAATGAAAGATTAGATAGTGAACAATTACATCCATGAGATTAGAAAAATTTAAGAAAACCAAGAAAATTAGAAGTTTTCTTATACGAACTAGTAATAAGTAGTTATGAGCCGTTGTCCCAAGGGTTAGTAAGATGAAGGACGTCACTAATCTGAGGATAAAAATAAGTCTGAAAAATAGTTCCTATTCTCGTAGCCAAACATTTTGAATGTGGCTACCCTGCTATTCGCACTTACACACGTCTTGAAGCCTGGGATAGTAGAGGATACCTTGAAATGCTCTTGTCTTAAAGCCGGTGTATGAAGGAAATAAAAAAAAAGTGAATAAAAAAATATATGTAGTGGTGAGAAAAATGGACACTGATTTTGTTATCACCGAGGGAAATAAAAAAATATATAGCGAGGGTGCCTCTTCACCTAGTGCCCTAAGACCAACTGGTCTGGGAGTCACTGCTATGGCTGAGGTGGTGCAAGACGAGAAAAATACACCAAATAAGCAAGCACAAGAGTAATCGGTCGGTTAGTACCTCAAGAAGTATTAACGGTCGCATGAAAGTGTGTGAGCAATTTCATATAAATATTCATTAATTAAAAAAGTACTGAGGCTGATGGGCAAGAGTATGATAGCTTGAATTGAATTCTCCGGGTGTAAGGATGTCCTTTACACACACGCAGGGTGATATGATCGATGTTTTGGAAGAAAGATAGGAATGAAAAATAAGACGATGTTTTATTGAGGGAGGACGTGATTTCTAACATCTTTTCATGACCATTAAGATAGGGCTCATGACAACCGAAAAGCTAGCTTAGTTGGAAACCCTAATTTTCAAGGCTTTTCTTTTACAATTCTTTTCTTTAAATGTAATATTCATGATCTTCCTTTTATTATTGGATTTTGTGGGTGCAATCCGCTGAAAACCCTCAGGAGACAACACTCCTCCTACTAAGGACACCTAAAGGTTTAAAGGCTTGTTGCACGTGCTCAGTGCAATCGTGTTGCCTACGAAAGTGTGCTAGTTAGTTTTTCTCTTTCTTTATTTTCTCCTTCTCTTTTTAATAAAACATTCGCTCGAGACGATCGAAATTAAGTTTGGGGGAATTTGATCAATCGAAAATATTGCATTCTTAACACGGCAATTTCCCTATCATTTGCATTCATTTAGAAGTGTACGGTATTCATATTTCACATATTAGCAAATCAGTCGTTAAATATCAGATTGCATGTGTTAGACTCTAAAACAGGCACTATAAAGGAAATTGACTGCATTTCATGGCATCGCATCACCCTGTATTGCGCAACACTTGTCTCGAGATTTATGCAGGAAATTGCAGGATTAAAGCCAAAAGAAGCTGATAAAAAATACACCAACTCCAAATCTTGAGTTCCGGTAGCAATCTAGAGGGCAAAACACAATTCAACATATCACAAAAGGGCCCATATATCAATACCAGAGAAGCCCAAAAGTTTCAAGCCATGAAGCCTCTAAAGCGCCGCGGAACCGTGGCAGGAGCCAGCTTATGCCGCGGAACTGCGGCGCTTTTGCCACATCATCAGTTGAATTTTGGTGCATAATTCTTCTCTTAGCGGCTACACCTCATTTTGACACGTCAAATTCCAGAATTCTCCAGAGTCTTCTGCCAGATCAGCAAAGATCATTAAGCATGCTAATCTTGATTAAGCTCCTAACTAATCACATCTAGAAGCTTCTCCTCAACAAACTTTTGGAGGGAAATTCAAATCTCCTCAACAAACTTTTGGAGGGAAATTCAAATCTCCTCAACAAACTTTTGGAAGGAAACTTAAAATTCAAATCCTAGATCTAGGGTTTTGATGGCTATAAATAGGAACCTAGATCTAAGGGTTGTGGTTGTTCATCAATCTTTAGTTAGCAAATCTTTGTTAATCTTCCATATTCCTAAATCTCTTACACCCTCTTCTTCCACAAGTCTAGTGACAAGACTTGTGCGAAACCCTAACCCTAATTCCACTCCAAATTCAAGATCTTGAGTACCAATCAAGCAAGAAGCCCTTCAACCTTTTAGGAGCGGAGCCGATCTCCAATCGAGCAAGTGATCCAAGCCGATCCGCGACTCACGGAGCCGAGCGAAGCCAAATCGACGATTGAGTTCTTCCTCTTGTAGTTCTTGAGCGAATGTAATGAAATTGTTGATATAAATAAAAGGTGAAATTCTTTAATCTTGTTTTCTTTAAATTCTTGCATCATGATTCGATCTCAATTTGCAATTGTAGTTCTTGTTGTGATGTTTGAGTAAAACTCCGCTCGTCAAGGAGTCAAGACGATCAATAGAATGATGATGTAACAAATCTTAATACGATTCTTGAGTCCTACGAGCTTTGTAAACCCTAGCAATTTCAAGAATCGACGACCTAGTTTCGTTGTGATGCTTTCTTGATTGTGATCGCTCGAAATTAGGGATCTACTATAATTTCTTGAATTTACTAGAGGCTAGAATGTGAATGATATCGACGAAAGAATAAGGGATAAATGATGAAACCCTAGTTTCACTAGAAATCCCCAATTCTCGTCGATCATCATCGATCTAGTATCAATTCATTGAAGGATAAGAATACGTCATCATGAGATTGCATCACATCTATAGATCTGATCGATTCCTACGAGCCTCATTTCGATTCTTGATATTTGGTTTGGAAAAATCAACAAACTATCAATTCTTGATTCTATCTTTTTCTTGTTATTAGATCTATATTTTCTAATTCTTGAACTTCAAATATAAATCATGAATTGTTTGTTTTCTTTTCACTAAAGTTTCAATTCATCTAATTCAAAAGACGAACGATTGCACTGTCCCTGTGGACGATCCGCACTCACTTACAATCTAAATCCGACACCGTAGTTGATTGCGGTCAAATATTTTTGGTTGTGATTTCTTTAAAATTTTCCAACTACACATCTAAAAATTTTTACAATCAACACTTTTTCCGATAATCCGGCTATTTCACAAATAACCAACTAATACGATGACCCGGCTATATCACATATACCCGGCCGATATCTCATATCGCGAGAATCCAATACGGTATCACACACCGCATTATCCTTGGTCCTGCACATATCACATATGTGCTCCTACTCCATTTTGTCTGAGCCAAGAAACCTCTGTGTAGGACTCTAAAGAATCGTCAATACGCTGGCAGTAGGTGATGATCGTATCAAACACCCACAAGCTGCAAGCGGTCAGCTAAAAGTAACAGCCACCCAGGTATTGAGCGCTCAGAAGATCAACAAGCAAGCCTGTACATTCTCCTGTGAATCCAATCAGTAACACTCCCGTACAGTCCGGTCTCGTCGTCTGATATGTCGCATATCTCGTCTAGGGGTGGTAAACGTCAGACCCCAGTGGCTCGATAAGTCATGTCGATATGAGGTTTATAACAGTTCGAGAAACTACTGATAACACATACCAGTAAATCTCAGCAACCCTGGCCAGGGATTTCCGGTTATAGCCAATCGAACACAGCACAACATCAACTCCCTATACCGGGAGAGACGAATCCCCTCCTATTGCTCATTGCCTCCATGTGATTCGGGACTGTACCCAAAAGCCACCTTTTTGCACGCCCTCTTGGACGTGGTATGATGGAAATCAAAGCACAGTGGGAATCACACAAGACTCTATGACGATCTCGGGTCAACAGACTACTCTGTACCAGTGTCACTGGAGAACTGCCATCTGACGTGAGGTATAATACCATCTGGGAGTTCTCGGCGAGTCCGTCCAGTGTATCCAGTCTCCACTGAGCACCCGTACACCATCCTTGATGTCAAACACCGATGGATATAGGATCATCCATCGCCCATCATATGGATCAAGATGTGTATACGCTAGTCTACTCTGGTGTATCGATGCCCTGTCTCGATACACCCTCGACTAGGAACTGTTATAGGATGTACTCGTCGACTACCGTGGCCCCACTAGTATGATCTCATCATAGTCCCAGTAGTCGAGTACATATCCTAAGGGCTTTATCAACATGTAACATAGAGACAATCAGAGTACATGTTAAGATAAAGTACAACCAGATAGCATACTATCATGTCGAGTAAGAAAGTCCTTCCTATATATGTCCTAGCATCCACTTCAATATACATCGTATGTACAGTAATGGCCTCTAGGGCATACATATAATTAACAGATACACGAATTTAGAATTTGTCCCATGTCGATTTTGTAGAGTTTGTTAGCCTACAGGGTATCTTAAGAAACTTAGGTTATTTCTAAGAAAACCAAACAAGTCCATTAACCTAGATAGACCACTATAAGACCACCACCGAAGTACAAGCCCATTTCACCCTAGTTTGACCGGCGGCGCCGGATTTTGAGGGCATGTCGCCGGACCTCCTATTGGCTTTGGTGTTGGGGTCTGGCCAGTAACCCACTTACCCTACAACCTATTCCCTGTACTTGCTTGTTTAGTTCCTATATGTAAGTCCATGCTACCTCTCCCGGTACTTACGGGCTTGCGGAATTTGATGAAAAACGATTTTCTAGAGACGGTAACATGGACTCAAAACGGATCTTTGTTAAACTATCTACCTAACAACCTATCTACGAGTTGTTAACTACTCAGTTAGGGGGTTATACCTTTCTTTCTTGAACTCCTTCGTCTTCATCTCTTGATGGTGTACGAATTGGCTTCACCCCGTCGTCTCCTTGCACCGAAAATCGATCCACCCGAAAGCTTCTACCTTTGGCTTCTTCTTCGAACTTTGAAGAAACTAGTTCACTTGGTTTGCTAAACCTTGTGAACTAGAGTGAGTAGAGGGGAGTGTGATGGGATTTTCTCTATGGTTCTTGCTTCTCAACACATGAAACAAGTGAACCATAGACAAGAGAGAGAGCAAGAGGAAGAGGGTGAGAGCAAGAGAATGAGAGAGCTAAAAACCAAGAGTGAGAAAAATAATGAAAGAATGAGCCTCTCTTTTTTCTTTCACCCTCTCATAATCCAAAAGCATCATGAGCCATAATGTTAATCAAGTATTATTATGTGTTGGTTCATATCATGTCAAAGGCAATATCATTTCCATGCACTCATTTTGCATACCACAACAAGCAAGCAAAAGTCTTTGCATGAAAATGACAACCATTGTGATGATGATGGTCAACTAGTCCAACCTAGTCAACCGGTCAACAAAGTCAACAAGTCAACAAAGTCAACCCCTCAACAACTATGTCACTATAATACTTAATTAATATTATTGCTAATTATATATATCATATTCTCATTAGGGTTGAGCAAAAAGTCAATAGTCAACAGTCAACGGTCAACAACCCTAATGAGAATCCTCTGCCTCTGTCTCTCCGTCAACTGTGCATACACACCCGCATCCGTGTTCCGAGGAACACGAATACATACTGGATAAAACCAATCCCAAAACGTACACTAGGATCTGGCTTAAACCAAAGCCCGCTAGTGTTAACTGTCCGGACACTGTACGTGCACAAGTACATGGATGTGACCGGACCCTGTCGCAAAACCATGCGACCTGTCGCAAAACCATGCGACGTCGACACTACGCTGGCAGTGGGTTTAACCACAGACCGCAAGCGGCACTAGCTGTGCATAACGGTCCCCAGGTAGATGCCGACAAGAAGACTGACGAGGTGAAACCCATCTGAACTCCTACTGAGCCTGAATGTGACAATCTCCGTACATTCCGGTCTGTTCGTCTGATACATCGCATGGCGGGCCTAGGGGGCGGTAAACGTCAGTCCCCTAATAGCGGTACAAATCATGTCGGAGTGAAGCCCAATACACCCTGAGATAGCACCGGAAGCCTACCAGTATATCTCGCTTGCCCTGGCCAGGGACTACTCGTGTAATGGCTCTCCTAGACACAGCGCGATGTCAACCCCCAATACCGGGAGAGACGAATCCTGTCTAACCGTCACTGCTTCCAAGTGCTTCGGGACTGCACCCAACTACTACCTGTTTGCACGACTCTTTTGAGCCGTGGTAGGGTAGTAACCAAAGTACAGTGGGAACACACTCGAGGCGAAGTGACAGTGTCAAGTCAGCGGACTAAGCTGTACTCATGTCACCTGGGAACTGATAACTGATGATAGGTATAATACCAACCGGTCAGTTCCCGACGAGTCCTGTCCAGTGTACTCGTAACCTAACGAGCACCCGCATACTATCTCCAGTACGACGTACTGATGGCTGTGGGACAGACCATCCCCACTCTGGGATGAGAAGCGCATGCGCCAGTCTACTCCGGAGTATCGATGCCCTGTCTCGATAGTCCTGCGACTAGGGACCTGCATAAGGATGTGCTTATAGATTACCCAGCCCCCACTAGTGTGACTGCCATCACAACGCTGGTAATCAAGTAAAGATCCTAAGGGCTCCACTAATGTGTATAGGTGATATACTAAAATAAACACATGTACACATTGAAGCAGAAACAAACCAAGTAGCATACTACTATTTTGAGCAAGATTGTCAATACAAGGTGAATATCCCAAGCTTTCATTAAGTAATATACATACTATTATGATACAGTAATGGCCTCTAGGGCATATACACTAACAATCTCCCACTTGCACTAAGGCCATGTACTGGCGTATCGAAGACCTATCATCTCGATCAGCCGCTCGAACTAAGTCTGGGGTAGGGCCTTCGTGAGTCGATCTGCAGTGTTATCTTCTGAATTTACTCTCTTTACCTCGATCTCCCAGCGATCAATGATCTCCCTGATCAGGTGGAACCGCCTCAAAATGTGCCTGGACTTCTGATGGGACCTGGGTTCCTTCGCTAAAGCTATAGCGCCATTGTTGTCACAATACAGCGGTATTGGATCAACACTGGTAGGAACCACCTGAAGTTCCGTGAGGAACTTCTTCATCCAGACAGCTTCCTTTACGGCATCGCAAGCAGCTATGTACTCCGCTTCCATAGTTGAGTCAGCAACGGTTTCCTGCTTGGAACTCTTCCAGCAAACCGCCCCTCCATTGAGGGTAAAGACATAACCCGACATGGACTTGGAGTCATCCTTGTCACTCTGGAAGCTGGAGTCAGCAAAGGCCTCAATCTGGAGGTCTTTTCCGCCATACACCAAGAACATCTCCTTAGTCCTTCTCAGGTACTTGAGAATGTTCTTTACTGCTATCCAGTGTTTCTCCCCTGGGTTCGACTGATACCGGCTTACAACGCTCAATGCGTATGCTACATCTGGTCTGGTACATAACATCGCATACATAATAGAGCCTATCGCAGATGCGTAGGGTATTGATGACATGCGAGCCCTTTCCAAATCAGTCTTGGGAGACATCTCTTTGGAGAGGGTGATTCCGTGACAAGCCGGTAGATTACCGCGCTTGGAATCTTCCATACTGAATCGTTTCAGTATGGTGTCGATGTACTTTGACTGTGAAAGTCCCAACATCCTCTTAGATCTATCACGATAGATCTGGATCCCCAAAATGTAGTTGGCATCGCCCAGGTCCTTCATGGAGAACCTCTGCGACAAGAATCCTTTGACTGACTGTAGCATAGGAATATCATTTCCTATTAGGAGAATGTCATCGACGTACAAGACGAGGAATACCACATTTCTCCCTACAATCTTACTGTAAATGCATGGTTCATCTGGGTTTTTGACAAAGTCGAATTCTTTGACAGTATCATCAAAGCAGATGTTCCAACTCCGCGATGCCTGCTTAAGTCCATAGATGGACTTGAGCAACTTGCACACTTTACCGCTGCTCCCACTCTGAATGAATCCCTCTGGCTGATCCATATAGACGCACTCTTCCAAATTTCCATTTAGGAAAGCCGTCTTTACGTCCATCTGCCAGATCTCATAATCGTGGAAGGCAGCAATGGCAAGAAGGATCCGAATGGATTTAAGCATGGCTACCGGAGAAAAGGTCTCGTCATAGTCCAAACCAGGTCTTTGACGAAAACCCTTTGCAACGAGCCTAGCTTTATAGGTTTCAACCTGCCCATCTACACCAATCTTCTTTCTGAAGATCCATTTGCAGCCTACGGGTTTTACCCCTTCTGGAGCAAAGTCCAAAGTCCAAACTTTATTAGTGTACATGGACTCCATCTCGGTCCGCATTGCATCCAGCCATTTTACCGAGTCACCGCTCTGAATGGCTTGCTGGAAGCTAGTAGGCTCATCATAATTAACTGTACAATCCTCTCTATCCCCGTCTATGAGAAAACCGAAGTATCTCTCGGGCAGATGAGACTGCCTACTACTTCTGCGGAGCGGCATAGGAATGTCTGGTTCTCCTGAAACGTCTGGTTCATCCAAGCTTTCAGTAACAGCTTGTGGTTCTGGAATTTCTTCCAGTTCTATTGCGCCCCCACTTATCTGATTTTCTAAAAATTCAGTTTCCAAGAAGTGGGCGTGCGGAGAAACAAAAACTTTTTGTTCTTCTGCGGAATAGAAAAGATACCCCCTGGAGTTCTTTAGGTATCCCACAAACTTACATAGTGCTGAGCGTGCCTCGAGCTTGTCCGCATGCCGCTTTTTTACAAAAGCTGGACATCCCCATACCTTAAGATACTTAAGACAGGGTTTCTTCCCACTCCACATCTGATATGGGGTGGTAGGCACAGTCTTGGTTGGAGCCTTGTTCAAGAGATATGCAGCTGCTTCTAGTGCATAACCCCAGAAAGATCGCGGTAACTCAGCCTTACTCATCATGGAACGAACCATATCCAATAGGGTCCGATTCCGCCTTTCCGATACACCGTTGTGTTGTGGTGTACATGGAGGAGTAAGTTGTGAGAGAAATCCATTCTCTTTAGGGTAGTCCAGAAACTCGGCACTCAAGTATTCTCCACCTCGATCCGATCTTAGAATCTTGATACTTTTGCCGGTTTGTTTTTCAACTTCATTCTTGTATTCTTGAAATTTCCCAAAGGCCTCGGATTTGTGCTTCATTAAGAAGACATGTCCATACCTAGAGAAATCATCTGTGAAAGTAATGAAGTATGAATAACCACTTCGCGCATGTGTAGATATTGGACCACACACATCACTGTGTATAAGTCCCAAGTGCTTGCTCGCTCTTTCTCCGCGTCCAGTGAACGGAGTCTTTGTCATCTTTCCCATGAGACAAGATTCACAAGTGGCATAAGACTGATACTCGAACGGATTCAAGTACCCTTCTTTATGTAACTTAGTTAATCGTGTCTCATTAATGTGACCCAGTCTACAATGCCATAAGAAAGCCTGATTTGTTTCCGGAGACTTTCTTTTAAGTGTGTTCTTGACACTGAAAATCTGAGCTTGATTTAACATGTATATTCCGTTTTGTAATGTACCTGACCCAATCAAAACTTGATTTAGGTGGATGTGTACTACATCGCTTACAAAAGTAAATTCATATCCTTCCTTAGAAAGTAAGGATACAGATATGATATTACAAGTCGCACCTGGTACATACAAACAGTTACGCAAAATCAATATCTGCCCAGTTGTCAGTCCAAGATGATATTCCCCTACGGATTCAGCATCCATGCTCATTCCGTTAGCAACCCTAAGGGTCATATCACCTTTCCTGATAACCCTACGGTTTCTCAGAGCCTGTAACGAATTACAGATATGAGATCCTGATCCGGTATCCAATACCCAGGAAGTAGGGTTAACTGACATACAGTTCTCAATTACAAACACACTCGAAGCCGAAGCCACAACATGCTTCGAATTCTGGCTACTGGCTTTGCAAGCCCTGCAATCCTTCTGCCAATGTTCATTCCCGTTACAATAGGAACGTCCCTCTTTTACTACATCCAGTCCTGAAACTTTTGCCCTTGCTTTTCCTTTTTCTTCCCTGGTTTACTTCACGGTATAAGCAGAGGGCAGGGACTGTAGAATTAAGTCAGTACTTGACCTATTCTCCAACGTGGTCTCTAGGTCCGTGAGCTCAAAATAGCTGGCCTCTGTAAGGACGTTGTCCCCTACAGATGACCCGACAGCCAACCTCGCTTGAAGCAATTCGTTCGAGGTCTCATATCTTGCGATACGAGATTGCTCTCTATATAAATCTTTGTTATGGAGGAAGATAGAAACTGAGTCCATCTTCTCGTGCTGCCTCTGGTTTGCACCATTAACTGAGGCTAACACGAGGCACTTGGCTTTCGCACAATCCTTTTCCGATGTCCTACGGATGTAAATATCCATGACAGGGGAAACTGGACCTGAGACGGTAGGGGTATGATCAGTTAAGAGGTGTCCCAGCTTGTTATGGGCAATGGACATCTGGACAGACCTTTGCCAGCCATAACAGTCAGGTTCAGTCATTTTATTATCTAGATGTAACCTAGGTGTAGTCACTGGGTCGTTGCAATTAAGAGAGAGAGAAGAAAACACTCAGCATGATGCTCTTGCAAGTTTAGATTGGTTTTTAATTTATCTAAACAGGATGGCTCACATTGTCTCTCGAATCCCTCCTCAAACCATAAAGGAAGAATTAGTTGGGATCAATCTCACCGTACAATACTTGCTTAACCGTTCAGCCAGGCTAGTGTCGGTACTTCGAGGGAGGTTTTCCAACGCTTTTGCGAAGTTCCTTAATTAAATAACCTCTTTTCCCTGTGGGCGTAGCCCCGCTAACACCTTTCTAGACACCTACTTGGTTTATAGCATTGATCGTTAAGTGAGAAATTTCCCGAAGAGTAGCATATACTCACAGTAGGATCGGGATCCAAATATCATTGCGTGACAAAACTGAAGGAATCCTACCAGAATCATCACACTCCAAATGGTATGCAACGCTAGCAAGTTTCAGTTCTTTGGAAACTCCCGATGTGGATTTTTGCCCCATGCTCTTATGACCTTGACGAAGGTCAACAAATCATAAGTCACATGTCAAGTTCTACCCGTCATTATCCAGGTTAATTTGAACCCACCCGTATATACCCTTGACGAAGGTCAACAAGGTAATACGACTGTCCCAAACCAACGCATCTATCTATGCTACATATGGACACCCAACAGCTACCAATCACTATGCCTTGACGAAGGTCAACAAACATAGCTTGAATACTATTGAATATTCATACGAAACGACGGAAAGCTACGAACGGTTTTGGCGAAACCTTGAACATAGTGAACTTGATATAATCGAAGGAACGAGATAGCTTTTAGAAGGAGTGGCTCAAGCTCCGCATTTAAAAGTTAGTTTTGAAAAGAACCGAGTGGTTTTTCGAAAGTGTTCCAACGATTTTTACTTGGTTTATTTTCTTGCATTAGTTCTTTTAATGCGTGATATTCTTGCATTAGTTCTTTTAATACGTCCCATCATTTAATCCTACCATTGCAGAAAACAACCAAAATATGACGTACGCTTATGCCATTCGCATTCGCCACGGGGCCCCGTCATTACCCGTTAGGTTACTTAACTAACGACAGAGCGGGGGGTGGGCTAGCGCGGCTGTAAAACATAAGCAACGCCTAAATAATATTATATATAGATATATTGCAATGATAGCCATTTCAGATCACAGATGAACACATTGGATATACTAGGAACCCGCAATTCGTACGAGCCTGTAACGAAAAGCAGATTACACGGTCGCGGTTAATAGCCAATACCCCACCCAAGACCCCTATGGGTGCGGCAAACTACCCGCCAAGTACCCGAAGCGAAGCAACCTCCCTCAACCCCGTGAGTAGGCCACTCGGCACTTCGGCATACCCGGTAGTTTGTGCACCCCCTCCATGGGTCTATCCTAGAAGCAAAAACAGTAAAAAGAAATTATACAATGACGGCTACAACCCCGATCCGGTTGTGCGGCCATACAAATAATTATTACATCAATTTACAAATTTACATGAATTGAAAGAAAAGAAAACTCTCGTCTCACAACCCCCGGCTATTCACCCGCGACAATCCAATGAATTCATATACACATTCCAGCAACATTACAGATCACAGATTTGTATAACCCCCACTAATCGACATATAGCGATTAGCAGACGTTCAATACAAATATCACATCACAGAAATACCCGTCAGCTTAAGTCTTTAGAAACTCGATCAAAATACGGTTTTTAGAGCCCCAAAAACAAATTTTTCTTTCTGGAAAATCTGGGCCGAAAAAACATATACCAAAATTCCCAAAATACCCCACTAAGTATACTGCAGTGAAGAAAATTCACAGAGGAGTTAAAGTGGCCGCGGAACCGCGGCAATAGCAAGCTATTGCCGTGTTTCCGCGGCGCTTTGATGAGATCACTTAACCGTTTTTCTTCAGTGCAATATAAAAACCCTGAGTCGATTTTTGAAGTATGATTTATTACTTTTACAGAACTTTGAAAATCGACAGTAAGATTGAAATCCGGGTTCATTTCGGGACTTTTTCTCCGATCGAATTTCTAGCTACTATGCTAACATGTTAGATAGAGTTTAACTAGGCTCTGATACCACTGTAAGTCCATGCTACCTCTCCCGGTACTTACGGGCTTGCGGAATTTGATGAAAAACGATTTTCTAGAGGCGGTAACATGGACTCAAAATGGACCTTTGTTAAACTATCTACCTAACAACCTAACTACGAGTTGTTAACTACTCGGTTAGGGGGTTATACCTTTCTTTCTTGAACTCCTTCGTCTTCATCTTGTTAGTTATATGTATGCCCTAGAGGCCATTACTATACATAGGATGTATAATGTAGTGGATGCTTGGACATATAAAGGGAGGACTTTCTTGCTCGACATGATAGTATGCTATCTGGTTACTCTTTACCTTAACGTGTATACTCATTGTCTCTCTGTTACATGTTGGTAAAGCCCTTAGGATGTGTACCTGACTACCTGGACTATGATGCGGATCATACTAGTGGGGACAGGGTAGTCCATAAGTACATCCTTCAAGATCCCTAGTCGTGGGTGTATTGAGACGGGGCATCGATATACCAGAGTAGACTAGCGTATACCTTCTCGAACCATACAGATGGGCGATGGATGATCCCATATCCATTGGTGTTTGACATCAGAGATGATATACGGGTGCTCAGTGGAGACTGGGTACACTGGACGGACTCGCCGAGAACTCCCAGATGGTATTATACCTTACGTCAGATGGCAGTTCTCTGGTGACACTGGTACAGAGTAGTCTGTTGACCCGAGATCGTCATAGAGTCTTGTGTGGTTCCCACTGTGCTTTGATTTCCACCTTACCACGTCCAAGAGGGCGTGCAAAACGGTGGTTTTTGGGTACAGTCCCGAGTCACATGGAGGCAATGAGCGATAGGAGGGGATTCGTCTCTCCCGGTATAGGGGGTTGATGTTGCGCTGTGCTCGATTGGCTATAACCAGAAATCCCTGGCCAGGGTTGCTGAGATTTACTGGTAAGTGTTACCAGTAGTTTCTCGAAATGTTATAGACCTCATATCGACACGACTTATCGGGCTATTGGGGTCTGACATTTACCACCCCTAGGCGAGATATGCGACATATCAGACGAACAGACCGGACTGTACGGTAAGTGTTACTGGTTGGATTCACAGGAGTGTGAGCGGGCTTGCTCGTCGATCTTCTGATCGCTCAATACCCGGGTGGCCGTTACGTTTAGCAGATCGCTTGCGGCTTATGGGTGTTTGATATGATCATCATCCGCTGCCGGCGTATTGACGAGTCTTTAGAGTCCTACACAGAGGTTTTCTGGCTCAAGCGAAACGAAATAGGAGCGCATATGAGATATGTGCGGGACCGAGAATAATGCGTGTATGTGATACCGTATTCCATTCTCGCGATGAATGTATCGAAAGGTTGTATGCGATATAACCTAGTTATCGAATCAAGGGTTGATTCGATAAGTCGATACATTGGATATTAGTCGGCTATATGCGATATGGCCGGATCGTTAAATCAAGTGTTGATTTAATGATTTAATGCATAATTATATATTTGATATATTACTTTACATTAACTAGTATTGGTTCACTTTAATTGGATTTTCTCACTTGCATTGCACAAGTTGTATATGTGATATACTTTTGTGCACTTAATTGTATCATGTTTGATGATACATGTTTACTTGGGTTTGTGTAAAGATTAAACCATGGTTATATGAATGGTTAGGGTTTTGTTTTCTTATTCATTTATTTATTTGCTTATTCTTTTTGGAAAATAAATGGCATAAAGAGAAAATGGTGGCTTTCTTTGTTTGCATCTTGAAGCTTCATGAAGCTTTGACTAAGTGACCATTTTGTCTCATGCTTAACCCTAACCACTCCACTTAACCCTAGTTCATTCTCTACACTTGACCATGGTTGTATTATGATAAGTATTGATTTTCTTTTCTATTTGAGTTTAACTTATCATAATATTCATCTTCTTCTTCTTCTTCTTCACTTGAAGAAAACCTTGCTTCATCAATGGTGACTTGATGAAAAGAGTGAGAAATCCAATTCTAAAGTGAACCCACTTCCTATTTCTTCATCCTCTACCTCTTGCCAAGTAGTATAGGGTGTTTTCTTCACAAGTTTCATGACTTGGTGAAGTGGGAGCTTGATCTTGTGATGCCTCGACATAGATCATCTTCGGCATCGTTGTCGATGACCTAGCCCGCCCATTTCTCCGATGAAGCCGACGCTAGAGCCCGGGATTCGATTTGGACAGCAAGGGGACTTCATCACGGAGCTATGGAGGTGGAGAACCGGATCTACAAAGGTTGTATTTCCGCTCACTTAGTTAAGTTGTTAACTAGTTGCATCTTTCGCCTAAAATTCTAGTTAACGATCCGTATTAGAGTTTCTCGGCACTTGTAAAATTCAAAATTGGCATGGTTGATGCCTTGTGAGACCTCTTGAGAGTGCCTAGGAACCCTACAGTGGTATCAGAGCCTAGCTAGAGCCTTAGGCGATGCGTAGACGGAGTTTGAAGTCCGATTAAACCGAAACCCTAACACAAATATGCTCTCTGGACTTTTTCCAAAAATTGGGTTTTTTCCAGATTAAAAATATGCAGAAAATTCAGCAGGAAATTCTAAGAATTACGGTGCAAAAATTACCTAATGATCTTTCTAAAGTGCGGCGGAACCGCGGCATTAGCGTGCTAATGCGGCTGTTCCGCAGCCATTTTGTCTCTTCTCCCATTGAATTTTGCACAGTAATTCCTATTTTGCGGTGCTGGTTTTCCTGGGATATTTTTTTTCTGAACTCAAGAGTTGAGTTTTCTGGGTTGTATTGGGGATTCGATGATTCGATCGGATTATCAGATTTTGTCTATGTGGATTCCGGATAATTTTTGAATATGTTAAAAAAAGTTTGACCGGATAGAAATACCCAACTTTTCCCCTGTCGGGAAATTTCCAAGTGTTGGATTTTTCCGTTGTTTAACGACGTTCTAAGTAGTGGAAGTAACGCGATGGTCCCTCTAGAAGACAACAAACCTTAACTCGATTATGTGACCATCTTGAACTGCCCTTTGAACCTTCGGGTTTGGGGCAGTACGGCGTGCCACATATGAGGCATTGGATTGACCCTTCTACGGCTGGACCGTTGGTACTGAGGCACGAACTGAATGTTGTTAGACTTATTTCATGTGTTGATCTGTATCGGGAAAACTTGGGTGTTTGACTGTTCGATCGAAAAGTTTAACATTTTCTATTTATCTGGAATGGGATACAATAATTGGAATTCACAATAAGTTATGAGATAACTGAATGAATATTATAAATATAGCAGTTTAGTCTCACTTGATCGGTTGCTACCGAATTTTGATGTGATCAAAAGTCCGTCGCAATCACGTAGCGTACGCGGATACTCGCCGGGTAAACTTAATAGACAGCCTCACTCCATAGCCCCGACCAAGTGACTGTAGGAGAACCCCGTCGCCGAAAGCATCCGTTCGGGTGCTCACGGCAGCGGTGTTCCGCCTTGGTGCACTTTGTCGACGGCGTCGGGGGTGCGGCCGCCTACTGAAGTTTGTGACGAGCATTCGATCAGGATGTAAGGAATCTTGTTGAATTGCCCGACTTGATATTGAAAAGAGTTTTCGATAATGAGACTAAAATGTGGGGTTTATAATTGTTAGGCATGCAATGTCTAAGAAATTCATTTGGTCAGGCATGCGATGTCTGAGGTGGTTGCGGATTCCAACTATTGTAGTTTTACACTTTCTTTTCTGTGACCGTAAGTGTAATATGTGATATCGCCGGTTTCGTTGCTATATGTCAACGACAATTGGGATGGACATATTTACTTACGTTGATGACATGTGATGTTATGTGTTGCTGGATATGTTATATTGGATCGTCGTGTTTGAATAGCCGGGGGTTTTTATGTAAGATGAGTGTTTTTCATTTTCATTCATGTAAAAACTTGTATGTAATATTCTTTTATTGGGGCACTTCCAGGTTGCGGAAGATGTCACCCTTTGTATATTATTTACTTTTCCACACTAGGATAGACCCAAGGAGGGGAGCACAAGTAACCGGGTTCTGGAGTCCAGTGGGAGACCAACTCGAGGAGTCGAGTCCGGGTCTCCTAACTCTAGAATTGGTAGGGTTGCTTGCCGCTCTCGTAGGGGTCTAGGGGTGTGGGTTTGGCTATTCATCACGACCGTGGAATCCGTATTTTATACTGGCTCGTATTGAAAACACGGATGTCCTAGTATATCCAATATTTCATATGATTCTTCTGCTGCTATATCTGTGATGTGATCATGTGATGTTCTGTGATAGATACAGTATATAGTATATATGATATATTATATAGGCGTTACTTATGTTTTACACCCGCGCTAGCCCTGCCCCGCTCTGCCGTTAGTTACCTAACCTAACGGTGCACGAGAGGACATCGAGACGAATGCGTATATAAATGATGGAATTTCATTAATGTGATTAATGAAAATAAAAGAAACCTAAGATGTTGTAGAATCGAATTTCCAAAATAAAGAAGGTAGCTACAGTTCTTGCTTTGCACAGCGATATATATGATATATCCTGTACCTTATTCGATGAGGAAAGGACCGAGATCCCTTCACCGGGAGTGACACCTTTAGCGACAACTGGCAGATGCTACAACTTTCGGTTTGTCTTTTGATTGCTTTTAAGAGTTTTTGCTTTGCACAGTGATATATATGATATATCCCGCACCTCATTCGACGAGGAAAGGGCCGACGATCCCTTCACCGGGAGTGACCCCTTTAGCTAAACTAGAAAAGCCTCAAAAACACTCCATTTTTAAAATCATTTGATTCTACAACGATATCAAGTTCATTACGCAATAGGTTTTCAGAAAAACCTGTCGTAGCCCTCCGTCATTTCAGATAAGTAGTAGTTAGTATTCGTGCTGCGTTTGTTGGCCTTTGTCAAGGCGCAGTGTGCGGTAGCTAACTGGTGCTTATCTGTTTATGCATATGATGCAGATTGGATTAGGGTAGTCGTGTGACCTTATTGGCCTTTGTCAAGGGCCGTGCGGGTGGGTTTAATTCAATCAAGAAATGACGGGTTGAACTTGTTGGAGATAGTGCCCTCAGAGTCAATTATTGGATCACAGGCAGGTGATTACAATGATTGAGGGAGGACCTATCCCGGGACGACAGTCTTACTCGAGATGATAGTATGCTATCTGGTTTACCTTTATCATCGTGTACTGCTTCAGGTGAACTTACAGGTCGCTATTACACGCTGATAGAGCCCCTAGGATTCTTGCTTGACTGCCAGCAGTATGATGGCGATCATATACGTGAGAGCCGGTGGTCTATAAGCACATCCTTAAAAGGTCCCTAGTCGTGGGAGTTTCGAGACAGGGCATCGATTCTCCAGAGTAGACTAGTGTATACAGTCGAGACCCCGACGAGGGGCGGTGGCCGGTCTCACAAGCCACTGATGTCAGTTGGTTCACCTAAGATGTATACAGGTGCTCATTGGGTTATGAGTACACCGGACAGGACTCGCCGGGAACAAGCTAGTTGGTCTTATACCTGACGTCAGATAGCAGTTCCCTGGTGACATGTGTACAGGTTAGTTCATCGACCTGAGATCTTCATTTGTCTCGTGTGAGTTCCCACTGTGCTTTGATTACTACCCTACCACGGCTCAAAGGAGTCGTGCAAACAGGTTTTAGTTGGGTACAGTCCCGAGCCACATGGAGGCAGTGAGCGGATCTTCAGGGGTTCGTCTCTCCCGGTATTGGGGGTGAGGTCACGCTGTGTCTAGGAGAGCCATTACGCAAAGCCCTCGGCCGAAGCAGGAGATTTACTGGTAGGTATTCCAGTAATATCTCAGGGCGTTCTGGGCTACACTCCGACACGACTTGTACCGCTTTTGGGGGTCTGACTTTTACCAACCCTCTAGGCCCGTCATGCGATGCTCATAGACGAACGGATCGGACTGTATGGATATTGTCACTGACAGGCTCAGTAGGGTGTCAGGATGAGTTCGCTCATCGACGTCCCTTTTGGTCAATAGCTGGTGGCCCGTCACGTATTGGCTTATACCTCTGACGTGCTAGTGGTTAAATCCACAGCCATAGTATTGACGAGTCTTTAGAGTCCACCACACTTACAGTTACTCAAGCTTTCGGGCGAAACGCTGTAGAGGCCGTATGGAGATATGGCAGGGTCCGATCAGATACGTGCGGTATTGCACGGATCAGGATCGGACGGTTTGTACTAGTTGCCGTATGGATATATGGCAGGGTTCGATCAGATACGTGCGGTATTGCACGGATCAGGATCGAACGGATATTACTAGCCGGCTTTGGTTTAAGCTGGATCCTAGTTTAGTACAGTGTAGATTTTGTCTCATTGCATTTGTATCCGGACGGAATACAGATGCGGGTGTGTATGCACAGTATCGGGGTTTTCCTGTAATTTATTACGGGACCAGTTTTCTGGAGTTGCCAGTTTGCATTCCGTTCCGGCCGGTTTTCCTTTGTTCTTTCGCGGCCGGACTTTTCCGATGGAGGGGGTTATTTGCATGTTTGCAAATAACATTTGTGGAGGGAGTTTCTTGCAAATGTATTAATTATGATAGCATCTTTTTGATACCATTCTTATCTATCATCATCACTTGCTTTTTGTTGATTTGAGGTGATTAGTAGTTGATGTGAGTTAGCTATGATGATGTTTGGATATGGTCACCCTCTCTCTTTTCCTACACTCACCTCCCTCTTGCTTATGTATTCTTTCCTTCACCATTCTAACATGATAAGGTTTTCATTTTGGAGAGAAGAAAAAAGATGAGAGTTTCATTCTTGAGAGTGTGGCATTCTTGATCTCATTTTCATGCTAGAAAAATGCAAGCACCATTTTTCTTATCTTGATTCCTCCATCATCTTCAAAGGCAACAAAACCCCAAATGAGACATAGCTTCAACCCTACACATTCTACAGCAAATCTTGGACGCGTCGGCTAGCCTACTTCGCGCCCGAGTTGCCTCGGTATTGAGGTGGGAGCCCGTAAAAGACGCAGGCGATGTGGTGCCCTTCCGGCGAGGAGGCGACGATATGGAGACAAGACTTTCCGCGGGAGATTGGGACGATGACGAGAAGACCGGAGGACTCGGATCACTTGGTATACTTCTCTTCCCATCTCTTGTTTGCTAGTATAGGTTAATGGTTAACGATCCGGGTTTTTATTGTCCGCGGTAGCGCCAGTTTCCAAGTAAGGAAAATTTTTGATTCCGCATTTTGGCCTCGGTAAGACGGCCGGGGCGCTGCCGTGGCGCAACAGAACTTGACTATCATCCTATGGTTTGTTGGCCTTTGTCAAGGTCATAGGAGGTTAGGGGCAAAATATTATCGGGAATTTCAAGTGTTGAAATTTGCAATGAGATTGCATACCTTCTATGAGATAGTTGGATCCCGATACCCGCTGCGAGTAATTGTTACTCATGGGAGAGTTTTACACATTACAATTAACCGATCAAGTAGGTGTCTAGAAAGGTGTCAACGGGGTTACGCCTCTGGGAAAACGAGGTTTACATTAATTAGGTTCGTGCGAAAGCACGGGGGACCTCCCTCAAAGTACCGACACTGGCCTGGCTGACAGATTGGCGAACTTGTAATGTGTAATTAATCCCGGCTAGTCATTCCTTTTAAGGTTTGAAGGAAGATTTGATAAAAACAGTGGGAGCCATCCTGATTAGATAAAATAAAAACCAATCTATTCTTGCAAGAGCGCACGCTGAGTGTTTTCTTCTCTCTCTCTCCAGGTAGCGACCATATCACGCCTTAATCAAGATAATAATACGGAATATTGACCGAACCCGCTTGTTATACTGTGCTGGGGAACGTTGATCCCGCTCCAACTTATAATTGTTATAAGACAGAGTAGGAAATTGGGGATTACCAGAATTCCCGTGCCGCCCAAACGAAGAGAGTGCATGATGATGCATCATCTTCGGGTGTGTTCATTACAAAGAACTGTTTCTCTGTATCCTCTACGTCCTGAGTATTTGATACCAAATCAGGATCCCAGATATGTAATCTGTTACATGGGGCTACAGAAAGGTAGAGAACTGAGAACGGGTGATAAGTTTCATGAGGCAGAAAACGGGGCAAGTGTTGCAGCCAAGTCTGTTGGTCACTGTCACCCTGTATTACCAATACATTGATTCTGAATAAATGCTATTAGATACCGAACCTGATATACAAAATCATATCAGTTTCTTTATCAGTAAAGAAAGGATATAATTTTGTATTGGTGGATAATGTTTTGAACATTTCCTATATCAAAAGTTGATCGGTTCAGGCACGTTATCTAAAAGCATTGATGTTCTAAATCAAACTACAGTTCTTTAGTATACGGAACACACACAAGAGGAAGAGTTCAGAATTGAACGATTCCTTCTTGAGGTATTGTAGACTAGGTCAGATCAATGTGACCCGACTAGCTAGAGTTACATAAAGATGCATATTTAAATTAGTTTGAATTTACATGTTGTGAAACTCGCCAGTCATGTCACAAAGATAAGATGACCATAGCTCCGTTTACTGGAAACAGAGAAAGAGTTAATGAACTTTTGGGATGATACATGTTGATGTATGTAGGTCCCCTGTCTACACATGCCAAGACCGGTTCTTTGTACTTCGTTACATTCTCTGATAATCTCTCAAGATTCAGACATATGTTCCTGTTGAAACACAAGTCCGAACCTTTTGAGATATTCACAGAATATGATTTAGAAGTAGAAAACCAAAACACGGGTATAAGTATTATGTCCTTTGATGAGATCGAGGAGGAGAATACTTGAGCACGGAAATCCTGGATTATTCTAAAGGAGAATAAGATTCTCTCTCAGCATTACTCCTCCGAATACACCATGGCACGATGGTATATCGGGGCGGAGCAATCACACCCTATATGATAAGGTGTGCTCTATGATGAGTACTACTGAGTTACCTGTTTCCTTTTGGGAGTTATGCGCTTGAGAAGCTGCATACCTATTGAATAGGGTTCGAATCAGATCATAGCCTACCACTCCATATGAGATATGGTATGGGAAGAGCCCATATCTTAAGTTAGTTAAGATTTGGGGTTGTCCGGCCTATGTTTAAAAGCAAAATCTGGACAAGCTCGAGGCAAGGTCAGTCATGTAGAACTGGAAAGGTTCCAGCTATACAAACTACAGCAGAAGATTTGGTAGAACCAAAGGATTCAATAGTAACCAACGAACCTCGGCCTCTCCGCCGATCTAGTAGGGTTCCTCATCCACCTGAGAGATACTTTGGTTTCTCGATGACAGTGGGAGCAAGGATTGCATCATGAGATGATGACCCAACTAGTTTTGAGCTGGCCATCCGGAGTGGGACTCTTTAAGAATGGCTGGATGCTTAGCGATCTGAGATGGAATCCATGCACACCAACAAAGTATGGACTTTGGTTGCTATATCTGAAGGGTTAAATCCCCATCAGGAGCAAGTATATCTTGAGAAGATTACTTGGTGTAGATGGAAAAGTTGAGACTTTCAAAGCTAGACTTGTTAAAGCTTTTCGTCATCGACCAGGCGTGGATAATGATGAAACCTTTTCAAGTGGCTATGCTTAAGTCCATCCAGATCCTACTTACCACGGCTACATACCATGACTACGATATCTGGTGGTTGGGTGTCATGACTGCTTTTCTAAATGATGTTTTGGAAGAGAGCGTCTATAAGTACACAGCCAGAGGGCTTCGTAGACAGTGGGAGCAGCGGAAACGTGTGCAAGATGCTTTATAGGATAAAGCATGCATCGTGGGGTTGGAACATCTGTTTTGATGTGGTAGTCAAAGAGTTTGACTTCATCAAAATGGTAGATGAACCTTGTATATACAAGAAGGTAGTAGGGAGTATGGTAATGATCCTCGTAGAGTATGTGGATGACATACACTTGATAGGGAAGGATATTCCTATGCTACGCTCGGTCAATCTCCGCTTATCACAAGGATTCTCTATATAGGATCAAAGTGATACCTCCTAAATCCTGGGTTTTGGATTTATGAGATAGATCTAAATGGATGTTAGGATACTCACTAGTTGTAGTGAGAAGGTATCAATCGATCCTGGGGAGAATCACTGGAAGTGTTCCAGGGTGATAAAGACGACTGAAAGTCAGTCACAGGCATTGTCTTTACCCTTGGTAAAGGGACGGTATGTTGGAAGAGTTCCAAGCTAGATACCGTGGCATACTAGACGATAAAGGCTGGATACATTGCTACTTAAGATGCTACCAAAGAGGCTGTTTGGGTGTATATTGGTTCATGAGATGAACTACGTTCCTACCATTGTGAGACAATGGAGTTGTGGCTTATGCCAAGGAACGTTGGTCCCATCAGTGATCCAGACATATTCTAAGGCAATATCACCTGATCATGGAGATGGTTGATCTCCAGGGTGATCGAGGTTAGGAGAGTAGACTCAGAGGACAACATGGCGGATCCACTCACAAAGGCCTTTTCCCAGAGAGAGACTTTTATGGGATGGATGAGTATGAGATACTACAACCACTGCTATCAGATGGCCCTAGTGCAAGTGGGAGATTGTTAGTTATATGTATGCCCTAGAGGCCATTACTATACATAGGATGTATAATGTAGTGGATGCTTGGACATATATAGGGAGGACTTTCTTGCTCGACATGATAGTATGCTATCTGGTTACTCTTTACCTTAACGTGTATACTCATTGTCTCTCTGTTACATGTTGGTAAAGCCCTTAGGATGTGTACCTGACTACCTGGACTATGATGCAGATCATACTAGTGGGGACAGGATAGTCCATAAGTATATCCTTCAAGGTCCCTAGTCGTGGGTGTATCAAGACGGGGCATCGATATACCAGAGTAGACTAGCGTATACCTTCTCGACCCATACAGATGGGTGATGGATGATCCCATATCCATTGGTGTTTGACATCAGAGATGATATACGGGTGCTCAGTGGAGACTGGGTACACTGGACGGACTTGCCGAGAACTCCCAGATGGTATTATACCTTACGTCAGATGGCAGTTCTCTGGTGACACTAGTACAGAGTAGTCTGTTGATCCGAGATCGTCATAGAGTCTTGTGTGGTTCCCACTGTGCTTTGATTTCCACCTTACCACGTCCAAGAAGGCGTGCAAAACGGTGGTTTTTGGGTACAGTCCCGAGTCACATGGAGGCAATGAGCGATAGGAGGGCATTCGTCTCTCCCGGTATAGGGGGTTGATGTTGCGCTGTGCTCGATTGGCTATAACCAGAAATCCCTGACCAGGGTTGCTGAGATTTACTGGTAAGTGTTACCAGTAGTTTCTCGAAATGTTATAGACCTCATATCGACACGACTTATCGAGCTATTGGGGTCTGACGTTTACCACCCCTAGGCGAGATATGCGACATATCAGACGAACAGACCGGACTGTACGGTAAGTGTTACTGGTTGGATTCACAGGAGTGTGAGCGGGCTTGCTCGTCTATCTTCTAATCGCTCAATACCCGGGTGGCCGTTACGTTTAGCAGACCGCTTGCGGCTTGTGGGTGTTTGATATGATCATCATCCGCTGCCGGCGTATTGACGAGTCTTTAGAGTCCTACACAGAGGTTTCCTGGCTCAAGCGAAACGAAATAGGAGCGCATATGAGATATGTGCGGGACCGAGAATACTGCGTGTATATGATACCGTATTCCATTCTCGCGATGAATGTATCGAAAGGTTGTATGCGATATAACCTAGTTATCGAATCAAGGGTTGATTCGATAAGTCGATACATTGGATATTAGTCGGCTATATGCGATATGGCCGGATCGTTAAATCAAGTGTTGATTTAATGATTTAATGCATAATTATATATTTGATATATTACTTTGCATTAACTAGTATTGGTTCACTTTAAATGGATTTTCTCACTTGCATTGCACAAGTTGTATATGTGATATACTTTTGTGCACTTAATTGTATCATGTTTGATGATACATGTTTACTTGGGTTTGTGTAAAGATTAAACCATGGTTATATGAATGGTTAGGGTTTTGTTTTCTTATTCATTTATTTATTTGCTTATTCTTTTTGGAAAATAAATGGCATAAAGAGAAAATGGTGGCTTTCTTTGTTTGCATCTTGAAGCTTCATGAAGCTTTGACTAAGTGACCATTTTGTCTCATGCTTAACCCTAACCACTCCACTTAACCCTAGTTCATTCTCTACACTTGACCATGGTTGTATTATGATAAGTATTGATTTTCTTTTCTATTTGAGTTTAACTTATCATAATATTCATCTTCTTCTTCTTCTTCTTCACTTGAAGAAAACCTTGCTTCATCAATGGTGACTTGATGAAAAGAGTGAGAAATCCAATTCTAAAGTGAACCCACTTCCTATTTCTTCATCCTCTACCTCTTGCCAAGTAGTATAGGGTGTTTTCTTCACAAGTTTCATGACTTGGTGAAGTGGGAGCTTGATCTTGTGATGCCTCGATGTAGATCATCTTCGGCATCATTGTCGATGACCTAGCCCGCCCATTTCTCCGATGAAGCCGACGCTAGAGCCCGGGATTCGATTTGGACAGCAAGGGGACTTCATCACGGAGCTATGGAGGTGGAGAACCGGATCTACAAAGGTTGTATTTCCGTTCACTTAGTTAAGTTGTTAACTAGTTGCATCTTTCGCCTAAAATTCTAGTTAACGATCCGTATTAGAGTTTCTCGGCACTTGTAAAATTCAAAATTGGCATGGTTGATGCCTTGTGAGACCTCTTGAGAGTGCCTAGGAACCCTACACATCTCTTGATGGTGTACGGATTGGCTTCACCCCGTCGTCTCCTTGCGCCGAAGATCGATCCACCCGAAAGCTTCTACCTTTGGCTTCTTCTTCGAACTTTGAAGAAACTAGTTCACTTGGTTTGCTAAACCTTGTGAACTAGAGTGAGTAGAGGGGAGTGTGATGGGATTTTCTTTATGGTTCTTCCTTCTCAACACATGAGACAAGTGAACCATAGACAAGAGAGAGATCAAGAGGAAGAGGATGAGAGCAAGAGAATGAGAGAGCTAAAAACCAAGAGAGAGAAAGATAATGAAAGAATGAGCCTCTCTTTTCTCTTTCACCCTCTCATAATCCAAAAGCATCATGAGCCATAATGTTAATCAAGTATTATTATGTGATGGTTCATATCATGTCAAAGGCAATATCATTTCCATGCACTCATTTTGCATACCACAACAAGAAAGCAAAAGTCTTTGCATGAAAATGACAACCATTGTGATGATGATGGTCAACTAGTCCAACCTAGTCAACCGGTCAACAAAGTCAACCCCTCAACAACCATGTCACTATAATACTTAATTAATATTATTGCTAATTATATATATCATATTCTCATTAGGGTTGAGCAAAAAGTCAATAGTCAACAGTCAACGGTCAACAACCCTAATGAAAATCCTCTGCCTCTGTCTCTCCGTCAACTGTGCATACACACCTGCATCCGTGTTCCGAGAAACACGAATGCATACTGGATAAAACCAATCCCAAAACGTACACTAGGATCTGGCTTAAACCAAAGCCCGCTAGTGTTAACTGTCCGGACACTGTACGTGCACAAGTGCATGGATGTGACCGGACCCTGTCGCAAAACCATGCGACCTGTCGCAAAACCATGCGACCTCTACTCTTTTGCCTAAAGGCGAATAGCTTTCTGTGTGGGACTCTAAAGACTCGACAATACGCTGGCAGTGGGTTTAACCACAGACCGCAAGCGGCACTAGCTGTGCGTAACGGTCCCCAGGTAGATGCCGACAAGAAGACTGATGAGGTGAAACCCATCTAAACTCCTACTGAGCCTGAATGTGACAATCTCCGTACAGTCCGGTCTGTTCGTCTGATACATCGCATGGCGGGCCTAGGGGGCGGTAAACGTCAGTCCCCTAATAGCGGTACAAATCGTGTCGGAGTGAAGCCCAATACACCCTGAGATAGCACCGGAAGCCTACCAGTATATCTCGCTTGCCCTGGCCAGGGACTACTCGTATAATGGCTCTCCTAGACACAGCGCGATGTCAACACCTAATACCGGGAGAGACGAATCCTGTCTAACCGTCACTGCCTCCAAGTGCTTCGGGACTGCACCCAACTACTACCTGTTTGCACGACTCTTTTGAGCCGTGGTAGGGTAGTAACCAAAGTACAGTGGGAACACACTCGAGGCGAAGTGACAGTGTCAAGTCAGCGGACTAAGCTGTACTCATGTCACCTGGGAACTGATAACTGACGATAGGTATAATACCAACCGGTCAGTTCCCGACGAGTCCTGTCCAGTGTACTCGTAACCTAACGAGCACCCGCATACTATCTCCAGTACAACGTACTGATGGCTGTGGGACAGACCATCTCCCACTCTGGGATGAGAAGCGCATGTGCCAGTCTACTCCGGAGTATCAATGCCCTGTCTCGATAGTCCTGCGATTAGGGACCTGCATAAGGATGTGCTTATAGATTACCCAGCCCCCACTAGTGTGACTGCCATCACAACGCTGGTAATCAAGCAAAGATCCTAAGGGCTCCACTAATGTGTATAGGTGATATACTAAAATAAACACATGTACACATTGAAGCAGAAACAAACCAAGTAGCATACTACTATTTTGAGCAAGATTGTCAATACAAGATGAATATCCCAAGCTTCCATTAAGTAATATACATACTAGTATGATACAGTACTGGCCTCTAGGGCATATACACTAACACTATATTCTTGAGCTAAAATCTGGGAGTTGTTTGCGAGTGTTATGGCTATGTTTTTAAGATACTTGAATTTGTGGTTTTGGTATTTGGATTTGATTCCGTCGTTGGACGTTTGTATGTCAACGGAGAGGATTGTTTGGTTGATCTTTCATGCGTAAGTTATAGGTTCTAACCTATAAGCAAATCCGTGTGCCGTATCGGTTTTCGGATATTGGGTTTAATAGTATTGCGATTGTGTATTGATTGTAGGTACTTCCATGTGGACTTTCGAGACGACGAAGCACATTGACTTCGGCTAAGCGAGGAGTTTAGCAGGTGAGTAGATTTATATCTACGGGGAAAGTCGGGTGGATGGCGTATAGCACCCCTACAACCATTGATATGGAAAGATTGTTATATAACTTATAAGTTGATAAAGGATATGCTACAAACTTATGGACATGGTTATAGGTTTTAGTAAGAGATGATATGATAAAAGTTGACGCTAATAAATATGAATTGAAAGATGACAAGTATGAGTTGTTAATGGTATGATATGAGATCGAGATCGATAAACACGACAGGAGATTGAGATAAAGGTGTCGTGAAATTAATAAGATATGACGTTTATACAAATGTGATTTGAGATATATGTCTATATATATATATATATATATATATATATATGAGTATAATGAGTAATATGTCGTATGAGACTTTAGATCTGTACCCTCATTATTGTATAGGTCGATAGATTCTCTATTCTGTTTGATGACCCCGTACAATGGATTACCGTACGAGATGAGATGTACCGGATGATTGATCCGTGCTTATGATTTAAGATTGATGATTGAGGATTATTGTCATATCGGATGTTATGAGGCGGGATCGCCTATGTTAAGATGCCACTTGAACCATACCTATTTCCAAAACTGACGAATCATATGCATCTTTTAAACAGAAATTTTATGGGACACTATGGGTTTCCAAATGATGTCTTTTTTTCTAAAAACAACGTAGCACCCACTTTCAAAACTACGATTCGTATCTTTTAAAAAGTGACCGTATGGTTCATGTGTAGATAGATATACCCATTTATTTTTCATGTTGTATAGGATATTACCCCTCATGATGTACATACCACGTGCCGGTATTTAATACTATATGATATCATTTGCTAGTAAACCTGCACAATTACCGTTGATGCGCATGTTACACTTACACAGATTTGCCGGCTCACACACATTCATCATCGGTAATTGCCACGCCACTTACACAGTAGAACTGCTGTATTATGATATTATTCTTAACTGTATAATACATTCATTGTTCGGTACTATCACTTGACATGCTTGCATGATATACTCGATATGCTCATATTACTACTCTATGTTGCATACATCGTACTTTATGGTTATATTCTTGAGATACTGTTTTCATGAGATCTCTGGATTTGAGAATCGCGGTTATATTTCAAAGGGAATTATGTATTGCTTAAAAATGTGGTTTCTCTTGATATGATATTTCGAGATATCCACCATGAGTTTTCTCGGTTCTGAGCTATGTGATACCCGATTCGAGGAGCTAGATGAGCCGTCTGCAGGTACAAGGTGGACCCGGTATGGTATCCCAGGGCAAAAAAGGTATGTTTTGCAGTAGACGATGAGCCTGGCAGAGGGACCACTACCTACCGGTGATTGTATAGAACTCGGCAAATATCCAGAGGATACCGTTTTGGAGTTATGATATGAGATGGATATGATGGCCGATCTGAGTATGCAGCGCCTGAGATGAGATAGATATGAGATCCGATCTGAGTATGTGGCGCTTGAGATATGAGGATTTACGTGTTAATACTGGACACGGGTTTCATGATGTTTCGAGTGTCGGTGTTAGACACTCAGGTTCCATGATTTTGATGTGTCGTTGATGGACACACGTGGTTGATATCCTCATATATATATACATGCATATGTTTTCATGACGTTTCGAGTGTCGGTGTTGGACACTCAGGTTCCATGATATTAGTTGTGTTGTTGACGGACACATGGATGACATCCACATGCATACAGGTATATGATGTCGGATGTTTATTTATATATATCATTGCATCGACTTGATTGTTGACATATATGCATTTATGGTCACCCTAGATATTATAATATTACCTTCATGATATAGTGACCTAGGAAATCGTTGTTTTATTCGATTTCTACTTCCTGAAGTTTTCTACTCACGAGTTGGCAACTCACCCCTGTTGTGCCACAGTTCTTGCAGGTTTGACTGCTTGGGATCAGTTGCGGTATTGTTGGCACACAGCTTCTTCCAGGATGTTTTGCTTTGGTAGGTGGGACACATGTTGGATCGTGCCCACTGTCATACTATTATATTCTATTATATCTAGATAAACTCCATCACATCAGATCAGATCAAATCAGAGAACTAGAATTGTATATTGGTAGACCTAGTCAGACTTGGGTATTGTGCGAGACTTAGAGCGATGGGTTTATGATCGCTTTCTTGAGTTTTGATATCTTGCTTCTTTTTGTTCTTTCTGGGTTGATTCTTCGCCGTTGGGCATCATATATATGTTATTGCGTAGTTGTGATTCTGCCAGTTGGCGAAGAGCAGCTCCCGCTTGGGGATGCCTATATATTGTTGTGTATATGTTTTTGGATCAAAATATACAAGAGAGGTGTTGCCCAAATCTTTAAAGACAAAATATGATTCATTATACCATTATTTCAAAACTGCACCCCCACTATTTTCCGTAAAAATGTTTAGATTTTCTGGGCTTCGGCTTACTTGATTTATGTCATGCCTTTGGAAGTTGCGTAATTTAAGTGCCGGTCATGCACTAAATTTTGGGTCGTGACAGTGTGTTTCATGTGAGGCGTATGTATTAAGAGATTTAATCTCTGTTGATGTTTTTAGAGAAATTAAACCCCTGTTAATGGTATTTTGACCATTAACGATCACCAAGACCGCTATTTTGAGGATCTAGGATTAGATTCTTTAAGAACTAAGTTCTTGATTATGAAGAAACTAAGTTCCTAGAGTATTATGGACTCCATCTTCTTCATGTTCTTTTCTCATGTCTTTTTCAAACTTGTTCTTCCCTAAATTTTTGATTCTCAAGAACAAGATCTTCCTGATGAGAATTAAATTCTCAACTTGTGGGAGACTTGGCTTATAGATCTCCGATCCAAAGAAAGAACTAAGTTCTTTTAAAGGGTTAAACCCTTCGATATGATGTGATAGGTAAAGGAGATGTTTTAATCTCTGCTTTTTTCTTTACCTAGTGTTTTGAGGAGGAAGACGATCTTTCTTCTTTATTAAGAATTAAATTCTCTGTTGCTTTATGGAAACTTTTAGAGAATCTTCTGTATTATTTTTTTTTACAGAAGCTTACGGGGAGATCTCCTCACTTGAGATTTAATCTCTTTGCTCCTATTTATATGAGAAGGAAAAGATCAATCTGTTGGAGAAAATCTCTTATTGAGAGATCATGATTGATTTCATAATTAATCAAAATGATTTTAAAGATCAACCGGTGAATTTTATTCGCCGTTGGAATTTTAATCCAAGGATTTTCTATTTAACAGAGAAGATCATACTTATTTGTTTAACAAGATTAGGAAATATTTTCCTAAGATAGAATTTAATTCTATCAGATGACTGATTGGTGATTTTATAGTCACCGTTGGATCTTTGATCTCAGGGTCTTCTGTTTAACAAAGAAGATCTTT